>CM040125.1:288745179-289338233 GCA_022559845.1 Amorphophallus konjac | reverse complement strand
TCAATTTTATAATGTTCTATCCTGGGTTTTTCTACACTATTCATCCACGACCACTCTCTGTTCTATCACGTTTTTCTCCATCTTTCTCTCATTTTTTGTCTTTGTGTTCTTCATCAATCTTCTTCCTCTCTTCGTCCTCTACAATTTTCTCTTCTTTCACATCGTCCAATTCTCTCTAGATTTTAATCTATTTCTCTTCTTCTAACCCTCTATTTTCAAAACTGTTTTACTGTGTTTTATATTTTCTTGCTACCGTAGCCCATCCTTCTTCCTTCTATTCACTTCCACTCTCTTACCTCCACCTTCCCATATTTCTTCACATATCCATATGGCGGATTTTCTCTCTTTGGTCCTCTTGGCGACGTCTACTTTCATGGCGGGGTGATACACTCAAAGGCTCGGCAAGGAGTTGACGGCGTTCTTCATCCTATTGGCTTACAATTTCTTTTATCTTCTTTTATTTTGCAAGTTATAATTTTAGTTTTCATATACATTGTACTTGCCACCTCTCATAGCAATAAAGTTGATCTTTGTGAAATTGTGTTTATCTATCTCTTCCAAATTCTTTTCTTAAACCCTCTCATATTCTTTAAATAGTTTTCATGCAATTTATCTTTCCTTAAATTAATCACACTCAAAAATTCACTTTGAGCTTTAATGATGAAAAATCATCATATTAAGCCAATAATGAGGGCCACTTGTTCTTAATTTGAGTTGACATGAGATATTCCATTCCAAATCGAGTATTGTGTTCTCTTTGAAGTCGCTCGGGTTGGTCCCTTGAAAGCATTTGTTTGCTGGATCCCTATCTCACTTCACTTTATTTTTCTGCAAAAACCCACCTTGGTTGTAGCACGTCCACATTGGCTGGTAACCGCTCTCCAATGGTGTCTTTCCTTTCGTGCCCGCGTGCACATTTCGTTCATTAGTTTAGTTCTTTCATCCAGCTAATCATTGCTTTCTCGTGATCATCCGAGGTTGTTTCATTCAGAATCGTTGAAAGATTTCCAACGCTTAGTGTCGGAGGCGTGTCACATCACACCTTGGCATCTACATATCAGTTCATTCTCACTCCATTCTGCTTGTTGCACTTCCGCTTCATTCTGTCTCACTCCCTTGCAAAGCAGACGCCAAGGCGGGGCAGCTGTAGACACGCTAAAATCGATGCTATGATGAGTAAATTTTATGCCACCACGTGATGGCCCAAAGTGGACTTCAATATTGGCTTAATATGAACTTTTTATAATTTATTTAGTCTTTTTTCATGATATTTGTAATTAACGCCTGAAGGAGGGACGTCATTTAATTAACGACTTGATGGGTGTCGTGGTTTCATTATTAAACGACTGCGCACGCATGCGTTGCTTCCTATTTTTACGAATCCTAATCAAAATGAAATTCAAGAATTAACGTCCGTCTCTGAGGCATTGATTATTTGACGCCACCTCGCGAAGGCGTCATTTCTCTTTTTTAATTTTGAAAGTCATTTATTTCTATAATTAAAATCCAGGAATCAGCGACTGTGTGTGCGGGCGTCATTTCAAATAACGCCCTTGTTCATGTCGTCATTTTGGAATTCCATCACCGTTTTGTCTGCTACCTTCCCGTGATGATCCTTTCCTTGTTTAACATTGTGTTCGATTGGGAAAGAAGATCCTTGCTAGAGGATTGATCTCCTTGTTTTAATCCTATTGAAATTAGGATTTTTGGCCTATAAATACTGTACCCCTGGTATTCCTTACGCACGAGAGATTAAGAGATTGAGAGGTCAAGAGGTTAAGAAAAGTTAAGAAGAAAAAGAGTTAGGAAGAACAAAAGAGCTTTTGTCTGATAGAGAAGAGAGTTTTCTCTTTTGCAGGTTTTCTTCCAACAGTTCTTCTTCCAAGGGCGATCCCTCCTCCGGTGGCGTTCTCCCTCTCTCGGCGTTCGACTTCCTCCAGCAACGGTCTTCATCCAACGGGATCTTCATCCGCTGCGGCTGAAGCTCTTTCTTCTTCCTCCCTTTACTGCTGCCCACACAGCAGAAGGGCCCTTCTACTCTTTTAGTTTTAGTTTATTATCATACCATCATCATCACGCATCTTCTCTTCTAGCTCTTTGCTAGAGATACTCTTATTCACTTATTTGCTTTGCATATTCATATCCATATCATACTCTCCATCGCTTTTTACTCCTCTTAGGGGTTTAAAATCAAAACACACAAGGTGTGTTCATGCTCATGTTGTTTAATTCCATATTATTAGAGCATTGATACTACACATCTTTGGCTAATCCATATTGGTTTGTTTTGCTTATTTTTGCAAGGGTAATCAACATAAAAAACCCCTTCATCGGTCGGCCGGTAGAAGGAGGAAGGAAGGACTTGCAATCTCGCCCGCTTTCACACAAGATATATGTGATCACTCCTTTGTTATTTTGAGGTAACCCCTCTGGCGATCACCCTCCTTAGAGCATCTCATGCTCCTTTTCTTTTCTTATTTCTCACTATTTTAGCATTATACATTTAAATCTTTTTCATCTTTTGAAAATGTCTATGTGACACGTTCACACCAGCGAGCTAATCTGCTAGAAAGGACAGATTTTTCTAAAAGATAACGGATTGGGTCCATTCTAGAGATCAACTTAATTTCATGGGCCAGAAAATAGTGCTTGAGTTTCTGAGATACCCATACTAATGCTGCACAGGTCTTCTCCATGGCAGTATACCTAGATTCAGCAGGATTAAACAATCGAGAAAGATAGTATGCTGCCCTTTCTCTTCCTTCGCCGTCCACTTGCGCCAGGACAGCTCCTAGGGAGTCCTCAATAACATAAATGTATAAGATCAGAGGTTTTCCAGGGACGGGAGGTTACAGAACAGGGGGATTAGATAGATAGACCTTAAGATCCTCGTAGGCCTCCTGACACTGTTCATTCCATTCAAATTTGTCCCCCACCTTCAACAAATCATAGAATGGGCGGCATCTTTGCGAATGTTGAGATATGAATCTCCTGATGAATTGTAAACGCCCAATCAAACCTCGCAGTTCAGTGATATTCTTCGGCGGGGGCATGTCCATTACGGCCTTTACCTTATTTGGATCGATCTAAATCCCATGTTTACTAACTATGAACCCTAGCAATTTCCCCGATGCAACTCCGAACACACATTTCTTTGGATTCATTTTAATTTATACTTCCTAGCCCTTTGCAACACCTTAGCTAAAATGGCGGGGTGTTCTTCCTTGGACTTTGACTTTACCAAAATATCATCTACGTAGGCTTCCATATACACGTGCATCATGTCGTGGAAGATAGCCATCATCACCCGTTGATATGTGGCACCTGCATTCTTCAATCCAAATGGCATGACAACATAGCAGTACGTGCCCCAGGGCATGGTGAAAGAGGTCTTCTGGTTGTATCCTGAATACCCATCCATAAACGAGAGGGCTTCATACCCAGCCATATTGTCTACTAACACATCAATGTGAGGAAGCGGGAAGTCATCTTTCGGACATGCCTTATTTAAGTCTCTGAAATCAATACAAATCTGAATCATTCCATCCTTCTTCATTACAGGGACTATATTCGCCACCCATTACGGATATAAAACAACTCTAATAAACTTGGCCTTGTACAATTTATCAACTTCCTCCTTTATCCTTAAGGCCATTTGAGGGTGGAATCTTCTTGATCTTTGTTTAACGGGCGTTGCCCCTGGTTTCAGGATGAGTCTATGTTCAACCAGAGCGGGGTCAAGATCAGGCATGTCCTCATAGGACCAGGCAAAAAAATCGCTATACTCCGTTAATACTTTTATCTGCTCCTCTTCAACCTGAGGAGGGAGATTAACGGAAATGATTATGGGCCTAGGGTCCTCTTCCGTTCAAGATTAATTTCTTTTGTTGGTTCATCCACTGCCGTCGACGGTTCATTAAATTTCTTTAAACCTTACGCATACAGATTGGCAGTGTCATCCACATCGCTTTCCTCATCATCGGCTGGGTCCTTCTCATCAATGATTTCATATACCCCTAATCCATCATTGCTCCATACCCCTTCTACTTCCTCATCATCCTCTAGGACAATTGCGGTCTCTATAAACTCAGGACATTTGAGAAGGGCATGACATCTTTGAGCTAAATCTTGAAGAAACATATCTGGAACAGATCTAGAATGACGCATCACAGGGTGCGCCGTAGAGATGGATGGGCTGACAACACTAGAACTAGACTCTACCGCGATTGACTCTACCAACCTAGGGGACCCTGCACACTATACATCTAACCTAGGAGATAAGAAATCTAGAGGGAAAGAAGTAGGGGCCTCATGCCCCTGGGGAGATGGACAGAACAAAGCATAATCCTCCATTGAAACCTCCATTTTAAAATTGGCATTTTTTTTGGAGGTTGGAGGTAATCATGTAGCAAGAGGGGTTAGAGGAGGAAGGAGGAGGAAGAAGTTGCATGGGGAATAGAGAGGGGAAGAGACAATCAAAGAATGGGTCAGAAGAAGAAAATCACATTTCGTGGAGTTCGGTAGTGAGGGATGGAGGAGTAAACAGAGTTGATAAATCAATGGGAGGGCAGTGCCCACATGCACACGGAACAAACAGAATCTCACTTGGCCTTTCCGAAAAGTACGGGTCAACCATGATTGGTGGCGAACGGGGAATAAACCCCGATTGCTAAAACAAGGAGGCAAGGTGGGAAGGGGACAAAGAAGAGTTAGTTATAGAGCTCCCCACTTCCTGTGGCCTCTGGTATACTGACTTCACCGGAGAATGCTTCACCAGCTGCATCTCCACTTTCTTCGAACATGCTTCTTTTCCATAAAACAACCTCTCAAAACAACTACAAAAATCATCCATGTCACCCACTAGCCCCTTCAGTGGCGGCGGTGGGTCAGCAACAACTATAAGCGCGGACTCCCGGTAGCCGAGGCCCCTCGGTCTTCTTATCAACACAGGGTGGCGACTTCTTTAAAGTACCAGGCTGCAGGGGGCCTTTGACGAAATGCTGACGATAATCCCACGTCAGTGGCCCGGAGTCTCCTAGTATAGATAGCGCGGACTCCCGGTAGCCAAGGCCCCTCCGACTCATCTTCTTGCCCCTAGGGACGGGATTAGTCCGCCCCTGCAACTATGCGCCGAGGCCCATGCCCGGCTGATAGCCTAACTTCAAAATCATGTGCCACCCCTTAGAATCTCGAATCTTGGACTTGATTTTCACATTAATTGGTGCAGTGGCAGGCTTGCGTGACGCATATGCCCATGGGAAGTTCAAGTCTATTACAGATAATACTGGCTTGTTGCTCGGCCACAATGTAGGCATAATCTTATCAGTAATTGCATCAACGGTCTGGACTGTGGAAACGCTCTTCACCTTTACCACCTGCCCCTGAAATGGGAATTTGAGGCACTGATGGGCGGTCGAGGGTACTACCTGCAAGCTATCAATCCATGGATGACCCAGAATAGCCTTGAACATCGGGTCTATGTCCAGCACATAGAATTCCACGTCCATTTGCAAATGCGCTAGCTCAGCCTGAACCGTCACGACCCGTGACAAGCTCTCCTGGAGTTATCATATGCTGCAATAGTTGTCGGTGTCGTGCACATCATGTCTTCAGATATGTTGCAGGCACGCAATGTGCTCAAGGGACACACGTTAATAGAAGCTCTCGTGTCCAGTAGAGCTGAATCGACGGCCACTTTGTTTAGTGAAATTGTAATGCATAAGGGCATCTGAGGTGCCTCTAGGGGTGCTAGCTCTCACTCTAAAAAAGAAATAGATGGCCCCTTTGTGATAGTGGCCAACACCGACGGTAAGTTGTCTACTGCTACGTCCTTGCTAACCATTACTTTTTGTAGGAAAGCCCTTAAGGCATCTTGATGTTGCATGGACCTTTTGATCAACTTCAGGATTGAAATCTTGGCCGGCATCCGGTCCAAGTGCTGTAGCAAATCATACTTTGTGCCAGGCACGAGGTCTACTTCTTCTGTTTCAACTGTTGCGGGAGGAATCTGGGGTTTGGGTGCAGGTGCACTAGTAGAGGGGTAACTTCTATGGAACAAACCCTCGCTCCGGAGGGCGCAGTGTCGTGCCGGTACGGCATCTGATGGACTCCAATTGGCCCGATAGGGTGAGTGGAAGGGATAGAAATGGGGGTGAGGATGGCGGAGGCTGGCCTGAAGGGCCCTGGTGGAATGGTGATTTGTGAAGGGTTGAGTGGAGGGGTACGATGCAGGGTATGGTGGGTGATGGTGAATGGATTGGCGGAATGGTAGGGAATGTGGCGGGTGCGATAGGTGACCTTGAGGGAATAGTAGATGGCGCAGTGGTCAAGGCGGTGGGCCGGAGGATGGAAGGAACAGAAGGCGCGGGGGAGTTGGTGTATGCGTGGTGGAAGGCCAAAAGTTGAGCGGGGGTCTCATCGTGAAAAGACCACCCAACATTAGGGGCTGGGCGGTGAACAACATTTATTTGAGCCGGTGCCGGTGGCAGTTATTGCGGAGCGGGCTGGGGTCTAGCATGGTATTTTGGTGAATCCCGAGTTCAGGTGGTTGCTGCTGCTGTTGAGGTTGAGGTTGGGGTTGCTGAAACTGCTGATGTTGAGGTTGAGGTTGGGGTTGCTGAAACTGCTGCTGCTGTGGCGCCGCCTGCTACGGCCTTGCCTGTCTTCTCATCTCTTTAATGTCCTCTATCAATTTGTGCATCCGGGCCCAGTCAATCTATTGCCCTTCGTGCAAGTCATACACTAAGTCCCTGAACTAGAAGCATCTATCTATAGTGTGCCCGGGCTACCGATGATATATGCAATATCGAGATTGATCGGTGGTCGGGTTCCAGTTCTGATGTTCTGGCGGGAGCTGTATATCACCAGTGTATATCAAGGCTGAGAAAATGTTCGGCAAAGTTTCTGGAAGTGGAGGATAATGGGCTCTTTTCGGACCTGGTCGAGCAGGCCCATAGCCAGCAAGAGGAGGGACGTTGTGGTACTGGGGTGGCTGCTGAGGCTGTTGTGGTGGTGGTGGTGGTTGTTGTGGGTCTTGAAGAGTTTGAAAAGAAGGTCGGGAGGTTGCGGAGCGGAGAACTGGGGGTTGCGTGGAGGTTGCTAGAAACGAGGTGGAGCGGACTAGTTAAGGAACTAAACAGCCTGGACCTGCTCATTGGTTCGTACTCCCTCAGTAATTGGGCCCTGGGATTTTCTGGTGGTCTTGGATTTCTGGGCCTCAAATAAGGAATGGATAGGGGAGTCTTTGAACTGGGTCTGGATAAACCAGGCCCGACTGTACAACTGGTGCATATTTGATATGTCGTTCATTGCCAGAATGTTTCAGAATGCAGGGGTAGCATTTGAAATTAACAACTTTACTTTTTCTTCTTCTGGGATCTGCCCGGGCAAACGTGAGGCCATCTGCCTCCATCGATCGGCATACATAGCAAAGTCTTCGTCTGCCTTCATCTTCTCTGCTACCAAGTCTGTAAATGAGTATTCCGGGCCTACCCGATCTTGGAATCTTTGAATGAATTTTTCTTTCACAGTTTTGAAACTTTCTGCCTCCTCCAAAGGTAAGGTATAAAATCATTCAAGTGCCACCTCATCCAAGGATCGGCGGAAAAGATACGCCATAAGGCGATCATCATGTTGAAATTGCGCCGATTCATAGAGAAACTCCCTGACATGAATGAACGGGTTACCATTCCCGTCGTACTTACGGTATACGGGGAGCTCGGACTGGGGAGGAAAATGGATATCCTGGAAGTTAGGAACGGGGACATCTGCAAGAGATTATGGGTTGACCCTTTTATGAAGGAGATTGATTTGCTGCTGCATGGCAGCCCACTTTTCGAGAATCTCCCGTTCTCGAGATGGAGGAGACGGAGTAGGAATAGCAGAACCTGTGTATGGAGGGGGAAGCCCATAAGAAGGATAATGGGCCAGGGAAGGGCCCATATCCGAGTAAGCAAGCTGGGCAGCCCCTGGCTAGAGGTGAAAAAAATCAGCCGGGGCCACAAGGGCCTGCGGCGTTGGAGAGATGGTAGTTTAGGGATCAGAACAGGAGGGCACGGGGATTTGGGTCTTCCCCTTGTCCATAGACTGATGGGCCGAGGTAGAAGCCTGGCCCGCTTCCATATTAGGGAATCGGAGAATCTGAGGATGAATTGGAGTAAGGTCAATGGGGGTCGCAGAGGTGGCCCCTAATCCAGCAATCAGAGATGTAGAAGTGGTGGCAGTAGACACGTCAGAAGAAAGCACTGAAGGCGGGGCATCTACCCCTTGCAAAGCTTGTTTAAGAAGATGGAGTTGAGTAGGGTCCAACTGGGCCATCATGTGGAGAACATGACTGGCCGAGTTGTGAGTGGATGAATCAGAGAGAGAGGGTTGGGCACCCTCAATAGTGGCAGGTGGAAGAGGAGGGGCGGACCCCTCTCTCCCTGGAGAGAAATGACCCTAGGTGGGTCCTCCAAGAGCCCTTGTGGAAGGGAGTCCTCATGGGTGTGAGAGAAGTTATAAGATGACATGACTGGAGGAGAATCGAACAGGGGATTGAAATAAGAGATGAAATGAGAGTTGACCCTAGGAGACGATCCTATGGGGAAGAAGCAACTCCACATGCACTAACACTTGGGGAGGGGAAAACAATCAACCCTAACAAAGGCATAAAACAAACAATCCAATCAAACAAAAAATGCACACAAGAGAGGGGAGAGATGAGAAGAGAGACAACCAGTTAACCACTCAAGTAATGAATGATGCACGAAATGTTTTATAGATTTCCTTTTAGGACCTCAGTGGATTAATTAAGATGATAATTCACTCAACCACAAGGGCACCTAACCAGGGTAGGATGGGAAACTGGGTTGACTCTGAGGGACAGTCCCTCTCTCGGATGCAAACCCTAGACTGGTGTGGTACAGTACAACCTATCCGACGTCCATGTGGGAATCCACGGCTCACAGGGACTTACGGAGGTCCTGGGCAAGGTCACCTAGTCGGCTCCAAGGAATATGGAAACGAGAGGATCCCCCACCTAGGTAGGAATGCAACTAATATGAAAAGTATGGATGGCCCTAAGTGCACCGGAGTGCATGCAAAGTCTAACCTAGATCTATCAATCAATGATCAACAAATATGAAAAGAATGAAGGCAATCATGCAAAAGTATGATGACAGTAAGAGGAGATCAATAGCAGCACCAAGTAGATGTGAAATAATATGAAATGTCAACCAAGATGAAAGTCTCGGGTGCATTGTTGCAGAAATAAACGGTCTGTGGGAGACCGTTCAGGGAGGTCAACGGTCCTGTGGGGACCATTCAATGGCAGGGAGTAAAAAAGCAGATCTAACAATTAGACAGAAACTGGAATGGACTAAAGGAATGGGAACAGAGGCGTACCTGACAGCACGGTCTGTCGAAAGACCGTGCGAACTCTCGGACGGCCCTGAAAAGACCGCCAAATGTCAACATAAATCACATGTGTAAAGGCAGAAGCATACCTGAGCCAGCAGGAGTGGACGGCTTATGACCGACCGCGGAACAAATGAACGGTCTGCGTGAGAGCGTTGAAGGCAACAGTTCTCAGAATGATCACTACTGGTGGTCAGGACAGAACGACTGCCTCTCGGCCACGCAGACACGCGAACGGTTCTGCAGGAACCGTGTAAACTCCAGAGGGCAGAGACGCAAGATGACGAGATAACGACCTGAAATCACTTAAAAGACAAACCTAACAAAGATAGAAGGTGGTCAGCACAACACCAACATGATGGGCACTAGGTGTCCCACCGTGATCGCCAGAAAAGAGGGTGTAGACATGTTTTTCCTTCCTTTGTATCCTTCCAATCCCTCTACTATATCAATGCAAGAAATAATGAACTGAAGATAGTAGGGAGGAAGGGCGAAAGTGTGATCGTGATCGCCACCAAGGTTCTGAAATGTAAAATAAATACACCCGTACCTTGGAAAGGGGAGACACTCGCCTGTGAATAGCACTACAGAAATAAACAGTCTTGGAAGAACCGTCCTGTTACTGCACGGTCTCTCGATAGACCGCTCTCTAGTGCTGGGAAAGAACGCGGGATGAAGAACAGTGGACAGTCGGATGGTTCGGAGGCAGCCGTTCAAAGGTTCAGAGCGGTTCATGGAGATCTGCCTTCCTCTTCAAATGGACGTAATTAAACCGCGATCTTCCGTCACTCACCAAGTCGTAGGATCTGAACCTCCACCCCTTCCGACCGGCCAGAGGGGATGGGCCTCATGCTAGTGCGATGCTAACCTGCAAAACACAATGAAAAATATAAAAGAGAACCCAATATCAGAACTGTGAAGTGTAGTAACTATAAGAACGAATGAAAATAAACATAATGAATCAGAATGGGGGATACCTGAGAGGTTTTAAACCCCTAGGGGCATGGAAAAACAATAGGAGGGTGTGTGAATGAAGTGCAATGGTGAAACACGTGGGAAAAGAGTGAAGAAAATGATGTATGCAATGAAGAAAAGGAAGGTGGGACGATTGAAACAATGACTCAAAAACAACGAATACTCCCTGAACCGGAGGCCTGAGTGGACGTAAAAGGCCTCCCTCCCTGACTGTAGGTCGCTCGAAAGTTCGGCAGGGCTTCGCCGTCGACCATAGGTTTCCCTCTTTTTCAAAGCCTAGACTAAGGGTCCTATTTATAAAGCCCATAAACCTAGCCCAGAAATTAGGGTTTTCAGTGAAAATTAGGTCGAGATATTAACATAAAATCTGTAGATAAATGAATTATCTTCCACCAGGATCGAACGGAATCCAATTTGGTTAAGAAACCACAGAGAAAATGGTGGGATAATGCAAGGGTTTAACCATGGGCTGGAGAGAGAAATTCATTAAAGTCTCAGGAATCGGGCCATTAAGCGGTCGCGCGATAGGACGCCCAGCCTACCGCACGGTCTGTTGCTTGACCGTTCAAGCCTTTCGGTGAAAATTAAATAAATAGGAAAATAATCCAAAATATACATCGAACTGACCGACTATTTCGCCGTTAGACTCTGATGGATTGAACGGTCTAATGACAGACCACTCAATTCATGGGGCAGTCCAAGGCCAACCGTTCAGGGCCTGACGGTGATAAATTCAAATAAAATAGATAATTATCTGAAAAATTAACGCCCTGGGGATTCTAGGAACTGGACGGCCATATGACTACCGCTCCAATAATTTGGACGGCTAGATGAGGGCCGTTCAATAGCATGTCGGTGGAAATTCAGAAAATCACATAAATGTCCGAGAAATAAATAAACAGCCCAAATATAGCCGCTCATTGACTGAACGGCCACGTGATTGATCGTGCAAAGGTTGGACGCTTGAAATTTATAAAATGTGAGAAATTAAGTAAAATCAAGGCCCATTAAGGCGTGAATCAAAGCGGACCCAGCCATGGAGGAAGGTACCCATAAAAGAGGCCCAAAGACGTGCTTGAAAATCGCCCAAGGAGCAATGGACAACTTGAGGTATCAATAAATAGCGGTAAAAGGAATGACTCAACTTATCGGTAAAAAATGGGTGTCAACAGTACCGTAAGGCTTTCTTGCGGTCTAATGGAAAACCGTTTGCATAACTCTAAAACGGTCTATCGCGAGACCGTCTTGGACTCCTTGCGGCAAGACCTTGACTGCTTTCTGGTTCTATGAACCAACCAGAGCCTAAATTCGCTATTTCATATATTTAGTATTATAATTATGTTATTCTTCATGCAACCATGTTTTATTTTTCAGTTAAAACACCTTGTTTCAGCATGAGCATGTCATATAACCTTATTTTTTATTATTATGAAATTTCATGTAAAATGTTATAATTTTGTAATAAAATGATTTCTATGTTGTGGACATAATTCATGCGGCATTAATATCACTATTTTAACCGTGTGTTTCACCATTCCACCCTCATATCTTGTCTTTTATAAGTACATGGCGTACACCCCAGTATGCGACCATTATATACACTTTGCACTTATAGGCACATTTCTTGGACTTGTGAACCTCTCCGTTGGATATTCCATCCATCGGACTAGGTGATCTTGTTTCAAGACCTCTGTAAGACTCCGTGAGCTTGGGATTCCCACTAGGATGCCGAGCTGGTTGTACCCTTAAAACCCAATTGTTAGAAAGCACTTAACCGGTGTGATGTTCTAGACCTTAGCGGCCTGTGGATGACCTCCAGAGGCACTTAGCGGCGCTTTACCTGACCGCTAAAGACCCCAAGCGGCCTTGTCATGACCTCAAGGCTCCAGAAGGTTTCATTGCATCGACACCTTATTTCTTCATGCGTCGACTCTTTTCATAAAACGGTCTGGACATGACCGCATTTCTATCTTAAACAGTCCTATCTACACCGCTTGATTGTGTAAACGGTCCATTAAACGACCACATTTTTCCTGATTCTGTCTAACCTAAAGTTTGACCTATTGGGTTAGGTTTTATAAGTTCCTAGATGGTCTATTGATTATCTAGAGCCTAATATCTTATTCAATAAGCTATATAATAAATTATAGAAGTTAAAGAATATATCGTTATGTTGCCGAATTCTTTCCGTGGCATGACCTTGCTTTAAGTCCTTTTTGAACTCTCATATTCTAAATTGAAGCATTCCTACCATGGTATTGCCATCATGAAACTATAGTTGAACTTGTTACATTACTGGCCGTACTTTATTGTTATACTCGTGGAAGTAGCTTGATTTATACATGAAGATGCAGTTCGGGCACTGATTGTGTCCAAGGGCTCTATGCTAGTCCTCTCGGCTGATTGTCGGAAACATACTACAAATCATGGGGTATGATGCTACTGGCATCGCATTGAGCTGGGAGTACTTTCTTTATAAATAAGTGAAATCCATGAATTCTCATGAGACTCTATCTGGATTGAATTATTTCATGCTTGATTACATGACATTCTAGTGCATAACATTTATGGTTATGAAAAGTGAAAGTGCGTTCTCGTTACATGCAAGCATGCTCGTTCGTGAAAACGCCAAGTTACATTCTTGATATATTCTTACTTGAATCTTGCTCATCTATCACCATTCGTCCTACATCGTGATCTTATCATGCTATTATGTCACTTTATTTTATACGTGTGTTTTATCTCATTTTCTTTTGATCTTACACTCTAGAGCTAAAATGTTAATTACTTAAATATTGCCATCATATTGATACGAAGATACCTACTGGGCATGTGGGCTTATACCTACTTTTTTCCATCATTTTCAAAAAATTCTAGCGGGTCGGATTCAGATTACTCAAGTGATGAGTCCGAGAGTGATTGATGGTTCGAGAGAAGCCGTAGTTAGTCTAGTCAAGAGTCAATCATGTAATTTTCTATTTTATTGAGTCCAGTTAGTCAATGAGTCAATATCATGTACTTGATTATTATTATCAATAAAAGTTAAATTTTTGTTGATCGAGTTATTATGTCCATTCATCTTATGTGTGAATGATTGCGCTCTGATTGTTACTGTCACTTGAGGCTTCTCTTGCTGTAGATTCTAAGAAAATCGACGTTTAAAAAGAATATGGAAATAGAAAAAAGCAAAGAGATGATAAAGAAGGGAAAAGAAGAAGAGGGAGCATGCGAGGGATGCTAAATGGAAAGGTGATCGCCAGAGATGCGAGGGCCTCAAAGATATAACAATGAAGAATCAAAGGAGGGATCGCGAAAAATACCTTTAAAAAGTGGGGGAGATTGTGAATGTTCACCTTCTCTTTCTATCAGCCGGCCGATGAAGAGAGTTCTTCTTATCTTGATTACCCTTATAAAATTAATAAACCAACAAAGAAGGATATTGATTAGAATTCAAGTGAGTGTAGCATCAAATCCAAAATAAGAAGATGAATATGAAAACATGGATTAGAACACACCTTTTTGGTGTTGGCCTTTAAAACCCCTATGCAAAAGGGTAGGAAAATAATGATGTTATGATGAAAATGGGTGTGAAAGTGTTGCACAATTGGAGGTGTGCTAGAGTGCACAAGTGGGGATCTAAATATTAAGATAAAAAGAAGTAAAGAAAGAGATAGAATAATGATGCATGCAATGATTATAATAAAATAAAGAGAAGAGAGGAAGAGAAAGGCTTACTAGTTTTTCTCTATGGCAAAAGGGGGGCTTGAGATCTTCAAAATGCTCCAAGGAAGAAGAGGCTTCAAATCTTCAATAGAGAGGAAGCCTTCATAGGATGAAGCCTTGGTACATGTGGAAGACTTCCTCCTTGAGCCTCCACTCCAACAGCACCTCCCCTTGATTTGATATTGATGCTTTTTACACAAGGGAGAGAGGGGTCCTATTTATAGAGGTGAAATTCGGAGTTTAATTCTAAGAAATTAGACAATCATGTTTTAATGGGATTTGGTGGGAGATATTTGTTGTGCAAGTGTCCTCACAAGCTTAGAAAGTCTGACGTTAAAGTGAGGGAGGGAAGTGAAATTCGGAGTTTAATTCTAAGAAAATTAGAAAAATAAGTTTTTGTGGGATTTGGGAAGGGGGATCCGTCCTCCAAGTGTCCTTACAATATTAGGAAGCCATAGGAACCCTTTCCCAAGTGAAAAGGGGCTCAAAAAGAAAAAAGAAGGAGGTTATACCAGAGTTCAGATTTGAAGAAGAATTGGCGACCACTCAGGCGGTCGCTATTTAAAAGGGCGCCCACGCGAAGCGTCTCTAATTCCAAAGCATTTCAAAATGGATTCGGGCTTTCAGAAATTTAAAAAGAATTGGCGACCATGAGGTGGTCTCTATTTAGGAATTAATACAAGTTTCGGACGGTGTTAAAATCTCAAAATATGGCAAGGGAATTGACGACCTTTCGAACGGTCGCTATTTAAAGAAATGGCGACTTTCCGGAGTGTCGCTAATTCATAGATTTCGAAAACGGCCAAACTGGGCTCAGCTAAAAATGGGTGCCCCCTGCCTGGGCGCTATTTAATGGGCGCCCCGGACAAGGGTGCCATTTCTTGGAAGGGCGCCCCCTGCCTGAGCGCTATTTCTTGGAAGGGCGCCCCTTGACTGGGCGCTATTTCTTGGAAGGGCGCCCCTTGACTGGGCGCTATTTAAATGGCGCCCGGGTCCCGGGTCCCTGCCTCTAATTGATTCAAGGCTCGAAAAAAATGGAGAAAAAACTTTAGAAAAATCTAAAAAAAATAGGAAAATATGTGTGAAAGCTGGGGGAAGTTGGATATTCTAGAAAAGATAGGAAAACCACTCAAATAAGTCAATTTGAGGGTCAAATGGGGCATCGCAGTGTGATAGGAGATATGCTCAAAATGATGTCAAATTTGGCGTGTCAACAGTTGTCCCGCCTTAGCGTCTGCTTTGCAAGGGAGTGACACGGAGTGGAATGGAATAAAATGAAGTGAAGCAACATGGAATGGAATAGAATGGAATGGAATGAAGTGAGAGTGAACTGAAAAGTAGATGTCAAGGTGTGATGAGACACGCAATCAACACCACCTGATAGGAATTGAATCAAAAGCTCGTAATGATGCAATCTTGAGGAGATTCAATGAAAGCAATGATTGTTTAGATAAAGAAGGAGTGTGAACGCGAGCATGAAGGAGATAATAAGAACGATCAACTTCCAACACGGTGGAAGTACCCCAGGTCACAAACTTGTAGGTTTCACCATTAAGGAGCGGTTACCAGCCAATGTGGACGTGCTGCAACCAAGGTGGATCAAAGGAAAACGATAAAAAATAAGAGGATAGAAATCCAAACAAAGAGTTTTTTCAAGGAAGCGGCCCAAAACGGCAACAAAGCGAACTAAAGACACTACTCGGCTTGGGATATCTCCAATCTGATTTTATTGATCAATTGACCTTCAAAATGATTTATTAAAATGGTTTTCCATAGTTAATACACAACCTAAATGAATGCATGCTAGGTTTAAAGGAAAAATTAAAGCAAATAAAAATAGAATGCAATTAAGGATAACATTGTTAAGCTGCCAAGACTGAGCCAAGATACTGACTTTGTGAGCTGATACTAAGCCGAAGCCTGTTTATCCACGCATCAACTCATAAAAGGGAACCATCGTCGCCAGTCTTGGATGGCTCAACGACCTATCCGTATGACTAAAGTTCCTCTAGAATCATCACTGTTTTTTATGGAGGGGAACTCAAATTCCATATTTAACAAAGCCACAAGATCCTTGATATAATCTAGTAGCGTAATAGTGTATAGTAAAATGCATACATGGAGATGGTGATAGCAATAAGTATGAGGGAACTGAGAAGAAAATGCAGTCACCGTGGGACTTGGATGATGATGCCCAGTCTGTGGGACCAAAGAAAGCTTCTTATCATGCGCTCAAAATTTCATTATTCAAGATATGAAGATGCATAAAGCAATGAAAGCAGTTTAAGCATGAAAGCATAATCGAAACATTCAACAACATTGCCTAGCATTGAAAAGCATCATGGAAAGCATCATATAAAGACGTAAAGCAGGAGAGCATTCCAAGTATTTTTGTTCAATGTCGTCATGAGGATGACAATCTTGGCAAATCAGACGATTAAGATCGGATGATCAAGATCGAGTAATGCCTAGTGGCAGAGTGATCAAGTGAAATCAGCAGGAGTTTATTAAAAAGATTTAGAGATGAACGATCAATTAATGCCCAATGTGACATGAATAGAGAGGTGATAATCAGGAGTGCCCATGGTGACAAATCATGATGATGTTGGGAAGAATCAAAAGATTGATAGTGGTGAATGGAGGGGACGCATCCCATGCTTTGGTCCTTGCAAAGTTGTTGTTCCTGCAAAAGCACCATCAGACAAATACAATGCATTTTTTTTTTGATTTTTGAAATATGTAAATTTTTATGGGTTTTGAAAAAGAATTCCAATTATTTATGGATTTTGGAAAATATTTGAATTTTTTTTGTTTTAGAGTTTTTTGGAGTTTTTTTGGAAAATATTCACTTTTTTTGAATTTTTTTTTAGAATTTTGAGGATATTTGAATTTTTTAGAAATTTTGGTTTAGACATTGCTAAAGCAGCATCAAAGGGAATTTTTGAACCACTGGCTAGGGGTCCTCGTTCCTTCCCCTTTTACTATAAAAACTACCCAAAGTCGGCCGTGCATTTAAAGGTGGCGCCTTACAGTCGACTGTCCATGATTAACGGTGTCCCTACCAAGGCCATACCCGAGAAATATTCGGTCTTGGAGGGAGAAGTGAAGAACAATTGGAGATAAGCTTTATGCATGATGGAAGATATCGAGACTTGAATTACTTCTAAAGTATTTCCCCTCAAAGAGGTAATCTGTTGCGCCGGGGCTTTGTGTCTTTGATTTTTAGACCTTTGACATGGATACGACCAGGGTTTTCCCTTTGGGGACTTTGCCACTCTTGTCATGCCATAATTCATAATTTTATATTGATCAAAATTTTGACTTGATTTTCATAATAGCCTTTTTTTTCAAGATGTATCATGAAAATTTACTTTATTTTAGGTCAAGACTGCCCCTATTTGAGACTTCTCTCGTATTGGGGATTACCTAGGTTGGTCATCTCATCCGTCAACCTCTTGCACCTGCATTCAATCGAGCAAAGAAGTGAAAAGACTTTCAGGTATACCCATGGCATGGCCAAAGTAGCAACGGTGTTTTACTAAAGTAGGCCGGCTAAGGACGCCGTGAAGTGTGTGAAGTGCCCAGCTAGGGGTTGCTCTTAACAAGTGGGAAGAGAATGCCGAACTCCTTGCGCGGGGTTCTTATTGACCAAAGGTGCCTCAAAAGCAAGCCTAAAGACTCTTTTTTTTTCTGAAATTGACTTAATGAAAAGGCCTAAGATAAAGATATAGAATAACACTCTTGATCATGTTAAGAAGCACTTCATGTTGAAAAATCATGTGTGAAGAATGATGAAACCAAATCACACACAAAATGTTACCTTGCAACCTTGTAGAAGCAGTAGCTGCCGGAGGCGATCTTGATCATCGTGAGATTTGTCCTCTATGGCAGATAAAAGGATTGGAAGCCAAGGTTTGAAGTGGCTTAACAAGAAAGAGTGGTGCCCAGACCTGACTCAGACGAACAAGGATAAAAGGAAAAGAGGCGAGGGCTAGAACTCCCTCACTAAGGTGCGGAGACCCTGATCACATGAAAGGTCTACAGAAGGAGAGGAAAATCATAAAGTGGAGTGAGGGCTAAAGCCTCGAAAATAGTGGGAGAACGGGTAGATGCCCAAAGCGGTGGATGTGAAAGAAGTTGGGTCGCACCTGGGAATAGATGAAATTAAGAGAAGAAATTGGTAGATCGAGGGAGGAGGATCTAGAGGGTCCGGAAGCAGTGAAGGAGGAAAATCATGGTAGGAGGAATCATCTAGAGGTTCCGAAGGAGGAAAATCCCGAGGGACGCGATGCCCTGGGAAAAGAATTGGAAAAAGATGATTAAAAGGAAGAAAAGAACAAAGGATGCAACGTCCTGGAAGCGTAGGAGGATGAATTGGAAGAAAGATAGGGGACAAAGCGAAGGGATGCGATGCCCTAGGAAGAGTGGATGAAAAGGGATAGGAGGGTCCAAAGGTTCTGGAGTAGCGAAAGAAGGGACGCGATGCCCAAGGAGGGGAGATAAGAAATCTGGAAGTTCCTGAGGAGGAAGACACCATGGGACGTGATGCCTAGGGGAATCCAGAGGTTCCGGAGGAAGAAGACACCATGGGACACGATGCCCATGGAGGAAAGATAAGCCCGGAAGTTTCAGAGGTGGAAGGTGTAAAAGGGTGCGATGCCTTGGAAGGACGTAAGAGAAATCTGGAGGATATGGATATGGAGGTGTGGAGGGGCGCGATGCCCTAAAAGGGAGGTCCGGAGGTTCCGGAGGAGGCAAGTACCGAGGGACGCGATGCCTTGTGAGAATCTCGGAGGATCCAGACATGTAGGTGTATTGGTGCGCGATGCCCGGAGAGGGAGGTCTGGAGGTTCCGGAGGTGGAAGATGTAGAAGGTCTGGAAGGCAGAGAAGATACGGGTTCAGAAACCCAGGAAAAAAGGAATGCATGTGAATGCAATGTGATGGATGTAAGGGATGCATGAAATGCATGATATGCAAAGAATGCAGAGAATGCATGGAATGAGAGGGTAAGATCCTCCTCCTCACCCATGGAGTGGCCTGCAGAGGAAAAAAACATGGGTGGAACAGAATAAGGAGTGAATGAATTGGTGGAAGGCCATTTAGCAAAAGAATGCCCACCCCTCCATGGCAAGGAGAGTGCTCGGCCAGACAGCTCAGTGGATGGAATTAACGCCCGAATACTCTCATGTGTTATGGCAATATGGGAAGAGAACCCCTTCGTTTGACAAGGGAGTCGTATAATGACGGAACGTGGGTAATGAGAGCATTAAAACAGCATCGACCAGTGAATAAGGTGACTTTAATAAAGGGTCGATATGGCATCAATTTGGAAGAATTTATCATAGTGAGTCTTGAAGGGGACTTCTCAAATATGCCCAGCACGATGACACGGATCGGCATCCGGCAAATAAAATCTTGAATTTTGAATGGCATAGCCGAGGTCAAGCCCTTCTTGTCCAGTTCTTGAATATCCTTGGAACATGTGCTCGTAGGAATACACCCGCATTGAGTGGTAGAGGAAGGTGAAGTGAAAGTGGTGAGCTTGATGAGCAGTGGAGGTGTAATGGAGAGTTTTAATGGAAGGGTAAGTGGAGGTTCAAACACGTTGAGCATCTCCTCTTGCTCGGAAGCGACTGGGATCGGCTCGAGTGCAAAAACAGGTGAGTCCTGCCCAGGACTAGCCACGGGTTAGGGTAAAGTTGTAGGTAAAGTTGGTTTTAGGGTAATTGGCTTTGGTGTTATGGGGATAATGGAGGCTTTAGGTGGCAAACAAGGAAGAGGTGTTATGGTTTGAAGTTTAGCGGGAGGTTCGACACAGGCCGGTGGAGTGGAGGTTGATGGAGGCTCGGTGGAAGCCGGGGGAGTAGAAGCAAGATTGGATGGCTTGGTGGGGGCTAGTGGGGTAAAGGTTGATGGAGGAATAAAAGGAGAAGGTTTGGTGCGGAGGAAGTGCCGGATAAGGCGAGAGGTATTAGGGACAGGGGAAGACGCATGATGCACCGGTGTGGGTGATTGGAGTATCGACACATCATCGTAGCACCAATTAGTCTCATAACTAGGGTTAAGGACAGTGGCTTCATCCTGAGCAGGGGGTTCATCGGGTGGCAATGTGGGGAGAGGAAAATGAAGAAAACTCGGAAGGGGTGCCTGTAGAACTTCAACATTTTGTGCCATCTCCAAATCATCATCTTCATCAAAAACATCAAGTGGACGCCGTAGTGGAGGCATAATAATGGGTAGTGGAGGAGCGTGATGTGGAGGATTAAGTAAAAACGGAGGCGGGGAATCATCATATTGTGGAAGACTATGTGGAGGTAAATGCGAAGGCGAAGGCGGAGGGCAATTTGAATGAATGGGGTGGATGAGTGGAGGGTGGACGGTGTCCACTTGATCCTCGATATCTTGCAGACACGTGTCATTGATGCCACAGTGTCTCCTCTCCTTCCAATCTTTTTCCATCTTAGTGATGTTATTCATAAAAGCATGAAGAGGATTGACTGGAGAAGGAGGAGGAGCAGTGGGCCGCGGGCTTGTGACCTTCTTAAGTTGATCCTCCATGAAAGCAATTTTATCAAGGAGATTTTACTGGAGGGGTGTAACTTGAACTGTAACGTCCCGAGAATCCGATTACCGGGAAGGCCCGATAACCCGAGACTCGAACCGCCACCCACGAGCCCAAAGACTCGGAAGTGTTATAAGGATGGTGTGGAGACTACACAAGTATCACAAATAATTGCAGAAATTAAATAATTTATATGATTAAGTAGGAAATAAATTAACATTTTACTTCTTACATGGTCCACAAGATATAACAAAACAAACAATAGTAGTCCACGACTAGTACAGAGACAAGAAGGAAAAGTACAGCTCCACGGGGCATACCCCGGCTCTGACCTCTGGCACTAACGCTGGGCACCCGAACCACGCTGAGC
This sequence comes from Amorphophallus konjac, assembly GCA_022559845.1. Taxonomy (NCBI): domain Eukaryota; kingdom Viridiplantae; phylum Streptophyta; class Magnoliopsida; order Alismatales; family Araceae; genus Amorphophallus; species Amorphophallus konjac. Next base: position 289,317,205 of record CM040125.1, on the reverse strand, counting down.
CTCAGACGCACTCCCCTGAAGCCGCGCCTCGCCTGAAACACAGTGAAAACACGTAGGGAATGAGTCTCAGAACAAGACTCAGTAGGGATCATTCGAACCCTACCTCACAAAATGGAAAACCACTACGCTAGCAGTAAGCGAGTACCTCAGAATTGAAAGCCCTGCAACTATGACCTGTCTCACGGCATGAAAGCCGACACATGCACCACGGTGAAACAACCGAAACTCAATGGTCAACACGACCAAAACCCCAAAGGTCGAAGTCACAGAGACTAACAGTCTATCACTCCCGACTCGATAGGAGTACCTCCCACTAGAAGCACAATCGGTAGCGTCCCCTGACGTCTTACACCACACAACATGTGTCCACCGGGCACAATAGCCCTTGGAGGAGGCAAGGACACCGTACAAGTAACCACAAAGCAAGTGACTAGCTGGGGTCGCACTCGTCAGCACGGGTCCAACCGCAACCAACCACGTGTGCACACATAGACAATGCGTCTCAGGTCTGGCCTCTAACTGGTTTTCCCCTCAGCCGGACTCTGGCTGCAAGACGTGGGGCTCGACGAAAACCAATCTAAATATCATCCTCAGGGTAGCCTCTCTACCACTCCCTAGTGGGACTGCTAAATGCGTAAGTAGGCTAAGACTAGTGGAGGGTCACTGAAGGAGTAGACTCTCAAGTCAAAGGAAAGCAACGTCCGAACCCAACAAAGTACGGGGACTGTCCCACGTACCAGCACCATCGCACGGTGACCACGGTCGGAGAAGAAACGAGACTGCGAACCACCTGGTGTAGCCCAGAGCCTGGTAGTCTAACACAGGAGCGCCACAGGCTTTGACGGTCTATCTCTGGGCCGGCACAGTAGTCTGACGGCCCAACACAGGCGCGTCAGACACTCGGTGTAAAACCGACTGTGACGCGCCAACCCTGGTGCGTCACAATCTCTGACGCACCTAGCCCAGTGCGTTAGAAGATGAAAAGAAACTAGCTGTGATGCACACCGCTCGGGGCGTCAAAGTCTCTGACGGACCACTGCTGGTGCGTCAAGGGATAGGACGAAGCTGGCTGTGATGCACACCGCTCGGGGCGTCACAGGCTCTAATGGTCCTACCCAGGAGCGTTAGAAGGTGGGGATGCGTCGGCCCTGACGCTCCCACACAGGGGCGTCACAAGGCTCTGACGCCCCACACTGCGTGAGTTAGAAGCCTTGACCCCCAACGGTCAAAAAGACCAACGGTCGGAAACCACAACGGTCGGATGCCAATGGTCGGATCGTCACTCTGACGGTCCATTCTAGGCGCGTCACACGCCCTGGCGGTCTTTTGTGGGACTGTCAGGCCCACGGACCACCCAGTTGGCAAAACTGTGCCATGTGACGCACCCACCGTGGGGCGTCACAGGCTGTGACGCACCCACCCTAGGGCGTCACAAGCTGTGACGGTCACGCGAAGGACCGTCACACCGTCCCGATGGCGAACCGACGGGAAACGACTCAAAACACCAACCACGCCCCCATACCTCCATGGGAGAGGGGGAAAACAAGGGGGAAGCTCCCCCGGGACCCCTAGCATGCTTCTAAGCCATTAAAACATGGAATCACGGCCTAAAATCATAAATCGGGCAATCTCTCCCCAAATCATGGAAAACCCCATCCCGGCGTGAAAACCCATCACTCGGCCTTCCCTCGGCCTACAAATCGCGAGAAAGGAACACGGGGAGCTAAGGAACGTCACCCTACCACGATCTCGCCTCGAGGCGCGCTGGATCGTCTGTAAACCGTGAAGAATGCTTGAAACCCTCGTTCCTTCTCACGCTTCCCACGAATGTCGTACGCCACCGGGATCGTCTCGCCGCGGCCTACGTCATCGCGCCGTCACCCACCGCCGTCTGCAGCCGGAGGGGAGCTCGCCGCGGTCGCCGTTGGCTGAAGAGAGAGAGAAAGGGGTGGTGCTCTCACGGGAGGGAGGAAGAAGAAAGGGGAAGAAGAAGAAGAAAAGGTGGAAAAAGAAAAATGGTTTGGGTGTATTTATAGAAAATCCAAAAAATCTAGAAAATACCAAAAAATCAAAAATCACGTTTCTGTGATCCTCGGAACGCACTGGTCGCAACGGTACCACTCTCGTCTAGGTGAACAACCATGTTCACCCGCTACGGGGTTCCGTAGCATTTGCCGAAACCCACGCTGGAAATCAGAAAACATGCGGAAAAAGTCACAGAACTCACACCGGGCCTCCGAAACAACTCTGGATCGCGTCGATCCGAACACGAACGATGTCCGGAATGAAATTTCAGACACAATGGAGCTGGAAACTCCGGGAAAATAGATCCGGGACCCAAAAAGAAGGATCCGAAGGGTCCGGGATATTACAGTCCTCCCCCCTTAAACAAATTTCATCCTCGAATTTTAAGAACAAAGCTCAGGGGGAAGAAGAGGGAACTCACTCAAACAGGTAAGGGAACTACTGACGTATCTCGTCCTCACGCTCCCAAGAAGCCTCACCACCAGAGTGCCGCTGCCACACCACCTTAACGAAGGGGATGACCTTCTTCCGTAGGCGCTGCTCCCGCCTATCCTCAATGCGGACGGGAAACTCTGAGAGAGAAAGATCTGGAGTCACCTCGGGCCAAAAAGAATCCTCAAGCACATGAGAGTCATCGGGCATATACTTTCGCAACATCGAGACGTGGAACACGTCATGCACCGACGCCAACTCAGGGGGTAACTACAACTGATAAGTAACCTCACTAACGTGCTCCACAATGAGGAAAGGACCGACATAGCGGGGACTCAGCTTCCCACGCCGTCCAAAGCACATCACCCCCATCATCGGAGAAACTATTAAGAACACACGATCACCAATGGCAAAAGTGAGAGGCTGCCTCCTCCGATCAGCATAGCTTTTCTGCCGACTCTGGGCCGCCAACATGTTCTGAAGAACCACGTGCACGACATTTACACATTGCTGCACCAACTCTGGTCTCGTCAAAACACGCTCACCAACCTCAAACAAATCAAGTGGAGTCCGACAGGGACGCCCATACAACGCCTCATAAGGAGCCATGCCGATGCTCGAATGATAGCTGTTATTGTAGGCAAACTCCACCAACGGTAGGTGGTGAAACCAACTCCCCGGCCACTCCAGGCAACACGACCTCAACATGTCCTCCAAAGTCTGGATGGTCCTCTCTGACTGACCATCATACTAAGGATGATATGTCGAGCTAAAGGCTAACTCGGTGCCTAGAGCCCTCTGGAAACTCCTCTAGAAACCAGATGTGAAACGTGGATCTCGATCGGATACAATGAAAATGGTAATCCCATGCAAAGGTATGATCCGCTCTACATACAAGCGTGCCAGCTTGGACACACTCCAGCTGACTTTGACCGGTAACAACCGAGCCGTCTTCGTCAACCGATCCACAAGCAACCAAATGCTATCATGCCCACTCGGAGTCCTCGGCAAACCCACCACAAAATCAGTGGTCACGTGGTCCCATTTCCATGCGGGAACATCCAAGGGCTAAAGTACACCTCCTGGTCACTGATGCTCCGCCTTCACCTACTGACAGGTTAGGCACCTGACGACGAACTCGGCAACATCTGTCTTCATGCCAGGCCACCAGAACTACCTCTGCAAGTTCCGATATATCTTCGTCGCACCTGGGTGCACGGTGTACCTGCTCCCATGAGCTTCGCGCAACACCGCACGACAAACCTGATCCTCGGCGAGGACGTACAGCCTACCACGAAACCTCACAGCACCGTCCTCGTCGAGCTCCACATCAGCCATGGCCAAAATCCTGGGCAACTCCAGGTCTGCATGCTGAGCCTCTGTCACCTGACGACGGATTGCAGGGGTGACAGTAAGACTCGCGAGGACCTCTAACCCTGGCTCTCGGGGAATCTTGAGCCTGAATGACACTTCGGGCACTTATTCCCAGAGCCTCCACTTCCTCAACATCAAGGCACTGACCGCGACCTTCTGACTCAAAGCATCGGCGATGACATTCATCCTGCCCGGCTGATAAGACAAGGTGAAGTCATAATCCTTCATATACTCCATCTAACGCCTCTGCCTGAGGTAAGGTCCTTCTGAGTGAACACATACCTCAAACTCTGATGGTCAGTGAACACCTCAAACTTCTCACCGTACCGATAATGCCTCCAGATCTTCAGCACGAAGATCACCACTGCCAACTCCAGGTAATGGGTAGGGTAGTTCTCCTCATGTGGATTCAGTTGCCGCGAAACATACGCCACCACTTTACCTTGCTGCATCAACACAGCATCCAATCCGACCCCAGAAGCATCTGTACACACCACAAAACCTCCCAATCCAGAAGATAAAACCAACACCAGAGCCGAGGTGAGCAATCTCTTCAATTCCCTGAAATTCTACTCACACTCATCAGTCTAGGCAAAAGGCATATCCTTCCGCGTAAGTCTGGTCATCGGGGCCGCAATGCGAGAAAAATCATGGATAAACCTCCGATAATAGCCTGCAAGCCCCAAGAAACTCCGGATCTCTGACACATACCTCGGCCTTGGCCACTGTATTACTGTCTCGACCTTGGCGGGGTCCACGAAAATACCATCACCAGAGATCACGTGCCCCAAAAAGTGCACCTCATGAAGCCAAAAGTCACACTACTAAGCTTAGCATACAACTGGTGATCTCGCAAAGTCTGCAACACGACGCTCAAATGATACGCATGCTCATCTACAGACCGCGAATACACAAGGATGTCATCCACAAACATGACCACGAACTGGTCCAGATAAGGACGGAACACCCTCTGCATCAAGTCCATGAAGTCTGTGGGGGCATTGGTAAGCCCGAACGGCATCACCAAGAACTCATAATGCCCGTACCTCATACTGAACGCAGTCTTCTCCACATCGGACTCCCGAATCCTCAGCTGATAGTAACCAGACCGCAAATCAATCCATGAGAGCACTCGAGCAGGCTGAAGCTGGTTGAACAAGTCATCAATCCGCGGTAACGGATACTTGTTTCTAATGGTCACTTCATTCAGCTACCAGTAGTCAATGCACAACCTCAGACTACCATCCTTCTTCTTCACAAACAACACGGGGGACACCCCAAGGGGAAAACTTAGGATAAATGTATCTCTTGGCCAACAACTCCTGTAACTGTACCCTCAGCTCTCTCAGCTCAGTGGGAGCCATACGGTAGGGAGCCTTCGCCAAGGGTCCCGTACCAGGCACAACCTCGATAACGAAATCGATCTCCCACTGGGGAGGCAATCCAGGCGAATCCTCAAGAAAAATATCGGGAAACTCACACACCACTGGAATGTCCTCGACAGCCGGACACGGCTGGTCTACCAAGACCACAGAAGCGAGAAAACCCCGACAACCCGCGTCAAGCAAATGACGAGCCCTAATAGCCGAAATAAGAAAGCGGGAAGAGGAAGACCTAATACCTTGGAAATAGAAGGTGGGTCCATGAAGTCGCCAGAAATAAACCCTCTTTGAGCCATAATCCACCAAAGCATGATGTGTCTCGAGCCAATCCATGCCCAAAATCACATCAAAGTCCTGAAGTGGCAACGCACAAAGCATGGCTGACAAACTCCGCCCTTCAACCCACACCGGAACCTCATCAAAATAATAAGGAGTGATCATAAAATCACCCGAAGGTAACTCCACTGTCAAATCACAAGACAACTGGGTCACCGGCTCCTCGATACTCAATGCGAAATCCTCTGAAATAAAGGAATGGGATGCGCCAGAATCAAACAAAACTCATGCTGCGCAACCCAAAATCATAACAATACCTTCCACGAGCTGCGATGACTCTACCTCTGCCCTGGTCATATGAGTAATATGGCCTCGAGCTCTCTGCCTGCCCACACTCGCTGACCGTGGTAGTGGCGGAAACTGACCCTGCTGCTAAAACTGTTGTTGTGGGTACCGCTGCTGATGCTACTGAGGAAACTGGGGTGGCTTACGCGGCCGCTGCGGATAGTCATGTGCCATTTGTCCTGGCTGATCACACCTGAAACATATCACTGACGCCGTACACTGCCTGCCTGGATGTGACTCGCCACACCGGGGACACGGCCCCCGAGAACCACCGACCGAACCCTACCGCTGCAAAGGTGCCGGCTGCTGAACGCTGCCCGAAGAAGCCTGCCGCTGCTCTCGGCCCTCCTTCTTCTTCTGAAAACTATTCCTGAATAACTTCTTCACCTTGGCACTGAAAGACGCAGAACCTGCCGCTATTATCATTGTTACTTCTAACTTCTAAATTTTGACGTCCCTCACAGATGCGTTACTTCTAAATTCAACGCCTAACTCCAAGGCGTCATTTTGATTATCATTGTTTTTATTCACACTTCGAGCACTGTTCACTGGTATCTGACGCCCCTGCACAGAGGCGTTATTCACAGATACATCGCCTCACTCCAAGGTGCTATTTCACTTTGGTTGTTTTCTGTTTGCACTGTTTACAGTGACTAACGACTGACACTCAGTCACTGCTTGTTGAGGCCGCGACCCTTGTCAGGTCGTCATTTCGTTCTGTGCCCACAGAACCTTGCTTATTGATGTGCCTTCATCCGTTGGTTGATCTTGTTGCTCATCTTATTATTATTGCTTAATTTACCTGCATTAGTGTGCATTTTAGGGCATTTGGTTGAGAGACCTCCTCTCTCTACACTCCTAGGATCTCACACCCCTTTCTTAGAATTGGAATGACCCTCCATTAAGAATTCTGTCTCTTTGAACCGGAAAGTCCTTTCCAAGGCCTCCGTAAGTCCCCGCACTTGTGGATTCCCTCACGGACGCTGGGCCGGTTGTATCATTTGAAGCACCCGGAGTATAGTTGACCCATACGTTGATGAGGAGAGAGAAAGAACCTAGTCAACCTGGAGATTATACTCAAACTCTCAACTAGGACTCACATTGAAGAGAAAGAATTCACTATACTCTAAAACCCATTTTAATCTTAAGAAAAACCTTAAAACCTTGGGTTCATTACAACTTGAGTGTACAACTTGTTTGATTGGTTGATTATCCTTGCTTATACTTATCTATTGGAAACATTTCTCTCTCATTAAACATTAAACTCCGTTACGGTAAAATCATCAACATGGCCAACTACGGGTACTTTTATGATGGTTATGAGGAGGGTCAATTTGACCAATCTTATGAGGTTCCCCCTCAGGATCCTGTTTATTATGAGGGGAACTATGCTCCCTCTCCCACTCATTATCCTCAAGTTCACATGGTTGACACTGCTTCTCAGAAGGTTGAGCCTTATTCCCAAGCTCAACCTACCACACAAAACACCTCTGGGGACGTCTCCTCTTCCTTCAATTTCAATGATTTCCTTAAAGCTTTGTCTCAGCTAGTTGATTCTCAACGTCAAGCGGTCCAGACCGCTTTAAAAGGGAAGTGTGTCCCATCACCCTCCAATCCTCCTCAGGCCGTGGGTGGCCCTTCTTTTAACACCCCCAATGACCAAGCGGCTGCACATAGGGTGCCTTCGTGCCCACCAACTCCCATTACGGCTACGCTGGCTCAACCGGCAAGTCACTCAGTTGCTAGGCCTCAACAACCTCCAATTCTTCAATTCCTGAGGAGGCCTATGCCGAATCCATACTCTTCTAATCCGGCCCCAGCTGAGTCCGATACCAACACCATACTCCTCTAGAAAATTGCTAGCATGGAGGAACAGCTGAAGAAGGTCACGACACCAAAGACCGCTCTAGAAGTTACTCTTCCTACTCTGCCAATTTTTCATCTACTTCCATCCGAGATGCCCAACTTTCGGCGATATAATGGAACGGGCAATCCGTTCATTCATTTAAAATATTTCATGTATGAGGCATCGTTCTGGCAGGACAACAAGACTTCCCTAGCCTATCTTTTTAGGCGGTCATTAGATGGGCCAGCACCTGAGTGGTTCTACTCTTTGGAGCCAGCTGATGCTGGCGATTTTGATATGGTTCAGCGGAAATTCCTATAGAAATACAAGGACCGTGTGGGTCCATCTTTGTCAGTTACTGATTTAGTTTCCGAGAAGATGAAGCCCGAGGAGGACTTCATTTTGTTTGCCGATAGATGGAGAGCCATGGCCGAGAGATTGAAAGACATACTGTCAGAAACGGAGCAGGTGAAAATGATTATATCAAACTCCACTCCACAATTCTGTCACATTTTAGCCATGAACAAGTTGAGCACAATGGAAGCGCTCTATGAGAGAGCCAGATACATACAAACTCAAATGAAAGACTCGCCCATCATGGGTATGTTTGAGCAAAGACCGAAAGTGATGAGGAAGAATGTTAATACTAGCAATATTGGTGGAAGCACCGAGGGCACCGTCACTAACGAACAGGTGGGCGCATTTGGTAACTCCACACCCTTTCGCCATCCTCCAAACCAAGCCACCACAACAGCCTGCCTTCCAAAATCAAGTCCACCAACCAATTAATAATCCTCTTCAGACATTTCGGCCTCCTTCTCCTCAACAACAACAACAACAACAACAACCACATTTTACGCCTCAAAATCAACCTCCACAATACCACCAAGTGCCCCCACCAGCCAATTATGCACAACAACAGCCGCAACAGCCAAGAAGACCACTGGGTCCCAAAAGGGCACAATACCCTCCATTACCCGAAAGTCTACCCGATATCTTCAACGCCCTCATGGCCGCCAATGCGCTCACTCTGCCAAAGGAAAGAATGGTGTGGCCATAAAATGTAGATACCTCTTAGTACTGCGTCTTTCATCGGTAGTCGGGGAACAACATTGATCATTGTTTTCACTTTAAAGATTACATATATGACATGAATGATCAGTGTAGTATTGACTGGGATGAGATGAGGCGGTTTATTGCCACTCTAAAGGCACGAAGGCCTCCTCGGCAACAATAGGCTCAGCAGCCTGCTCAGCAACAAGTAGTACCTCCTCTTCAACAGCAGTAAGCTCCCGCGCCACAACCAGACATGGGGATTGTCCACAACCCACTGTCGGAGCATCCACCAAATCAGCAGGTAAGCCCTGTCACCTCCTTCCATGGAGTGGAGAGGGGACAAGGGTGGCACCAAGAGAATGCCTCTGTCTAGGCTCTAAACCAAGAACAAATTCAACCACCACGTTTGTTAAGGATGCCTTATCCAATGTCCTCCCCCAACCATCTCGTCCCCTCTTACGCCCCGCTAGCTGAATACCCTCCGCGACCACCACTACTAATCCCTCGCCAGCTAGGCCTCTCCTCCTCCGACCACCGCCGCCTTCCGCACCACAACAACCTCTTCCCCTCACGAACCCGTTGCCATCCAGTCCACTCCTCATTCGCCCCTCACCATCACCTAACTCCCCTAGTACAATTATTACTCCTCCGCCTCACACAAATCCTTCATTTTTGCCCAGGCCTCTCTTTATTCAGCCTACACCTCCTACCCCTCTCACTATTGCTTCACTAGTCACTACTGTTCCCCAACTAACGAGGCCCCTCATATGGGTTCCTTCTTTGATCACTCATCCAACATTCACTAACCCCAACACCCCATCTTCTTCTTCATGCACAAACCCTCCACCTACCCCCAACCCGACAGAGGCGCGATCATCGTGAATCACAATGCTCCGCAGCGGACGGATGTTCCATCGCGTGTTTCCACATGGGGAGCTAGAGCCCACGCAGGGGCAAAAGGAGCATGAGCTAGAACAGGAATCCATACCGGGGATACACTACAATTTGCTGTAACACTTAGACAAGACCTCGGTGAGGATTTCTATTTTGGAATTGATAAAGAGATCCACTGTTCACCAGCAAGCTTTAAAAGAGTATCTCCAGAAGGTGATGGTCAATGAGGATATTCCGGCTGAACAAATCACATCAGTGTTAACTCCAGCCAGCAATCAACTGGCAATCACTTTTTATGAACATGAATTGGCTCCTCAGCCGGCCAGAAAGTATGCATTGTGTATTACTTTTGACATTAATAAGGTGGCCGTCAAGCAATGTTTAGTAGACACTGGAGCATCAATCAACATTTTGCCACCAAGTACCCTCAAGATGTGCGGCATTCTGGAAAGTCAAATCCGGCCATCCACCATTACTGTTGCAGCCTATGATAATACTAAAAAGCCACCTCTGGGCATGATTACCTTGAAAGTGGGATTGGGTCCGGTCTCAATCACAGTGGATTTCCACATCGTGGATATGGACCAGACATTCAATGGCATTTTGGGCCGTCCTTATATCCAGGAGCTTGATATTGTACCCTCCACTAATCATCAATGCATAAAGTTTCCACATAAAGGGCGCATCATCAAAGTCACTAGCATGCCCATCTTGCCGACGGATGACATACACTCTACCACCTCGGTTCCCTCTATATGGCCAGCTAACAGGCCTTTATTGTCAGTCTTGGATGTTGCCGATCCGTGGCAAAACTTGACAAGGTCACCAGTTTCAACCCCTCCAACCGTTCCAATGTCGCCATTGCCATCCAAATGGAAAAAGAAGAAAAGCATGATGAACACGCTAGGATGGAACATTTTGATGAAAATGGGGTATAAAACTGGCAAAGGCTTGGGTGTTAATCTCCAAGGCCTAGTCAAACCCATCAGGCATTGAAAGTTGGTTCCATGAGGTGGCCTGGGGTACAAAGGGCCGAGCAAAGATGAGCCATGGGCTGTTATAACTTCCACTCTCAAGAGAGATCGGCAGCCTCTTACATGGACCCTACAGACACATTTTATAAAAGGGGGTATTCAACATGACGAGCAAACCACATTGGTTACTTCCATGCTAGATTATCAAGATGTTCATGCTCGACAATTTGCTCGCCATCTGGCACCGCTAGTCACTTACAAGGCTTTGGAATCATTAAGACCACTCAAGAGAAGAAAGATGGATGATCCAGAGTGTGAGTGGTACAGGTGGTTTGACATGGATGATATTGCTATATCTCTGAGCCATCTGTTCATGCCAGCTGATCCAGAGTGGCCACTACTTGTTCATGAATTGATAGAAAAGCCAACAGTGATTACAGACAAGAGGCAGCTCTTAAACAACTACACAGACACTAGAGAGCTGGATGTGCCGTTCGAAGAAGGCTTCACCGTGGATAGGCTGTGGGCCGGCCTTTTCTCTCTCCATTCCATGCATCCATCACTTATCTCCTTTTGGTGCTCCAAGCTATGTTTCCCCGATATTCCTAGACCGCCCGTGGTCCTCATAACCTTTTCTCCATATTTACTCCAAACTTCTCCAGTTCCTCCTTTAATCCTCGAGCAATTTTCCCAACTCTCCATTACGCCCCTGTGTGGGCAATCACTTATTCAATCTTTCTCCAATCTTTCAGTTTCAACATCATCTCCCACCTCTTCCGCCCATTGCTTCATTCTTGAAAACAAAAAAAATGCCAAAATTCAAACTTTTCAATCTTCCGTCTCTATTGAAGAGACCTCCTATCTTGCTCAAGAGTGTGCCCCGATCCAAGGGCTGCTCTTTCAAGGTTCATTAGCGGACCTCCTTTTTTCCTTCGACGAGGAGGCCCCTCCTGTATCTCCTCCTGTATCCATTGCGTCTTCCTCTTCTCCTCCTCCCTTAGGTCAGGGTTGCTCGTCTAGTTTGTCATCTTGTTCTTCTCCCTCCACTTCTAAGAGTCCTTGGCTAGCTTCTCACAAGAAATCCAGGGATAGGCAGATTCCCTGTAGGTTCTTGCGAGAACTAGCTAGAAGATGCCGGGCATGTTTAGCTCTTCCCGAGTTTCTAGAGGATCTGATACTCCTGTCGGACACAGAATGTGAGGATATGTGCTCTTTAGATGAAGGGTTCGGTGTCTATGAGATTATGAATGATGAAGACCCTATTAAAGAGGGGGATTAAGATTATGAAGAATATGAGGACGAGGCTGATGCTTTTGCTAGTGGTATGAGGAGATTCGATGAACCATCAGCCTCAGTAGAAGAACCCACCAAAGAGATAAATTTGGGTACTGAGGAAAACCCTAGGATTATCCTCATCAGCAAAAATATGCCACCTCCCGAAGAAGAGGAGCTCATTCAAGTTCTTCAAGATTATAAGGACGCGTTTGCATGGAGCTATGAAGACATGCCAGGTCTGGACCCTACGCTTGTTGAACATCGTCTTACACTTAAGCCAGGATTTGTCTCAGTCAAGCAGCGGTTAAGACGTTTCCACCCACACATGGCATTAAAGATGAAAGAAGAGGTCAACAAGCTTCATAAGGCCGGATTCATTCGAGTCGTCCTCTATCCTAATTGGGTGGCTAACATTGTCCCAGTTATAAAGAAGGACGGAAGAGTTAGAATTTGCATAGATTTCGGGGACCTTAACCGCGCGTGTCCTAAGGATGATTTCCCCCTCCGTCACATAGATGTGCTGATTGATAATACGGCAGGGTATTGTAGACACGCCAAAATTGACGTTATGTTGATCAAATCTCATGTTATTATATAAACGCCCCAAGTGGACTTCAATATTCCTATGAAATGAAGTTTTTCTATTTTTATGCATTTTTCTGGCATTTTTATGATTCACGACCTGAAGAAGGGCGTTATTTTCAGAGTAGCGACCTGTCATAGGGCGTTTTCAAAAGAAGAGACGACCATAAGTGAAGGCGTCCATTCCTGGTATTATCCGTTAATTTCTGGAATTATCTACTTTCAAAATAAAAAGCATTTTGTGAGTAACGTCCTCTCTCAGGGCGTGTTTTTAATAAACGCCGTTACCTCAGGCGTGTTCCCTTGATTTCTTTAAACAAGAAAGTTTTATTTCCAAATTTAAATCCAGGAAGAAACGCCCTTTCCTAGGTCGTATTTCAAGAAACGTCTCTGTGAAGGTCGTCAATTCCTGATTTGACGCCCTGTCCTAAGTCGTGTTTCACTCCAGAGTCCTTCCTTTTTCCATCTTTCCCTCACAGTTCCCTACCATCCATGGGACTCTTGCTCGATCTTGATCTTTCCCTGGATGCCTCGTTGCCCATTCTTATCATTCCTTGGTTTGATCACATCCGCTGGAGGCACTATAAATTGAAGTCTCGATCGATCGTGTGAGGGGTTAATGACTCAGAAGGTTAAGCACTCTAAGCATTCAAAAGGTTAAGCGTTCAGAAGGTCACGAGCAGAGCCTTCTTCGTCCTTTGCTGCTTCCCCTCTGCATCCTTCCTTTGTTCATCCGGTGCTTCATCCATCTACTTCCATCATACTCATCCGGTTTTCCCTTTACTGTCGCCAGGGACAGCAGGGTTTCTCAGCTTTTCATCTGTTTGTTCTACTTCATTTATACCACTCCATTCATCATATTTATTCATCCTTCGTATTTATTCACACCTTGTTGCATTTACTTTATCATCATACTCCCCCTCCCCTAAGTCTTATTAAGGGGTTTTAAAACAACAAAAAAGAGGTGCGCACGTTGATGTCCCCCTTTCATTGCATATGCCATTTGGGATTGATACTACGGCATCGCGACTGATCCTTTCTTTCTTTGCTTGTTTGTTGTCTATTGTTACAAGGTAATCAAAGAAGAGAACCCTTCTCATTGGCCGTCCGATTGAGGAAGGAGGAAGAAACTCCACACCATCCCGCATTTCCATTTTTACCAGGTAATTGCGATCCTTTCCATGTTCTCATCTCCTCTTGAGACCCTCGCGTCTCTGGCGATCAAGGTAATCTATTTTTATTGCATCTTATGCATTTTTGTTTATTCATTGTTATTAATTTAACTTCTCCTAAGTGAGGATTTTTAATCCGATCTACAAATTGGCGATCACGGTGGGACAACACTGTTTTCTTTTTTGATTACCATCTCCATTGGCACCCTCGTGTGCCCTTTCCCCTTGACACCCTCGTGTGTCCTTTCCCCTTAGGCACCCTCGCCTGCCCTTTCCCCTCGGTACCCTCGGTACCCTTTCCCTTGTGCCCCTCGGGCACCCTCCATTGTGCACCCTGCACACTCCTGGGATCAATCAATTGTTGCTTATTAACACCTTCCATAAGGGCGTCTTTTGATTTAACGCCCCTCACAGGGACGTGTTTTATTGATTAACGCCCCCCTTCAGGGCGTGTGTTTATTGCATCTGCTGGCGTTTGGTTTGCTCATTATATCGTCTGATATTTAACGCCCCTCTCAAGGACGTGTTTCGTTGATTAACGCCCACTTCCTGGGCGTCTTTTACCATAACTGTTGTCTGCTGCATGCTTATCATATTGTCTGTGGATTAACGCCCCTCTCAGAGGCGTTTCATTTATTATCAGCGCCTATCATCAGGGCGTTTCTCTGAGTTTTGACGCCCTCCTGTGGAGGCATCCTTTCTTTATAACGCCTCATCTAAAGGCGTGTTTTCCTACTGTCTGTGAGCCCCTCACAGAGTTTAACGACAGCCACGCTGCCGTGTCTTCATCTTGTCACGACCTACCGCAGGGCGTGTCTTTCCTCCTGCTGTGAAAATGACCTTTCCCAGGTCGTGTCTTTACTGTTTCCTTCTCACAGATACTGCTTCCTGTGTTTAGTTCTTATTCATTGCTTGGCATCTGTCTTGATATTATATTGCTGCTTGGATTATCTTGTTTGATTGGCTTGGTTGAGAGACCTCCTCTCTCTAGCCTAGGATTCCACACACCTTTCTTGGAATCGGGATAACCCTCCATTGAGCATTCCGTCTCTTTGGACCGGAAATCCCTTTTCCAAGACCTCCATAAGTCCCCGCACCCATGGATTCCCTCACGGACGCCGGGCTGGTTGTACCCTCGAAGTACTCGGAGTTTAGATATCCTATTCGTTGGTGAAGAGAGAGAAAACCTAGTTGACCCGAAGGTCACACTTGGACCAAACTAGGATTCATTTGGCAAAAGAGTGAACTATTCACAAATAATCCACTTTAATCTCAAACATCCAAACATTAAAATCTTCCATGCTTTCCAACATTGTTTGCATAACTTGGTTGGGTTGATTTGATTGAATTGGTTTGATTAAAGTGCCGTTCTTTGTGGTAAGTCCTTCATTAAACATCCTCTCTTTTAAGAATGAAACTCCGTTCAGGTAAAATCATCAACATGTCAGGCAACGGGTACTCTTATGATGATGAGGATGAGAATATATTTGGTCAAAATGGTGACCCTTTCCAAGATTCGGTTTATTATGAGGGAAACTTTCTCCCTCCTCATCCTCATTACTCACAAGTTCATGTGGTTGATACCACTAATCATGAGGCAGACCCTTCGTCTCAAGTTCCATCTTCCAACACTTCGGGGAACCCTTCCCCATCCATTAATGTCACAGATTTGATCCAAGCTCTCTCCCAGTTGGATGACTCCCAGTGGCAAGCCATTCAGGCCGCCTTGAAGGGGAAATCCATCCCTTCGTCTTCTTCTAATCCCCCTCCGGCCGTGAGTGGCCATCAGATTGTTAATGACCAGGCAGTCTTGCATCTCCCCTCCTCTCGTCCACAAACGCCTACTGCGGCCATGCCGGCCCAGCAGGCGAGTTATTCAGCGGTTAGGCATCAATTTTCCCAACCTCCTCAGATTCTACGAACGCCTATACCGCATTCCTTTGTTCAGAATCAGGCCCCGGTCGAGCCCGATACCAACACTCTCTTGCTTCAGAAGCTGGCCAGCATGGAGGAACAGCTCAAGAAGGTTACAACGACTAAGAATGCTCCGGAAATTTCTCTTCCTACGCTGCCGGTGTTCCATTTACCACCTTCTGAAATGCCGAATTTTCGGCGATATAATGGGACGGGCAACCCATTCATTCATTTAAAGGATTTCTGATATGAGACTTCCTTCTGGCAAGACAATAAGGCCTCCCTAGCCTACTTATTCAGGAGATCTCTTGAGGGACCAGCCCTCGAATGGTTTTATTCTCTGGAGCCGGCTGATGCCGGCGATTTTGATGTTATTCAAAGAAAATTCTTGCAAAAGTACAGAGACCGGGTGGGACCTTCCCTTTCTGTTACAGATCTAGTCGCTGAGAAAATGAAGCCCGAGGAGGACTTCATCGTATTTGCTAATAGGTGGCGGTCTATGGCCGAGAAATTGAAGGACACTTTGTCGGAACAGGAGCAAGTGAAAATGGTTATTTCCAACGCAACTCCTCAATTCCGGCATATTTTGGCCATGAATCGGCTGACAACTATGGAAGAGCTCTATGAAAGAGCTCGTTATATACAAACGCAAATGAAGGACTCGCCCATCATGGGCATGTTTGAGATGAAGCCTCAGCTATTCAAAAAGAATACAAATGTCAACAGCGGGCCCACGACTGAGGGCACTGTCACAAATGAGCAGGTTGGCGTAGTTGGCCATCCCCACCACCAATCAAACCCACGACCTCCGCCACCTCCACAGCAAAACCCCCATTTTGCCTCCGCTCCACAACACCACTTCGCGCCCCAACCTTCTTTTGCTCCATCACCAAGCCAAGCGCACCGCACCGACCCTCCAGCACCACCACAATACCATCAGGTCCCTCCGCCTGCCAACTATGGCCAACAACAACGGAGACCACCGCTTGGCCCCAAGAGGGCCCATTATCCGCCACTCCCAGAGAGTCTCCCTGACATTTTTAATGCTTTGATGGCCACTAACCTGCTTGTCCTACCAAAAGAAAGAACGGTGTGGCCCGCCAATGTTGACACATCCCGTTACTGTGCTTTTCACCGCGCCCCTGGTCACAACCTTGATCGTTGTTTTCATTTCAGAGATCATATTTATGATTTGAATGACCAGGGTGGCATTAATTGGGATGAAATGAGGCAAGTCATCGCCACCATGAAAGAAAGAAGGCCTCCTCGGCAACAGCAAAATCAGCAACAACAGCAGCCAGCTCCGCATCAAGTTCAGCCACAGCAAGCTCCAGCACCCCAGCAAGATATGGGGATAGTCCGTAATCCATTGCCGGAGCACGCTCCTAATCAACACGTGAACCCTGTCACGTCTCTCTATGAGGTGGAGAGAGGGCAGGGATGGCACGAAGAAAACGCCTCTGTCGGGGCATTTCACCATGATCCAACTCAAAATCAAACTCCGCGCCTTTTGCACACCCCTCCTTTTTCTTCTGTCAATCTTCAATCAGGACGTTCTCTTTTACGCCCCGTCAACCCATCTACCCCCACCAATTCCATGGCCTTGCCGGCTCGCTCTCTTCTTACCCGCTTGCCACCCTCGCAACTTGCCACTTCTTCATCCGTCACCAATCCCGCACCCGCGCCGTCCAGGTCGCTCTTGCTCCGCTCACCGTCGGCACCGGTAACACACGCCACCACTACTCCCCCACCGGCAAGGGTACCTCCACCATCAGTGCAACCACCTTTTGTGCCTCGATCTCTCCTTATTCCACCACCCACTAACGCTCCTCGCATTCGGGTATCCCTCTCTTCTCCCACGTCTCCTGCGCGGGCGTCTCCATCAAATACTTCTCCCATGCCTCCCGCAGGGGCATCTGTGTTAAACACCACTACCGTGCCTCCTACGGGGGCATCCTTTTCATTGAATTCCCCTTTGATTTCCCCTAGCAGGGTCTCTGCTACCAACATTCCTTCTTCTTCTTCCAATCCCCCTCCTATTTTTGCCCCGACAGAGACGCGTCAAGGCGTGGCGCCACTCCGCAGTGGACGGATATTCCACCGTATTTTCCCACAGAGAGAGCTAGAGCCCGTACAGGGGCCGCGAGAGCAGGAACAGGAACAAGAGTCAGTGCCAGGGACTCAGTATGATCTGTTAAAGCACTTGGACCGCACACCCGCCAGGATTTCTATTGTTGAATTGATCAAACGGTCCACCACTCATCAGCTGGCTTTAAAGGAATATTTGCAGAAGGTCATGGTCAACGAAGACATGCCGGTCGAGCAAATAGTTACAGTCTTGACACCTGCTAGCAGTCAGCCGGCAATCACCTTCCATGAGCATGAACTAGCACCTCTTCAGGCAAGGAAATATGCTCTTTGTATCACAGTCAACATCAACCAAGTGGCTGTCAAGCAGTGTTTGGTGGATACTGGGGCATCCATCAATGTTTTACCACCAAGCACTTTAAAGCTATGCGGCATTCCGGAAGATCAAATTCGGCCATCCACCATAACGGTCACTGCCTATGATAATACCAAGAAGCCTCCTCTAGGCATGATCACTTTAAAAGTCAGTTTGGGTCCAGCTTCCATAACGGCAGATTTTCACATCTTGGACATGGATCCAACATTTAACGGCATTCTGGGCCGCCCCTACATACAGCAGCTTGATGCGGTGCCATCCACAAATCATCAGTGTATTAAATTCCCCCACAAGGGCCGCATTATCAAGGTGACCAGCATGCCAATCCTGCCGGAGGAAGATATTCATGCAGCTTCATCAGTTCCTTCCATTTGGCCAGCCAATAAGCCGCTTTTGTCTGTGCTGGACGTCCCTCGTCCGCAACCAAGGCCGTCTGAGACTGTCACCACAGTTGCTATGACACCCCTACCTTCCAAGGGGAAGAACAAAAAGAATATGATTAACACCTCTGGTTGGAACATTCTGTTGAAAATGGGGTATCAAGACGGCAAGGGCCTGGGCGCCAATTGTCAGGGCAGGATTAGGCCCATTAAGCCGCAGAAATTGCCTGTACGAGGCGGCTTGGGCTATAAAAGGCCCGGTAAAAATGAAGAAGAGCCATGGGCTTTTATGACTTCTACTTTAAAGCCAGATCGCCAGCCACTCACCTGGACATTAAAGACACATTTTGTCACGGGTGGCATTCATAATGATGAGCAGACGACTATGATTACTTCATTGCTGGATTGTCAGGATGTTCATGCCAGACAGTTTGCTCGTCATATTGCGCCATTGGCTACCTACAAGGCCCTGGAGTCTTTAAGGCCGGACAAAAGAAGGAAAATGGACGATCCGGAATGTGATTGGTACAGGTGGTTCGACCTGAATGACATCGCTATTTCTTTGAGCCGCCTGTTCATGCCGACAGATCCAGAATGGCCGCCACTGATTCAAGAACTGATTGAGATGCCAGCTGTGATTGCAAACAAAAGGCAGTTGCTAAGTGACTTTACAGATACAGGGGAGCCAGATGTCCCCTTTAAAGAAGGTTTTACCGTGGATAGGCTGTGGGCCAGCCTCTTTTCCCTCACGTCTGTGCATCCATCTTTGCTGGCTTCTTTATATTCCCATCAGTTTGGTCACGTGCCACGACCACTACCGATCATAATCAACTTGTCTCCCGATTCAATTCAGATTTCCCTCCCGATTCCTCCTTCGCTCCGCGAGCGATTTTTCACACTCTCCATCTCGCCCCCACGCGGGCCATCCCTAATTGAAGTTTTCTCTGATCTTGCGATTTCCACTCACCCGGCTATTCTCCCTTCACATTGCTTTCTACTTGAAAAAGAAAATAAAAATGAAGAAAAAGATAAAAACGGAAAAAAAAACGCCAATTTTCCAACTTTCCAATCCCCCATTTCTATTGAGGAGACCTCCTATCTTTCTCCCGAGTGCGTCCCGACCCAGGGGCCGCTCTTCCAGGATTCCTTGGTAAGTCTTTTCTCCCCCTCTGGTGAGGGGTCCTCCTCTGTATCACCTCCTGTATCCTCCTTTTCACCTCCTTCTTTCCCTTCTAATCAAGCTAGGTGCTCCTCCTCCCCTTCTTCCTCTTCTTCTAATAGAATTCATGGGGTAAATTCACACAAGAAGGCCAAGGGTAAGCAGATTCCTCGCAGATTTTTGTTAGAATTGGCCATCAGATGCCAAGCTTGTTTAGTTCTCCCTGAGTTTGTGGAAGATCCAGTTATCCTGCCAGAGTCAGAATATGAAGATGTTGTTGCTTCTGATGAGGGTTTGGGCGTTTATGAAATTATGAATGATGAAGACCCTATTGAAGAGGGGGATGAAAATTATGAAGAATATGAGGACGAGGCTGATGCTTTTGCTAGTGGTATGAGAAGATTCGACGAACCATCAGCCTCCGTAGAAGAACCTACCAAAGAAATCAATTTGGGTACCGAGGAAGACCCTAGGATTGTCCTCATTAGCAAGAATTTGCCGCCCTCCGAAGAGGAGGCGCTAATTTTAGTTCTTCAAGAATACAAGGACACGTTCGCATGGAGTTATGAAGATATGCCGGGATTAGACCCTGCGCTCGTTGAACACCGCCTTACACTCAAGCCAGGGTCTATACCGGTCAAACAACGGTTGAGGCGTTTCCACCCTAATATGGCTTTGAAGATGAAAGAAGAGGTCGATAAGCTCCATAAGGCTCGATTTGTTAGAGTCGTCCTCTACCCCAATTGGGTGGCTAACATTATCTCGGTTATGAAGAAAGATGGAAAAGTTCAGATTTGCATAGATTTCCGGGACCTCAACCGGGCATGTCCTAAGGATGACTTCCCCCTCCCTCATATCGATGTGCTGATTGATAACACAGCAGGATTTGAGACTCTTTCTTTCATGGATGGCTTTTCAGGTTATAATCAAATCCGATTGGCTGAGGAAGATCAAGAGAAAACTTCATTTACTACACCATAGGGCACATATTGTTATGTGCTCATGCCCTTCGGACTTAAGAATGCTGGAGCCACCTACCAGAGGACTATGATGGCGATTTTTCATGACATGATTCATATTTATATTGAGGTGTATGTGGATGACCTAGTAGTGAAATCAAGGACAAGGATTGAGCATCCTGGGGTTCTGGCTAAGGTTTTACAAAGGTCACGAGAATATCAATTAAAAATGAACCCCAAGAAGTGCGTATTTGGCGTTTCTTCAGGAAAGTTGCTTAGATTCATTGTCAGTAAGAGGGGAATTGAAGTCGATCCCAACAAGGCAAAAGCCATCAGATATATGCCTCCTCCCAAGAATTTGAAGGAAGTTCGAGGATTAATCGGGAGGTTGCAATTCATTCGCCGCTTCGTCTCCCAGCACTCACAAAGATGCAGGCCGTTTTACGAGCTTACCAAGCCGGGAGTCAAGTTTAATTGGGATGACAAGTGTTAGGCAGCCTTTGACGGATTGAAGGATTATTTGGCCAATCCTCCTGTCCTGAGGTCGCCAATTCCAGGCAAACCACTTGTTCTTTATGTTTCGGTCCTGGATGACTCCGTAGGTGCTGTCTTAGCTCAAGTGGATGAAGAAGGTAAGGAGAGGGCAGCGTACTACTTGTCTAAACTTATTAACCCCTGTGAGTAGAGGTACTCAGCCATGGAGAAGACTTGTGCAGCTTTGGTTTGGGTAGTTCAGAAATTAAAACACTATTTCCTAGCTCACGAGGTTCACCTCATTGCACGCATGAACCCAATCAAATTCCTCCTTGAAAAATATGTCCTCACTGATCGATTAGCACGCTGGCAAAGCTTCCTTTCTCAATTTGACATCACTTACATTCAGCAAAAAGCTATCAAAGGTTATGCCATTGCCGAACATCTTGCTCACCACCCTCTCCCCCACTTTGATCCTGTCAATTCAGAGTTCCCAGATGAAGAACTAATGTCCATCAATCAACCCCACAATCCTATGTGGACATTACATTTTGATGGAGCTCTTAATTCTCAATGAAGAGGGATCGGCATGGTTCTTTTAACACCTGAAGGGGTCACCATTCCATTTGCTGCTCGGCTCACTTTTCCCGTCACCAATAACATAGCCGAGTATAAGGCTCTTTTGGTCGGTCTTAAAACCGCTCATCAATATGGTGTCACTCATTTACGAATTGTCGGTGACAGTCAGCTTATTCTGCGTCAGGTGTTGGTTAAGTGCCGCACCATCAATCCTAAGCTCAAGCCCTACCAGGAACTCGCTTCAGCTTACGCCAAACTCTTCACTAAATTGATCTTTGTTCATGTCCCGCGTAGCCAGAACATCTTGGCTGATGCACTTGCTTCTTTAGCTTCCGCTTTAGTCTTCCCTCCTGAGCGTGATTTTCATGTCCCCCTGATTCATCAGCGTGATACTCCAGCTATTAAGGATCGCGCTTTTCTCGATATTAGGGATCAGGTGCTTGAGAAAGTTAGACGGAAAGAAGCTCTTGAAGGCAAAGAGGTCATGTTACTAGATTGGCAAGAAGAATTGGCTGACAAAGAAAAGCCTTGGTATTATGAGATTGCCAGATACTGTAATGATCAGTCCTATCCTGAGGAAGCCACTGCAGAAGAGAAGAAAGCAATCAGAAGAGTGGCTCAGCGTTATACTTTGGTTGGAGGTGTGCTCTACAGAAGAGGGCTCACCGGTGTTTTATTAAGATGCCTCGATGATGATGAATCTTGGAAAGTTGTGGAAGAGGCGCATTCAGGAGTGTGTGGTGGTCATGTGAACAGCCAGATGCTGGCTAAGAAGATTCTTAGACTAGGGTTCTATTGGCCCACTCTAGAAGAGGATTGTTCTATCTACATTCGAAGGTGTGTTCAGTGCCAACTGCACGCCGACAAGATTCATTCTCCTGCTTCTTCACTCCATCCTACGTCTTCCCCATGGCCTTTTTTCATGTGGGCTTTTGACATCATTGGACCTCTTGGTGACTCGAATCTCCTCACGAAGCAAAAGTCGTTCATCCTGACGGCAACGGAGTACTTCACCAAGTGGGCGGAAGCAGAAGCTTACGTGGAAATTAAAGCGTCAACCGTCTGCAAATTTATCATGAAGAACATCATCACGAGGTTCGGGATCCCGAATACCATCGTCACCGACAATGGACCTCAATTTATCTCTCAAGATCTCAAGGATCTCTGCAACAGGTACAACATTGCATTGCATCATTCTTCTCCCTATTATCCGCAGGGCAATGGC
The DNA here is from genome assembly GCA_022559845.1 of Amorphophallus konjac. Classification (NCBI taxonomy): domain Eukaryota; kingdom Viridiplantae; phylum Streptophyta; class Magnoliopsida; order Alismatales; family Araceae; genus Amorphophallus; species Amorphophallus konjac. The sequence continues at coordinate 289,294,418 of CM040125.1, read as the reverse complement.
CAAGCAGAGGCCAGTAATAAAACCTTGATCAAAATTGTTAAGAAGACGTGTGAGGCTAATAAATTTGCGGACTGGCCAGACAAGCTGGTTGAAGCTCTTTGGGCCTATCGCACTTCCATTCGAACTCCCACTGGGCAAATGTCTTTCGCCCTTACTTATGGAATGTCTTTCGCCCTTACTTATGAGATTCTTATTCCCTCTCTGCGAGTACAATTGGACAAGGAGCTCTCTATTGATGAGCGTCGTGATTCACTCCTTGCCCAGTTGGAACTCCTTGACGAGAAGCGTCTGGTCGCCGCTGAGCATGCGCGCGTTTATCAAAACAGGCTCTCGCGTTTTTATCAAAAGAAGGTAATTGAGAGAAAATTTAAGGTCAGTGAAATGGTAATCAAAAGAATTTTTGTAAAGCCGGGTGGCCCTCGTTCAAAACTCCAACCAAATTGGGAAGGGCCGTTCGTCATAAAAAATGTTTATCCTGGCAATGCTTATAAACTGGTTAATGCTGAAGGAGAGGAATTAACTCACCCATGGAATGGTTTGTATCTCAAGAAATATTACCCCTGAACAAAAAAAAAATCCAAACAAAAATTGAAAACTTCATAAAAATCCAAAGAAAATAGAAATCTCCCAAATAATCCAAAAAAAAAAATCGAATATTTTTCAAAATCAAAACAAAAAAGTTTTCTTTCATGGTTTTCCTTTTGGGTTGACATGGCATACAAGGGTCCACGGTCCGAAAGGTCAAAATTCAGAATCCATTCATTAGTCTTGCTAATTTAAAATGGGAATTGACCCCGCACACGCTACACACTTTACTCTTGAGCTCAAGCAGTGCAAAATCTGATGGAAAGTCGAAACCAGACTAAAGGCGAAAGACGATATCCATTCTTTTTCTTCTTCGGCCCACAAGGGAGGAGGGGAGGTCTCGAGGTAGACACGCCAAACCTATCCGCCGCCCTAGTAGGAGGAAGTCAGGGCCCAAAAAGGGAACAAATGTCACAAAAAGCCCAAGTACAATTAGGTTTATTTTCATCAATGCAAATCAATTCCAAAGTGAAAGTCAAGTTATGAAAAGAAAAGCATGTCAAGAGTGGCAAAGTCCCCGCAAGGAAAACCTTGGGCGTATGCATGCAATATGAAAAGGGGCAAAAGGCAACAAAACGTCCCTACGCCAAAGACCGAACCCCAACAGGCATAGGGTAGGGGAGGTAGCTTTGCCTCAGGCATCTCTGAATCTTTTGTGGGCTTCTTTATATCTTCTCTTTTATTTTTTGGAAAAGTCATGAACCAGCAGAATGGTCGAGACAAACCAAAGAGAAGGCACTGCACGAAATCTTATGTATAAGATTATATGCACGCCAATCCCCCTTTTAATTATTCAAGAAAGGTTAATGGATCTTAGATGATGACCAAGTAGGGCCCACCACCTTAATGGCTTTATCAGCCCAATTTGGGAAGAATAAAAATTAACGCCTTTGTTCAAGGCGCGTTAATATTAATTCACGCTTCACTTAAAGTCGTTTCTTTAAAAAAAATAACGCCTCTGTCAAAGTCGTTTTCTAACCAAGTTCCAAAATTCTTTTAAAAATAAACGCCGCCTTCGAGGGCGTCTTTTACGAGAGTAACGACCTAATCTAAGGCGTGTTTTTTAGAAAATCCCCAAAAAAAATAATATATAAAATGAAAAGAACAAAAATAAATTCTTCATGTTGCATGAATTGCACTCTTGCCTGGACATCTTTCAAATTATTGTTTGCATATGCGTGATTGCATGAGGCATCTCCCAGTTTTGATTATTTCATTTTGCCTTATTTAAATTAAAGGCTTGGCCCCTTGACCCATTATTAAGGTAAGAATATTGCCACTCCTTTGCTCATTGGGCAAGGGGCCAAGTCGAACAGATGAATTAACCTGTTTGTTCAAGTGAAAACCGCAGCTGCAGATACAGGGTAAAAGCAAAGCAAACACGAAGAGCGTGGAAAGAAGAAAGTACACAAACACAAGCCCACAACCACACAAAGTGCTCAGGTAACTGAAGAAAAATCTCAATATCATATATATCTATGTCATGGCTATCATGTACAGGTGTGAGGGTGGAGGAGTACAGGTAAGTCTCTCAGCTCTCGCCTCCACCCTCCTCTCTCCTACTCTCAACCTCCTCCTCGCCGTCCCGAGCTGGTGCTGGTGGAGGAGGCATGGGCCCCCGCGAAGAAGCCGGAACTCGAACGTGTCCCCCTGTCTCGCTCTTCTCTCGGAGGGAAGATCCCGCCACAAAGGTGGAGCTAGTGAAGGAGTACCCCGCGGCCCGTGCTCGCTCACGCCCTCGCTGGAGAGGCTCCTCGGACACTCGTAGCCGCTCCTGGGAAAGGATCAACTGGGTCCTCGAGTCGGCTAGTTCTCGCTCCCGTGCTGCCACCTGCTCCTGGAACTGGGCACGCTCCGCCTGCTGAAGCTCAAGGAACCGGGCACGCTCCGTCTGGTGCTCCTCTCGCTCTCGGGCACGCTCCCGCCTCTCCAGCTCCAGAGCAACCCGCAGCTCCGCCACGTCCTGGGGAAGCTCCTCCCGACGCCTCGCAGAGCGCTCCAACTCTGTGATCCGCTGCTCGCGGATCGCCAACTCGGTATGCGCCGCTCGCAACTGTGCACTCTGAAAACAGGCAAACCAATCATCAAATTTCACAATTCAATGAAGCAAATAAACAACACATGGTTGAAGGTAAATCACTCACCTACGAGGACGTCGCCTGCTGTCCCTCACAGACGTAAGCAATAGCTGCTCGGAGCTCCTCGGTCTGCAAAACATTTTTTTTTATCAGTGCTCAATGCTATATTTAATTGATAATTGAATTGACTGAGTTTGAGTTCAGAATTTATCCGTCTGGCGAGGTCGCGCTCTGCTGCCTCAGCCCATGCAACCGCTCCAGCTAGCTGCTCTGATAGCGCGGTCACCTCCGCGCTAGGTCCCCTCGAGCTGGAGGCCTCCCCTAGATCTCTCCTCACTACTCCCTGCTGGGCACGCTGCATTCATTGAGATCGTCAGTGGCTAATCATCAATAATTCAACAAAAAGATTCATTTGCATATAGAAGTAATTTAAACACTCACCAGGGTCTCTAGGTCGGCCCGTGTGGCGGCTAGCTGGTCCTCTAGGCTGTGTAGGTGGGCCTGGGCATCTATCGCCGCTATGTCCCTCGCATCCTGCATCCATTGCATGTTAGTCACATGATAGTCACATAAGCATTTGCATTCAATTTAGAAATAAGTGCATTCATACATACCCCTAAGACCCTCATCTGGGGTCGGCCGGCGTGTACCTCCCAGTAGCGTCGGAGGTACTCGGAGCTGTCAGTCGCTCGGGAGGTGACTCTGGTCCCGCCACGCTGCCAGTCGGCGTACTGCTCCTCGAAACGTACCCGCCAGTCGGTCGTCTTGGTGCGACCGCGGGTCTTCTTTCCTATGCCTCGAGGCTCTCCGACCTCGATCCACTCCTGGGGCAGGCCCAGGGTCCTCATCACCAACCGGAGCCGTAACGGCTCGATCTCGCTCAGGCAATGCAGCCACAGCTCACGCCCAAAGCGAGGTCGTCCCGATACGACCCAAGGTTGGCCCTCATCTGGCATATCCTCGTAAGGCCTCCACCGCACCTGCATTCATACATATCATTATCATTTCATCATAATCAATTCAAATCAATTCAAAAGAAATGCGTATCATTCATTCATACATACCAGCGAGGGAGGGAAGTCACGGAACTCTCTCCGTAGAACCCACAACTCGTAGTCAAGTGGGGCACCGAAGACGACTGGTAACCAGCGTCGCGCCAGAGGAAAGGATCCCTCAGCTCCGGGCCGTGGGTCAACGCGCCCCATCGGCATGTATAGGTGGCTCCACACCTGCATCCATGCATTGCATTAGTAAGGCATTCACATGCATCATAATAAGAAGAAAAAATAAAAGAAAAAAGACATGAAAATGAGAAAATTACATACCTGAAGAAAAGGTGAGAAGCCACTGAAGGTCGTCTCTCGCCCCGTCCCCGTGGACAAATCAGCTATCAAATGCGCCAGCAGCGCTGCACCCCAAGCGTAAGTGCCAACGGTCTCCAGGTCCTCAAGGATGCCCAAGAAGCGGCAGTTGATGACGTCGGCTTTCGTCCCCAGCAATAATCTCCCGAGCAGTAGCAGCAGGAACCTCCTCAGGTCTCGATCCGCTCTCTCATGGTCAGTCGGGTCCTGGCAGCATACCGCTCTCACCCCGTCGGTCAGCCTCTGTACAAACTCACCTAAGGTCTCCCCTGACCTATGCCTGGCATCTCCTAAACCCATCACCGTAGTTAGGTCGGTACGGAAGATGGTCCTGCACTCACTAGGTACCTCATAGACCATATCCAGCCCTAGCAGTCTCTGGGCCATCTCCGTGTAGTCAGGATAGGTGAACCCACTCACAGCCTCACCATCCACCCTCAATCCTGTGATCCTGGTCACATCCTCTAGGGTAGGAACCATGTGCCCCCAGGGCATCAAGAAGGACCGGCTCACCCTATCCCAACGTTCCCGTAAAACCTGGATAAGTGCTAGGTCGGGTCTAAATGGCTCAATGGATAGGAAAGCCCCGAACCCCATAGCATCTACTCTAGCCCTCTGAAACTCGGGGAGACCCTGATATGCTGCCCAGACCATGACCCATGAGATACGGATCCTCATCAGCCCCTGCACGCATTAAAAGAGAAGAATTTTGCTTAATTGTTTGGTTAATCATGTGTAATTGCGCTATGTTTTGCCTGGGCATTGATTTTAATATTTTGGAAGTCACGACCCTCCTAAGGTCGTTTCTTGGTAAATTCACGCCCCTAAAGGGGGCGTTTTTCTAAATGTGGTTTGAAGTAACGTCCTGGGTGAGGGCGTTTTCCATCTTTGAAACGCCTCTGGGTAGGGCGTGAACTTGTTGTTAATTTCTAAAATCCTAAAATGTTTTTCAAATCACGCCCTCGGCTGGGGCGTTTTCCATTTAGGACCGTTCAGTTTAAAAAGAGAATTAATGAAGAGACGCCCTCTGGTTTGGGCGTTTCCTGTTAAATAACGCCCTGGTGAGGGGCATGGCTTTCATGATTTTTAGATAATTTAAATAAAAATGACAGCATGCGAAATAATTAATGAAAACATTTAATGGGCATGGAATTAATGAAAAATCATAATTTTTGAAGAAACGACATGCTGCACGGCGTTTTCATGAAGGTTAATTAATTTTCAAAAAATTAAAAGAATTTACGCCCTTGGTCAGGGCGTTTTGTTTGTGAATAACACCCCCATGGGAGGCGTTTCTTTTCTGAGTTGCAGGTTTCGTGCCCGAGGGCTATGGAAAATCAGGAAAAAAATTAAATAAAATAAAATGAAAATAAAATAAAATAAAAATTGGAATTGGGGAGGGGAACCCACCTTTTTGTGCTTCTGGGGTTGTGGTCGAGGCAGTGGCCGTCTGGGCCGCCGGAGCTGACCACGGGGAGCGACCGCCGCCGTGGGCGGTGGTCCACCGTCTTCTTCTTCTCCATCTCCCTCTTCTTCATCTTCTTCTCTTTCTTCTTCTTCTTCTCCACCTTCGTCTTCTCCTCCTTCTTCTGTTGATGCTCCTTCGGCCTCGTCGCCACCGGCAACCACCACCGGTTCTTCAACCGTCACGATGGCGAGTTCCTCCTCGGCGTGGGCAGCCTCCAGATCAACGACCTCTGGGGCGGCTACCCTCTGGCGCTTCTGTCCTCCACCAGCCATGGCTAGGGCTAAGGGGGAGGGAGATTGAGAGAGTGAGAAAGAGAATGAGAGAGAAGCTTTGGGGGGGGCTTCGGTTAGGGTTTGCAGAAGGGGGAAATGAGGACGGAAGGAGGAAGAAGAAGGGGCCTCATGACTTTTGGGTTTCGAAAAGAAGACACGCCCTAAGGGAAGGCGTTTCTAATAGAATTCACGACGAAGCTCTGGGCGTCTCTTGAAGGTAGACGATGATGATTAAGGCGTTAATTTGTTTTGCATGGGGAACGATAACCGTCGTCAGACGCATTGAATGGGCATTGATTGATGTAATGAAAGTCATCATTGCTGGCTTAGAGTAACGCCTCTGTTGAGGGCGTGTTATTCTTGATAAGTGACTAAGGAAAAGGCGTTATTTTTGATGATTCAATGATTATATTCTTTGAGATTTGAATAGATTAACACCTTGCCTGAAGGTTTTATTTAATTAACGCCCTTTTCTGCGGGCGTCAAATTGAAAAGGAGACGCCCTTGGTTAAGGCGCCTTTCAATTGATTCACGGCGTTCTTTGAGGCGTTATTTGCAACAGAAACGCAGGCTTGGGATGATTTTGATCATAATCACAGTGATGATTGGCTCAATCAGAAAGCAATCTTTATTATTTGAAAAAAAGGATTACAATGCCTAATGAGCCACTTTGGGCCTTAATTTTCTCAATGCTATCGCATAATTTTTCCTCTGTTCCTTGTCTTCATCCAAGTCTTCTATAGGTGATGAAGCTTGCTTAGTTTCCACAGAGCTTGAATGGTGATTGTCTCCTCTCCATCTTCATTGCTGCCTAGAGCCCTTAATTTGATTGGAGGAAGATGGGAGATGTCTTCTAGCACTTGCCTTGGAAGCCCGAGCTGAGGAAGGCACCGATGTGCATTGTATAAGACGAGCTCGGATGCGCCAATAAGTCGAAGGTCCGTACCGATGGAGAATCTTGCGCAAAGTTCCTGCATTTTGAGTATTCCCGGAGTGCAAGTAAAGAGGTTTTTGGACATTACCTTAAGGTGTTCTCTCCACTCCGCCCTTTTCTTGATTTGTGGAATGCGGTTCGTCACCCTATTGCTTATTCCCAACGAGCCGGTGATATAAGAAAGCGGACTTTTGGAGAAGATCCTTGACGATTGTTGGGCTTCATGGCATGGATCAAACTTAAAGTGGAGGTCCACCCAACTTGAGAAGGCTAGCATACAGCCGTATATGGGCCACCCCATGGCCGCCGATGTAAGCCCGCTGTAGAGGTAAGCTAGTATGGCCGGTCCAACTCTTTCACCTTCCCATAAGCTCACCACTGCACTTATTTGACTCTCTTCATGGAAGTCCTCCGTGGATGGAAACAGTAGTGCGCCTGCTATGCACACCACGAAGGCTTTTGTTATTCTTTCTATCTCCTCCTCTTCCTTGGCTTGATCTGCTCTTTTGTATACCCATGAGGCTAGCTTCAAAAGGTTGATTCCCTTGGTGATTTTGATCTGATTCACTAAGTTTGGGTTAGGAATAAGGCTGGTTAAGAGCTCATGAGAGGAGATGGGTCTTGGCATGATGGCCATCTGTTCTTATTCACTTTGTTTCATTCTTTTTAAACCCAAGATCATCTCTATTTCTTCCAATAAAATGGTGGCTTCAAAAGTGGAGAATAGAAAGGTGTGGGTGGAAGGATGCCATGTCTCAATCAATGCTCCCATGGCACCCCAATTAAGATGGATTTGGTCATAATGCTTGGCATGGGTTATCAATCCTAAGAGATGCCATCTAGCTACAAAGGCCCTCATGTCAGAAGAGAATTTTGAAAGTATGAGGGGTAACCACTTGACTCTTATATATCTTCTAGCCCCTGGAAGATTTGGGTACTCCTGTGAGAAGAGAGGAAGAAAATAAAAACAGAAAATAGAGGTACATGAGCATGTGAATTCAAACACATGAGCGGTTCAGCAAAGCGGTAAAAGGGTTATACACAGTAAAGGAAATTGAAGCTAACATGATTCATGCATATCCTGTTGTTTATATGACCTTGGATATCGTTTATTCTGGGAGTTGAGAGTTTTGGCCTCTTCAGTGCCCTGTCCATCGTCAGTAAAGTTTGGACGGCCGCAACCTGCAGAGCAGATGAGGAAGAAGAAGAACAGGAAAAGCTTCGACGGCTGCAGGGTTTTGGTTATTTCTGTTGAAGGAAGGCCTCCTATTTTATAGAGATTTAGAGAATCGTAAGGTTGTGGGAAGTTAGCAATTTGATTGGCTTAAGGACTGTGCTGTGCTGTTAGGAAACGGAAGTTCGTGCTGAATTAACGACGTTGGTTAGGGCGTCGATTCTTAAATTGACGACCTGACTGACGACGTGTTATATTTAACGCCCTAACATGGGGCGTCTTCTTCTAAGCTTTCGTTACTGGTTACGCCTTTGAGTAGGGCGTGTTTTAAATGTTAAACGACCTATGGTTAGGCGCCTTTCATGCTATTAACGCCCTATGCTTAGGCGTGTTTTAGTTTCCCTTCCCATGCTTTGATGCTTTAATGAACTTAAGTGCTGTTATTTTTGTGAAATTGTTTATGATTAAGCACTTATGATCATGTCATGTTCTGAATTAATGGATGAAGGCTAATAAGTTTCAAGTGCAGAAGTTCGCAGGATTCGAGGCATTTGGACCACCCGTGGGAGCAACATCGTGTCACCTTGTATCTGTTTCTTGTAAGCATTGTTATTATATGATATCTACGCTATTATAGTATGTCAAGGACCTTGTGGTTCTGATAAACCTGAAATTTGAGTTCCCCTTCATCAAAAACGATGACGATTTCAGGAGAATCTTGATCACACGGATAGGCCATTGAGTTGTTAAAGGTTTGGGACGATGGTTCCACTTTCTGAGTTAATGCGAGGACAAACGGGCCTCGGCTTAGTGTTAGCTCAGAGATATGGATTCTTGACCAGATCTAAATGGCTTAACAATATTATCCTTGATTATTTTCTATTTTTAGTTTGTTTTAATCTTTTCTTTTAGCCCAGCATGCATCATGTAGGACTTTGAGTTTCATGCTGAAAATCTTCATATTATGGCAATAATGAAGTTCACTCGCTCTCGATTGAGTTGACATGAGATATTCCACTTCAAATCAAGTACTTCGTTCTATTTGAAGCCGTTCAGGCTGATTCCTTGAAAGTGTCCCTTTTGTTGGATCTCTATCCCAAATTCTCTTTACTTTTCTACAAAATTTACCTTGGTTGTAGCACGTCCACGTTGGATGATAGTCGCTCTCCAATGGTCTTTCCCTGTCGTGCCCACGCGCACACCCTTTATTTACTTAGTTTAATCTCCTTTTATCCAACAAATCGATGTTTCCTTGGAACCATTCAGAGTTGTTTCACTCAGAGTCTTGGAAAGATTTCAAATGCTTAGTGTTCTGAGGCGTGTCACATCACACCTTGGCGTCTCCTTATCAGTTCATTCCACTTAATTCCTTTCGTTACACTTCATTCCATTTCTGTCTCACTCCCTTGCAAAGCAGACGCCAAGGCGGGGCAGCTGTAGACACGCCAAAATTGACGTTATGTTGATCAAATCTCATGTTATTATATAAACGCCCCAAGTGGACTTCAATATTCCTATGAAATGAAGTTTTTCTATTTTTATGCATTTTTCTGGCATTTTTATGATTCACGACCTGAAGAAGGGCATTATTTTCAGAGTAGCGACCTGTCATAGGGCGTTTTCAAAAGAAGAGACGACCATAAGTGAGGGCATCCATTCCTGGTATTATCCGTTAATTTCTGGAATTATCTACTTTCAAAATAAAAAGTATTTTGTGAGTAACGTCCTCTCTCAGGGCGTGTTTTTAATAAACGCCGTTACCTCAGGCGTGTTCCCTTGATTTCTTTAAACAAGAAAGTTTTATTTCCAAATTTAAATCCAGGAAGAAACGCCCTTTCCTAGGTCGTGTTTCAAGAAACGTCTCTGTGAAGGTCGTCAATTCCTGATTTGACGCCCTGTCCTAAGTCGTGTTTCACTCCAGAGTCCTTCCTTTTTCCATCTTTCCCTCACAGTTCCCTACCATCCATGGGACTCTTGCTCGATCTTGATCTTTCCCTGGATGTCTCGTTGCCCGTTCTTATCATTCCTTGGTTTGATCACATCCGCTGGAGGCACTATAAATTGAAGTCTCGATCGATCGTGTGAGGGGTTAATGACTCAGAAGGTTAAGCACTCTAAGCATTCAAAAGGTTAAGCGTTCAGAAGGTCGCGAGCAGAGCCTTCTTCGTCCTTTGCTGCTTCCCCTCTGCATCCTTCCTTTGTTCATCTGGTGCTTCATCCATCTACTTCCATCATACTCATCCGGTTTTCCCTTTACTGTCGCCAGGGACAGCAGGGTTTCTCAGCTTTTCATCTGTTTGTTCTACTTCATTTATACCACTCCATTCATCATATTTATTCATCCTTCGTATTTATTCACACCTTGTTGCATTTTTTTATCATCATACTCCCCCTCCCTTAAGTCTTATTAAGGGGTTTTAAAACAACAAAAAAGAGGTGCGCACGTTGATGTCCCCTTTTCATTGCATATGCCATTTGGGATTGATACTACGGCATCGCGACTGATCCTTTCTTTCTTTGCTTGTTTGTTGTCTATTGTTACAAGGTAATCAAAGAAGAGAACCCTTCTCATCGGCCGGCCGATTGAGGAAGGAGGAAGAAACTCCACACCATCCCGCATTTCCATTTTTACCAGGTAATTGCAATCCTTTCCATGTTCTCATCTCCAATTGAGACCCTCGCGTCTCTGGCGATCACATCATCTCCACTTTAGCACCTCGTGCTATTTTTATTGCATCTTATGCATTTTTGTTTATTCATTGTTATTAATTTAACTTCTCCTAAGTGAGGATTTTTAATCCGATCTACAGGTATGAGACCCTTTCTTTCATGGATGGCTTCTCTGATTACAATTAGATTCGCTTGGCTGAGGAAGATCAAGATAAAACCTCGTTTACTACACCGTGGGGTACTTATTGTTATGTGGTCATGCCATTTGGGCTCAAGAATGCTGGGGCCACCTACCAAAGGGCCATGATGGCTATTTTTCACGATACGATCCATATTTTTATAGAGGTGTATGTGGATGACCTGGTAGTGAAGTCAATAATGAGGATTGAGCATCCCGGGGTTCTGGCCAAAGTTTTGCAAAGAGCACGGGAGTATCAACTAAAAATGAACCCCAAGAAGTGTGTATTTGGTGTTTCGTCAGGGAAGTTGCTTGGATTCATAGTCAGCAAAAGGGGTATTGAGATTGATCCCAATAAGGCAAAGGAAATAAGGGATATGCCTCCTCCCAAGAATTTGAAGGAAGTCTGAGGATTGATCGGGAGGTTGTAGTTTATTCACCGGTTTGTCTCCCAGCATTCACAAAGATGTAGGCCGTTTTACGAGCTTACTAAGTCGGGAGTCAAATTTAATTGGGATGATAAGTGTCAGGCAGCTTTTGATGGACTAAAGGATTATTTGGATAATCCCCCTGTCCTGAGGCCGCCAGTTCCAGGCAAACCACTTGTTCTTTATATTTTTGTCTGGATGACTCTGTAGGTGCTGTCCTTGCGCAAGTTGATGAAGAAGGAAAGGAGAGGGCAGCCTACTACTTGTCCAAGCTTCTCAACCCCTATGAGTAGAAGTACTCAGCTCTAGAGAAGACTTGTGCTGCTTTAGTCTGGGTAGTGCAGAAGTTGAAGCGTTATTTCTTAGCTCACGAGGTTCATCTTATTACTCGTATGAATCCCATCAAGTTCCTTCTTGAAAAATCCGTTCTCACTGACTGACTAGCACGATGGAAAAGCTTCCTTTCTCAATTTGATATAATCTACATTCAGCAAAAAGTGATTAAAGGTTATGCCATAGCAAAACATCTTGCTCATCACCCTTTACCCAGATTCGACCTTGTTCGCTCGGAGTTTCCAGATGAGGAACTAATGTCCGTCAATCAATCCGATTCGATGTGGACGTTACATTTTGATGGAGCTCTGAATTCAAAAGGGAAGGGGATTGGCATTGTTCTTCTATCACCCGAGGGTATCACTATTCCACTCGCCTCTCAGCTTGTATTTCCAATTACAAATAATATAGCTGAGTATGTGGCTCTTCTCGCCGGACTGGAGGCCGCTCATCAGTTCGGTGTTACCTAATTACGAATTGTAGGTGATAGTCAGTTTATTCTTCGCCAAGTGCTTACCAAGTGTCACACGCTTAATCCTAAACTTAAGCCCTACCAGGAATTGACTTGCACTTATGCTAACCTTTTCACCAAATTAATCTTCATCCATGTTCCTCGTGATCGGAACATTCTAGCTGATGCTCTCGCTTCTCTTGCTTCCTCCTTGGTTTTCCTTCCTGAAAGGGATTTTCATTCGATTATTGTGCACATGCGTCTCACTCCCGCTGTTAAGGATCCAGCTTTCCTTAGTATTAAGGAGGAGGTGCTCGAGAAGGTTAAGCAAGGTGGAATCATTTAGAACAAAGAGATCATGTTGATGGACCTAGAGGAAGAATTGAACGATGAAGGGAAGCCGTGGTATTATGAGATTGATAAGTATTTCCAAGATCAATCCTATCCTGAGGAAGCCATGGCTGAAGAGAAGAAAGTCATTCGAAGAGTTGCTCAGAGATACACCTTGGTTGGAGGTATGCTTTATAGAAGAGGTCTCACTGGAGTTTTGCTTAGGTGCCTCGACGATGATGAGTCTTGGAAGGTCATGGAAGAGGCGCATATGGGAGTGTGTGGTGGTCATGTGAATAGCCAGATGCTAGCTAAGAAAATCCTTAGATTAGCTTCTATTAGCCCACTCTAGAAGAGGATTATTTTGTCTACGTTCGAAGGTGTGTCAAGTGCCAACTGCCCGCCGATAAAATTCACTCTCCTGCTTCTTCACTCCATCCCATGTCCTCCCCATGGCCTTTCTCCATGTGGGCTTTCGATATCATCGGACCTCTTGGTGATTCAAACCTCCTCACAAAACAAAAATCATTTATACTCACGGCCACGGAGTTCTTCACCAAGTGGGCGGAAGCGGAAGCATACGCGGAGATTAAAGCGTCAACCGTCTGCAAATTCATAATGAAGAACATCATTGCAAGGTTCGGCATCCCAATTACCATCGTCACCGACAATGGACCATAATTCATCTCTCAAGAGCTTCAAGACCTCTGCAACAGGTATAACATTGCATTACATCATTCATCTCCTTATTATCCGCAGGGCAATGGTCAAGTAGAGGCAACGAATAAAACTTTGATCAAAATCATCAAGAAAACGTGTGAGGCTAATAAATTTACGGATTGGCCAGAAAAGCTGGTTGAAGTGATGGGGCATCAAAGGCGATTTCCATACACGGGTGAAGTGTATTTGTGTGTTATGGCTTGTATGAAGTTGTAATTGTGTAATTTCTTTCTTTTGGGCTCCTTGTAAGGCTTATATCAAGCCAATGGGCCATTTGTTATGTCAAGTCCAAGGTTAGATTGCCATTAGTAGAGTCCATTAGAAAGCCTATTTCATATTGGACCAAGTGCCACCCTTATGGACCATATTAGTCATTTAAGGCCCAATTGGGCCACTCCCTCTCATGGGCCACCAAGACTTGGAAGGCCCAAGTCTAGACTTGAGTTAATGGGTTGGGTTGGCTGCCCTTGGACCAGCCTAGGCCCAAGAGAGGCCCATGAAGGGGGCGCCCCCTCTTTTGGCCTTATTAGGCTTGTTAGGTGGTGTTTGAATGGATCTAGTCCAAGGTTGAATAAGTGTGGTCAAATTAGATTAAACTAATGTATTAAATGTGTGATTCACATTGTATCCCAGCCCTTCAATCCAAACCCCTAGATCCAAGGGCTGAGGGTGAGTTTGGTTGGCATCCTATATAAGGTTGTATTTTTCATATTGAATGAATTAATGAATGGAAAAAAAGGCATTTGCCCCCAAGTGAAGCTTGCGCCCCTCCCCTCTCTCTCCCTGGTTCCTCCACCCCCTCTCCCCTTTCTAGAGTGTAATCCCTTCCCTCTTGATCCCCTCCAGCATCTGAAGCAAATCCGGTGATCGCCGCCGCCATCGTCTCGCCGCCGACGCGTCGTCGCCAACGGTTTCGGTGTTCTGTCCACTCAGGACAGACCCTTCTTCTCCGAATTCCTGCTATCACTCCCTTCGTCTTCTGAAGCTCAAAATTTCAGGGTTGGTTCCCCTCTAGAACTCTTATCCCCACAAAAACAATCACATCAAAATGCATCATTTAGCTATTTTTTGATTTTCGTCCAAGTCCAAGTTCCAGATCTGTCCTGGTTCTGTTTACTGTTCACCAGCTCTGAGTTTACCCCATTCAAACCATCTTTTGATTTTTGTTGGGTCGCCCAAATTTACTGGGATCTCTTTCCACATCCCTATACCACCAGGAATTTTCTTAATTTTTGGTTCACCCTCCAAGTATTTTACAAAAACCGTCCAAGTTCCCAAGAACAGTCTGCCCACAGTTTCCCAGATCCGACCCAGGTCTAGTAAAAAAATCCCAGAAAATCCATTTCTTATCCAATCAAAAAACCAAAAATAGTCTCGGATTCCGCTCTCAGAGACCTTCAACTGTGCTGAAGAAATCATTTCCAGAATCGGAGGTCTTCTCCCCGGTCAACGTCGATCTTCAGAGAAGTCAGAACCTGCCCCTGCAGTTCTGGCTAGATTCTAGCAAGATTGTAAAATACATGATCAGAAATACAGATCTGATTATTTTTTTTGAAGACCCCTACGTCGAAGTATTCTAAGTCAGCTTTCCAACGGCGCTAATCTCGTCGCATTCCGACGACGGGGCTGATCGCAGCAGCAGTTTTCTCCGAGTCGCGCGCCTGCAAACAGAACTTTCAGGTTCGTGGCCGAGTTCCCAGCGAGCGTCGTCCGAGGGCCGCCCGGTGTCCGGCGGTCGTTCCAGCAGCTCGCCATCCCAGGGGAGCGCTTTCCAGGTGTCTCCACAATAGAGGAGTCATCAGGCCCCACACGACCCCTCCGGTCAATACGTGGGCCCCCACTAGCACGAGTACGCATGAAGCCGAAGCATTGCCCGAAACCGCCCGTCAACCCGAACTTGGTCCTCCCGGGCCCACTTGTGTCGCCCTTTACCTCCCTGCGTGGAGTGGGCTTATTTGTACTGCTGTAAACATAATGTACTAAGTTCCCGGGAGTACGAGCTTTGGCCGGGTGCCGTCTTCGCCACGCCGAGAGCGTGGAGGTATCGCCTTCACCCTTACACTTGGCATTAGCTTAATTCTTTATATGCTTTATATGCCGCTGCTAGAGAGCATGTGTAGGGATACCTAGCTCACCTTCAATTTATAATATCACTGCTGCGAGAGAGAGCGAAGCCGTCCCGTGACCCGATCCGGGCGCAAAAGAGAGCCGACCACCCTAGCTCATTGCCGGTTTCTCAACCGCGCACATCCGACGCTTCCCTCGTTAAGGGACGATCGCGAGCTTGTCGTGTCCGTGGTCCCGTCCCGCATCAATTTGGTATCAGAGCGAGTTTGAGTCTAGGGTGTCAAAAAGAAAAAAAAAGAGTGTCATTTACGTCTAGTCATTAGTCGGTCTAAGTCGTGTTTAGGATCATCATATTTTTAAAATAACAAAAAGAGTCATTTTTGGGTCGCATACATCCCTTTACTCGGTATATAAAAGGTGTTGTCTGACCGTTAGGTTCCGCCTATCGGGAAGGCCGCACACTTGTGCGAGTGACCTTCGGGTCGGTTATCTCCGCCACGTACTGAGTCTTGGTTTACGTCTAGGGTCCTTAGTGTGCATGCATTCCAACTTTGCATTACTTAGGGTCGTGTCTAGTGTCTTGCCCAAATGGCCTTGCATATCCATTTCTAGGGATCCATTCCCGTATTTTGGCAACTATGGCCAACCCATGTCGACCCGTCCAAGGTGATAGGTCCGTGTCCGAGTACCTTCGGGCATATCATAAGTATTGGTTGGAACATGGTTTGGGAGAGGAGAGCAACACAGCCGCATTTCAGTTCCGGAGAGGTTTGCGCTTTCACTTCCAGTTGGAATGTCTTATCCGCAATGCAGTCTCTCTAGCGGAATCCTATACGGTCGCTCTAGTGGTCGAACCATTTGAGTCACACTTTTCTCGGTATGGTGGCTTTCGACAAGAATCCACCTCCCAGCCGCCTACTCCATGGCCTTCACCACTCGAGAGAGTTCCAATGTCATCCATCTCTATTTCCGAATTTGATTCGGAATCCTCTCATTTGGAACCACCAAGGCCCGAGCCACCCGTATTTCTAACGGGTACACTTTTCATAGCCGAGCAGCTTCTTAGTTGGCTCAAGGATTGCTTGGTCCCACATCCCTTCCCATCAATGGACCCCACACTACCACTAGTGTCAAGCAACTCATTTCATACCACCTTCCGGTCTCGTCACTATGTGGACACATTGGATGACCTTCTTAAAGGGTTAGACCGGCAGTTGACCTTTACACATTTATTGGCCCGAGGCTTCGACCAACCCGCTAGTCTTAGCTTCACCCATTCGGCCTTGGGATCCATTACCTCCGTGTGCACCGTGGGGTGTGTAACCACGGAGATTCTTCTACTCCTCCCGATGCCGGCCGAGTCCGACTTCATTCTCTTTTGCCCAAGGGAGGAAGTTTATTTTCTTCACATGACCATTGTCCCGTTCACTATGGAGGATGAAGGTGACCATTCACACCTTCAAGAATTTCACGATTGGGACCGTGTCATGGAGGAACCCATCTCCCGGGGTCATACCTTCTTTGACCCTTTTGACCCCTCCACTAGTGAAGCTCCCGAGCTATCACATTCCCTCCACCTCTTCCAAGGAGTTCACTATTCCACCCATACCCCTCGGTCTAGTCAGCAAGCCATCTCTACATCTAGGGATGTTGACGAAGGTAGTTTTGGATCTCCTAGCCCTTCTTCACCCAAATCCCATCGGTCACCAATGCATGAGTGGTACATCTTAGGATGTCTAGGAGTCCTCCCTTCTATCAACCATCGTGTACATCTAGTATATGCATGGCACATATTCGGGTGTCCTGGTCCGCCGTCACCCATGTACGGGTCGGACTAACAGTGTGCTTTTTTCTTTGTGTGGTTTTGTTTTGAGTGATTTGTTTGCATGGTTTGTGTGTCGTTTGTTTGTCTGCATGCGTCTTGTGCAAGCTCGTTGTCGTTCTCTTATGAGTAAGAGGCGAGTGGACTCACTTGATGAGTATGGGATCGGTTTTACTTCTATATCCGGATCAGTCACCTATAGGGACTCAGCGGTGATTCCTAGGGAGTCTTCGAGCTGTTTCCTTCCTTTGAGAGTGCCCCTTCGGAGTGACCACCTTTAGCCATAGCAGTGCGCATATCGAGTATATATGGAATGAGCAGGTGCCGATCACTTGGAGTGGAACATACCCGCGCTACTTAGCACGGTGACGGATCCGCCGGAGGACCGGAGCAGCCATACCCCTACTCGACGGGGTCGAGTTCCTCCCACCCGGGGAGAATTGATGGGGCATCAAAGGTAATTTCCATACACGGGTGAAGTGTATTTGTGTGTTATGGCTTGTATGAAGTTGTAATTATGTAATTTCTTTCTTTTGGGCTCCTTTTAAGGCTTATATCAAGCCAATGGGCCATTTGTTATGTCAAGTCCAAGGTTAGATTGTCATTAGTAGAGTCCATTAGAAAGCCTATTTCATATTGGACCAAGTGCCACCCTTATGGACCATATTAGTCATTTAAGGCCCAATTGGGCCACTCCCTCTCATGGGCCACCAAGACTTGGAAGGCCCAAGTCTAGACTTGAGTTAATGGGTTGGGTTGGCTGCCCTTGGACCAGCCTAGGCCCAAGAGAGGCCCATGAAGGGGGCGCCCCCTCTTTTGGCCTTATTAAGCTTGTTAGGTGGTGTTTGAATGGATCTAGTCCAAGGTTGAATAAGTATGGTCAAATTAGATTAAACTAATGTATTAAATGTGTGATTCACATTGTATCCCAGCCCTTCAATCCAAACCCCTAGATCCAAGGGCTGAGGGTGAGTTTGGTTGGCATCCTATATAAGGTTGTATTTTTCATATTGAATGAATAAATGAATGGAAAAAAAGGCATTTGCCCCCAAGTGAAGCTTGCACCCCTCCCCTCTCTCTCCCTGGTTCCTCCACCCCCTCTCCCCTTTCTAGAGTGTAATCCATTCCCTCTTGATCCCCTCCAGCATCTGAAGCAACTCTGGTGATCGCCGCCGCCATCGTCTCGCCGCCGACGCGTCGTCGCCAACGGTTTCGGTGTTCTGTCCACTCAGGACAGACCCTTCTTCTCTGAATTCCTGCTATCACTCCCTTCGTCTTCTGAAGCTCAAACTTCCAGGGTTGGTTCCCCTCTAGAACCCTTATCCCCACAAAAAAAATCACGTCACAATTCATCCTTTAGCTATTTTTTGATTTTCGTCCAAGTCCAAGTTCCAGATCTGTCCTGGTTCTGTTTACTGTTCACCAGCTCTGAGTTTACCCCATTCGAACCATCTTTTGATTTTTGTTGGGTCGCCCAAATTTACTGGGATCTGTGTCCACATCCCTATACCACCAGGAATTTTCTTAATTTTTGGTTCACCCTCCAAGTATTTTACAAAAACCGTCCAAGTTCCCAAGAACAGTCTGCCCATAGTTTCCTAGATCCGACCCAGGTCTAGTAAAAAAATCCCAGAAAATCCATTTCTTATCCAATCAAAAAACCAAAAATATTCCAGGATTCCTCTCTCATAGACCTTAAACTTTGCTGAAGAAATCATTTCCAGATTCGGAGGTCTTCTCCCCAGTCAACGTCGATCTTCAGAGAAGTCAGAACCTGCCCCTACAGTTCTGGCCAGATTCCAGCAAGCTTGTAAAATACATGATAAGAAATACAGATCTGATTATTTTTTTTGAATACCCTACGTCGAAGTATTCTGAGTCAGCTTTCCAACGGCGCTAATCTCGTTGCATTCCGACGACGGGGCTGATCGCAGCAGCAGTTTTCTTCGAGTCACGCACCTGCAAACAGAACTTTCAGGTTCGTGGCCGAGTTCCCAGCGAGCGTCGTCCGAGGGCCGCCCGGCGTCCGGCGGTTGTTCCAGCAGCTCGCCATCCCAGGGGAGCGCTTTCCAGGTGTCTCCACAACAGAGGAGTCATCAGGCCCCACACGACCCCTCCGGTCAATACGTGGGCCCCCACTAGCACGAGTACGCGTGAAGCTGAAGCATTGCCCGAAACTGCCCGTCAACCCGAACTTGGTCCTCCCGGGCCCACTTGTGTCGCCCTTTACCTCCCTGCGTGGAGTGGACTTATTTGTACTGCTGTAAACATAATGTACTAAGTTCCCGGGAGTACGAGCTTTGGCCGGGTGCCGTCTTCGCCACGCCGAGAGCGTGGAGGTATCGCCTTCACCCTTACACTTGGCATTAGCTTAATTCTTTATATGCTTTATATGCCGCTGCTAGAGAGCATGTGTAGGGATACCTAGCTCGCCTTCAATTTATAATATCACTGCTGCGAGAGAGAGCGAAGCCGTCCCGTGACCCGATCCGGGCGCAAAAGAGAGCCGACCACCCTAGCTCATTGTCGGTTTCTCAACCGCGCACATCCGACGCTTCCCTCGTTAAGGGACGATCGCGAGCTTGTCGTGTCCGTGGTCCCGTCCCGCATCATGAAGCTCTTTGGGCCTATCGCACTTCCATTCGTACTCCCACTGGGTAAACCCCTTTCGCCCTTACTTATGGAATGGAGGCGGTAGTCCCTTATGAGATTCTTATCCCTTCTCTTAGGGTACAATTGGACAAGGAGTTCTCTATTGATGAATGCCGTGAATCTCTCCTTGCTCAGTTGGAACTTTTGGATGAGAAGCGTTTGGCCGCCGCCGAGCATGCGCGCGTTTATCAAAATAGGCTTTGACATTTTTACCAAAAGAAAGTAATTAAGAGAAAATTTAAAATCTGTGAAATGGTAATCAAAAGAATCTTTGTACAACCGGGTGGACCTCGTTCAAAACTCCAACCGAATTGGGAAGGGCCTTACATAATAAAAGATATTTATCCTGGCAACGCTTACAAGCTGACTAATGCCGAAGGGGAAGAATTGGCTCACCCATGGAATGGTCTTTATTTGAAGAAATACTACCCTTGAGTCTTTGAAAAAAAAAAGAGGAAAACAAAATGAAGAAAAAAGAAGAAAAAGAAAAAGAAAAGAAAAAAAAGAAAAGAAAAAAAAGAAAGAAAAATTGCAGGCTGGCATAGTGCATAGGCCACGAGACCCGAAAGATCAAAATCCTTAATTCACTCTTCAGTCTTGATGGTTTAACCTGGGGTCAATACCTACACACACTACACGTTTTACTCTTAAACTCGAGCGGCACAAAATTCAAGGAAAGTCAGAGCTAAACTAAGAGTGTAAATACTTTATCTATTCTCTTCTCTTCGGTTCACGAGAGGGAGTACGAGTCAAAGAATGCTAACCAAGCCTGCCCGCCACCCTAGTAGGTGGACGTCATGGCCCAAAAGGGAACAAATGCTATAAAAGCCCAAGTACAATTAGGTCTTTTATTTGTTTGAAAAGAAAGAAAGAAAAAGATAAAGTTACAAAACAAAGCATGACAAAAGGGCAAAGTCCCTGCAGGGAAAACCCTGGTCATAAGCATGCATGAATAAGGGCAAAAGAGCAACAAAATTTCTCTAAGCCGAAGACTGAACCCCAACATGCATTAGGGCAGGGGAGGCAAGTTTCCCAATTATCCGAAACCTCTCGTGAGTTTCCTCAACCTATCCTTCACTTCTCCGTCCATGGTATGTTTTAAGCTGAAGGAACGGCAAAGACCGACTAAGAAGGATGGGCCGTGAGAGGATATGAGTAAAAGCACAAGTTATTAAGCACGTTGACCCGTTGTTAAGTCATTTAAGAAAGATTAATGAATTTAAGATGGTGATTGTGTAATGCTTAAGACCCTTGTACTATGCTCATTTTGTTAAAAAAATGTGTCTTTTTTAATTAACGCCTTTATGCAGGGGCGTCATTTAAATAAGTAGCGTCGGTGTCTATGTCGTCATTTTCAAAATAGAGAAAAACAAAAACAAAAAATGTTTTTTTTTAATTCACCCCCGCATGTGGGGGCGTCTTTCATTTGATTCGCGACACTCCTCATGTCATCATTTTTAGATAAATAAAAATAAAAAAATAGTTTTTCAATTAACGCCCGCGAACATGGCCGTCAATTTCATAATCAACGACTTTGCATAGGGCGTCATTTCAACTAAAAAAAGGGAAGAACAAAAATTAAACCCACTGCTTTCCCATTTCATATGTTTGGTTGCACCCTTGCGTGGGCATCTTCTATTTCAAAGTTTGCATCTGCTTGCTTGCATGTTGCATTTTCCTTATATATTTTGTTATTTACCTTCATTAATTAGAGGCTTGGCCCCTTGACCCGCCAACAAGGTCAAACTAGTGACAACCCCTTGCTTATTGAGCAAGGGGCCAAGCCGAACAGATGGATTAATGTGTTTATCTAAGTGTGAACTACAGGTGTAGAATTAGGAAGAAAAGAAAGGAAAAGCAAATGCAAGTAGACAAGTGCTCAAGTACTCAAGTCGACAAACTCAGGTAACAAAAGAATCATATATATATATATATATATATATCTGAGTACAAGATATGTAGGTGGAGGAGTACAAGTCTCTCTCTCGCTCAGCTCTCGCCTCCGCCCTCCTCTCTCCTGCTCTCTACCTCACCCTCGTCCTGCTGACGAGCCTGTGGAGGGGGCATGGACCCCCGGGAAGCCGCTGAAGCTCGTGCCTACTCCTCTGCCTCATTTTTCAGTCGCATCAAGGAACTGGCTAAGTAAGTCATGCTGGTAAACGTGATGGAGTGTCCTGCAGCTCGCGCCCACTCTCGACCCCTCTGGAGGCGCTCCTCTATCACTCGGAGCCGCTCCTGTACAACGCCCAGCTGTGTACGCATGTCCGCAAGCTCGTCCCTCTCGCGGGTGCGCTCTCTCCTCTCCATCTCTAAGAGGAGCCTCATCTCTGACGACTCGCGCGGCAACTCGTCGTGCTGCCCCTGCTCCTACTCTAGCTCAGCACCCCGCTGATCGGGAATGGCAACCTCGGTGTACGCCAGCGCTGTCTGCCTCCTCACCTCTACTAGCTCTGTAACCTACATGCATCATATCATATTAACATCATCAAATTTGTGAAAGTAAGAAAAAAATGCACATGAATATTGTTTTTATGAACTAACCCATGCAGCCAGGTCACGATGTCCTGCCTCCACGCAAGTAAGCAAGGCTCGGAGCTCCTCGGTCTGTAAAACACAAGTTTTTATGAACAAACATAATGATATATAATCCAATGCATTTATGAGTTTGAGCTTACCCATGTGGCGAGGTCACGCTCTACTGCCTCGGCCTGTGCAACCGCTCTCGCTAGCTGCTCCGCTAGTGCAGTCGTCTCTGCACTAGGCCCCCTCGAGGTGGAAGCTCCTCCTACACCTCCTGCCGCTGCTCCCTACTGGGCACGCTACATTCATTGAAATTGTCATTGGCTAATCATTAATAATTCAGGAAATCATTTGCATATAAATAATTAAACACTCACCAGGGTCTCTAAGTCTACCTGTGTGGCAGCCAGCTGGGACTCCAGGCTGTGGAGGTGGACCTGCATGTCCATCGCTACTATGTCCCGTGCATCCTGCATTCATCACACATATCAGTTGCATAATAAGCATATATCATTTACAGAAAGAAAAGAAAGTGCATCCATACGTACTCCTGTGACCCTCATCTGGGGTCAGCCGGTGTAAACCTCCCAGTAGCGTCGGAGGTACTCGGAGCTGTCTGTCGCCTGTGAGGTGACCTGTGTCCCGCCGCGCTGCCAGTCAGCGTACTGGTCAGGGAACCGGATCCTCCAGTCGGTCGCCTTCATGCGACCATGAGTCTTCTTCCCAATCCCTCGAGGCTCTCCAACCACGATAGACTCCTGGTGGAAGCCAAGGGTCCTCATCACCATCTTGAGCCGTAGCGGCTCGATCTTGTTCAGGCAATGAACCTGAAGCTCATGCCCGAAACGAGGTCAGCCCGCTACGACCCAGGGCTGGCCCTCATCGGTCATCCCCTCGTAGGGTCTCCACACCACCTGCATTTACAACATTCATATCATCATATAACATACATCATTCATATGCATTTCATAGAACAAAAAATTAAAGAAAATTGCATCATATTTAACATGCGTACCAGTGAGGCAGGGTAGTCGCTGAACTCTCGCCGTAGAACACACAACTCGTAGGCGAGCGGTGCTCCGGTCACTAGAGGTAGCCAGCGTCGTGCCTGTGGGAACGATCCCTCATCTCCGGGTCGAGGATCAGCACGCCCCATCGGCATGTACAAGTGACTCCACACCTGCATCCATCAATTGCATTAGTAAACATTCATATGCATAAGCATTTAAAGAAAAGAAAGAAAATAAAAAATGCATACCTGAGGAAAAGGTGAAAAGTCACTGACAGTCGTCTCTCGACCTGTCCCTATGGACAGGTTGGCCATCAAGTGCGCCAGCAGGGCGGCTCCCCATGCGTATCTATCTATGCTCTCCAAGTCCTCGAGAATCCCCAGGAATCAACAGTTGATGATGTCGCCCTTCATGCCGAGCTATAGTCTCCCCAGCATTAGGAATAGAAATCGCCTCAGATCTCAGTCCGCTCGCTCCCTCTGAGCCGAGTCCTGGCAATAGACGGCCCGGGCTCTCCCTATCAACCTCTGCGAGAACTGCTCCACGGACTCTCTCGATCTCTGCCTAGCGTCTCCCAACCACATAGCTATGGTAAGGTCGGTACGGTAGATGGTCCTACACTTACTAGGCGTCTCTGCTATGGTCTCCAATCCTAGCAGTCTCTGGGCTAACTCACTATAGTCAGGGAGGGTCACTCCACTCACAGCCTCCCCATCTACCCTCAACCCGGTGATTCGGGCGACGTCCTCCAAGCTAGGAACCATATGACGCCACGGCATCAAGAATGCCCAGCTAGTCCTATCCCATCTCTCCCTAAGAAATTGAATCAGGGGTAGGTCGGGGTGGATGGGCTCTATGCTAAGGAAGGGTCCGAACCCCATGGCCTCTACCCTAGCCCTTTGGAAATCTGGAAGCCCGCAGTAAGCTGACCAAACTTGGACCCAGGAGATCCGAGTCCTCATCAATCCCTGCCAACAAAGAACATGTTTGAGTTTCATGGAGAATTATTTGTTGATTTGTCACTGTTTGAATTGATGACCAGCCTATGGTCGTTATTTGTTGAATTGACGCCCCTGTGGGGGGCGCTATTTCAGAAAATGATTCTGGTTATTTTATGAATAATTTGAATTAACGACCAGCCTTTGGTCGTTGTTTGCTGAAGTGACGCCCCTGTGGGGGGGCGTTATTTGGAAAGTTATTGTCTATCCTGGAAATCATAATTATAAAAATTTCAAATTGACGACCACCCGCATGGCCGATGTATGATTAATTGACGCTCCTGTAGGGGGCGTTATTTTCTGAAGGGTTACAGTGCACGAAATGAAAAAGGGAAAAGAGATCTATCAAAGATAAAAGAAATAACAGGAAAATAACAGTGAATGATAAGTAGGCAGGTTTTAAAATAACGACATGGTGCATGGCGTGATTTCATGAATTGTCCATTTTTTGAAAATAAAAATAGATTGAATTGATGACCTGCGCTAGGTCGTGGTTTGAATTAACGACACCACCTGGGGCATCATTTGACTGGTTTACTGGTTCAACGTTTTTTTGTCCACCGAGGGCTATGGAAATTTCATAAAAATCAAAATAAATTGAAAAAAAGTGAAGGCTAGGGTAGGGGGGAACCTACCTTGCTTCGCTCGGGTGTTAGGAGCCCTCCACGGAGTGGCTGCCGTGGTTGGCGAGGCTGTAGAGGTCGAGGGGCTGCCGTCGGTGCCCTTTCTTCTTGTCTTCTTCCCCTTTATCTTCTTCCTCGTCCTCGTCTTCATCCTCATCATCCTCTTCTTCATCACCATCTTCTTTGTCTTCATCTCCATCTTCTCCGTCGTCCTCTCCTGCTTCGTTCATTCCTCCTTGTTCTTCAGCAGCTTCTTTACCATCTCTGCCGTGCTCCGCCACCGGAGCATCCTCGGCCGCTGCGGGAGCAGCCTCCTCCATGGCGGGTCCATCGTCGCCGAGGTCAACCACCTCAGGGGTCGTCACCCTCTGGCGCTTGCCGGGGCCCACCATGATAGCAGAGAGAGATGAGAGATGCGATGAGATGAGACGAAGAATAGATGGAGATGCACGGTTGGGGCTCGGTTAGGGTTCGTAGTAGAGGAGGAAGAAGAAGAGAGAAAGTGAAACGAAGAAAGGAGAAGAAAAGAGGGAAAGTAGGGTTGCTGCATTCGAAATGAATTGACGCCCTAAAGGCTGTCGTTACTCATTTAATTGACGGTTTGGATCAGGGCGTTATTTCAGGCTCTGACGACATGAGCTCAGGCGTCATTTAACTTTGCATGGGAAATTGTAGCCGTCGTTAGAGGCATTAATGGGAGATTTGATTGACAAGATGAAAGTAATTATTACTACTTATAATTGACGACAACGCATGGGGGCGTCAGATTGTTAAGGCATGACTCTGATCAAGGTGTTATTTGAGAAAATTGATAGAATATCTGAAAAGAATTTGAAGCGAATCACGCCTTTTTCTGGGGCGCCAATTAATCAACGCCAATATGAGAGGGCGTCAATTGTGGTTTTTATTTATTTTTGAGAAATTTGATTTAAAGAGATTGACGGCATTGTCGAAGGCGCTATTCTATGAATTGACACCATGAAGGAAGTCGCGACTCAGTACAGAAAGCCCGAAACTAAGTTAACTTAGATAGAAACTGATTAAACTTGGAAGATTTGATTATAAAAATGCTTTTTGGCTCAATTAAGGAAAAACCCTTTGTTTCATTAAAGAAACGTATTATTACATCAATGATCCACTTTGGGTCTCAATCTCTTAAGAGCTATTACATATGATTTGTATTTCTCTTCTTCCTCTTCAACATGTTGCTTGGGTCGATGAAGAAGTGCAACCCTCCATTGTGCCATGATTGTCTTGATCTCTTCTTGGTCACCACTTGAGCCTAATTCTCTCCTTTTGAGTGGTGGAAGGTGAGAAGCTTCTTCAAATATGTGCCGAGGAAGACCGAGTTGTGGGAGGCATCGGTGAGCGTTGTATAGCACGAAGCTGGTCCCGCCGATCAATCTTACCTCTATGCCGGAGGAGAGTCTTTAATGGAGCTCTTGGGACATGAGAAACCCCGGTGTGCATGTGAAACCATCCTTTGGCATGGTCTTGAAGTAATTTCTCTAGTCCACCTGTTTCTTGAGCTTTGGGACCCGATTTGTCATCCTCTCACATAAGCCTAAAGAATCCGTCATATACTGAAGGGGGCTTTTGGAGAAGATCTTTGAGGCCATTTGAGTTTCATTGCAAGGGTCAAACTTTAGGCGGAGGTCCACCCAACAAGAGAGAAGGAGCATTGACCCGTAGAGAGGAGGTCCCAAGGAAGCGGAGGTGAGACCGTTGTAGAGATTGGCTAGCACCGCTGGCCCAATCTTTTTTCCCTCCCATATACTAGCAATTGCACTCAAATGGCACTCCTCTAAGTAATCCTCCGTTGAAGGGAAGAGAAGAGCTCTCACCAAGCATATGACAAAACCCTTCATCACTCTCTCCAATTCATCATCTTCTTGGGCTTGATCCATCCTTTTGTAAACCGATGATGCAAGTTTCAAGAGATTGATCCCCTTGTTGGCCTTGATTTGGTTTACTAAGTTAGAACTAGGTATAAGGCTAGATAGCATTTTCATGAGCACTTATTTGTCTTGACAAGCTAGCCATCTTGGTCTCATCCCCTTGTTTCATCATTTTCAACCCAAGAAGCAATTCCACTTCTTCTAGGAGAATGGTGGCCTCAAAGGTGGGAAATAGAAAGGTATGAGTGTTTGGATGTGATAAGTGCTATATTTTACATCATAATTTACATCACATCCATCATCTTTGAGTATTAAATAGATAAAGTTGTGCAACATGAGCATTAATTACATTCTCACACATTATTTGAGTCTTCATGTATTTTATCATCTTTTTGAGCTTAAAAGACCATGTGAGAAATATTTAAATATTTGCACAATTATTTTGGAATTAAATATATCGATATTTTAATTTTCAGGAAACAGTGACCTGGATCAGGGTGCTATTTAATTAACAACAGCTTCAAGGGCGCGTATTTAGTAAGAAGCGACAGCTCCAAGGGCGTCAATTCATTTGAAAAGCAAGAAAGTGAAAAAAGAAAAAAAGAATTAGCGCCCAAGATGTAGTCGCTAATTATTGAAAGAACGCCCATATAAACAGTCGTCAATTCTTATTTTACAAAAAATGAGAAAAATAGTAAATAAGGAAATAAGGAAACAACGCCCGAATGAAGAGGCGCTACTTCAAGAAATGACGCCCCAGTCTAGGTCGCTATTTCAAGTTGAACCAGAAGAGGCAACTGCAGTTTCCCGATCGAAGTCTCCTTCCAATTTTCAAGCTTATCCAAGACATATTCAAGGAAAGGAGGACTCCAAGGATGGAAAGAAGTCTAAATGGATCAAGTTGAATGGTTTGAAACTAGTTTTTGGATGAAATTGGGAACCCACAATCGTGGAAGGGTTCTAAACCCTATAAATAGGATGCTGTGTTCGGCCATGGGGAGATAGCTAGTTGAAGGTCCGCCGTAGGGATTGATTTTGAAGCTTTTCATTTCATCTTTTGCAGTTAAGTTCTTCTTCAATTTTTTTTCATTTTTAAGTCTCCTACAAATTCTTCTTCATCATCTTCTTCAAATTCATTGCCATTTTTAATCTATTCTCAGTTTTTCAAGCATCTATCTCTACGTTTTTACTGTTCATCCGATTTTTATAAACTCTGTTCTTTCTCATTTTTCTCCCCCTTCTGATCCTCATCTTTCTCTGTGTTCTTCACAAACGTTGTGCGGTTTTGAAAGTTCTTCAAGTTCTTCTTCTAGCTCTTCTTCCAAATCTTCCTCGTTCTCAAGTTATTTATTGTTTTCTAAAGTTCAGATTTTTAGGGCTTTCACTATTCATCCACGCACCACCTCCTGTTCTTCCTAGTTTTTCCCCTCTTCCACTCCTTTTTTTAATCTGTGTTCTTCATCAAAGTTCTTCAGTTTTCAAAGATCTACAACTTCTTTTTCTTCACCTTCTTCTAATTCGACTTGGTTTTAAAGATATTTTCAATTTTATAATGTTCTATCCTGAGTTTTTCTACACTATTCATCCGCGACCACTCTCTGTTCTATCACGTTTTTCTCCATCTTTCTCTCATTTTCTATCTTTGTGTTCTTCATCAATCTTCTTCCTCTCTTCGTCCTCTACAATTTTCTCTTCTTTCACATCGTCCAATTCTATCTAGATTTTAATCTATTTCTCTTCTTCTAACCCTCTATTTTCAAAACTGTTTTACTGTGTTTTATATTTTCTTGCTACCGTAGCCCATCCTTCTTCCTTCTATTCACTTCCACTCTCTTACCTCCACCTTCCCATATTTCTTCACATATCCATATGGCGGATTTTCTCTCTTTGGTCCTCTTGGCGGCGTCTACTTTCATGGCGGGGTGATACACTCAAAGGCTCGGCAAGGAGTTGACGGCGTTCTTCATCCTATTGGCTTACAATTTCTTTTCTCTTCTTTTATTTTGCAAGTTATAATTTTAGTTTACATATACATTGTACTTGCCACCTCTCATAGCAATAAAGTTGATCTTTGTGAAATTGTGTTTATCTATCTCTTCCAAATTCTTTTCTTAAACCCTCTCATATTCTTTAAATAGTTTTCATGCAATTTATCTTTCCTTAAATTAATCACACTCAAAAATTCACTTTTCAAAGCATAAGGTGTTTTTTCAACTTGTTCTATAAAGATTATTCCTCCTCGTGGGATCGACTCCGCTTACCACTATATATTTGATTTTTCCAATCTTTTAAAGTGAGTGAGTGTGAATATTTTGAAATTGTGGCACGGCTTTCTTAACGACACTAGTCGGTGCACATCAGGATGCCATAGTTCAATAAGAGCTCCAATGGAGGCCCAATCAATGTGGATGTCATTGTAATGGTAGCATGAGTTATAAGTCCAAGGAGATGCCATCTAGAGAGAAATGACCTCATATCTAATGACAATTTAGAAAAGAGGAGAGGTAGCAACTTGATCTTCAAAAACCGTCTGGGCCCCGGGATATTTGGATAATCCTGAAAGAAAAAGGGAAGAGAAAAATGAATTAGAAGAATTAAAAGAATTAAGAAAAAAAAGGAGGAAGAAGAATTAGAAGAGGAAGTGAATTAGAAGAGAAGGAGAAGGAGAAGTTAGAGAGAGGAAAGAGGGAGAGTGATCAGAATTTTGAGGGAGAAAGGGTAGAATAAAAGCCTAAATCAATTCTCATACTTACTTGATTCATAATGATCCTCCCATTGATGTGACCTGCAATTTTTGAAATTCTAGGAAACCCAATCTTAGGTTTCTTTGAAGGCCTCTGCATCATTTTGTCCATCTTCTTCTTCAGTTGAAAGAACCTCTATTCTCTGTCTTACTATTCTCGGTTCTCTGTTGAGCTTCGATTGCAGCACTTAGTCAGGTTTGATGGCTTAGTAGAGAACGTATCACCCTTTTATAATGATTCAAAGCTTAGTTAGTTGTTCGACAAGTGCAGTTTGAGTTTGAGTCGAATGAGCCTCTAGAGTTTGTTTCCGAATAGGGAACGGAGCGGCGGTACTTATAGTTAATTGACGACATAATAGTTGGCGTCATTTCATTGAATAACGACATTGTAAATGTCGTCATTTATATAACGCCCTCGCGCGCGGGCGTCATTTCCAGTCCGATTAAAAATCGAATAGTGAAAATAATTAGCGACATCGTGGCTGTCGTCATTTATGTTTATACTGCCCCTTCACAGAGTCGTCATTTCCTGAGCTTATATTTTTTGAACTATTTTGCAGCATTATGATTACTGATGAACTTATGTGCTTTATATCTCAATAAAATTGAGTGTATCATGCACTTATTGATCATATTCTAAATTTTGTGGAGTTAATGATATCTTTGTTTAGTTAACAAATTTTTTGAGCTCAAGAACAGAACAGAACATGCTATGTAGGTCTCGAGAGGCACTCGGGTCTGGTAACATTATTCCATCCTTTGTATCATCTCCATGTACGCATTTTTACTATATAGTATCTACTCTATTATAGCATATCAAGGACCTTGTGGTTCTGATGAACTTGGAATTTGAGTTCTCCTTCATCAAAAAAACAATGATAATTCTAGGGGAATCTTGATCACACGGATATGCCGTTGGGTCATTTAAGATTTGGGATGACGGTTCCACTTTCTGAGTTGATACGTGGATAAACGGGCTTCGGCTTAGTATCAGCTTAGAGATTTGGATTCCTGACCAAGTCTGGATGGTTTAACAATAGTATCCTTGATTATTTTCTATTTTAAGTTTATTTTAATTTTTTCTTTTAGCCCAACATGCATCATGTAGGACTTTGAGCTTTAATGATGAAAAATCATCATATTAAGCCAATAATGAGGGCCACTTGTTCTTAATTTGAGTTGACATGAGATATTCCATTCCAAATCGAGTATTGTGTTCTCTTTGAAGTCGCTCGGGCTGGTCCCTTGAAAGCATTTGTTTGCTGGATCCCTATCTCACTTCACTTTATTTTTCTGCAAAAACCCACCTTGGTTGTAGCACGTCCACATTGGCTGGTAATCGCTCTCCAATGGTGTCTTTTCTTTCGTGCCCGCGTGCACATTTCATTCATTAGTTTAGTTCTTTCATCTAGCTAATCATTGCTTTCTCGTGATCATCCGAGGTTGTTTCATTCAGAATCGTGGAAAGATTTCCAACGCTTAGTGTCGGAGGCGTGTCACATCACACCTTGGCATCTACATATCAGTTCATTCTCACTCCATTCTGCTTGTTGCACTTCCGCTTCATTCTGTCTCACTCCCTTGCAAAGCAGACGCCAAGGCGGGGCAGCTGTAGACACGCTAAAATCGATGCTATGATGAGTAAATTCTATGCCACCACGTGATGCCCCAAAGTGGACTTCAATATTGGCTTAATATGAACTTTTTATAATTTATTTAGTCTTTTTTCATGATAATTGTAATTAACGCCTGAAGGAGGGACGTCATTTAATTAACGACTTGATGGGGGTCGTGGTTTCATTATTAAACGACTGCGCACGAAGGCGTTGCTTCCTATTTTTACAAATCCTAATCAAAATGAAATTCAAGAATTAACGTCTATCTCTGAGGCATTGATTATTTGACGCCACCTCGCGAAGGCGTCATTTCTCTTTTTTAATTTTGAAAGTCATTTATTTCTATAATTAAATCCAGGAATCAGCGACTGTGTGTGCGGGCGTCATTTCAAATAACGCCCTTGTTCATGTCATCATTTTGGAATTCCATCACCGTTTTGTCTGCTACCTTCCCGTGATGATCCTTTCCTTGTTTAACATTGTGTTCGATTGGGAAAGAAGATCCTTGCTAGAGGATTGATCTCCTTGTTTTAATCCTATTGAAATTAGGATTTATGGCCTATAAATACCGTACCCCTGGTATTCCTTACGCGCGAGAGATTAAGAGATTGAGAGGTCAAGAGGTTAAGAAAAGTTAAGAAGAAAAAGAGTTAGGAAGAACAAAAGAGCTTTTGTCTGAGAGAGAAGAGAGTTTTCTCTTTTGCAGGTTTTCTTCCAACAGTTCTTCTTCCAAGGGCGATCCCTCCTCCGGTGGCGTTCTCCCTCTCTCGGCGTTCGACTTCCTCCAGCAACGGTCTTCATCCAACGGGATCTTCATCCGCTGCGGCTGAAGCTCTTCCTTCTTCCTCCCTTTACTGCTGCCCACACAGCAGAAGGGCCCTTCTACTCTTTTTGTTTTAGTTTATTATCATACCATCATCATCACGCATCTTCTCTTCTAGCTCTTTGCTAGAGATACTCTTATTCACTTATTTGCTTTGCATATTCATATCCATATCATACTCTCCATCGCTTTTTACTCCTCTTAGGGGTTTAAAATCAAAACACACAAGGTGTGTTCATGCTCATGTTGTTTAATTCCATATTATTAGAGCATTGATACTACACATCTTTGGCTAATACATATTTGTTTGTTTTGCTTATTTTTGCAAGGGTAATCAACATAAAAAACCCCTTCATCGGTCGGCCGGTAGAAGGAGGAAGGAAGGACTTGCAATCTCACCCGCTTTCACACAAGATATATGTGATCACTCCTTTGTTATTTTGAGGTAACCCCTCTGGCGATCACCCTCCTTAGAGCATCTCATGCTCCTTTTCTTTTCTTATTTCTCACTATTTTAGCATTATACATTTAAATCTTTTTCATCTTTTGAAAATGTCTATGTGACACATTCACACCAGCGAGCTAATCTGCTAGAAAGGACAGATTTTTCTAAAAGATAACGGATTGGGTCCATTCTAGAGATCAACTTAATTTCATGGGCCAGAAAATAGTGCTTGAGTTTCTGAGATACCCATACTAATGTTGCACAGGTCTTCTCCATGGCAGTATACCTAGATTCAGCAGGATTAAACAATCTAGAAAGATAGTATGCTGCCCTTTCTCTTCCTTCGCAGTCCACTTGCGCCAGGACAGCTCCTAGGGAGTCCTCAATAACATAAATGTATAAGATCAGAGGTTTTCCAGGGACGGGAGGTTACAGAACAGGGGGATTAGATAGATAGACCTTAAGATCCTCGTAGGCCTCCTGACACTATTCATTCCATTCAAATTTGTCCCCCACCTTCAACAAATCATAGAATGGGCGGCATCTTTACGAATGTTGAGATATGAATCTCCTGATGAATTGTAAACGCCCAATCAAACCTCGCAGTTCAGTGATATTCTTCGGCGGGGGCATGTCCATTACGACCTTTGCCTTATTCGGATCGATCTAAATCCCATGTTTACTAACTATGAACCCTAGCAATTTCCCCGATGCAACTCCGAACACACATTTCTTTGGATTCATTTTTAATTTGTACTTCCTAGCCCTTTGCAACACCTTAGCTAAAATGGCGGGGTGTTCTTCCTTGGACTTTGACTTTACCAAAATATCATCTACGTAGGCTTCCATATACATGTGCATCATGTCGTGGAAGATAGCCATCATCACCCGTTGATATGTGGCACCTGCATTCTTCAATCCAAATGGCATGACAACATAGCAGTACGTGCCCCAGGGCATGGTGAAAGAGGTCTTCTGGTTGTATCCTGAATACCCATCCATAAACGAGAGGGCTTCATACCCAGCCATATTGTCTACTAACACATCAATGTGAGGAAGCGGGAAGTCATCTTTCGGACATGCCTTATTTAAGTCTCTGAAATCAATACAAATCCGAATCTTTCCATCCTTCTTCATTACAGGGACTATATTCGCCACCCATTGTGGATATAAAACAACTCTAATAAACTTGGCCTTGTACAATTTATCAACTTCCTCCTTTATCCTTAAGACCATTTGAGGGTGGAATCTTCTTGATCTTTGTTTAACGGGCGTTGCCCCTGGTTTCAGGATGACTCTATGTTCAACCAGAGCGGGGTCAAGACCAGGCATGTCCTCATAGGACCAGGCAAAAGAATCGCTATACTCCCTTAATACTTTGATCTGCTCCTCTTCAACCTGAGGAGGGAGATTAACGGAAATGATTATGGGCCTAGGGTCCTCTTCCGTTCCAAGATTAATTTCTTTTGTTGGTTCATCCACTGCCGTCGACGGTTCATTAAATCTCTTTAAACCTTGCGCATACAGATTGGCAGTGTCATCCACATCGCTTTCCTCATCATCGGCTGGGTCCTTCTCATCAATGATTTCATATACCCCTAATCCATCATTGCCCCATACCCCTTCTACTTCCTCATCATCCTCTAGGACAATTGTGGTCTCTATAAACTCAGGACATTTGAGAAAGGCATGACATCTTTGAGCTAAATCTTGAAGAAACATATCTGGAACAGCTCTAGAATGACGCATCACAGGGTGCGCCGCAGACATGGATGGGCTGACAACACTAGAACTAGACTCTATCGCTACTGACTCTACCAACCTAGGGGACCCTACACACTGTACATCTAACCTAGGAGATAAGAAATCTAGAGGGAAAGAAGCAGGGGCCTCATGCCCCTGGGGAGATGGACAGAACATAGCATAATCCTCCATTGAAACCTCCATTTTAAAATTGGCATTTTTTTTGGAGGTTGGAGGTAATCATGCAGCAAGAGGGGTTAGAGGAGGAGGAAGTTGCATGGGGAATAGAGAGGGGAAGAGACAATCAAAGAATGGGTCAGAAGAAGAAAATCACATTTCGTGGAGTTCAGCAGTGAGGGATGGAGGAGTAAACAGAGTTGATAAATCAATGGGAGGGTAGTGCCCACATGCACACGGAACAAACAGAATCTCACTTGGCCTTTCCGAAAAGTACGGGTCAACCATGATCGGTGGCGAACGGGGAATAAACCCTGATTGCTGAAACAAGGAGGCAAGGCGGGAAGGGGACAAAGAAAAGTTAGTTATAGAGCTCCCCACTTCCTGTGGCCTCTGGTATACTGACTTCACCGGAGAATGCTTCACCAGCTGCATCTCCACTTTCTTCGAACATGCTTCTTTTCCATAAAACAACCTCTCAAAACAGCTACAAAAATCATCCATGTCACCCACTAGCCCCTTCAGTGGCGGCGGTGGGTCAGCAACAACTATAAGCGCGGACTCCCGGTAGCCAAGGCCCCTCGGTCTTCTTATCAACATAGGGCGGTGACTTCTTTAAAGTACCAGGCTGCAAGGGGCCTTTGACGAAATGCTGACGATAATCCCACGTCAGTGGCCTGCAGTCTCCTAGTATAGATAGCGCGGACTCCCGGTAGCCAAGGCCCCTCCGACTCATCTTCCTGCCCCTAGGGATGGGATTAGTCCGCCCCTGCAACTATGTCCCGAGGCCCATGCCCGGCTGATAGCCTAACTTCAAAATCATGTGCCACCCCTTAGAATCTCGAATCTTGGACTTGATTTTCATATTAATTGGTGCAGTGGCGGGCTTGCGTGACGCATATGCCCATGGGAAGTTCAAGTCTATTACAGATAATACTGGCTTGTTGCTCGGCCACAATGTAGGCATAATCTTATCAGCAATTGCATCAACGGTCTGGACTGTGGAAACGCTCTTCACCTTTACCACCCGCCCCTGAAATGGGAATTTGAGGCACTGATGGGCGGTCGAGGGTACTACCTGCAAGCTATCAATCCATGGATGACCCAGAATAGCCTTGAACATCGGGTCTATGTCCAGCACATAGAATTCCACGTCCATTTGCAAATGCGCTAGCTCAGCCTGAACCGTCACGACCCCGTGACAAGCTCTCCTGGAGTTATCATATGCTGCAATAGTTGTCGGTGTCGTGCACATCATGTCTTCAGATATGTTGCAGGCACGCAATGTGCTCAAGGGACACCCGTTAATAGAAGCTCTCGTGTCCAGTAGAGCTGAATCGACGGCCACTTTGTTTAGTGAAATTGTAATGCATAAGGGCATCTGAGGTGCCTCTAGGGGTGCTAGCTCTCACTCTAAAAAAGAAATAGATGGCCCCTTTGTGATAGTGGCCAACACCGACGGTAAGTTGTCTACTGCTACATCCTTGCTAACCATTACTTTTTGTAGGAAAGCCCTTAAGGCATCTTGATGTAGCATGGACCTCTTGATCAACTTCAGGATTGAAATCTTGGCCGGCATCCGGTCCAAGTGCTGTAGCAAATCATACTTTGTGCCAGGCACGAGGTCTACTTCTTCTGTTTCAACTATTGCGGGAGGAATCTGGGGTTTGGGTGCAGGTGCACTAGTAGAGGGGTAACTTCTATGGAACAAACCCTCGCTCCGGAGGGCACAGTGTCGTGCCAGTACGGCATCTGATGGACTCCCAATTGGCCCGATAGGGTGAGTGGAAGGGATAGAAATGGGGGTGAGGATGGTGGAGGCTGGCCTGACGGGCCCTGGTGGAATGGTGATTTGTGAAGGGTTGAGTGGAGGGGTAACGATGCAGGGTATGGTGGGTGATGGTGAATGGATTGGCGGAATGGTAGGGAATGTGGCGGGTGCGATAGGTGACCTTGAGGGAATAGTAGATGGCGCAGTGGTCAAGGCGGTGGGCTGGAGGATGGAAGGAACAGAAGGCGCGGGGGAGTTGGTGTATGCGTGGTGGAAGGCCAAAAGATGAGCGGGGGTCTCATCGTCAAAAGACCACCCAGCATTAGGGGCTGGGTGGTGAACAACATTTATTTGAGCCGGTGCCAGCGGCAGTTATTGCGGAGCGGGCTGGGGTCTAGCATGGTATTTTGGTGAATCCCGAGTTCAGGTGGTTGCTGCTGCTGTTGAGGTTGAGGTTGGGGTTGCTGAAACTACTGATGTTGAGGTTGAGGTTGGAGTTGCTGAAACTACTGCTGCTGTGGCGCCGCCTGCTGCGGCCTTGCCTGTCTTCTCATCTCTTTAATGTCCTCTATCAATTTGTGCATCCGGGCCCAGTCAATCTATTGCCCTTCGTGCAAGTCATACACTAAGTCCCTGAACTGGAAGCATCTATCTGTAGTGTGCCCGGGCTGCCGATGATATATGCAATATCGAGATTGATCGGTGGTCGGGTTCCAGTTCTGATGTTCTGGCGGGAGCTGTATATCACCAGTGTACATCAAGGCTGAGAAAATGTTCGGAAAAGTTTCTGGAAGTGGAGGATAATGGGCTCTTTTCGGACCTGGTCGAGCAGGCCCATAGCCAGCAGGAGGAGGGACGTTGTGGTACTGGGGTGGCTGCTGAGGCTGTTGTGGTGGTGGTGGTGGTGGTTGTTGTTGTGGGTCTTGAAGAGTTTGAAAAGAAGGTCGGGAGCTTGCGGAGCGGAGAACTGGGGG
Organism: Amorphophallus konjac; assembly: GCA_022559845.1. Taxonomy (NCBI): domain Eukaryota; kingdom Viridiplantae; phylum Streptophyta; class Magnoliopsida; order Alismatales; family Araceae; genus Amorphophallus; species Amorphophallus konjac. The sequence goes on along the minus strand of CM040125.1, from coordinate 289,257,554 downwards.
TTGCGTGGAGGTTGCTGGAAACGAGGTGGAGCGGACTAGTTAAGGAACTAAACAGCCTTGACCTGCTCATTGGTTCGTACTCCCTCAGTAATTGGGCCCTGGGATTTTCTCGTGGTCTTGGATTTCTGGGCCTCAAATAAGGAATGGATATGGGAGTCTTTAAACTGGGTCTAGATAAACAAGGACCGACTGTACAACTGGTGCATATTTGATATGTCGTTCATTGCCAGAATGTTTCAGAATGCAGGGGTAGCATTTGAAATTAACAACTTTACTTTTTCTTCTTCCGGGATCTGCCCGGGCAAACGTGAGGCCATCTGCCTCCATCGATCGGCATACATAGCAAAGTCTTCGTCTGCCTTCATCTTCTCTGCTACCAAGTCTGTAAATGAGTATTCCGGGCCTACCCGATCTTGGAATCTTTGAATGAATTTTTCCTTCACAGTTTTGAAACTTTCTGCCTCCTCCAAAGGTAAGGTATAAAATCATTCAAGTGCCACCTCATCCAAGGATCGGTGGAAAAGATACGCCATAAGGCGATCATCATGTTGAAATTGCGCCGATTCATAGAGAAACTCGCTGACATGAATGAACGGGTTACCATTCCCGTCGTACTTACGGTATACGGGGAGCTCGGACTGGGGAGGAAAATGGATATCCCGGAAGTTAGGAACGGGGACATCTGTAAGGGATTATGGGTTGACCCTTTTGTGAAGGAGATTGATTTGCTGCTGCATGGCAACCCACTTTTCGAGAATCTCCCGTTCTCGGGATGGAGGAGATGGAGTAGGAATAGCAGAACCTGTGTATGGAGGGGATGGATAGACCGATGGAGGGGGAAGCCCATAAGAAGGATAATGGGCCAGGGAAGGGCCCATATCCGAGTAAGCAAGCTGGGCAGCCCCTGGCTAGAGGTGAAAAAAATCAGCCGGGGCCACAAGGGCCTGCGGCGCTGGAGAGATGGTAGTGTAGGGATCAGAACAGGAGGGCACGGGGATCTGGGTCTTCCCCTTGTCCAGAGACTGATGGGCCGAGGTAGAAGCCTGGCCCGCTTCCATATTAGGGAATCGGAGAATTTGAGGATGAATTGGAGTAAGGTCAATGGGGGCCGCAGAGGTGGCCCCTAATCCAGCAATCAGAGATGTAGAAGTGGTGGCAGTAGACACGTCAGAAGAAAGCACTGAAGGCGGGGCATCTACCCCTTGCAAAGCTTGTTTAAGAAGATGGAGTTGAGTAGGGTCCAACTGGGCCATCATGTGGAGAACATGACTGGCCGAGTTGTGAGTGGATGAATCAGAGAGAGAGGGTTGGGCACCCTCAATAGTGGCAGGTGGAAGAGGAGGGCGGACCCCTCTCCCCCCTGGAGAGAAATGACCCTAGGTGGGTCCTCCAAGAGCCCTTGTGGACGGGAGTCCTCATGGGTGTGAGAGAAGTTATAAGATGACATGACTGGAGGAGAATCGAACAGGGGATTGAAATAAGAGATGAAATGGGAGTTGACCCTAGGAGACGATCCTATGGGGAAGAAGCAACTCCACATGCACTAACACTTGGGGAGGGGAAAACAATCAACCCTAACAAAGGCATAAAACAAACAATCCAATCAAACAAAAAATGCACACAAGAGAGGGGAGAGATGAGAAGAGAGACAACCAGTTAACCACTCAAGTAATGAATGATGCACGAAATGTTTTATAGATTTCCTTTTAGGACCTCAGTGGATTAATTAAGATTATAATTCACTCAACCACAAGGGCACCTAACCAGGGTAGGATGGGAAACTGGGTTGACTCTAAGGGACAGTCCCTCTCTCGGATGCAAACCCTAGACTGGTGTGGTACAGTACAACCTATCCGACGTCCATGTGGGAATCCACGGCTCACAGGAACTTACGGAGGTCCTGGGCAAGGTCACCTAGTCGGCTCCAAGGAATATGGAGACGAGAGGATCCCCCACCTAGGTAGGAATGCAACTAATATGAAAAGTATGGATGGCCCTAAGTGCACCGGAGTGCATACAAAGTCTAACCTAGATCTATCAATCAATGATCAACAAATATGAAAAGAATGAAGGCAATCATGCAAAAGTATGATGACAGTAAGAGGAGATCAATAGCAGCACCAAGTAGATGTGAAATAATATGAAATGTCAACCAAGATGAAAGTCTCGGGTGCATTGTTGCAGAAATAAACGGTCTGTGGGAGACCGTTCAGGGAGGTCAACGGTCCTGTGGGGACCATTCAATGGCAGGGAGTAAAAAAGCAGATCTAACAATTAGACAGAAATTGGAATGAACTAAAGGAATGGGAACAGAGGCGTACCTGACAGCACGGTCTGTCGAAAGACCGTGCAAACTCTGGGACGGCCCTGAAAAGACCGCCAAATGTCAACATAAATCACATGTGTAAAGGCAGAAGCATACCTGAGCCAGCAGGAGTGGACGGCTTATGACCGACCGCGGAGCAAATGAACGGTCAGCGTGAGAGCGTTGAAGGCAACAGGTTCTTAGAATGATCACTACTGGTGGTCAGGACAGAACGACTGCCTCTCGGCCACGCAGACACGCGAATGGTTCTGCAGGAACCGTGTAAACTCCAGAGGGCAGAGACGCAAGATGACGAGATAACGACCTGAAATCACTTAAAAGACAAACCTAACAAAGATAGAAGGTGGTCAGCACAACACCAACATGATGGGCACTAGGTGTCCCACCGTGATCGCCAGAAAAGACGGTGTAGACATGTTTTTCCTTCCTTTGTATCCTTCTAATCCCTCTACTATATCAATGCAAGAAATAATGAACTGAAGATAGTAGGGAGAAAGGGCGAAAGTGTGATCGTGATCGCCACCAAGGTTCTGAAATGTAAAATAAATACACCCGTACCTTGGAAAAGGGAGACACTCGCCTGTGAATAGCACTACAGAAATAAACAGTCTTGGAAGAATCGTCCTGTTACTGCACGGTCTCTCGATAGACCGCTCTCTAGTGCTGGGAAGGAACGTGGGATGAAGAACAGTGGACAGTCGGACGGTTCGGAGGCAGCCGTTCAAAGGTTCAGAGCGGTTCATGGAGATCTGCCTTCCTCTTCAAACGGACGTAATTAAACTGCGATGTTCCGTCACTCACCAAGTCGTAGGATCTGAACCTCCACCCCTTCCGACCGGCCAGAGGGGATGGGCCTCATGCTAGTGCGATGCTAACCTGCAAAACACAATGAAAAATATAAAAGAGAACCCAATATCAGAACTGTGAAGTGTAGTAACTATAAGAACGAATGAAAATAAACATAATGAATCAGAATGGGGGATACCTGAGAGGTTTTAAACCCCTAGGGGCATGGAAAAACAATAGGAGTGTGTGTGAATGAAGTGCAATGGTGAAACACGTGGGAAAAGAGCGAAGAAAATGATGTATGCAATGAAGAAAAGGAAGGTGAGACGATTGAAACAATGACTCAAAAACAACGAATACTCCTTGAACCGGAGGCCTGAGTGGACGTAGAAGGCCTCCCTCCCTGACTGTAGGTCGCTCGAAAGTTCGGCAGGGCTTCGCCGTCGACCATAGGTTTCCCTCTTTTTCAAAGCCTAGACTAAGGGTCCTATTTATAAAGCCCATAAACCTAGCCCCGAAATTAGGGTTTTCAGTGAAAATTAGGTCGAGATATTAACATAAAATCCGTAGATAAATGAATTATCTTCCACCAGGATCGAACGGAATCCTATTTGGTTGAGAAACCACAGAGAAAATGGTGGGATATTGTAAGGGTTTAACCATGGGCTGGAGAGAGAAATTCATTAAAGTCTCAGGAATCGGGCCATTAAGCGGTCGCGCGATAGGACGCCCAACCTACTGCACGGTCTGTTGCCTGACCGTTCAAGCCTATCGGTGAAAATTAAATAAATAGGAAAATAATCAAAAATATCCATCGAACTGACCGACTATTTCGCCGTTAGACTATGATGGATTGAACGGTCTAATGACAGACCACTCAATTCATGGGGCAGTCCAAGGCCAACAGTTCAGGGCCTGACGGTGATAAATTCAAATAAAATAGATAATTATCTGAAAAATTAACGCCCTGGGGATTCTGGGAACTGGACGGCCATATGACTACCGCTCCAATAATTTGGACGGCTAGATGAGGGCCGTTCAATAGCATGTCGGTGGAAATTCAGAAAATCACATAAATGTCCGAGAAATAAATAAACAGCCCAAATCTAGCCGCTCATTGACTGAACGGCCACGTGATTGATCGTGCAAAGGTTGGACGCTTGAAATTTATAAAATGTGAGAAATTAAGTAAAATCAAGGCCCATTAAGGCGTGAATCAAAGCGGACCCAGCCATGGAGGAAGGTACCAATAAAAGAGGCCCAAAGACGTGCTTGGAAATCGCCCAACGAGCAATGGACAACTTGAGGTATCAATAAATAGCGGTAAAAGGAATGACTCAACTTATCGGTAAAAAACGGGTGTCAACAGTACCGTAAGGCTTTCTTGCGGTCTAATGGAAAACCGTTTGCATAACTCTAAAATGGTCTATCGCGAGACCGTCTTGGACTCCTTGCGGCAAGACCTTGACTGCTTTCTGGTTCTATGAACCAGCCAGAGCCTAAATTCGCTATTTCATATATTTAGTATTATAATTATGTTATTCTTCATGCAACCATGTTTTATTTTTCAGTTAAAACACCTTGTTTCAGCATGAGCATGTCATATAACCTTATTTTTTATTATTATGAAATTTCAGGCAAAATGTTATAATTTTGTAATAAAATGATTTCTATGTTGTGGACATAATTCATGCGGCGTTAATATCACTGTTTTAACCGTGTGTTTCACCATTCCACCCTCATATCTTGTCTTTTATAAGTACATGGCGTACACCCCAGTATGCGACCATTATATACACTTTGCACTTATAGGCACATTTCTTGGACTTGTGAACCACTCCGTTGGATATTCCATCCATCGGACTAGGTGATCTTGTTTCAAGACCTCTGTAAGACTCCGTGAGCTTGGGATTCCCACTAGGATGCCGAGCTGGTTGTACCCTTAAAACCCAATTGTTAGAAAGCACTTAACCGGTGTGATGTTCTAGACCTTAGCGGCCTGTGGATGACCTCCAGAGGCACTTAGCGGCGCTTTACCTGACAGCTAAAGACCCCAAGCGGCCTTGTCATGACCTCAAGGCTCCAGAAGGTTTCACTGCATCGACACCTTCTTTCTTCATGCGTCGACTCTTTTCATAAAACGGTCTGGACATGACCGCATTTCTATCTTAAACAGTCCTATCTACACCGCTTGATTGTGTAAACGGTCCATTAAATGACCACATTTTTCCTGATTCTGTCTAACCAAAAGTTTGACCTATTGGGTTAGGTTTTATAAGTTCCTAGATGGTCTATTGATTATCTAGAGCCTAATATCTTATTCAATAAGCTATATAATAAATTATAGAAGTTAAAGAATATATCGTTATGCTGTCGAATTCTTTCCGTGGCATGACCTTGCTTTAAGTCCTTTTTGAACTCTCATATTCTAAATTGAAGCATTCCTACCATGGTATTGCCATCATGAAACTATAGTTGAACTTGTTACATTACTGGCCGTACTTTATTGTTATACTCGTGGAAGTAGCTTGATTTATACATGAAGATGCAGTTCGGGCACTGATTGTGTCCAAGGGCTCTATGCTAGTCCCCTCGGCTGATTGTCAGAAACATACTATAAATCATGGGGTATGATACTACTGGCGTCGCATTGAGCTGAGAGTACTTTCTTTATAAATAAGTGAAATCCATGAATTCTCATGAGACTCTATCTAGATTGAATTATTTCATGCTTGATTACATGACATTCTAGTGCATAACATTTATGGTTATGAAAAGTGAAAAGTGAAAGTGCGTTCTCGTTACATGCAAGCATGCTCGTTCGTGAAAAGGCCAAGTTACATTCTTGATATATTCTTACTTGAATCTTGCTCATCTATCACCATTCATCCTACATCGTGATCTTATCCTGCTATTATGTCACTTTATTTTATACGTGTGTTTTATCTCATTTTCTTTTGATCTTACACTCTAGAGCTAAAATGTTAATTACTTAAATATTGCCATCATATTGATACGAAGATACCTACTGGGCATGTGTGCTTATACCTACTTTTTTCGATCATTTTCAAAAAATTCTAGCGGGTCGGATTCAGATTACTCAAGTGATGAGTCCGAGAGTGATTGATGGTTCGAGAGAAGCCGTAGTTAGTCTAGTCAAGAGTCAATCATGTAATTTTCTATTTTATTGAGTCCAGTTAGTCAATGAGTCAATATCATGTACTTGATTATTATTATCAATAAAAGTTAAATTTTTGTTGATCGAGTTATTATGTCCATTCATCTTATGTGTGAATGATTGCACTCTGATTGTTACTGTCACTTGAGGCTTCTCTTGCTGTAGATTCTAAGAAAATCGACGTTTAAAAAGAATATGGAAATAGAAAAAAGCAAAGAGATGATAAAGAAGGGAAAAGAAGAAGAGGGAGCATGCGAGGGATGCTAAATGGAAAGGTGATCGCCAGAGACGCGAGGGCCTCAAAGATATAACAATGAAGAATCAAAGGAGGGATCGCGAAAAATACCTTTAAAAAGTGGGGGAGATTGTGAATGTTCACCTTCTCTTTCTATCAGCCGGCCGATGAAGAGAGTTCTTCTTATCTTGATTACCCTTGCAAAATTAATAAACCAACAAAGAAGGATATTGATTAGAATTCAAGTGAGTGTAGCATCAAATCCAAAATAAGAAGATGAATATGAAAACATGGATTAGAACACACCTTTTTGGAGTTGGCCTTTAAAACCCCTATGCAAAAGGGTAGGAAAATAATGATGTTATGATGAAAATGGGTGTGCAAGTGTTGCACAATTGGAGGTGTGCTAGAGTGCACAAGTGGGGATCTAAATATTAAAATAAAAAGAAGTGAAGAAAGAGATAGAATAATGATGCATGCAATGATTATAATAAAATAAAGAGAAGAGAGGAAGAGAAAGGCTTATTAGTTTTTCTCCATGGCAAAAGGGGGGCTTGAGATCTTCAAAATGCTCCAAGGAAGAAGAGGCTTCAAATCTTCAATAGAGAGGAAGCCTTCATAGGATGAAGCCTTGGTACATGTGGAAGACTTCCTCCTTGAGCCTCCACTCCAATAGCACCTCCCCTTGATTTGATATTGATGCTTTTTACACAAGGGAGAGAGGGGTCCTATTTATAGAGGTGAAATTCGGAGTTTAATTCTAAGAAATTAGAAAATCATGTTTTAATGGGATTTGGTGGGAGATATTTGTTGGGCAAGTGTCCTCACAACCTTAGAAAGTCTAAGGTTAAAGTGAGGGAGGGAAGTGAAATTCGGAGTTTAATTCTAAGAAAATTAGAAAGTTAAGTTTTTGTGGGATTTGGAAAGGGGGATCCTTCCTCCAAGTGTCCTTACAATATTAGGAAGCCATAGGAACCCTTTCCCAAGTGAAAAGGGGCTCAAAAAGAAAAAAGAAGGAGGTTCTACCAGAGTTCAGATTTGAAGAAGAATTGGCGACCACTCAGGCGGTCGCTATTTAAAAGGGCGCCCATGCGAAGCGTCTCTAATTCCAAAGCATTTCAAAATGGATTCGGGCTTTCAGAAATTTAAAAAGAATTGGCGACCATGAGGTGGTCTTTATTTAGGAATTAATACAAGTTTCAGACGGTGTTAAAATCTCAAAATATGGCAAGGGAATTGACGACCTTTCGAACGGTCGCTATTTAAAGAAATGGCGACTTTCCGGAGTGTCGCTAATTCATAGATTTTGAAAACGGCCAAACTGGGCTCAGCTAAAAATGGGTGCCCCCTGCCTGGGCGCTATTTAATTGGTGCCCGGGACAAGGGTGCCATTTCTTGGAAGGGTGCCCCCTGCCTGAGCGCTATTTCTTGGAAGGGCGCCCCTTGACTGGGCGCTATTTAAATGGCGCCCGGGTCCCGGGTCCCTGCCTCTAATTGATTCAAGGCTCGAAAAAAATGGAGAAAAAACTTTAGAAAAATCTAAAAAAATAGGAAAATATGTGTGAAAGCTGGGGGAAGTTGGATATTCTAGAAAAGATAGGAAAACCACTCAAATAAGTCAATTTGAGGGTCAAATGGGGCATCGCAGTGTGATAGGAGATATGCTCAAAATGATGTCAAATTTGGCATGTCAACAGTTGTCCCGCCTTAGCGTCTGCTTTGCAAGGGAGTGACACGGAGTGGAATGGAATAAAATGAAGTGAAGCAACATGGAATGGAATAGAATGGAATGGAATGAAGTGAGAGTGAACTGAAAAGTAGATGCCAAGGTGTGATGAGACACGCAATCAACACCACCTGATAGGAATTGAATCAAAAGCTCATAATGATGCAATCTTGAGGAGATTCAATGAAAGCAATGATTGTTTAGATAAAGAAGGAGTGTGAACGCGAGCACGAAGGAGATAATAAGAACGATCAGCTTCCAACACGGTGGAAGTACCCCAGGTCACAAACTTGTAGGTTTCACCATTAAGGAGCGGTTACTAGCCAATGTGGACGTGCTGCAACCAAGGTGGATCAAAGGAAAACGATAAAAAATAAGAGGATAGAAATCCAAACAAAGAGTTTTTTCAAGGAAGCGGCCCAAAACGGCAACAAAGTGAACTAAAGACACTACTCGGCTTGGGATATCTCCAATCTGATTTTATTGATCAATTGACCTTCAAAATGATTTATTAAAATGGTTTTCCATAGTTAATACACAACCTAAATGAATGCATGCTAGGTTTAAAGGAAAAATTAAAGCAAATAAAAATAGAATGCAATTAAGGATAACATTGTTAAGCTGCCAAGACTGAGTCAAGATACCGACTTTGTGAGCTGATACTAAGCCGAAGCCTGTTTATCCACGCAGCAACTCATAAAAGGGAACCATCGTCGCCAGTCTTGGATGGCTCAACGACCTATCTGTATGACTAAAGTTCCTCTAGAATCATCACTATTTTTTCTGGAGGGGAACTCAAATTCCATATTTACCAAAGCCACAAGATCCTTGATATAATCTAGTAGCGTAATAGTGTATAGTAAAATGCATACATGGAGATGGTGATAGCAATAAGTATGAGGGAACTGAGAAGAAAACGCAATCACCGTGGGACTTGGATGATGATGCCCAGTCGGTGGGACCAAAGAAAGCTTCTTATCTTGCGCTCAAAATTTCATTATTCAAGATAAAAAGATGCATAAAGCAATGAAAGCAGTTTAAGCATGAAAGCATAATCGAAACATTCAACAACATTGCCTAGCATTGAAAAGCATCATGGAAAGCATCATATAAAGACGTAAAGCAGGAGAGCATTCCAAGTATTTTTGTTCAATGTCATCATGAGGATGACAATCTTGGCAAATCAGAAGATTGAGATTGGATGATCAAGATCAAGTAATGCCTAGTGGCAGAGTGATCAAGTGAAATCAGCAGGAGTTTATTAAAAAGATTTAGAGATGAATGATCAATTAATGCCCAATGTGACATGAATAGAGAGGTGATAATCAGGAGTGCCCATGGTGACAAATCATGATGATGTTGGGAAGAATCAAAAGATTGATAGTGGTGAATGGAGGGGACGCATCCCATGCCATTGGTCCTTGCAAAGTTGTTGTTCCTGCAAAAGCACCATCAGACAAATACAATGCATTTTTTTTTGATTTTTGAAATATGTAAATTTTTATGGGTTTTGAAAAAGAATTCAAATTATTTATGGATTTTGGAAAATATTTGAATTTTTTTTATTTTAGAGTTTTTTGGAGTTTTTTTTGAAAATATTCACTTTTTTTGAATTTTTTTTTAGAATTTTGAGGATATTTGAATTTTTTAGAAATTTTGGTTTAGACATTGCTAAAGCAGCATCAAAGGGAATTTTTGAACCACTGGCTAGGGGTCCTCGTTCCTTCCTCTTTTACTATAAAAACTACCCAAGTCGGCCGTGCATTTAAAGGTGGCGCCTTACAGTCGACTGTCCATGATTAACGGTGTCCCTACCAAGGCCATACCCGAGAAACATTCGGTCTTGGAGGGAGAAGTGAAGAACAATTGGAGATAAGCTTTATGCATGATGGAAGATATCGAGACTTGAATTACTTCTAAAGTATTTCCCCTCAAAGAGGTAATCTGTTACGCCGGGGCTTTGTGCCTTTGATTTTTAGACCTTTGACATGGATACGACCAGGGTTTTCCCTTTGGGGACTTTGCCACTCTTGTAATGCCATAATTCATAATTTTATATTGATCAAAATTTTGACTTGATTTTCATAATAGCCTTTTTTTGCTAGATGTATCATGAAAATTTACTTTAATTTGGGTCAAGACTGCCCCTATTTGAGACTTCTCTCGTATTGGGGATTACCTAGGTTGGTCATCTCATCCGTCAACCTCTTGCACCTGCATTCAATCGAGCAAAGAAGAGAAAAGACTTTCAGGTATACCCATGGCATGGCCAAAGTAGCAACGGTGTTTTACTAAAGTAGGCCGGCTAAGGACGCCGTGAAGTGTGTGAAGTGCCCAGCTAGGGGTTGCTCTTAACAAGTGGGGAGAGAATGCCGAACTCCTTGCGCGGGGTTCTTATTGACCAAAGGTGCCACAAAAGCAAGCCTAAAGACTCTTTTTTTTTTTCTGAAATTGACTTAATGAAAAGGCCTAAGATAAAGATATAGAATAACACTCTTGATCATGTTAAGAAGCACTTCATGTTGAAAAATCATGTGTGAAGAATGATGAAACCAAATCACACGCAAAATGTTACCTTGCAACCTTGTAGAAGCAGTAGCTGCCGGAGGTGATCTTGATCATCGTGAGATTTGTCCTCTTTGGCAGATAAAAGGATTGGAAGCCAAGGTTTGAAGTGGCTTAACAAGAAAGAGTGGTGCCCAGACCTGACTCAGACGAACAAGGATAAAAGGAAAAGAGGCCAGGGCTAGAACTCCCTCACTAAGGTGCGGAGACCCTGATCACATGAAAGGTCTACAGAAGGAGAGGAAAATCAAAAGGTGGAGTGAGGGCTAAAGCCTCGGAAATAGTGGGAGAACGGGTAGATGCCCAAAGCGGTGGATGTGAAAGAAGTTGGGTCGCACCTGGGAATAGATGGAATTAAGAGATGAAATTGGTAGATCGAGGGAGGAGGATCTAGAAGGTCCGGAAGCAGTGAAGGAGGAAAATCATGGTAGGAGGAATCATCTAGAGGTTCCGAAGGAGGAAAATCCCGAGGGACGCGATGCCCTGGGAAAAGAATTGGAAAAGGATGATTAAAAGGAAGAAAAGAACAAAGGATGCAACATCCTGGAAGCGTAGGAGGATGAATTGGAAGAAAGATAGGGGACAAAGCGAAGGGATGTGATGCCCTAGGAAGAGTGGATGAAAGAGGACAGGAGGGTCCAAAGGTTCCGGAGTAGCGAAAGAAGGGACGTGATGCCCAAGGAGGGGAGATAAGAAATCCGGAAGTTCCTGAGGAGGAAGACACCATGGGACGTGATGCCTAGGGGAATCCAGAGGTTCCGGAGGAAGAAGACACCATGGGACACGATGCCCATGGAGGAAATATAAGTCCGGAAGTTTCAGAGGTGGAAGGTGTAAAAGGGTGCGATGCCTTGGAAGGACGTAAGAGAAATCCGGAGGATACAGATATGGAGGTGTGGAGGGGCGCGATGCCCTAAAAGGGAGGTCCGGAGGTTCCGGAGGAGGCAAGTACCGAGGGACGCGATGCCTTATGAGAATTCCGGAGGATCCAGACATGTAGGTGTATTGGTGCGCGATGCCCGGAGAGGGAGGTCTGGAGGTTCCGGAGGTGGAAGATGTAGAAGGTCTGGAAGGCAGAGAAGATACGGGTTCAGAAACCCAGGAAAAAAGGAATGCATGTGAATGCAATGTGATGGATGTAAGGGATGCATGAAATGCATGATATGCAAAGAATGCAGAGAATGCATGGAATGAGAGGGTAAGATCCTCCTCCTCACCCATGGAGTGGCCCGTAGAGGAAAAAAACATGGGTGGAACAGAATAAGGAGTGAATGAATTGGTGGAAGGCCATTTAGCAAAAGAATGCCCACCCCTCCATGGCAAGGAGAGTGCTCGGCCAGACAGCTCAGTGGATGGAATTAACGCCCGAATACTCTCATGTGTTATGGCAATATGGGAAGAGAACCCCTTCGTTTGACAAGGGAGTCGTATAATGACGGAATGATGGGTAATGAGAGCATTAAAACAGCATCGACCAGTGAATAAGGTGACTTTAATAAAGGGTCGATATGGCATCAATTTGGAAGAATTTATCATAGTGAGTCTTGAAGGGGACTTCTCAAATATGCCCAGCACGATGACACGGATCGGCATCCGGCAAATAAAATCTTGAATTTTGAATGGCATAGCTGAGGTCAAGCCCTTCTTGTCCAGTTCTTGAATATCCCTGGCACATGTGCTTGTAGGAATACACCCGCATTGAGTGGTAGAGGAAGGTGAAGTGAAAGCGGTGAGCTTGATGAGCAGTGGAGGTGTAATGGAGAGTTTTAATGGAAGGGTAAGTGGAGGTTCAAACACGTTGAGCATCTCCTCTTGCTCGGAAGCGACTGGGACCGGCTCGAGTGCAAAAACAGGTGAGTCCTACCCAGGACTAGCCACGGGTTAGGGTAAAGGTGTAGGTAAAGTTGGTTTTAGGGTAATTGGCTTTGGTGTTATGGGGATAATGGAGGCTTTAGGTGGCAAACAAGGAAGAGGTGTTATGGTTTGAAGTTTAGCGGGAGGTTCGACACAGGCCGGTGGAGTGGAGGTTGATGGAGGCTCGGTGGAAGCCGGGGGAGTAGAAGTAAGATTGGATGGCTTGGTGGGGGCTAGTGGGGTAAAGGTTGATGGAGGAATAAAAGGAGAAGGTTTGGTGCGGAGGAAGTGCCGGATAAGGCGAGAGGTATTAGGGACAGGGGAAGACGCATGATGCACCGGTGTGGGTGATTGGAGTATCGACACATCATCGTAGCACCAATTAGTCTCATAACTAGAGTTAAGGACAGTGGCTTCATCTTGAGCAGGGGGTTCATCGGGTGGCAATGTGGGGAGAGGAAAATGAAGAAAACTCGGAAGGGGTGCCTGTAGAATTTCAACATTTTGTGCCATCTCCAAATCGTCATCTTCATCAAAAACATCAAGTGGACGCCGTGGTGGAGGCATAATAATGGGTAGTGGAGGAGCGTGATGTGGAGGATTAAGTAAAAACGGAGGTGGGGAATCATCATATTGTGGAAGACTATGTGGAGGTAAATGCGAAGGCGAAGGCGGAGGGCAATTTGAATGAATGGGGTGGATGAGTGGAGGGTGGACGGTGTCCACTTGATCCTCGATATCTTGCAGACACGTGTCATTGATGCCACAGTCTCTCCTCTCCTTCTAATCTTTTTCCATCTTAGTGATGTTATTCATAAACGCATGAAGAGGATTGACTGGAGAAGGAGGAGGAGCAGTGGGCCGCGGGCTTGTGACCTTCTTAAGTTGATCCTCCATGAAAGCAATTTTATCAAGGAGATTTTACTGGAGGGGTGTAACTTGAACTGTAACGTCCCGAGAATCCGATTACCGGGAAGGCCCGATAACCCGAGACTCGAACCGCCACCCACGAGCCCAAAGACTCGGAAGTGTTATAAGGATGGTGTGGAGACTACACAAGTATCGCAAATAATTGCAGAAATTAAACAATTTATATGATTAAGCAGGAAATAAATTAACATTTTACTTCTTACATGGTCCACAAGATATAACAAAACAAACAATAGTAGTCCATGACTAGTACAGAGACAAGAAGGAAAAGTACAGCTCCACGGGGCATACCCCGGCTCTGACCTCTGGCACTAACGCTGGGCACCCGAACCACGCTGAGCCTCAGACGCACTCCCCTGAAGCTGTGCCTCACCTGAAACACAGTGAAAACACGCAGGGAATGAGTCTCAGAACAAGACTCAGTAGGGATCATTCGAACCCTACCTCACAAAATGGAAAACCACTGCCCTAGCAGTAAGCGAGTACCTCAGAATTGAAAGCCCTGCAACTATGACCGGTCTCACGGCATGAAAGCTGACACATGCACCACGGTGAAACAACCGAAACTCAACGGTCAACACGACCAAAACCCCAAAGGTCGAAGTCACAGAGACTAATAGTCTATCACTCCTGACTCGACAGGAGTACCTCCCACTAGAAGCAAAATCGGTAGCGTCCCCTGACGTCTTACACCACACAGCATGTGTCCACCAGGCACAATAGCCCTTGGAAGAGGCAAGGACACCGTACAAGTAACCACAAAGCAAGTGACTAGCTGGGGTCGCACTCGTCAGCGTGGGTCCAACCGCCACCAACCACGTGTGCACACACAGACCATGCGTCTCAGGTCTGGCCTCTAACTGGTTTTCCCCTCAGCCGGACTCTGGCTGCAAGACGTGGGGCTCGACGAAAACTAATCTAAATATCATCTTCAGGGTAGCCTCTCTACCACTCCCTGGTGGGACCGCTAAATGCGTAAGCAGGCTACGACTAGTGGAGGGTCACTGAAGGAGTAGACTCTCAAGTCAAAGGAAAGCAACGTCCGAACCCAACGAAGTACGGGGACCGTCCCACGTACCAGCACCATCGCACGGTGACCACGGTCGGAGAAGAAACAAGACTGCGAACCACCTGGTGTAGCCCAGAGCCTGGTAGTCAAACACAGGAGCGCCACATGCTCTGACGGTCTATCTCTGGGCCAGCACAGTAGTCTGACGGCCCAACACAGGCGCGTCAGACACTCGGTGTAAAACCGGCTGTGACGCGCCAACCCTGGTGCGTCACAGTCTCTGACGCACCTAGCCCTGTGCGTTAGAAGATGAGAAGAAACTAGCTGTGATGCACACTGCTCGGGGCGTCACAGCCTCTGACGGACCACTCCTGGTGCGTCAGGGGACAGGACGAAGCTGGCTGTGATGCACACCGCTCGGGGCGTCACAGGCTCTAATGGTCCTACCCAGGAGCGTTAGAAGGTGGGGATGCGTCGGCCCTGACGCTCCCTCACAGGGGCGTCACAAGGCTCTCACGCCCCACCCTGGGTGAGTTAGAAGCCTTGACCCCCAACGGTCAAAAAGACCAACGGTCGGAAACCACAACGGTCGGATGCCAACGTTCGGATCGTCACTCTGACGGTCCATTCTAGGCGCGTCACACGCCCTGGCGGTCTTTCGTGGGATCGTCAGGCCCACGGACCACCCAATTGGCAAAACTGTGCCATGTGACGCACCCACCGTGGGGCGTCACAGGCTGTGACGCACCCACCCTAGGGCGCCACAAGCTGTGACGGTCACGCGAAGGACCGTCACACCGTCCCGATGGCGAACCGACGGGAAACGACTCAAAACACCAACCACGCCCCCATACCTCCATGGGAGAGGGGGAAAACAAGGGGGAAGCTCCCCCGGGACCCCTAGCATGCTTCTAAGCCATTAAAACATGGAATCACGGCCTAAAATCATAGATCGGGCAATCTCTCCCCAAATCATGGAAAACCCCATCCCGGCGTGAAAACCCATCACTCGGCCTTCCCTCGGCCTACAAATCGCGAGAAAGGAACACGGGGAGCTAAGGAACGTCACCCTACCTCGATCTCGCCTCGAGGCGCGCTGGATCGTCTATAAACCGTGAAGAATGCTTGAAACCCTCGTTCCTTCTCACGCTTCCCACGAATGTCGCACGCCACCGGGATCGTCTCGCCGCGGCCTACGTCATCGCGCCGTCACCCACCGCCGTCTGCAGCCGGAGGGGAGCTCACCGCAGTCACCGTTGGCTGAAGAGAGAGAGAAGGGGGTGGTGCTCTCACGGGAGGGAGGAAGTAGAAAGGGGAAGAACAAGAAGAAAAGGTGGAAAAAGAAAAATGGTTTGGGGGTATTTATAGAAAATCCAAAAAATCTAGAAAATACCAAAAAATCAAAAATCATGTTTCTGTGATCCTCGGAACGCACTGGTCGCAACGGTACCACTCTCGTCTAGGTGAACAACCATGTTCACCCGCTACGGGGTTCCGCAGCATTTGCCGAAACCCATGCTGGAAATCAGAAAACATGCGGAAAAAGTCACAGAACTCACACCGGGCCTCCGAAACAACTCTGGATCGCGTTGATCCGAACACAAACGATGTCCGAAATGAAATTTCAGACACAATGGAGCTAGAAACTCCGGGAAAATAGATCCGAGATCCAAAAAGAAGGATCCGAAGGGTCCGGGTTATTAAAGTCCTCCCCCCTTAAACAAATTTCATCCTCGAAATTTAAGAACAAAGCTCAGGGGGAAGAAGAGGGAACTCACTCAAACAGGTAAGGGAACTACTGACGCATCTCGTCCTCACGCTCCCAAGAAGCCTCACCACCAGAGTGCCGCTACCACACCACCTTAACCAAGGGGATGACCTTCTTCCGTAGGCGCTGCTCCCGCCTATCCTCAATGCGGACGGGAAACTCTGAGAGAGAAAGATCTAGAGTCACCTCGGGCCAAAAAGAATCCTCAAGCACATGAGAGTCATCGGGCATATACTTTCGCAACATCGAGACGTGGAACACGTCATGCACCGACGCCAACTCAGGGGGTAACTACAACCGATAAGTAACCTCACTAACGCGCTCCACAATGAGGAAAGGACCGACATAGCGGGGACTCAGCTTCCCACGCCGTCCAAAGCACATCACCCCCATCATCGGAGAAACTCTTAAGAACACACGATCACCAATGGCAAAAGTGAGAGGCTGCCTCCTCCGATCAGCATAGCTTTTCTGCCGACTCTGGGCCGCCAACATGTTCTGAAGAACCACGTGCACGACATTTACACATTGCTGCACCAACTCCGGTCCTGTCAAAACACGCTCACCAACCTCAAACAAATCAAGTGGAGTCCGACACGGACGCCCATACAACGCCTCATAAGGAGCCATGCCGATGCTCGAATGATAGCTGTTATTGTAGGCAAACTCCACCAACGGTAGGTGGTGAAACCAACTCCCCTGCCACTCCAGGCAACACGACCTCAACATGTCCTCCAAAGTCTGGATGGTCCTCTCTGACTGACCATCATACTAAGGATGATATGTCGAGCTAAAGGCTAACTCGGTGCCTAGAGCCCTCTGGAAACTCCTCTAGAAACTAGATGTGAAACGTGGATCTCGATCGGATACAATGAAAATGGGAATTCCATGCAAAGGTATGATCCGCTCCACATACAAGCGTGCCAGCTTGGGCACACTCCAGCTGACTTTGACCGATAACAACTGAGCCGTCTTCGTCAACCAATCCACAAGCAACCAAATGCTATCATGCCCACTCGGAGTCCTCAGCAAACCCACCACAAAATCAGTGGTCACGTGGTCCCATTTCCATGCGGAAACATCCAAAGGCTAAAGTACACCTCCTGGTCACTGATGCTCCGCCTTCACCTACTGACAGGTCAGGCACCTGGCGACGAACTCGGCAACATCTGTCTTCATGCCAGGCCACCAGAACTACCTCTGCAAGTTCCGATATATCTTCATCGCACCTGGGTGCACGGTGTACCTGCTCCCATGAGCTTCGCGCAACACCACACGACAAACCTGATCCTCGGCGAGGACGTACAGCCTACCACGAAACCTCACAGCACCGTCCTCGTCGAGCTCCACATCAGCCATGGCCAAAATCTTGGGCAACTCCAGGTCTACATGCTGAGCCTTTGTCACCTAACGACGGATTGCAGGGGTGACAGTAAGACTCGCGAGGACCGCTAACCCTGGCTCTCGGGGAATCTTGAGCCTGAATGACACTTCGGGCACTTGTTCCCAGAGCCTCCACTTCCTCAACATCAAGGCACTGACCGCGACCTTCTGACTCAAAGCATCGGCGATGACATTCATCCTGCCCGGCTGATAAGATAAGGTGAAGTCATAATCCTTCATATACTCCATCTAACGTCTCTGCCTGAGGTAAGGTCCTTCTGAGTGAACACATACCTCAAACTCTGATGGTCAGTGAACACCTCAAACTTCTCACCGTACCGATAATGCCTCCAGATCTTCAGCACAAAGATCACCGCTGCCAACTCCAGGTAATGGGTAGGGTAGTTCTCCTCATGTGGATTCAGTTGTCGCGAAACATACGCCACCACTTTACCTTGCTGCATCAACACAGCATCCAATCCGACCCCAGAAGCATCTGTACACACCACAAAACCTCCCGATCCAGAAGACAAAACCAACACCGGAGCCGAGGTGAGCAATCTCTTCAGTTCCCTGAAATTCTACTCACACTCATCAGTCTAGGCAAAAGGCATATCCTTCCGCGTAAGTCTGGTCATCGGGGCCGCAATGAGAGAAAAATCATGGATAAACCTCCCATAATAGCCTGCAAGCCCCAAGAAACTCCGGATCTCTGACACATACCTCGGCCTTGGCCACTGCATTACTGTCTTGACCTTGGTGGGGTCCACGAAAATACCATCACCAGAGATCACGTGCCCCAAAAAGTGCACCTCATGAAGCCAAAAGTCATACTACTGAGCTTAACATACAACTGGTGATCTCGCAAAGTCTGCAACACGACGCTCAAATGATACGCATGCTCATCTACAGACCGCGAATACAGAAGGATGTCATCCACAAACATGACCACGAACTGGTCCAGATAAGGACGGAACACCCTCTGCATCAAGTCCATGAAGGCTGTGGGGGCATTGGTAAGCCCGAACGGCATCACCAAGAACTCATAATGCCTGTACCTCATACTGAACGCAGTCTTCTCCACATCGGACTCGCGATTCCTCAGCTGATAGTAACCAGACCACAAATCAATCCATGAGAACACTCGAGCAGGCTGAAGCTGGTCGAACAAGTCATCAATCTGCGGCAATGGATACTTATTTCTAATGGTCACTTCATTCAGCTACCAGTAGTCAATGCACAACCTCAGACTACCATCCTTCTTCTTCACAAACAACACGGGGGCACCCCAAGGGGAAAACATAGGATAAATGTATCTCTTGGCCAGCAACTCCTGTAACTGTACCCTCAGCTCTCTCAGCTCAGTGGGAGCCATACGGTAGGGAGCCTTCGCCAAGGGTCCCGTACCAAGCACAACCTCGATAACGAAATCGATCTCCCACTGGGGAGGCAATCCAGGCAAATCCTCAAGAAAAATATCGGGAAACTCACACACCACTGGAATGTCCTCGACAGCCGGACACGGCTGGTCTACCAAGACCATAGAAGCGAGAAAACCCCGACAACCCGCGTCAAGCAAACGACGAGCCCTAATAGCCGAAATAAGAAAGCGGGAAGAGGAAGACCTAATACCTTGGAAATAGAAGGTGGGTCCATGAAGCCGCCAGAAATAAACCCTCTTTGAGCCATAATCCACCAAAGCATGATGTGTCTCGAGCCAATCCATGCCCAAAATCACATCAAAGTCCTGAAGTGGCAACGCACAAAGCATGGCTGAGAAACTCCGCCCTTCAACCCACACCGAAACCTCATGAAAATAATAAGGAGTGATCATAAAATCACCCGAAGGTAACTCCACTGCCAAATCACAAGACAACTGGGTCACCGACTCCTCGATACTCAATGTGAAATCCTCTGAAATAAAGGAATGGGATGCGCCAGAATCAAACAAAACTCATGCTGCGTAACCCAAAATCATAACAATACCTTCCACGAGCTGCGATAACTCTACCTCTGCCCTGGTCATATGAGTAATATGGCCTCGAGCTCTCTGCCTGCCCACACTCGCTGACCGTGGTAGTGGCGGAAACTGACCCTGCTGCTAAAACTGTTGTTGTGGGTACCGCTGCTGATGCTGCTGAGGAAACTGGGGTGGCTTACGCGGCCACTGCGGATAGTCACGTGCCATTTGTTCTGGCTGATCACACCTGAAACATATCACTGACGCCGTACACTGCCTGCCTGGATGTGACTCGCCACACCGGCGACACGGCCCCCGAGAACCACCGACCGAACCCTACTGCTGTAAAGGTGCCGGCTGCTGAACGCTGCCCGAAGAAGCCTGCCGCTGCTCTAGGCCCTCCTTCTTCTTCTGAAAACTCTTCCTGAATAACTTCTTCACCTTGGCACTGAAAGACGCAGAACCTGCCGCTGTTACCACTGGGGTTGAAGCCCCCGAACTACCAGAAGGAAGCTGTAACGTGCTCTACTGCTGGGTAGTCATCTGCTGGCTGCGGCCTGACAAGGACTGCCCCTGGCTAATCGTTCCCTGAGTCCTCTGCATATCAAGCTCCAAGGATGCCGCTACATGAGAAGCTGTCTCCAAATCAGTGGCAGCGTTCACGATCAAATGGTGCCTCAGCTCCTGCCTCAAGCCCTGCACGAACAGCGCGGTCTTCACCCTCTCATGCTCCATGATATGAGGCGCATAACGACCCAGCTCAACAAATCAGGCCCTGTACTGCAACACAGACATGTCACCCTGGACCAGCTCCAAAAACTGATGCATCCTCTGCGTAGTAATATACTCTGGGTAGTAAGAACGCTCGAAAGTGCTGACAAAGTCGCCCCATGCAATCTGCTCAAGGGGACGAGACTTGAAGGACGTCTTCCACTCAGAAGACCACCATGCCCGAGCCATGCCCTGCAACTAGTTGTAGGCCAACATCACCTTGTCCTCCGCAGTACACCGCATGGAACTGAACACCCTATCCATCTCGTCGAGCCAACTCCGAGCCAAATCAGGGTCTGGCTGGCCACCATAGTAAGGTGGATGGAACTGTATGAAATCCCTCACTGCTCGGCCTGGCCCACCCTTGGTCGACGAGCCCTCACTAGCCTCTCCGCCGAACTTCTGCGACATAAACTGGTACATGCCACAGAAGAAATTCTTGGCCCCTGGAATCCTCGCAGTATCTACTACCTCGGTGGCCGCTGGTGGCACTCTACTCTGCTCCTCATGCTCCTCCTGAACCTCATCCGACTGCCCCTGCTGAGAGCGAGTCCTCCGCCTCGGCGCCATGCTCGCTCCTGAAGCAAGAGACAGAAAACACAAAAATGACAAGGTCAATAAAAACACACGATGTCCGATGCCAACATCAACTATACATCCTTGTTGTGACTAGTGGATCACTACAATTACTTATGATTCTCATATAATCCCACAACAGCACTCTAATACCACCTGTAACGACCCGAGAATCTGATTACCGGGAAGGCTCGATAACCCGAGACTCGAACCGCCACCCACGAGCCCGAAGACTCGGAAGGGTTATAAGGATGGTGTGGAGACTACACAAGTATCGTAAATAATTATAAAAATTAAACAATTTATATGATTAAGTAGGAAATAAATTAACATTTTACTTGATATATGGTCCACAAGATATCACAAAATAAACAACAGTAGTCCACGACTAGTATAGAGACAAGAAGGAAAAGTATAGCTACACAGGGCATACCCCGGCTCTGACCTCTGGCACTAACACTGGGCAGCCGAACCACGCTAAGCCTCAGATGCGCTCCCCTGAAGCCGTGCCTCGCCAGAAACACGGTGAAAACACACATGGAATGAGTCTCAGAACAAGACTCAGTAGGGATCATTCGAATCCTACCTCACAAAATGGAACACCGCTACGCTAGCAGTAAGCGAGTACCTCAGAAGTGAAAGCCCTGCAACTACGAACACCGATCTCACGGCACGAAAATCGACACACGCGCCATGGTGAAACAACCGAAACTCAACGGTCAACACGACCAAAACTCCGAAGGTTGAAGTCACAAAGACTGACAGTCTGTCACACCCGACTCGACAAGAGTACCTCCCACAAGAAGCACAGTTGGTAGCGTCCCTTGACGTCTTACACCGCACCGCAGGTGTCCGCCTGGCACGATAGCCCCTGGCGGAGGCAAGGACACCGTACAAGTAACCACAAAGCAAGTGACTAGCTAGGGTCATGCTCGTCAGCGCGGATCCAACCGCCCCCAACCACGTGTGCACACACAGACCATGCATCTCAGGTCTGGCCTCTAACTGGTTTTCCCCTCAGCCGGACTCTGGCTGCAAGACGTGGGGCCCGATGGAAACCAGTCTAAAAACCATCCTCAGGGTAGCCTCTCCACCACTCCCTGGTAGGACTGCTAAACGCGTAAGCAGGCTACGACTAGTGGAGGGTCACTAAAGGAGTAGACTCTCAAGTCAACGAAAAGTAACGTCCGAACCCGATGAAGTACAGGGACCGTCCCACGTACCAGCACCGTCGAACGGTGACCACGATCGGAGAAGAAACGGGACTGTGAACCACCTGGTGCAGCCCAGAGCCTGGCGGTCCAACACAAGAGTGCTACAGGCTCTGACGGTCTATCTTTGGGCCGTCACAGCAGTCTGACGGCCTAACACAGGCGCGTCAGACACTCGGTGTAAAATCGGCTGTGATGCGCCAACCCTGCTGCGTCACAGTCTCTGATGCACCTAGCCCAGTGCGTCAAAAGATGAGAAGAAACCAGCTGTGACGCACACCGCTAAGGGCGTCACAGTCTCTGACGGACCACCGCTGGTGCGTCAGGGGACAGGATGAAGCTGGCTATGACACACACCACTCGGGGCGTCACAGGCTCTAACGGTCCTGCCCAGGAGCGTTAGAAGGTGGGGATGCATCGGCTCTGACGCTCCCACACAGGGGCGTCACAAGGCTCTGACGCCCCACCCTGGGTGCGTCAGAAGCCTTGACCCCCAACAGTCAAAAAGCCCAACGGTCGGAAACCACAACGGTCGGATGCCAACGGTCGGATCGTAACTCTGACGATCCATTCTAGGTGCGTCACACGCCCTGGCGGTCTATCGTGGGACCGTCAGGCTCACGGACCACCCAGTTGGCAAAACCGTGCCATGTGATGCACCCACCGTGGGGTGTCACAGGTTGTAACGCACCCACCCTGGGGTGCCACAAGCGGTGACGGTCACTGGAAGGACCGTCACACCGTCCCGATGGGAAACCAACGGGAAATGACCCAAAACACCAACCACGCCCCCATACCTCCATGGGAGAGGGGGAAAACAAGGGGGAAGCTCCCCCGGGACCCCTTGCATGCTTCTAAGCCATTAAAACGTGGAATCATGGCCTAAAATCATAGATCAGGTAAACTCTCCGCAAATCATGGAAAACCCCATCCCGGCGTGGAAACCCATCTCTCGGCCTCCCCTCAACCTACAAATCGTGGGAAAGGAACACGAAGAGCTAAGGAACGTCACCCTACCTCGATCTCGCCTCGAGGCACGCCGGATCATCTGTAAATCATGAACAACGCTTAAAACCCTCGTTCCTTCTCACGCTTCCCACGAATGCCGCACGCCACCGGGATCATCTCGCCGTCACCCACCGCCGTCTACAGCCGGAGGGGAGCTCGCTGCCATCGCTGTTGGCCGAAGAGAGAGAGAAGGGGGGTGGTGCTCTCACTGGAGGGAGGAAGAAGAAGAAGAAAAGGTGGAAAAAGAAAAAGGGTTTGGGGTATTTATAGAAAATCTAGAAATTCTAGAAAATACCAAAAAATAGAAAATCACGTTTCCATGATCCTCGGAACGCACCGGTCGCAATGGTACCACTCTCGTCTAGGTGAACGACCCGGTTCACCCGCTACGGGGTTCCGCAGGATTTGCCGAAATCCCTGTCGGAAATCGGAAAACACGCGGAAAAACATACGGAACTCACTCCGGGCCTCCGAAACAACTCCGGATCATGCCGATCCGAACACGAAAGTTGTCCGAAATAAAATTTCAGACACAACGGAGCCGGACACTCCAAGAAAATAGATCCGGGATCTGAAAAGAAGGATCCAAAGGGTCGGGATATTACATGAACGTTGGAAGGTTGGCATTATTACCTTGGAGGGGTGGCTTGATATGAAGGCCGTGGAGGTGGGTTAAGGGGCCGACCCACAGAAGGACCCGGATGGGCCGAGTTGCAAGGAACGTGTGGGCCTTGAGGCCGGGAAGGCAGAGGAATAGAAGGAGGCGGGTGATGGATCACCCGAGAAGGAGTACGTGTAGAAGAAGGCAGGTGAAAAGAGGGAGGCGAGTGATGGATCACCCGAGGAGAGGTTTGTGTAGAAGAAAGATGCGAGTGATGAGCCACCTGAGTGGGAGTGTGAATAGAAGGGGAAGGCGGGTGATGGGCCAACCGGGTATGAATGGAAGGAGATGGGTGATGGGCCACCCGTGTGGGATTGGCGGGAGGATGAGAAGAAGATGTGCCCTCAACAATTGCTTTAAGGGCTTGAATTTGTTGAGGGGTGAGATGATCTAATGCACGGATGACTTGGGAAACCTTCTCATCATTGGGAGGAGATGGTCCCGAGGGAGTAGTGGCTTGCAATGAATGCGAGGGACCATGAGATTCAAAATTGCCCATGGGTCGGGAAATACCATAAAAGTGAGGACGTTGTCCCTTAGAAAGATCGTGATGAGACTTATAAGCTTGAGGATTATAAGATATGCTAGGTTTATCATCCTCATAAATATATGATTGATTAGATATGGTGGCTTTGTTATCAAGATCAAACATCATGCAAGCAAACAATTCAACCAATCAAAGCAATATTACAACGATATCAATCAAGTTGGGATGTTTATGGTTGCTTTTGTTTTGACTTAAACCTTGGTGAATTAGGTGATTTTTGGGAAAATGTGATATAAGTCATACAAGGTAGGAACCTAGTTTCAATATGATTTTGCTTTAATGTCAACTAGGTTCACTCTCTCACCATGCATAGGCCAACTAAACCCGGAGAACTTCATGGTACAACCTGTCCGGTGTCCGTGAGAGAATCCACGGGTGCATGGACCTATGGAGGCCTGGTTTAGGAATTTTCGGCCCAAAGAGATGGAATGCTCAATGGAGGGTCCTTCCTTCACCAAGGGGGGGTATGGATCTTAAAAGGGGTGGAGAGAGGAGGTCTCCCAAGCCAAATGGAAAGATGAATGCAGAATTAATGCAGAATAGAGACAATATACATGCATGAACAGGATATGATAAGAATGAGGCAGAACACACAGGAAAAGAGATCACTGCAGACACTCAGGGAAATGGCGCCCTGTGCCCAGCCCCTATTTTTTTAAAGGGCGCCCCTGTGAAGGGCGCTATTTCTTGTGAATTTTTTATTTTTTTCTTTTCTTTAGAGGGGGAGGGAAATGACACCCTAACCCCTGTCACCAAATGGAGAAACAGTGCCCCTGTGAGGGGGCGCTATATCCCTGTGTCCCAGAAACACTCCAACTGCTAGAAAGCTAAAATAGTGAGAAAAAAAACTGATAGAAGGAAAAGAAAAAAAAGAACAGTTACAACCACACAATAAGATCATGGAATAAAGCATGACATGCTCATGTTTTTTTGTGATGGACAGATAAATGAATTTTTTTAGAAATCTATCAAACTAACAAATCACACAGGGAGAGTGCTATGTGGAGCACAAAGGGAGGCGCACTGTGGGTGCAAAGGGGAGATGGCACACGTGGGTGCCCAAGGGAGTGGGTAATCAAAAGAAAAATAAGAGGAGTCCCACCATGATCGCCAATTTATAGATTCTAAGAAAATTCACTTTTAAAAAGAATATGGAAATACAATAAAGCAAAGGGATGATAAAGAAGGGAAAAGAAGACAAGGGAGCATGCGAGGGATGCTAAATGGAAAGGTGATCGCCAGAGACGCGAGGGCCTCAAAGATATAACAATGAAGAATCAATGGAGAGATCGCGAAAAATACCTTTAAAAAGTAGGGGAGATTGTGAATGTTCACCTTCTCTTTCTATCGGCTGGCCGACGAAGAGAGTTCTTCTTAGCTTGATTACCCTTGCAAAATTAATAAACCAACAAAGAAGGATATTGATTAGAATTCAAGTGAGTGTAGCATCAAATCCAAAATAAGAAGATGAATATGAAAACATGGATTAGAACACACCTTTTTGGTGTTGGCCTTTAAAACCCCTATGCAAAAGGGTAGGAAAATAATAATGTTATGATGAAAAGGGGTGTGCAAGTGTTGCACAATTAGAGGTGTGCTAGAGTGCACAAGTGGGGATCTCAATATTGAGATAAAAAGAAGTAAAGAAAGAGATAGAATAATGATGCATGCAATGATAATGATAAAATAAAGAGAAGAGAGGAAGAGAATGGCTTATTGGTTTTTCTCTATGGCAAAAGTGGGGCTTGAGATCTTCAAAATGCTTCAAGGGAGAAGAGGCTTCAAATCTTAATAGGGAGGAAGCCTTCATATGATGAAGCCTTGGTACATGTGGAAGACTTCCTCCTTTAGCCTCCAC
The DNA here is from genome assembly GCA_022559845.1 of Amorphophallus konjac. NCBI lineage: Eukaryota > Viridiplantae > Streptophyta > Magnoliopsida > Alismatales > Araceae > Amorphophallus > Amorphophallus konjac. Next base: position 289,231,202 of record CM040125.1, on the reverse strand, counting down.
TTCAACAGCACCTCCCCTTGATTTGATATTGATGCCTTTTACACAAGGGAGAGAGGGGTCCTATTTATAGAGGTGAAATTCGGAGTTTAATTCTAAGAAAATTAGAAAACAATGTTTTAGTGGGATTTAGAGGGAGATATTTGTTGGGTAAGTGTCCTCACAACATTAGAAAGTCGGAGGTTAAAGTGAGGGAGGGAAGTAAAATTCAGAGTTTAATTCCAAGAAAATTAGAAAATTGAGTTTTGGTGGGATTTGGAAAGGGGGATCCTTCCTCCAAGTGTCCTTACAATATTAGGAAGCCATAGGAACCCTTTCCCACGTGAAAATGGGCTCAAAAGGGAGAAAGAATGAGGTTCTATCGGAGTTCGAATTTGAAGAAGAATTGGCGACCACTCAAGTGGTCGCTATTTAAAAGGGCACCCACGCGAAGCGTCGCTAATTCCAAAGCATTTCAAAATGGATTCGGACTTTTCAAATTTTAAAAAGAATTGGCAACCATGAGGTGGTCGCTATTTAGGAATTAATATGAGTTTCGGACAGAGTTAAAACCTCAAAATATGGCAAGGGAATTGACGACCTTCCGAACGGTCGCTATTTAAAGAAATGACGACTTTCCGGAGTGTCGCTAATTCATAGATTTCAAAAATGGCCAAATTGGGCTCAGCTGGAAATGTGCGCACCCTGCCTGGGCACTATTTAATGGGCCGGGACAAGGGCACCATTTCTTGGAAGGGCGCCCCCTGCCTGAGCGCTATTTCTTGGAAGGGCACCCCCTGATTGGGCGCTATTTCTTGGATGGTCGCCCCCTGACTGGGCGCTATTTAAATGGCGCTTGGGTCCCTGCCTCTAATTGATTCAAGGCCCGAAAAAAAATGGATAAAAAGCTTTAGAAAAATCTAAAAAAATAGGGAAAGATGTTTGAAAGCTGGGGGAAGTTAGATATTCAAGAAAAGAGAGGAAAACCACTCAAATAAGTCAATTTCAGGGTCAAATGGGGTGTCGCAGCGTGATAGAAGATATGCTCACAATGATGTCAAATTTGGCGTGTCTACATGTCACGTCCCGAGCACGGAAGGAACCCGGAGATGCGTGACGAGTTTATATCGATCATGTCAATCAGAGCGTTAGTGTATTCAACACAAAGACAGAGTGCGCAAAAGTAAAGATAACCCAATCATTTATTCAATCACAACCTCAAAAGTACTTCTATTACAATTCACTTAATGAAAGTGCTAAGACCCAATAAAAGGAAAAGTACAATGGTTGACTTAAGAAATTTGAAAGATAAGACTAGTAGACGCTTGGATAGACGGAGAGCTCTAATCTCTTCACTCTTGACCTTCCCATCCGATTGAGTCTCATCATCGGACTTACCTGAAAATAAGGAAAAACACTAGGTGAGCGAACGCTCAGTAGGAATTATATCTCAAGAGCTAGCTTGCTTTAAGTAAATTACATGTTACATGAATGCAATAAAGCTATGCATGTTTGCGTAAAACGACAAGAGAGAGAGAGTATAACAAGAGATAATTGAGTGAACTAGCAAGTCTTTCAAGAACTTATATCAATAAATGTCAAGATATTCAAGCAAGTATATTCATCATGTCATGTCAGGAATTTCGCTATCTCTTTTCAAGCAAGTATATAAACACCCATTCCAGGTCACGCAAGTCGTGTCATGTCAAGTCGAGTACGAGATTGTGGAATGTCTAATCAAGCTAGTCATGCACTTCGGTACAATGCCATACCGTGATCATTACAACTCCCATGGATACTAGTACTTTCGGGTGCTCCTCCTATGACCAGATCGGGCCCTATATGCGCAGGCATTGATCATGTATTTTTCGACATCCACTATAGTTATAGCCAATGTGGAATTTCAAGGAATAAGCTTGTACGAACATTTAAGGTAGATTTTGTGGAATAACATGTCAAGGATTTGAACATGGGGTATAATGACGATAATAACGGTATAATCATGATTATCGATAAAACTAGGTGGAATAGGCTCCCTTACTCGGGTGCCATGACAATACGAGTAAGCGCCCATATGAACATGGTCGCTTGTTCTTGTACATGATAAGATAGATAGAATTAGTGTCCATAAGTACGGCACACTATTCCTAAAGGATACGAATGATATGGATTACCCATCCCATTCTTTCAAGGATATTCTCATGACACTCAAATAGCATGTCGTGAGGGCCGGTATACCATATTTCTTTAGAGTGACATGGCAATTAAGTAGTGTCAAGGGTTTTAAGGGTACAACCAGCTCGGCTGCTTTGAGGGAATCCAAAGTTAGCGGAGTCTTACGGAGGTCTCCATGATAAAGTCACCAGTCCGAAGGAACGGAATGTCCCGCAGAGGCTTCATCTATCACCGAGAGATAGTAGGGTAGTCGACAAAACATCGAGAAACGTGGGACTATATTCACGGGCTGGAATATAGTGCCAATAGCCACGAATTTCAAATCAAGTTCCATTTTTAGTGTAAATCTGGAATTCATTTAAATCCAGGTTAGCATTTAGTGTAATTAAAACTTGGAATTCTTTTAAATCAAGTACGGCATCCAGTTTAAACAATTCCTTGAATTCTTTTAAAACAAGTCCAGCATCTAGTGTAAATAAAAGTTTGACATTCAGTGAAAACAGATCTTGGAATTCTTTTAAATCGGGTTTGACATCCAGTGTATACAGATGTTAGATTTCGGTTAAATTATGAACAGTGTCTTTTTCTAAATAAAATGAATTTTTCCAGGAATAATTACATGTTCAGGTAGAGAAAATTAGCAAGAATCCAGAACTATAATCATGTATTAGATTAGCTATCTTGATTGTCTGTTATTAAAATTGGAACATATGAAACATCTATATGCTTGACAAAAATGACGTCTGCGTGTGCAGGCGTTGGATCAAAATAACGCCCTGGGTTGGGTCATTATTTACTGTGATTGCAGGAATCATGTGAACTGAAATCGGTAAATTTTCCTATACATAAATATCAATCTGAATGCATGCATGGACTGATTACTAGCCTTGTTATGCCAAACACTTGAGAAGACCTACCTTTTGGATGATGATTTAGTTGATAGAACGTGAAGAATTTTGAAGAAAACGATACTCTGTCTCAACAGAGTAACGACTAGCCCGTATATGAAGCTGCAAGATGAAGAGAGCAAGAGCAATAACGCAGCAACCGCAGCCCTGGGAAGAAGTAGAGAAGCAAGTGCCTTTCCTCTCCTTCGTAACAGCAGGACAAAACCTCCAGAAGAGAACCCGCAGCAAAAGAAGAGCAGAATGATGAGAACTCCTTCGTTGCTTTGATGATCAACAGGGAAGAGAGGAAGATGAACGAGGCGACGATGACGAATTCCCCTCTCTAGTATAAACAGCAACGCAGTAGCAGGTTGGTGTAAAAGAGAAAATTAAGCAAGGATTCATCGAAGAGGGTGGGTATTTATAGGGATGGCAGAGTTAGAATTTGTGTGGGACTAGAACTCACAGTAAGATTTCTATTAGCATTAAAGTTTCCCACATTTCATCTATTCCCTAAATTATTACTTCCCTAAACAACTACTATTTCCTAGTTCGCACCTGGTGTTTCCTTATTTTGGGTTTAAGAAAGATGCGTCCAGGTATAAGTCACGTTTTTACTCAATAGCGTCCATGTAAAGGTCATTTTTTAAAGGAATAACGCCCTGCACTCAGGCGCTATTCACGATTTCACGTTGATATCTAACGGTTGTAAATTTTTGGGGATTTGTATCTTTTTTATTTGGTGGGGTGTTGACATGAAATTTTAGGGGTAACATTTTTCCATTTTTCTTGATTTTTTCATATAATTAGTTTTTAAAAATTCCTTTAAATCAAAAGGTGGCACTATTCATATTTTTTTTGAAATAACGACTTATTCAAAGTCATCTCTTATGAAATTGACGTCCACGACCATGCCATCTTTTATATTTTGGTATTGCCTCACACCCCTGAAAGAAGCAAAATCGTGGTTATATCCTAGAAATCTTTATTAATATATCCTTCCTTATGCTATTTATACTTTATTTATTTTTTTTTCTAATTTAGAAATAACGACTTGCACAAAGTTATTTCTTATAGAATGGACGCCCATCAATGTTGGCGTCAATTAAATTTTTGCTCTTTTCGTTAGCCTTCAAAAGATCGATATCGTATATATGTCCATTCTTTTATCCTTTATATATCTTTAATGTATTTAAATCTTATTTATATATCCTTCTCCCTTCTAATAAAGGTATAATATAGTAAATGTGGAATATTAAATTTTATAAATTAATAATAAAATATAAATTGACATTTTCTTCTAGATTTAATGATTCTTAATTTAATTAAAATTATTTTGTGCATCTATTGGCTACTTAAAATAACATGTTATTTTTAAATGTATTATAATATAATGGTAAGGTCTATGAGTCCATTTCGTAAGACTTTTAGAGGGTTATGTACAAGGTCCAGGCCTCGTTTAATTATTATATATTTATATATTTTAATTTTATTTGGACTTTCTAGTCCTTTAATTTACCAGGGTTGCTACACCCTCCCCCACTTAAAAGAATTTGGTCCCCAAATTCAATCACATATAAACGTGGAGAGTGTAGAATACATACCTTTTTTAGAATAAGTATGGGAATCGTTTCCTCATAGACTCCTCGGTCTCCCATGTGGCTTCGTGTTCTGAACATTTACTCCATTGCACCTTAACCATGGGAAGAATTTTGTTCCTTAATGTTCGTACCTCGCGATCGAGGATCTTCATGGGCCTTTGTTCATAAGTGAGATCCCTTTGAATCACCAGGTCTCCATGATCAATGATATGTGATGGATCATGCACATATTTCTTCAACATTGATATGTGGAATACATTATGAACTTCGGACAATTGAGGAGGTAAAGCGACGTGGTAAGCAACCTCGCCAACTCTTTCTAGTATCTCAAAAGGTCCGATAAACCTTGGTGTAAGCTTGCCCTTAACACCAAATCTCCTTATTCCACGTCCAGGTGATATCTTGAGAAATACGTGATCTCCCACTTGGAATTTGAGATCTCTTCTTCGTGTATCAGCATAAGCCTTCTGTCTAGACTGAGCAACTTAAAGTCTTTCTCTAATCAACTGAATCTTTTCAGTGGTATCCCTTACCATGTCTGGACCTAATAGTTATTTTTCGCCAACTTCGTCCCAGCACAATAGCGATCGGCAACTCCTTCCGTATAAAGCTTCAAAAGGTGCCATTTGTATACTTGCCTGGTAGCTGTTATTGTATGCAAATTCAACCAAAGGCAAGTGATCATGCCAGCTTCCACCAAAATCAATGATGCAAGCTCTGAGCATATCTTCAACCACCTGATTAGTTCTCTCGGTCTGACCATCCGTATGAGGATGAAAAGCTGTACTATAGTTAAGTCTCGTCCCCAGTGAATGTTGTAAACCCTTCCAAAAGTGAGAAGTAAAACGGGGGTCTCTGTCAGACACGATGGAGATAGGTACTCCATGTAACCTGACTATCTCTTTAAGGTATAATGCAGCAAGAACATCAACTGACCATCGACTCTTGATTGGCAAGAAGTGTGCCGATTTGGTCAATCGGTCGATGATAACCCATATTCCGTCATATCCTCCCTTTGATTTGGACAGACCCATAATGGAGTCCATACCGATATCCTCCCACTTCCACTTGGGAATATCTAGAGGATGTAGCTTACCGGCAGGCTTTTGGTGTTCTGCCTTGACTTGTTGACATGTGAGACAGCGAGACACAAAATCCGCTATTTCTCTTTTCATATTGGGCCACCAAAAGGTCCTTTTCAAATCTTGGTACATCTTAGTTGATCCTGGATGAATCGTGTACCTTGATCTGTGAGCTTCATCTAAGATTTTCTTCTTTAGCTCTGGGCAATTCGGTATACATGTTTTATTTCTGAACATCAATCTCCCATCTGGTGCTAATTTGAAATCAGGTTGTTCTTCCATTTTGCCCTTGATTTCCACTAGTACGGGGTCACTAGCTTGAAGTCCTTGTATTTCGGATAGCAAGTCTAGCTGTATGCTCATATGGGATAAGGCGACACACCTACTGTCCTTGTCCATGCTTATATTAAGTTTAGGGAATTGTTCTAGCAACTTCCACTCCTGAATCATACAATTGGCTAATAGTGCTCTCGGCTTTCGACTGAGGGCATCGGCTACAGGATTACCCTTTCCAAGATGATATTGTATAGTGAAGTCGAAGTCCTTGAGATATTCTAGCCAACGTCTTTGCCTCATATTCAATTCCTTCTGCGAGAAGAGATACTTAAGACTTTTATGGTCAGAGTATACAATAAACTGCACTCCGTACAGATAATGTCTCCATATCTTCAGTGCAAATACTACCGCAGCCAATTCTAAAACATGAACTGGGTAGTTCTCCTCATGCTTTTTCAATTGGCGAGAAGAGTAGGCTATAACCTTCCCTTGTTGTATTAAAACACATCTGAGGCCAATGCTAGATGCATCAGTGTATATTTCGAATCTCTCGCCTTCAATTGGTAAAGCTAAAACCGGGGCAGTAGTTAGATGATCTTTGAGAGCTTGGAAGCATCTTTCACATTCCTCACTCCATTCATAATGTATCTCCTTGCGAGTTAGCCTAGTGAGTGGTACGGCTATCTTGGAGAAATCCATGATGAATCGCCGATAGTAACCCGCAAGACCCAAGAAACTACGGATCTCGCTAGCATTGGTCGGTCTTTCCCAATTCCTTACAGCTTCAACCTTTGATGGATCTACGGATAAACTGTCTTTTGATATAACATGCCCCAAGAAAGCTACTTCTCCTAACCAAAATTCACATTTGCTGAGCTTTGCATATAACTGATTCATCCTCAATATTTGTAATGCTATTCTCAAATGCTCCTCGTGCTCTTCCTTGGTCTTTGAATAGATCAGTATATCATCAATGAAAACCACTATGAATTGATCTAGATGAGGCCTGAATATACTATTCATCAACTGCATAAAGGCAGCAGGGGCATTTGTTAGTCCAAAAGATATAACAACAAATTCATAGTGCCCATACCTGCTTCTGAACGAGGTCTTATAAATGTTCTCATCTTTGATCCGTAGTTAGTGATATCCCGACCTGAGATCAATCTTTGAAAAATACATGGATCCAGATATTTGATCAAATAACTCATCGATTCTCGGTAGTGGATACTTGTTCTTGATAGTGAGATGATTCAACTGTCGATAGTCGATGCATAACCTCATGGATCCATCTTTCTTCTTTACAAATAGCACAGGTGCTCCCCACAGGGAAGTGCTTGGTCTAATAAATCCCTTCTTGAGAAGCTCCATCAATTGCTCCTTCAGCTCCTTGAGTTCGGCAGGGGACATCCTATATGGTGCCTTAGAAACTGGTCCAGCACCAGGGACCAAGTCGATGGTGAAGGCCACTTCTCTTTGTGGAGGTAATCCAGGAAAATCCTCCGGAAACACGTCCGAAAATTCTTGCACAACTGGGATGTCTTCTAGCTTAGTCTCCTTAGTCTCCTTAATGGTGACAAATGCAAGGAAAGATACACATCCTTTCCTTATTAGCTTGCTAGCTCGGAGAGCCGAAATAAGAGGTGACTTGCTCCGACTCTTAGGGCTAGAATAGACTAGTTCCGGAAAGTCCTTGAAAGTAACTTTGCTGTTACGGCAATCCACAGTTGCCTGATACCTAGATAACCAGTCTTCTCCCAATATGACATCATATTCCTTTAGGTCTAAACATATGAGGTTGATAGGAAGATTTCTTCCTTTTACCAAGACTTCACAGTTTTGATAATGGTGAGTAATATCAGTTTCGTTTCCGAGAGGAGTAGATAAAAATATTTTCATCCATTCCGGTTCCATAGGTAGTGGGTCAGCAAACTTCTTGGAAATAAAAGAATGTGATGCACCCGTATCAAATAAGACATGTGCAGACTTGGAACAAACTTTCAGTGTACCTTCTACTAGTCTGCCTTCGTCTTGTTCCGCCTCCTTAATAGCTTGGAGACGAGCATTCTTTGTCACCGGGCGCTTTCCGTCACCGGCTTGATCATTGAGTAGGGGACAGTCGGGAATCCGATGATCACGGCTCCCACAACGGAGACACGCTCCAAGTTTCCTCCAACATTCTTCGGCCTTGTGCCCGGCCTTATCACAGTGCTTACATACCACCTTAGAAGGTGTAGTGGTGATGGAGAAAGGTTTGGTCTTCTTGAACTTTTGCTCTTGGGAGGGAGTACCTCCATTACTTGGCCTCTTCTTGAAATTGGGTTTGAAGGTGCCGGAGCTAGTAACATTCTCCTTCTTGTCTTTCCCACGGATCCTATCAGATAGTTCCGTGGCATCTGCTCGTCGAACCATCTCCGAATAGACTTGTATGTCCATCGGTGCCAGTTGTGTGATATATTGGGGCCTGAGCCCATTAAGGAATCTTCGAGCTTTCATCTTCTCAGTACTAACTAATTGTTTAGCGTACCGAGACAGCCTTGAGAACTGCGCTTCATATTCAGCCACCGACAAAGATCGTTGCTTAAGTGCGGCGAATTCAGCGGCTTTCTTCTCTTGAACTCAATCTGAGAAATATTTATTGTTGAAATGTTCAACAAACTCCTCCCAAGTAACTTGTCCTTGATCTAATGTGGCTTCTACTAACTCCCACCAGCATCGGGCGTCTCTTTCTAGTTGAAATGTGGCTAACAGGACCTTCTCTTGGTCCGAACATTGCATGACTCTAAAAACACGTTCCGTCTCTCGGATCCAGTTCTCGGCATCATCTGGATCAGTGGATCCCATGAACTTAGGAGGGTTCATGTTCTTGAAGCTTTGGTGGAGATTTCCTGCTCCACGATGTGCACCTCCTTGTGCCACTCGTTGAAGTGCCTGGGTCAGGCCTTGCAGAGTGCGTTGCATGTTGCGCCACTGGGCACGTTCGGCAGCCATTGTCCTACAATTACAATAACTATATTAATACTTGATGATGTTCAAAGGTTTTGATTCTATGTTAACTTGACCCTTGGTTCTACCCAATCTCACTGGTTAAAGGTTTAAATCTATCCTTGGACTTGGGTTTCCTAGGAATTGAATATCCTAAGCTCTGATACCACAAAAACTGTCACGTCCCGAGCGCGGAAGGAACCCGGAGATGCGTGACGAGTTTATATCGATCATGTCAATTAGAGCGTTAGTGTATTCAACACAAAGACAGAGTGCGTAAAAGTAAAGATAACCCAATCCTTTATTCAATCACAACCTCAAAAGTACTTCTATTACAATTCACTTAATGAAAGTGCTAAGACCCAATAAAAGGAAAAGTACAATGGTTGACTTAAGAAATTTGAAAGATAAGACTAGTAGACGCTTGGATAGACGGAGAGCTCTAATCTCTTCACTCTTGACCTTCCCCATCCGATTAAGTCTCATCATCGGACTTACCTGAAAATAAGGAAAAACACTAGGTGAGTGAACGCTCAGTAGGAATTATATCTCAAGAGCTAGCTTGCTTTAAGTAAATTACATGTTACATGAATGCAATAAAGCTATGCATGTTTCCATAAAACGACAAGAGAGAGAGAGTATAACAAGAGATAATTGAGTGAACTAGCAAGTCTTTCAAGAACTTATATCAATAAATGTCAAGATATTCAAGCAAGTATATTCATCATGTCATGTCGGGAATTTCACTATCACTTTTCAAGCAAGTATATAAATACCCGTTCCAGGTCACGCAAGTCGTGTCATGTCAAGTCGAGTACGAGATTGTGGAATGTCTAATTAAGCTAGTCATGCACTTCGGTACAATGTCATACCGTAATCATTACAACTCCCATGGGCACTAGTACTTTCGGGTGCTCCTCCCAGGACCAGATCGGGCCCTATATGTGCAGGTATTGATCATGTATTTTTCGACATCCACTATAGTTATAGCCAATGTGGAATTTCAAGGAATAAGCTTGTACGAACTTTTAAGGTAGAATTTGTGGAATAACATGTTAAGGATTTGAACATGGGGTATAATGACTATAATAACGGTATAATCATGATTATCGAGAAAACTAGGTGGAATAGGCTCCCTTACTCGGGTGCCATGACAATACAAGTAAGCGCCCATATGAACATGGTCACTTGTTCTTGTACATGATAAGATAGATAGAATTAGTGTCCATAAGTACGGCACACTATTCCTAAAGGATACGAATGATATGGATTACCCATCCCTTTCTTTCAAGGATATTCTCATGACACTCAAATAGCATGTCGTGAGGGCCGGTATATCATGTTTCTTTAGTGTGACATGGCAATTAAGTAGTGTCAAGGGTTTTAAGGGTACAACCAGCTTGGCTGCTTTGACTGAAATCGGTAAATTTTCCTATACATAAATATCAATCTGAATGCATGCATGGACTGATTACTAGCCTTGTTATGCCAAACACTTGAGAAGACCTACCTTTTGGATGATGATTTGGTTGATAGAACGTGAAGAATTTTGAAGAAAATGATACTCTGTCTCAACAGAGTAACGACTAGCCCGTATAGGAAGCTGCAGGATGAAGAGAGCAAGAGCAATAACGCAGCAACCGCAGCCCTGGGAAGAAGTAGAGAAGCAAGTGACTTTCCTCTCCTTCGTAACAGCAGGACAAAACCTCCAGAAGAGAACCCGCAGCAAAAGAAGAGCAGAATGATGAGAACTCCTTCGTTGCTTTGATGATCAACAAGGAAGAGAGGAAGATGAACGAGGTGACGATGACGAATTCCCCTCTCTAGTATAAACAGCAACGTAGCAGCTGGTTGGTGTAAAAGAGAAAAGTAAGTAAGGATTCATCGAAGAGGGTGGGTATTTATAGGGATGGCAGAGTTAGAATTTGTGTGGGACTAGAACTCACAGTAAGATTTCTATTAGCATTAAAGTTTCCCACATTTCATCTATTCCCTAAATTATTACTTCCCCAAACAACTACTATTTCCTAGTTCGCACCAGGTGTTTCCTTATTTTGGGTTTAAGAAAGATGCGTCCAGGTATAAGTCACGTTTTTACTAAATAACGTCCATGTAAAGGTAATTTTTTAAAGGAATAACGCCCTGCAGTCAGGCGCTATTCACGATTTCACGTTGATATCTAACGGTTGTAAATTTTTGGGGATTTTTGTCTTTTTTATTTGGTGGGGTGTTGACATGAAATTTTAGGGGTAACATTTTTCCATTTTTCTTGATTTTTTTCATATAATTAGTTTTTAAAAATTCCTTTAAATCAAAAAGTGGCACTATTCATATTTTTTTGAAATAACGACTTATTCAAAGCCATCTCTTATGAAATTGACGTCCACGACCATGCCATCTTTTATATTTTGGTATTGCCTCACACCCCTGAAAGAAGCAAAATCGTGGTTATATCCTAAAAAAATTTATTAATATATCCTTATGCTATTTGTACTTTATTTGATTTTTTTTCAATTTAGAAATAACGACTTGCTCAAAGTCATTTCTTATAGAATGGACGCCCATCAATGTTGGCGTCAATTAAATTTTTGCTCTTTTCGTTAGCCTTCAAAAGACCGATATCGTATATATGTCCATTCTTTTATCCTTTATATATCTTTAATGTATTTAAATCTTATTTATATATCATTCTCCCTTCTAATAAAGGTATAATATAGTAAATGTGGAATATTAAATTTTATAAATTAATAATAAAATATAAATTGACATTTTCTTCTAGATTTAATGATTCTTAATTCAATTAAAATTATTTTGTGCATCTATTGGCTACTTAAAATAACATGTTATTTTTAAATGTATTATAATATAATGGTAAGGTCTATGAGTCTATTTCGTAAGACTTTTCAGAATATAAGAGGGTTATGTACAAGGTCCTTGCCTCGTTTAATTATTATATATTTATATATTTTAATTTTATTTGGACTTTCTAGTCCTTTAATTTACCAGGGTTGCTACACTACACTTGCCGGTTATTCACGTTCCCGATTATTTCCGCTGTACATATATCTCGGGGCGTGATAGTTAAAGTGATATCAGAGCATAGGTCTCAGGACTTACTTATTCCTATAAAAGTGTCATGTCATAGGCTAAGTCCAAGGGTTAAGGATCCACACCTATGAACTAAGGAAAGAGTTTCCCACTTATGTGAGATTTGGGTAGAGCTGGGACGAGATAGTTATTTAGAACATATCTCTAAGTTAACTCCCTTTAAACTCCATAGGAATTAACAAATCATTCCTCTTTCTCAGGTACCTTATTTTCTCAATGGCTCACCATATCAATTGGGATGAGATGCAACAAACTATTACGGGTCTTACCCAAGCTCTCCGAACCGTGGCCCAAACTGGAGCAAGGGCTAGCGCAAGTAACTTACACGGCAAATTTTGGAGTTTAAATCCTCCACGATTCTCTAGATCCTCTAACCCTGTCGAGGTGGAGAATTGGATCGATGAAATGAATAGAATATTCGATGTCATGCAATGCACCGACCAAGAGAAAGTTTGTCTCGCCACGTTCCAACTCAACAAGGATGCACGTACGTGGTGGAAGTCTATTCCAGCACTGCCTGCAGACGCACCACACACTTGGGAGGTATTTCTCACCCTCTTTAGAGCAAAGTACTTCTCTGAACATGTCAAGGAGAGGAAGGCGGCAGAATTTGCGTCACTACGTCAGTGCAGAATGACGGTGGCAGAATATGAATTACAATTCTCTTGGCTAGCACCCTATTCTCAACATTTAGTAAACACAAACCTATTAAAAGCTAACCGACTTATGGACGGTTTAAGGCCCAGATTTATTCAACAACTTGGATCTCAAAATATCTGCACATATACGGAAATGGTTCAACGGGCACATCTATGCGAAAGAACCCTAGAGAAGGTGGAAAAGCTCCAAGGGAAGAAAGAAATGTCCAGTCGAAAACATGATAGGCGAGAGGAGAAAGAAGCGGATGTGGATGAACCCCGTCACAATAAGAGGTCCAGCAATGAGAACGGTATGGAAAAAGAAATAGAAATGGCAATGAAAAGAATAAAAGAGTTAAGGAAGGAGAAGGAATGCAAGTCGCTACGGCTTGCTCATTTTGTGAAAATTTTGGACACTCGGCTGAAGAGTGTTGGAAGCGTCTTGGCGCTTGTCTCAAATGTGAAGGTTAGGAACATCGCTTGCCCATGTGTCCTCTCATAAAGAAACAATCTTCAAGGGATAACAACAGACGCGGGAGACGAGGCCGACTAAATGCCATTATGGACTAGGAAGGTAAAATAATTAAAGGTACCATCTTAACCTATTCACATTACTTTAATTTTTTGTGTAGTTAATAAACAAATTAAAATATACTCTCCGTAAAAACTCATGTGATGAATTTGGCGACCAAATTCTCTTAAGTGGGGGAGGGTCTTATACCCTAAAATTTTATATAAATTATTTTAATGTATTTCTAAAATTTTCTAAGAATTTCTAGGATTTTTCTAAGTTAAATAAAATTAATTAGAGCTTAAACATAATATTAAATGAATTTTGGGTTAAATAAATTTTTACGAAAGTCGAAATAATAACCAATTAATTAGGCAATTTAAATAGGCCATAGGACCCAAATTAAAGCCCAAAAAGATCTAGCCCATATTCTAGAAGCTTGAAATTGGTGTATTTATGGAATTAATAGGCTAAATACATTAAATAAGGATAAATAGAAGATAATAATAATGAAGAGTTTGAAAGGATTTAAAATTCGACGCCAATCCTTAGAAGCGGTCTATCGCGTGACTGCAAGGGGCTAGAAACGGTCTTCACTAGACCGCTACCATCCATTGTAGATCCCTTTAAAATCCACTTAAGATAAATAATAATTAAAAAGGAATAGGCAATGAATATGGAGATGAGAAGAAAAACATGCACGAGGTGCACAAGGGGAGTGTGTGATCGCCAGAGACACGAGGCCTCAATATATATATAATCAATAAGACACGGGGAGAATGATCGCGAAAAGTACCTCAAAAGATGCGGGGATGTGAGTGCTTCCTTTCTCTTCTAGATCGGCCGGCCGATGAAGAGAGTTCTCCTTTTTATTACCCTTGCAAAAAAAGACACAAACACCAAAAGATTGAATGAATTAGGACATGGTGAGTGTAGCATCAATTCTTTAAAAAAAATATGAACAGGAATAATTATGGAGAAGAACACACCTTAAGGGTGGTTGCCCTTAAACCCCTATGCAAAAGGGTGTGGGAAAAATGAATGATAAATGATATAAAAATAAAAGGAGATTGTGCAAGAGTTGCACTATGGGGAAAGTCTCAACGTGTTGAGAAAAGAGAGTTAAATAATGATGAATGCATGCATATGATGAAAATAAAATAAAGGGAATAGAGGGGAGATAAGAAAAAATCTGTGCGTTGCTTGGCTTTGATAATCAATGGGGAGAAGGTCTTCCAAAAGATGAAGAACAGGACGTGAGCCCCTCCTAGCCACAGCAGCAGCACCTGCAAGAAGAAAGAAAAAACACAAAAGAAACAAAAGAAGAAAAAAACATAGAAGAAGAAGAAGAATGGAGGGAGGGAGAAAAGGATCGACGAAAGGGGGGCCAACAGGAGGAACCAACCGGTTAACAGAGCCAATGGCTCTATTAAATAGGATCAAAGGGGGATAAACATGGGCAAGGAGTCCAAGAGTGGAAAGGATAAGAATGGGCAAGAGCCCAAACGAAGTAGGTGTGTAACGAAGCAAGGACTCTCTGGGGAAAGGGCTGCGAAGCCAGAAGATGAACCACGCCTCTGGTCAGGGCGTCAATTCAAGAATTGACGACCTGTCGAGGGGCGTTAATTTAAAACACGTCCTGCACAAGGGCGTTTCTTTCAAAACCAATTTTAGAAATAAAAACTCCCCATATCTGAAAAATGTAAAACACGCCTCGAACAAAGCCACTTTAAAAAACACGCCCCTTGGAAGGGTGTTAATTTCAAGTCTATAAAACGGGGAAGTCGGTCAGACACCAAGAATTGACGCCCTCAGATGTGGTCGTCCTTTCTCAAAGAAACACCCCAGATCAGGTCGTGTTTTGTTAAAAACACGCCCTTACCAAGGTCGTTAATTTCAAAAATTAGATAAATACTCAGAAAATCCAGAAAAATAGGAAAAAGGAGAAAATGGGGGAAACATAGGATAAATTCAAGAAAAGTGGGAAAAACCACTCAAACAAGCTAATTTGAGGGTCAAATGGGGCATTGCACGGCAATATGAAATATACTCAAAATAATGTCAATTTTAGCGTGTCTACAGCTGCCCCGCCTTGGCGTCTGCTTTGCAAGGGAGCGTAGCAAACAGAAAAGTAGATGCCAAGGTGTGATGAGACACGCAATCAACATCACTTGATGAGAATCAAATCAAAAGCACGAGATGAAGCAAATCTCGGGAAATCTAACGAAATCAACAATGTTTAGATAAAAGGGGAGATGTGCACGCGGTGCACGAAGGAGATAAAATAAAATGATCAACTTCCAGCGCGGTGGAAGTACCCCAGGTCACAAACCTGTAGATTTCACCATTGGGGAGCGGTTACCAGCCATGTGGACGTGCTGCAGCCAAGGTGGATCAAAGGGAAAAGTTTGAAAAATAAGATGATAAAAATCCAAACAGGGAGTTTTCAAGAAAAAGACCCAAAACAGCGATAAAACGAACTGAGGACTCTATTCTGCATGGAATATCTCATATCTGGAAAGATTAAGATCAACTTCAACCCTCAAAGTCAGCTCATCAGAATGATTTTCCAATGTTAATTCAAAGTCCTACATGAATGCATGCTGGGTTTAAAGGGAAAATAACAAATAAATATATAATATAATCAAGGATAATATTGTTAAACTGTCAAGACTGGGTCAAGAAACCAATTTCGCGAGCTGATACTAAGCCGAAGCCCGTTTATCCACGCACCAATTCACAAAAGGGAACCATCGTCTCCAGCCTTGGACGGCTCAACGGCCTATCCGTGTGACTAAGACTTCTCTGGAATCATCATTATTTTTGATGAAGGGGAACTCAAATCCCAGATTTACCAAAGCCACAAGGTCCTTGATATAATCTAGTAGCGTATGTAACATATAGTAAAAATGCATACAGGGAGAGATGGTGGAGCAATAAGCATGGGAACTGAGAAATGAGCTGCAAGCACCGTGGGACTTGGATGATGATGCCCGGACGGTGTGACCAAGAGCTTCTTATCCTGCGCTCAAAATTTCATTAGCCAAGATATAATGAAGATAACAAGTAATGAATGAGGCATTTAAGCATAACAAGCATAGCATGAATGGAAGCATCAATAAGCAATGATAATCATAGACATCAAAGCACTCAAAGCTTAGTGTGAATAGCATTCAAGCATGTATTAGCATGAATAGCATGAGTTAAATTATAGCATTGCAAAGCATCATTGTTTGTTGTTTGTCATAAGGATGACAATCTTGGCATGTGAGATTGAATGATTGGAATCAAGTAATGTCCAGTGGCAAAGTGATCAAGTGAAATCAGCAGGAGTTGATTGAATGATTTGTAGATGAATAATCAGAATGATATAGTAATCAGAATGATATAGGGAGATGATAATGAAAATGCCCTTGTGTGGCATATCACGAGAATATTGGGAGGAATCAAGAGGTTGATAACAATAAGTGAAGATAGGACTCATCCCGTGCTCTTGGTCCTTGCAAAGCTGTTCCTGCAAAATACCATCAGACAATACAATGCTTTTTTTTTATTTTTGGAATATACAAATTTTTATGAGTTTTGAAAATATTTGAATTTTTATGAATTTTGAAAAATATTTGAATTTTTATTATGAATTTTGAAAGTATTCAATTTTTTGTTTGATTTTGCTCAGGAAATATTCAATTTTTTTTGGTTTGATTTTGCAATATTCAATTTTTTTGGATTTTGGTTTAGACATTGTTAATGCACCATCAAAGGGTTGTTTTGAACCACTGGCTAGGGATCCTAGTTCCTTCCCTTTTCGCTAAAATTACCCAAAGCTAGGCGTGCATTGAAAGTGGCATCCTATAACCGACCGTCTTTGATCAACGGTGCCCCTACCAAGGCCATACCCGAGAAACATTCGGTCTTGGAGGGAGAAGAGAAGAACAATTATGGATAAGCTTTATGCAGGATGGGAGATATCAAGACTTGAATTCTTTCTAAGGTGTTCCCTCAAAGAGGTAGTCTGTTGCGCCGGGGTTTTGTGCCTTTGATTTTTAGACCCTTGACATGCATACGACTAGGGTTTTCCCTGCGGGGACTTTGCCACTCTTGTCATGCCATAATTCATACTTTTGCTTTTATCGAAATTCTGACTTGATGTTCATAATACCCCTTTTGGCGAGATGTATATCATGAAATTCATATGAAAACTCATATTGATTTTGATTTTGGGTCAAGACTGCCCCTATTTGAGACTCCACTCGTATTGGGGATTACCTAGGTTGGTCATCTCATCCGTCAACCTCTTGCCCCTGCATGTGGCCGAATAAAGAAGAGAAAAGACTTTCAGATATTCTCATGGCATGGCCAAGGTAGCAATGGTGTTTTATCAAAAGGAGCCGGCTAAGGACGCCGTGAAGTGTGTGAAATGCCCAACTGAGGGTTACTCTTAAACAAGCAGGGAGAGAATGTTGAATTCCCAGCGCGGGTTCTTTATCAACCAAAGTGCTGCGAAAGCAAGCCTAAAGGACTCTTTTGAGAATGATTTCAATTAAACAAAAGGCTTAAGATAAAGGTTTAAAACATCACTCTTAATCTCGTTAAGAAGCACTTGATTTTGAAAATCATGCGTGAAGTAATGAGAAAATGATATCATTAAAATGCATACTTACGCCAAAATGTTACCTTGCAACCTTTGTAGAAGCAGCTGTCAGAGGCGAGGTTGATCATCATGGGATTTGTCCTCTTTGGCAGTCAAAAGGATTGGAAGCAAAGGATTTTAAGAGTGGCTTAACAAGAATGAGTGGTGCTCAAACCAGACTCAGACGAATAAGGAGAAAAGGAAAATAGGCGAGGGCTAGAACTCCCTCACTAAGGTGTGGAGACCCTGATCACATGGAACAGTCTACAGAAGAACCGAAAAATCAAGAAGAGGGGTGAGGACTAAAACCTCGAAAGCAGTGAGAGAATGGGCAGATGCCCAAGGCAGTGGATGTGGAAGAAGTTGGGTCAGACCCAGAATTAGGAGGAATCAGAAGAAGAAATTGGTAGATGGAAGAAGGCGGATCTGGAGGGTCTGGAGGTGGTGGAGGAGAATCATGAGCAGAAGAAGAATCTGGAGGCTCCGGAGGGATAACGAAAGAAGGGACGCGATGCCCTGGGAAGAAATAGAGAAAAAGATGATGAAAAAGGAGGAAGAAAATGAAGGATGTGATATCCCGGAGGAGCAGAAAGATGAATCGGAAGAAAGATGGATGGTCCGGGGGTTCCGGAGGAATGAGATGGAAAGGGGCGTGATGCCCTGGAAAATGATAGAGAGAATAAGACGGAGAATCCGGAGGTTCCGGAGGAATGATGGAAGGAGGGACGCGATGCCCAAGAAGGTCCGGAGGTTCCAGAGAAATGAGGTGGAAAGGGGCGCGATGCCCGAGGGGAAGGTCCGGAGGTTCCGGAGGTAGCAAATGGAGAGGGGCACGATGCCCAAAGGACAAAGAGAGGGGTGAAAGATCCGGAGGTTCCGGAGGAAGAGGATGGAAAGGGGCGCGATGCCCAAGGAAAAGACTGAGACAATCAGATGGGGAATCCGGAGGTTCCGGGGGAATAAGATGGAAAGGGGCGCGATGCCCGAGGAACAGAGAAAGGAATGAAGGAGGATTAGGAGAAAAATCCGGAGGTTCCGGAGGAATAAGATGGAAAGGGGCGCGTTGCCCGAGGGGAAAGTCTGGAGGTTCCGAAGGGATAACGAAATCAGAAAGGGCGCGATGCCCAAAGAGGAGGGGTAAAATTCCTGGAGGTTCCAGGGAAATAGCAGGAAGGGGGACGCGATGCCCCAAGGGGAGTGAATTAAAGAAAGATGAAGATGAAGATGAGAAGTGCGGAATATCCGGAGGCGCCGGAAGGCGGGGGAAATACGGGTTCGGGAACCTGGGAAGAAGGAGGTGCAAATGCATGCGAATGCAGCAGCACGGATGTGATGAATGCACAAATGCGACAGAATGCATGGAATGCAAAGAACGTGAAGAACATGAAGGGCGAGAGAATGAGATCCTCCTCTTTACCCTTGGAATGGCCCATGAAGCGAAAGATGAGAATAGGGATGAAGTTGAATGGGAGGTGGGTAAAGGAGTGGAAGGCCCCTTAGCATCAAGATAACTGTCCCTCCACGGCAGTGAAAGTGTATAGCCAATTCGCCCAATAAAAGGAGCTCTAATAAGTGGCAACCCCCTTAGAAGGCAAAGATCAACAATGTGAGGGAGTTGGAGAGTTGGAACGGGAAGCATCATGTTGTCCATTGAATGTGGTATATATGGAATGTTGAGCAAAATGGGCATTCGCCCCTTGTAAGGAATAATAAATTCAGAATTCGAAAGTAGGAACAAGGGGTGCCCTGCCCGGCCCTTAGACGACATCAACGCCCGGCATTCTCCTCTGAGCAAGGGCAACGGCTTAGCCTCTTCAATCGTGCTCGGCACAATAACCCGGATTGGCATCCGGTAAATGAATTCCTGTATCTTGAACGGCATAGCCACAGCCAAATCCTTGCTGCCCGGCTCTTGATCATCTTCGGCACCTGTGCTTGTAGAAGGCCCCCCATTCCGAGTAGTAGAGGGAGGTGAAGCGGAGGCGAAAGGCTCCATGAATAGTGATGGTGTAATAGAAGGCGTTGGAGAAAGGATAAGTGGAGGTTCAAACACGTCGAGTTTCTCCCTCTGCTCGGAAGCAGTTGGGATTGGCTCGAGTGCAAAAAGGGGTGGATCCTGCTCAGGATTAGCCATGGGTAAAGGAGAAAGGTTAAGTGGTGGAATAGGGGTTATAAGCATGGTGGAGGGCCGAGGTGGCGGTAATGGGAGGTTAATTGGGGAAGGTTCAATGGTGGGGTTAATGTTGACCGATGGTGTGAAAGTTAATGGCTTAATAAGTGGAGGTTTAGCGGAAGGCTCGGGGGAGGCTGGTGTTGTGGAGGTTAATGGTGTAGCTGGCGGAGGTGTAATTGATGGAGGTTTAATGGAAGGTTCAGGGATAGGAGGAGACTTAAGAGGTGCCAGCGCGGGTGCTTGGAGTATCAACCCATCATCGTAACACCAATTAGTTTCGTAAACGGGGGTTGGATTGGCTATGGTGGCTTCGTCCTGAGCAGGGGGCTCGTCAAAATATAGTGGAGGGAGAGGGAAGTTAAGGAAACTCGGAAGGGGTGCCTGCGGAGCTTCATCATCATCGTACACTGCCTCGGATTCTTCAAATGCCGGCTCTTGATCGCTTGAAATGCCGAAGTCATAATCATCTATCCTATCTTTCCATTCTCTCTCCATCTTCGTAATATCATCCAGGAAAGCATGAAGAGGATTGATTGGAGTAGGAGGAGCGGGCCACGGGCTCGTAACCCTCTTTAATTGTTCCTCCATCAAAGTGATTTTATCGAGGAGAGTTTGCTGGAGGGGTGTGACCTGAGCAACCGAGGGTTGGCAGGGCATTGAAGGAGGAGGGGCCGCATAAAAAGGCCGTGGAGGGGAATTAATGGGCCGACCCATGGAAGAACCTGGATGGGCCGGATTGCAAGGAATAAATGGGCCTTGGGGCCGCGATGGAGGAGGAATGGAAGGAGGCGGGTGATGGGCCACCCGAGTAGCATGAACAGGAGGAGATGTAAGTGGATGATGGGCCACCCGAGTGTGAATAGAAGAGGGAGGTGGGTGATGGGCCACCCGAATAGGTTTAGAAGGAGGGAGAGATGAATGAGATGCACCCTCAATGGCAGCCTTAAGGGCTTGGATCTGTTGGGGGGTGAGATGATCTAATGCATGCAAAATTTGGGAGACTTTCTCATCATTAGGACGAGAGGGTCCCGAAGAGATAGTGGTTCGTGATTGAGTGGGTGGACCATGAGGATGGACATTGCCCATGGGTCGGGCATGACCGTAAGAATGAGGACGTGGCCCTTTGAAAGTATGGTGAGAATAATGATGAACATGTTGAAATTGAGGGGAATAGGATGTGCACGGTTGTGCATCCTCATGAATTGAATTAAACATGTTGTTTTGTTTATCAAAGTAAGCCATTATGCAAGCAATTTAATGTGCAAACAATTTACAAAGAAACACACAAGTTGGAATGGTTACCTTGATTTTTATGTTTGAACCTTGGTGAATTAATGAATTTTAGCAAAGTTTGGAATGATTCACACAAGGGGAGGAAACCTAGTTTCAATATGGTTAGAACTCCAATGCCAACTAGGAACCCTTTCTCACCGTGTATATGGCCAACTAACTCGGGACTTCAAAAGGGTACAACCTGCCCGGCGTCCATGATGGAATCCACGGGTGCGGGGACTTACGGAGGCTTGGAAAAGGGATTTCCAGTCCAAAGAGACGGAATGCTCAATGGAGGGTCGTCCCGATTCCAAGAGGGTGTGTGGAATCCTAGTGAGGAGAGAGGAGGTCTCCCAAACCAAATGCAAATGTGAATGCAGCAGGGTAAACAGGCCAACCACAATGATCAATCAACAAAGATAAGCATGAAATATCATGAAAAACCACAGCCGGGAGGGTTCTGGAAACCCACAGTAAAAAAAACACGCCCTGGAAGGGGGCGCTACTAACCAAAGACACGACAGTGTAACTGTCGTGAATCAACGTGAGGGGCCCAGGGGCAGGGTAAAACGCGCCTTAGGGTGAGGCGCTATCAATAAAAGGACGCCCTGATGGGGGGCGCTAATCAACAAATAAACGCCCTTAGGAAGGGCGTGAATTCACAGGCAGCAATATAAAGCAGGAAAACCCGGAAATATGCTGGAAAACGCCCTGTCAGAGGGCGTAAAATATGAAGTAGACGCCCTGGGTTAGGGCGTTCAATCAAGAACAACGCCTCTTCCAGAGGCGTGAATTCACTTTCTCCAGAAAACTTCACGGCCAGCAATATTAACACTCAATCACACAATCATGGCAATTAATAGAATAAGCATGCTCATCAAGAATTTTAAATAAGTGGCAATTTTAAAGAAGAATCAACAAACCGACCAATCACTTAGGGGAGGGTGTAAAACCAATGGAGGGTGCCCGAGGGGCACAAAAAGGGAGACGCACCGAGGGTGCAATAGGGGAGACGACACACGCGGGTGCCTAAGGGGAAAGGGGTAATAAAGAGAACACAAAGAGTCCCACCGTGATCGCCAATTTGTAGATTCCTTTAAAATCCACTTAAGATAAATAATAATTAAAAAGGAATAGGCAATGAATATGGAGATGAGAAGAAAAACATGCACGAGGTGCACAAGGGGAGTGTGTGATCGCCAGAGACACGAGGCCTCAAAATATATATAATCAATAAGACACGGGGAGAATGATCGCGAAAAGTACCTCAAAAGATGCGGGGATGTGAGTACTTCCTTTCTCTTCTAGATCGGCCGGCCGATGAAGAGAGTTCTCCTTTTTATTACCCTTGCAAAAAAAGACACAAACACCAAAAGATTGAATGAATTAGGACATGGTGAGTGTAGCATCAATTCTTTTAAAAAAATATGAACAGGAATAATTATGGAGAAGAACACACCTTAAGGGTGGTTGCCCTTAAACCCCTATGCAAAAGGGTGTGGGAAAAATGAATGATAAATGATATGAAAATAAAAGGAGATTGTGCAAGAGTTGCACTATGGGGAAAGTCTCAACGTGTTGAGAAAAGAGAGTTAAATAATGATGAATGCATGCATATGATGAAAATAAAATAAAGGGAATAGAGGGGAGATAAGAAAAAATCTGTGCGTTGCTTGGCTTTGATAATCAATGGGGAGAAGGTCTTCCAAAAGATGAAGAACAGGACGTGAGAAGCCCCTCCTAGCCACAGCAGCAGCACCTGCAAGAAGAAAGAAAAAACACAAAAGAAACAAAAGAAGAAAAAACACAGAAGAAGAAGAAGAATAGAGGGAGGGAGAAAAGGATCGACGAAAGGGGGGCCAACAGGAGGAACCAACCGGTTAACAGAGCCAATGGCTCTATTAAATAGGATCAAAGGGGGATAAACATGGGCAAGGAGTCCAAGAGTGGAAAGGATAAGAATGGGCAAGAGCCCAAACGAAGTAGGTGTGTAACGAAGCAAGGACTCTCTGGGGAAAGGGCTGCGAAGCCAGAAGATGAACCACGCCTCTGGTCAGGGCGTCAATTCAAGAATTGACGACCTGTCGAGGGGCGTTAATTTAAAACACGTCCTGCACAAGGGCGTTTCTTTCAAAACCAATTTTAGAAATAAAAACTCCCCATATCTGAAAAATGTAAAACACGCCTCGAACAAAGCCACTTTAAAAAACACGCCCCTTGGAAGGGCGTTAATTTCAAGTCTGTAAAACGGGGAAGTCGGTCAGACACCAAGAATTGACGCCCTCAGATGTGGTCGTCCTTTCTCAAAGAAACGCCCCAGATCAGGTCGTGTTTTGTTAAAAACACGCCCTTACCAAGGTCGTTAATTTCAAAAATTAGATAAATGCCCAGACAATCCAGAAAAATAGGAAAAAGGAGAAAATGGGGGAAACATAGGATAAATTCAATAAAAGTGGGAAAAACCACTCGAACAAGCTAGTTTGAGGGTCAAATGGGGCATTGCACGGCAATATGAAATATACTCAAAATAATGTCAATTTTAGCGTGTCTACATCCGTCTGATTGCAAACAACAGAGAAACGTGAAAAGTTTGGATCTTTGGCATCCTAATCATCTCGGATCGATGCTATCCACTAGCTGGAAGGGTCTAGGATGTGTTGGGATCGATTACAGGCCCTAAATAGGACTCTAGGGTCATCTAAACCCATGAAACCCTAGCAAACCCTATAAATAGATCCCAAGTTTCACATGTGCGACCCTTACTTTTGGCTCGCGTGGAACTAAGGTAAGGAGATATTATTTCAGGTAGTTTTTTTAGTTTATTTTGTTCATAATAGTAGGGTCTAACTACCCTCAAAATTTCATCTTTGGAGATCAAGCCATCAGGGAGAAAGAAGCATCCAAAGTCGCTGGTTCGGTACAAGCAACCCAGGAACCTGTGCCACCAGGCCAGATTGAGTAGCAAATTAAAGGCCCTAAACAAGGTAATTAGATATGAGTTCTTTAGAGTTATTTGTTCCTTTTAGCACCCTCTTCTTACCCTCCAATTTTCGTGGTCTTAGGTGAAGGGAATCAGAAGTTAGAAAGCCACGAAGTTGCTGGTTCAGTTGAGGACGAGTACAACTAGGGTCAAGTTCCAACCCAAAATTCGAAGTCTAAAGCTCAGTACAGAGGTAGGTTATCTCATGAATGGCTCAAAATTGATGTTAGGAATAAAAGCCCTCAATTTTCAGTCATTTTCATGCATCGTAGGTGGAGTATTTTATGTTTTATTGAGACTGCGTTGTAAGTTCATTTCCCATGCATACACCTAGCCCTAATGAAATAAAAATAGAGATTTCTTATTTATTTCTCATAACCTATGCATGTTCATGGCCTAATTACCTTCTAACATGACTTAGCTACGTGGTTACATCATTTTCCATGCATAGCATGCCCTATATTAGCACTTTATATCACTATTTTGTAACTTCTGTCAGTCAGACCTAAGACGGTCACCCAGGGACCGTCAGGCTTTCTTGCGGTCTAATGGAAAACCATTTTCTTATCTCTAAAGTGGTCTATCGCGAGACCGTCTTGGACTCCTTGCGGCCAGACCTTGACCACTTTCTGGTTCTATGAACCAGCCCGAGCCTAAATTCGGTATTTCATATACTTAGTATTATAATTCTGTTATTCCTCATGCAACCATGTTTTATTTTCCTATTAAAACACCCTATTTCAGGATGAGCATGTCATAGAACCTTATTTTTCATTATTATGAAATTTCAGGCCAAATGTTATAATTTTTTAATTAAATGATTTCTATGTTGTGGACATATTTCATGTGGCGTTAATATTGTTGTTTTAACCGTGTGTTTCACCGTTCCACTCTCATCTCTTGTCTTTCTTAAGTACATGGCGTACACCCCGGTATGCGACCATTAGATACACTTTGCACTTATAGGCACGTTTTTTGGACTTGTGAACCTCTCCGTTAGATATTACTTCCACCGGACTAGGTGATCTTATTTCAAGGTCTCCGTAAGACTCTGTGAGCCTGGGATTCCCACTAGGACGCCGAGCTGGTTCTACCCTTAAAACCCAATTGTTAGAAAACACTTAACCAGTGTTTTGATGTTCTGGACCTTAACGGCCTGTGGACGATTGCTAGAGGCACTTAGCGGCCCTTTACCTGACCGCTAAAGACCCTAAGCGGCCCTGTCATGACTGCAAGGCTCCAGAAGGATTCACTGCATCGACACCTTCTTTCTTCATGCGTCGAATCTATTCATAAAACGGTCTAGACCTGACCACATTTCTATCTTAAAAGGTCCTATCTAGACCGCTTGACTGTGTCAACGGTCCATTAAACGACCGCATTTTTCCTGATTCTGTCTAACCCGAAGTTTGACCTATTGGGTTGGGTTTTATAAGTTCCTAGATGGTCTATTGATTATCTAGATCCTAATATCTTGTTCAATAAGCTATATAATAAATTATGGAAGTTAAAGAATATGTCGTTATGCTGCCGAATTCTTTCCGTGGCATGACCTTGCTTTAAGTCCTTTTTGAACTCTCATATTCTAAATTGAAACATTCTTACCTTGGTATTGCCATCATGAAACTATAGTTGAACTTGTTGCATTATTGGCCATATTTTATTGTTATACTCATGGAAGTAGCTTGATTTATACGTGAAGATGCAGTTCGGGCACTGATTGTGTCCAAGGGCTCTATGCTAGTCCCCTCGGTTGATTGTCGGAAACATACTATAAACCATGGGGTATGATACTACTATCGTCGCATTGCGCTGGGAGTACTTTCTTTATAAATAAGTGAAATCCATGAATTCTCATGAGACTCTCTCTGGATTGAATTATTTCATGCTTGATTACATGACATTCTAGTGCATATCCTTTATGGTTATGAAAAGTGAAAAGTGAAAGTGTGTTCTCGTTACATGCAAGCATGCTCGTTCGTGAAAAGACCAAGTTACATTCTTGATATATTCTTACTTGAATCCTGCTCATCTATCACCATTCGTCCTACATCGTGATCTTGTCATGCTATTATGTCACTTTGTTTTATACGTGTGTTTTACCGTATATTCTTTTGATCTTACCCTCTTGAGCTAAAATGTTAATTACTTAAATATTGCCTTCATGTTGATACGAAGATATCTACTAGGCATGTGTGCTCATACCTACTTTTCTCAATCTTTTTCAAAAAATTCTAGCGGGTCGGATTCAGACTACTCAAGCGATGAGTCCGAGAGTGATTGATGATTCGAGAGAAGCCGTAGTTAGTCTAGTCAAGAGTCAATCATGTAATTTTCTATTTTATTGGGTCTAGTTAGTCAATGAGTCAAGATCATGTACTTGATTATTATTATCAATAAAAGTTAGATTTTTGTTGATCGAGTTATTGTGCCCATTCATCTTATGTGTGAATGATTGCGCTCTGATTGTTACTGTGACTTGAGGCTTCTCTTGCTGGTTGTTCACGTTCCTGATTATTTCCTCTATACATATATCTCGGGGCGTGACACACCTAAAAACAGAATTGTCTTCTGTATGATTGCATATCTTTTATGCTCTGCGATTAGATGAATGCATCGGATTGCTTATTTCTAGCACACGTTTCATTTGGCTAATACATTCATCTGTTATATGTGCCTAAGTCCCTCATCTAGTAGGTATATAAAAAGGCATGGCTAGAAAGATAGGGTAAGCCTATCTGGAATGCCACCCCTTGCGTGAGGAGATCTCTGAGCAAACCTCTGCCGAGTACCAAACCTGGATGTCTGACTGATTCCTGAATTTGAATTGTGACAGCTCTTTATCGTTACTGAGAATTGTCTTGAAATTCTTTCATCTATTGCTTGCATTGTGATAAATCGTTTACTGGTATATAAAGAGGCTCAGTTAGAAGGATAGGTTACACCTATCTGGAAAATTGACCCTTGCGTGAGGATATTCTTGAATCAAACCTCTGCCAGGTACCATACTGAAACGTTTGATTTCTTTATTTAGAGTTCTTAGTTTTTTAATGCCATTTCATATCAAATCTCCTTAGAGTTATTTCATACTGTGTTGGTGGTTCTGTTCTTGGCAGTTCTTCTATTTTAGTATTTCTTTTAATTGCTAGAGATCTGATAAATTTGGGGTAGATCTATTCAACCCCCTCTAGATTTGTAGTTCATCCCTTTTCACTCACATCAAACACGCCTCGAAGAATCTACATGCAGCTTTTCGGAGTCCGCTCGCGTCTCTTCAGGGGAAGGAGCAGTTAAGGCAGGGGCACCGACGTGTGGGAGGGGCACCGCCTCATCTTCGGCCTATAAATGGCTTTGAAGGGTGGCTTGGGCCTGCACATCCCTACAGCGCGCCAACCCGCCCTCTTTACCTCCCCCCTCTTCTTTCCTCTTCGTCTCCTTTTATTCCAGCGACGGAGGAGCCATGGAGTCTATTGATAAAGACAAAGATCCCAGAGTTGACTGGAGCTGTTTGGCCAACTCGACATAGCAGAATGGAGGACGGCTGGGTGGACGGCATAGCAGAAAGGCAGACGCATGATGGGTCCTTCCCTGTAGAGAGGCTACCCCCACCTAGGGAGAGGGAAGGGGGCTTTGGAGACACACCTTTTGTTGCATCTTCCCTATCGAGAAAGTGGGGCACCAGAAGGCCGCTCCGGGTCGCACGGGAGAGGCTTCCCCCTTGTCTGCTTCCCCTCCCTCTTCCTTCCAAAGAGGGGCTCCCCCCTCATTCTTTTTCTTTTCATTATCTTGCTCCTCATCTTTTCTTTTTCCTATTTTTTCTTGCCCGCTCCATCTTCCCAGATGGAAGGCATGGTCCAACACTTCTTTTCTATTGGCTCTTTCTTATTTCTTTTTCCCTTTTTCCTCGCACTTCATCCCAGTATTGTCTTCCCATGTAATACTGATAGATCTGGGCATCACTGGGTCTGCCGTTTCATCACCCGAGCCAGTTTTCACACTTGGCAGAGTCAGTGGCTCAGTTTGAAGCTGCTCCCCCTGCACGTGCCGAGTTATCACTTTCCTACTCTAAGTGCTATTGCCCCTACAAATGTATGAACAAGCACCATCAAGCAATAAAATATCATACTTATTGCCTCCCGCCTTTCTTTTTATATGCCTGCGTATTGTGTATGAATGGTATCAGGAATACAAAAGGAATTATGAGTTCACAAATAAAATTTACGTAGTGCCGTAGCATTCCATGTCCGCGGGACCGATTTTCCTTCCATGGTTGTGAGGCGGTCGGCCCCTTTTCCGAGTGTCTTGACCACTCGGTAAGGGCCTTCCCAGGTAGGGGCCAGCTTCCCCACCGCCTCTAGTGGTCGAGACGCTTCGGCCTTCCTTAGGACTAGGTCTCCCGGTAGGAACTGTCGATCCCAAACTTGGGCGTTGTAGTAACGGGCCATGCACCATTGGTACTCCGTCGCTCGGATCCTCATGACTTCGCGCACTTCATCGGCCAACTTGAGGTTCTCCAACAGCTTCTAGTTGTTGAGCTTGGGCTGAAAGTTGATAACTCACAATGATGGGCTACCGATCTTCAATGGAATGATTCTCTCAGTACCATAGACCAATTGAAAATGGGTTTCACCTATAGAGGCCCTTAGAGTGGAACGGTATGACCAGAGTACACTAGGTAATTCCTCAAGCCAATTACCCTTGGCTTTAACGAGTCTGGTCTTTATGCCCTTAAGAAGGGTCTTATTAGCATTCTCGACCAATTCGTTAGCCTGCGGGTGGGCTACCGAAGTAAAGTGATTGCGAATATGTAGGTCAGCACACATATTCTTAAAATAAGCACAGTTGATCTATCGGCCATTATCGCTTACTATCACTCATGGGATACCAAAGCAACATATGATCGACCGCCACACAAAACTCCAAATTACTCCTTCCGTCACCTTTGCGGAAGCTTCAACCTCGATCCACTTGGAGAGGTAGTTGATGCCGATGATAATGAATTTCTTCTGAGCCTGGGCGACAGGGAAAGGGCCTAGGATATCAATTCCCCACCAAGCGAAAGGATAGGTCTCAATGAGTGTTACAAGTGTTGAAGCCGGCTGATGGATCAGATGGTCGAACCACTGACAATGATCACACTCTCGAACATAGGTCGAGCAGTCGTGCTGCAACGTGGGTGTAGCAACCTTGGTAATTTTTCTAGAATTATTAAAAATGTAAAGGGGTTTATCTAAGCATTTAATAGGCTTAAAAGGGCTTAAAGGGCTAAATAATGAATTAATAGGTTAAGGCCTTTGAGAAATAAGCCCAATTCATAACCAAGTGATTAAGCCCACTAAAAATGGGCCTTAAACCCTAAAACCAAAGTTTTTGGCCCAAGCCCAAACCCTAGAGACATATTAGGGATAGTTCCCTAATCAAAGGAAATAATAGGGGAAATTAGAGTTTGAATTATTATAAAATTCAATTTTTAGAAAGCCAGGTAAGTCGCGGCCAGTCGTGCGATTGTGACCTGGTGATAGCGGTCCTAACCCTACCGCGACCTAGTTTCATAAATGGAAGGTGATAAACCCAGGGAAGTTTAGATTTTTATCCACCCAAATCACCAGGGATCAATGTGATCTGGCATGGAAACATTCTTATGACTCTTAGGGGATCGAATTGACACCCCATAGGACTCCTAATTCGACCTAAAACTTTAACCCTAGGCTAATCCCTATAAATAGGGCCCAGATTCGTCCTGCGCGAACCCTAATTTTGGATCACGCAAGGCCAAGGTAAAACGTCATCTTCATAAGTTCATCCTTTAAAACTTTTTATTCTCCTTAGTGTTGTCTAACTTCCTTCCGATTTTCATGTTAGGAGATCAAGCATCCAAAAAGTTAGAGGGATCGGAAGTCGATGGTTCCACGCAGAACGTGCAGGAACATGGGTGTTCTTCCGGTAACAAATTCACACTCTAGGAGCAAACCCAGAGGTAGGTTATCTCATGACTAGCCAAAACATCAAAGTATAAGCAAAAGTCCTCTGGTCTTGATCATTTTCATACTTTCTACGTTTAGAATTTCACATTTTCCCATGACTACGTTGTAGGTCTTTTTAGTTCATGCTATTCATAACATATTAACTAGAAAGATAAGAACTTTGATTAAATCCGTGCCTTCTGGTGCTTTATGTTGGGTTCGGTGCAGTATTCAGAGGGGGGGTGAATGAATATAACCCTTTAAAAAACTTTCGCCCAGTTAAAATATGATGCTCACTAGAATTACTAGTTCGCAAACTAGATAAGCTTAAAAGCTAATAAACAGTTGCAGAACAAAACAAGCATATAGTGAGATCACTAGGATGCTAACTAGGCTGAATTTGACAAGGAGACGCTCAACTAGAATATCACTCTCTTGACAAATTAAAACATTCTAAGAAGACTAATTAACTCTTCTTCTCAACCCGAAGCCAAACGCATGGAGCGCCCCTATGCATTCATCTAGGCGGAAGCAAATCATAAGCAATCAAACCACAATGCAAGAGGGGTTTTTAGGTGGTTCGGTCCTCCAGACCTACATCCACCCCACACTCAAACCGAGTGTGGCTTCCACTAGCTCACGCTAGAAACAGCAGACTCAGTCTGCAACAGGTGCTGCCACACAGCTTGACTAGGGGAACAGCCTCCCCTCTTCCTCCCAACCGGAGGGAACCACTAGTGACACCAGTCACTAGCAAACCAGAGACACACGGTCTCTCTTCCTCCAGACCCGGAGGGAACCACTAGTGACACCAGTCACTAGCAAACCAGAGACACACGGTCTCTCTTCCTCCAGACCCGGAGGGAACCCCTGGACTTGAATCCACAAGCCCAGAACCAGAGATCAGATCTCCCTTCCTCCAAACCGGAGGGAACCCACAAGTAGCACCCAGCTACTTGCAACCGGAGATAGTAATCTCCCTTCTCCTGAACTAATAGGAGGAACCCCGACCTCACCACTGAGGATCGGAAGAACACAGATAACCAAATGAAACAGGAAAAATAAGAAAAGAAAAAATACACAGTGATCAGAAAGCTGTAAAGATAAGTAACACAAATGTGGCACGCATGGAGCTGCCTAGCCTGGATTTAATCCATGGTCCAGTAGTCATATCTTCAGGTAAGCTTCTTTCTTCTTCTCCACGAGCTCTCTCGTTCACTCTCTATCTCTCTTTCTCTTTCTTCTGCTCTCCTAATCTCTCACTCTCTGCTGCACTTCTTCTTCTTCACTATTTCTTCTTTCTTCACATGAGCACTATCTCTCTCTCTTCTTCTCCTTTTGCTCTTCTTCTTTCTCTCTTCTTTTTCTCTGGATCGTGGCTCTCTATATGGACTTTTCTTCTCGCCAACTCGATCGCCCTACTTCTGTGGAAGAAGGCTCATATATATAGCAGCAGCAGCAGCCCCGACGTGTGACCTCCACATTTCCAGCCCTAAGTATTCGGACCACGTGGCAGTCTCTCAGCAGGCTTCATTCCAGCCTCGGATCACGTGCTGCCCAGGTATGTGGAATGTTCTTCCTCGAACCTGCAAGGAGATACAAACCATTAAAACTGAGGACCACAATAACTAAATCTGCACGAAGTATGTAGTAGCAATTCTAGATGCACTGAGAACGACACGAGATACACACTGTAACAGAGATAACACAACAAAGAGAACGACACGAAGAAGATGAAAAACAACACGAGGTAATAAGAAGAACGACACGAGATACATACGATGACTACAGCACGAAGTAAAGAAAACGACACGACGTAATAAACAGCAAAGAGAACGGCACGAGAACAACATGGACTGGCAACAGAAACCGACACGAAGTGGTTGCAAACAAGCAAGACACGAGGTCTACGTAAAGCAACACGAAGTGTGGTCAAGGCGAGAGAGGCACGAAGTCTAAAGCGAAAAACCAACACGAAGTCAGAAGAGTGACACGGCTATCACGACACGTGATGAAGCAGTGACACTAAAACAAAAAGACTCGAGGAACAACAGTATGTAACACGAAGTTAAACAAGCAGACATAAAAGATGACACGAGATGCAACTAGAAAACAGAGAGAAGCGACACGAGGTTCACACAGAAACGACACAAGGTGGCACAAAAAGCAACACGAGGTGCTGCAATGTTCTGCACGCAGTGGAACAAAAAATGACACGAAGACACAGAACAACAGTAACCGACACGAAGTGTGGTTACTAAACAGGAACGACACGAGGTCTACAGGGAAATGACTCGAAGTTCATCAGAACTATTAGAGCTGTTTCAGAAACACGACACGAAGTTAAGTGAGAACAGCACGAGGTGAAAACGACACGAGCTGACAGCAACTCAAGGACGAAAAATAGAAATCGACACGAAGTGTGGTTAAGGCGAAAAGGACACTGAGTCTAAAGAGAAAAACAGCACGAAGACAGCGAAAATGACACGAAGTTAATAAACTCAACACGAAGACATAACTACTGAAATAATACGAAAGACACGGACACATCACGAAGATCAACACAGAAACCGACACGAGGTGTGGTTTCAAAACAAACGAAATCGACACGAGATGAACAACTAAAAAAATAAAGGAAACGACACGAAATAAAGTAGAAACAACACGGACACACGACCTGAAGGACAGTAAACATAAACAACACGAAGTATGACAGAAACAGTACGGACATACAATGTACTACCTCATAGCAGATTTCCTGTTTAGGCATAGAACTCAACACGAAGTGTTGTAAGCTCAGACGACACGAGATCTTTTCGTGTTAGTGGGGGGAAACAACACGAAGACTCAAATACAGAAACAACACGAAGATGATGTGCAGTCTGATGTACAGACTTTGAAGAACAGTCCAATGTATGGACTTTGAAATCGAACACCAATGTGCAGACTTGACAGTGAAGACTAGTGTGCAGACTTCAAGTTTAACTGTGGATGTACAGACTTCACGCGTTGACGTAACATGCTATGTAATGTACACACTTCACTGAACAGGATGTGCAGACTTTATGAGCGCCAAGGGATGTACAGACTTGGATGACCAACGCCAATGTATAGACTTAGGAGCATAAGTCACGGCTGTACAGACTTAGCCTAAGACAATGCATAGGCTTGAAACGAGAGTCCAATGTATAGACTTGCATGATGCACAATTATACAGTCCAGTGTATAGACTTTGCTACCCAGACATGATATCTGATAGAATGCAATGCACATATATAAAGAGCAAATGCCATCAATGCTAGACATCATCATTCATAACAAACAAGAGTCTTTTCTTTAAGACCAGCTTTATTTCTGCCCAAGAAATTTTTGTTTGGAGGGAATCTTACAAATTTGGAATTAAAATGATTTCCCTGAACAAACCAGCAGTCCTTGACTGCATGCCCATACTTGCCACATTCAATGCACCTAGGGTGCTTACCTCTTGAGCCAGTAAATCCCCATGAAGGCCAAAACCAACACTCAATAGCTTTATGACCACGTCTGTTACAATTGTAACAAATGATATGTTGGTTTGAGGAAGACATGTTTCTTTTGGGGTGGTGATGATTATTTGGAAATGTTTTATCATGCATCATATCATCACTTATCATCACTCTGCAGTCATCCATATAATGACCATGCCTACCACAGTAGTAACAAGAGGCATCAGATTTCCTAGGAACATGGTTTCTATCATATGAGTTCCTAGATGTATGTGAATGAGTATAGGAAGCATGAACAGTGTGTACACCATCAGGCTCAACCGAGCTAGCAGCTTTCTGTTCGTGGGCAGGAATAGTCTTTACCTTCTTTATTTGACTCTTTCTTTTCAATTTATGATTATCCTTAACAGGTTCTATTTGTTTTTCTATTTTCTGGGCTCTGAACTGGAAAACAGGTTTTGACGGTGACTTATGATTTTCATTTTGTTTTGGGGATTACCTTGAGGTACCAACTAAATTAGAACTATGCATAAAGGTAGTATATAACTGGTTTCTGGTAGTTTCCTTAACATCAGGACTACAGCTTGTCCCCTTTCTTGGATTGCCATCCTTCATTTTCACAACAGTTTTTACTTTTCTTTCATTCTTAGCAGAATTGGATGCTAATTTTTCTAGATCCTGAATCTTATTCTCCAAAGATGTTATGTGAAGTTCATAACTGGCTATTTCCTGTTCACTGCAATTAACACATTCGCTTAGAACTTGGTTTACAGTTTTATACTTCCCAATTTCTTATTCTAGATTGTTCAAACTTTTTGAATTTTCATCATAAACAGCTTTTCCTTTTTCTGTGGTGAGAAGTCTTTCAGACAAGCCAGTGTTTAACCACTTCAGTTTTTCAACTTCAGCTTTTAATTCAGTGTTTTCTTCCTCAAGATCTCTAGTCTGAAATTCATTACCCTCACATCTCTCTCTTCCAGACATTAGCTCCAGTTTTTCAATTAATTCCTCTTCTCTTTCCTCCACTTTAATTTTCTCAGTGAGCAGGTTTTTGTGATCATCTTTAAGTGAGGCAATTTGTTTATTTAGCCGTTCATTCTCACTAAAGAGATCTTCATTTCGTTCTCTTAAAGCAGAGCATATTTTACAATCTGATTTAGCAGAAGAGGACTGTGAAACCTGATTTCATTCATTCATTCTGATAATAAGAGTTTTATTCTTCTTTTGAAGATCCTCATTCTCCAATTTCATTTTGTCCAATTCAGAATTAACTTCAGTTAGTTCTTGCATGCCTTTTAGATGCTCATTTTTCTTATCATTCAGTTGATTCTGAAGTTCAGACATTTTATCTAAGCATGTTTGTTTTTCAATTTTTAGAGAATCATTTTATTTCTTAAGATTCTGAACATCTAGCATGCATGCATCACAAGACTTTTTCATATTTGGACAGTTTTCACAGGAATCTTTCAGATTTATTATATCACATTTCTTTTTCAACTTTTTGTTCTCAGATTTCAATTTCTTGGATACTTCTAACAAATTTTCATACATCTCTATTAATTCATCGAAAGAGTATCATTCTGATTCAGAACTTACCTGAGATGAGATCTCATCTTCATCATCCCGGTTGGCCATGAAGCAGCTATCACCTTGCTGATTATGCGCAGAGACGACTCTGTCATATATCTCCTTTCCAGATGTGCACCTGAGAACAAAAGAATATACATCAGTATTAACAGCAGCTCTCAAGATATTAAGAATTATGACATTATCACGGTTCTTAAACGTGTCCTCACTAGACCACTTGGTCTGGTCTTTGGGTAGTCGATGTGGGCCTTTGGATAGTAAACTCCATAGTTTGGGATCAATGGAATCTACATACACAACTAGGCCTCCTAGCCAATTTTCAAAGTTAGAACCATCATAAATTGGAGGACGATCCATTTGGACAGATGGCAAACAGAATCAACTTACTAAAACAACCGACAGGAAATGCAGCAAAACCAAATGGGTAAGGCAAAGCACTAAACCGGTGAAACAAGACAACGAGCACAATGCATCCACTCTGAAAACGCACTAAACAGTTAGCAGGATCCTCTGCAGATTGTTAGATCTGTTAGATCAGAGACCCGCTCTGATACCAATTGTTGGGTTCGGTGCAGTATTCAGAGGGGGGTGAATGAATATAACCCTTTAAAAAACTTTTGCCCAGTTAAAATATGATGCTCACTAGAATTACTAGTTCACAAACTAGATAAGCTTAAAAGCTAATAAACAGTTGCAGAACCAAACAAGCATACAGTGAGATCACTAGGATGCTAACTAGGCTGAATTTGACAAGGAGACGCTCAACTAGAATATCGCTCTCTTGACAAATTAAAACATTCTAAGAAGACTAATTAACTCTTCTTCTCAACCCGAAGCCAAACGCATGGAGCGCCCCTATGCATTCATCTAGGTAGAAGCAAATCATAAGCAATCAAACCACAATGCAAGAGGGGTTTTTAGGTGGTTCGGTCCTCCAGACCTACATCCACCCCACACTCAAACCGAGTGTGGCTTCCACTAGCTCACGCTAGAAATAGCAGACTCAGTCTGCAACAGGTGCTGCCACACAGCTTGACCAGGGGAACAGCCTCCCCTCTTCCTCCCAACCGGAGGGAACCACTAGTGACACCAGTCACTAGCAAACCAGAGACACACGGTCTCTCTTCCTCCAGACCCGGAGGGAACCACTAGTGACACCAGTCACTAGCAAACCAGAGACACACGGTCTCTCTTCCTCCAGACCCGGAGGGAACCCCTGGACTTGAATCCACAAGCCCAGAACCGGAGATCATATCTCCCTTCCTCCAAACCGGAGGGAACCCACAAGTAGCACCCAGCTACTTGCAACCGGAGATAGCAATCTCCCTTCTCCAGAACTAACAGGAGGAACCCCGACCTCACCACTGAGGATCGGAAGAACACAGATAACCAAATGAAACAGGAAAAATAAGAAAAGAAAAAATACACAGCGATCAGAAAGCTGTAAAGACAAATAACACAAATGTGGCTCGCATGGAGCTGCCTAGCCTGGATTTAATCCACAGTCCAGTAGTCAGATCTTCAGGTAAGCTTCTTTCTTCTTCTCCACGAGCTCTCTCGTTCACTCTCTATCTCTCTTTCTCTTTCTTCTGCTCTCCTAATCTCTCACTCTCTGCTGCACTTCTTCTTCTTCACCCTTTCTTCTTTCTTCACACGAGCACTATCTCTCTCTCTTCTTCTCCTTCTGCTCTTCTTCTTTCTCTCTTCTTTTTCTCTGGATCGTGGCTCTCTATATGGACTTTTCTTCTCGCCAACTCGATCGCCCTTCTTCTGTGGAAGAAGGCTCATATATATAGCAGCAGCAGCAGCAGCAGCCCCGACGTGTGACCTCCACATTTCCAGCCCTTAGTATTCGGACCACGTGGCAGTCTCTCAGCAGGCTTCATTCCAGCCTCGGATCACGTGCTGCCCAGGTATGTGGAATGTTCTTCCTCGAACCTGCAAGGAGATACGAACCATTAAAACTGAGGGCCACAATAACTAAATCTGTACGAAGTATGTAGTAGCAATTCTAGATGCACTGAGAACGACACGAGATACACACTGTAACAGAGATAACACAACAAAGAGAACGACACGAAGAAGATGAAAAACAACACGAGGTAATAAGAAGAACGACACGAGATACATACGATGACTACAGCACGAAGTAAAGAAAACGACACGACGTAATAAACAGCAAAGAGAACGGCACGAGAACAACATGGACTGGCAACAGAAACCGACACGAAGTGGTTGCAAACAAGCAAGACACGAGGTCTACGTAAAGCAACACGAAGTGTGGTCAAGGCGAGAGAGGCACGAAGTCTAAAGCGAAAAACCAACATGAAGTCAAAAGAGTGACACGGCTATCACGACACGTGATGAAGCAGTGACACTAAAACAAAAAGACTCGAGGAACAACAGTAAGTGACACGAAGTTAAACAAGCAGACATAAAAGATGACACGAGATGCAACTAGAAAACAGAGAGAAGCGACACGAGGTTCACACAGAAACGACACGAGGTGGCACAGAAAGCAACACGAGGTGCTGCAATGTTCTGCACGCAGTGGAACAAAAAATGACACGAAGACACAAAACAACAGTAACTGACACGAAGTGTGGTTACTAAACAGGAACGACACGAGGTCTACAGGGAAACGACTCGAAGTTCATCAGAACTATTAGAGCTATTTCAGAAACATGACACGAAGTTAAGTGAGAACAGCACGAGGTGAAAACGACACGAGCTGACAGCAACTCAAGGATGAAAAATAGAAATCGACACGAAGTGTGGTTAAGGCGAAAAGGACACTGAGTCTAAAGAGAAAAACAGCACGTATAAAGAGCAAATGCCATCAATGCTAGACATCATTATTCATGTTGCTATCAATATGCAGAATGCTCAAGAATAAGAATGCATAGAAATGCACTTTGTTTATAGCAATCATCAATGCACAATAATATTGCTATCATCAAAATACAATATCAAATGCACTCAAATGCACTCACTGTCTTGCTATCATCAAAACCAAATAGCATTGCTATCATCAAAGTAACATAGCACATGCTTGTGCTAAGGGTCACAACATTCTCCCCCTTTTTGATGATGGCAACACAATGTGACAGTGAGTCACACACAAGATTTTCTCCCCCTTTGACATGATCAAAAAGAGAAAAACAGTAAAAACAAGAGTGTAAAGTGCATTATGCATGCAAGTGACTGCTAGAGCATTCTCCCCCTGAATGTAAGACTCCCCTGAATTATTTCTCCCCCTAAATAGAAGCTCCCCCTTTGAGAAGGAATATGAACAGATAAGCAAGGTAGAGAAAGTAGGAGGGTCACTTGACAATAGCTGAATCATAGGTTCAGAAAGGAAGCATGATTATAAGCAACTGTTAAAGTTTAAAAATCAGCAACATACAATTTTGACAAAGATTCAGGTTTAACAGTGATAATTCTAGAGTAAAACACCTGACCCCTGAAAAAGAGTTTTAGATTCCATTTATAGCAATGAATCTAGGGCACATGGTATTAATAGATAAGTCAGACATAATACCCTTTTGTGATTAAACAAGGAAATTCAAGAGAGGTAACTTGAATATGTATTAATAAAAACAATTTCCACTCATAGACTTTTGATTTTCGAAGGGTTACAGCAGTTTGATTTTCATTTTTCAAATTCCAGAGCCTGATCTAAGTAAATAGATCAGTGGCATTTATGATGTTGACATTAGGTGTACACCTTGATCAGAGGTAAGTACCCCTAGTTACTAGGCATAAACTACTAGATCTATTTCAGATCAAAATCCACAAAGAATATTCTTCACTTTTGACATTAAGGGTACACCTTGATTAGAGGCCAGTACCCTCAGTTACTTGGTGAGGACTCCCCCTATAGATTTGACCCTATGAACAGAGATAGTCTAAAGCACTTCATGACATGTGAATTTTCCTACTTCTTTGGAGGAGTTCACAGTTTCTCAGTGCAATCAGCCATTGCTCTGTCACTATGTTCAGTTCTTAACATTAATGAATTTATTTACTACTGCCCTTAATTCTTTTAGAGTGATTGACTAAAAAATCAGTACACACTCTTATTAGCCTGTTCTAGACATATCCAATTCAACACATTTAGGCATTACAAAAAACTTTTTCTATTTTAGCTATGAGACAAAGATTAAGAGCTATAAAAGTTTTCTTTTATCTCAAATTCTGAAGTGCAGACACTTAACTCTCCAATTTATAAAGGTTAAACCTTTAGTTCTTTTCAATTTGTAAATGTGATTCTTATAAGTGAACAGTTGCAATAATCACCATTCAATGTACTAAACCAGATGCAAAGCTGTTGTTTAGTGAAGAAATGGGGAAAGGATAGCAATAAGCATTATGATCCATAGCATCTGATGATAGTGAATATGAATGAGTTGAGAGGGGACAATGAGAAATACCAAGGATTCAATGAATTGAATAGAACTCTCAGCTCCCCCTGACATCATGATGCAAGAGATATGCTATGCAATCAGTTCAGCTTTATGCATCCAAGTCATGCACATTTTTATCCTTTTTCAGATTTTTTTTAAAAAATATGATGCAGTACACTGTTTTACATGAGGACTAGACCCTTGGTACTTGGGCATAGAACCTGGTCTCAAAGACCATCTCACACATGGTAGGAACCTCCGGGCAGATTTCCCTGCCTTTTAGTAACATACCATTTGATATACCAGGGTTAACAAGGACAATGCAACATAAAGCAGTCCTTCATGCATTGAACAGCATCATTGACACATGCAATGACAATCAGTCTATACACAATCAGTCCAAGTATGCATTCAATAACAAGCATGCAATGCATTAACACAAAACACATGCATGGACACAGAGTCTATATAGTGCATCAACTGTATACACTAAAGAAGCATTCAAATTCAGTTCAACATATGGCAAGAGAAGAGCATCAGATATGCAGAATTGAATTCAATAGCTGAGTCTGGAATACAGACTGATCAGCTAGACATGAAGAGTTCATTAAAAAATCATAAGCAATCAAACCACAATGCAAGAGGGGTTTTTAGGTGGTTCGGTCCTCTAGACCTACATCCACCCCACACTCAAACCGAGTGTGGCTTCCACTAGCTCACGCTAGAAACAGCAGACTCAGTCTGCAACAGGTGCTGCTACACAGCTTGACCAGGGGAACAGCCTCCCCTCTTCCTCCCAACCAGAGGGAACCACTAGTGACACCAGTCATTAGCAAACCAGAGACACACGGTCTCTCTTCCTCCAGACCCGGAGGGAACCACTAGTGACACCAGTCACTAGCAAACCAGAGACACACGGTCTCTCTTCCTCTAGACCTGGAGGGAACCCCTGGACTTGAATCCACAAGCCCAGAATCGGAGATCAGATCTCCCTTCCTCCAAACCGGAGGGAACCCACAAGTAGCACCCAGCTACTTGCAACCGGAGATAGCAATCTCCCTTCTCCTGAACTAACAGGAGGAACCCCGACCTCACCACTGAGGATCGGAAGAACACAGATAACCAAATGAAACCGGAAAAATAAGAAAAGAAAAAATGCACAGCGATCAGAAAGCTGTAAAGACAAATAACACAAATGTGGGACGCATGGAGCTGCCTGGCCTGGATGTAATCCACGGTCCAGTAGTCAGATCTTCAGGTAAGCTTCTTTCTTCTTCTCCACGAGCTCTCTCATTCACTCTCTATCTCTCTTTCTCTTTCTTCTGCTCTCCTAATCTCTCACTCTCTGCTGCACTTCTTCTTCTTCACTCTTTCTTCTTTCTTCACACGAGCACTATCTCTCTCTCTTCTTCTCCTTCTGCTCTTCTTCTTTCTCTCTTCTTTTTCTCTGGATCGTGGCTCTCTATATGGACTTTTCTTCTTGCCAACTCGATCGCCCTTCTTCTGTGGAAGAAGGCTCATATATATAGCAGCAGCAGCAGCAGCAGCCCCGACGTGTGACCTCCACATTTCCAGCCCTAAGTATTCGGACCACGTGGCAGTCTCTCAGCAGGCTTCATTCCAACGTCGGATCACGTGCTGCCCAGGTATGTGGAATGTTCTTCCTCGAACCTGCAAGGAGATACGAACCATTAAAACTGAGGGCCACAATAACTAAATCTGCATGAAGTATGTAGTAGCAATTCTAGATGCACTGAGAATGACACGAGATACACACTGTAACAGAGATAACACAACAAAGAGAATGACACGAAGAAGATGAAAAACAACACGAGGTAATAAGAAGAACGACACGAGATACATACGATGACTACAGCACGAAGTAAAGAAAACGACACGACGTAATAAACAGCAAAGAGAACGGCATGAGAACAACATGGACTGGCAACAGAAACCGACATGAAGTGGTTGCAAACAAGCAAGACACGAGGTCTACGTAAAGCAACACGAAGTGTGGTCAAGGCGAGAGAGGCACGAAGACTAAAGCGAAAAACCAACACGAAGTCAGAAGAGTGACACGGCTATCACTCCACGTGATGAAGTAGTGACACTAAAACAAAAAGACTCGAGGAACAACAGTAAGTGACACGAAGTTAAACAAGCAGACATAAAAGATGACACGAGATGCAACTAGAAAACAGAGAGAAGCGACACGAGGTTCACACAGAAACGACACGAGGTGGCACAGAAAGCAACACGAGGTGCTGCAATGTTCTGCACGCAGTGGAACAAAAAATGACACGAAGACACAGAACAACAGTAACCGACACGAAGCGTGGTTACTAAATAGGAACGACACGAGGTCTACAGGGAAACGACTCGAAGTTCATCAGAACTATTAGAGCTGTTTCAGAAACATGACACGAAGTTAAGTGAGAACAGCACGAGGTGAAAACGACATGAGCTGACAGCAACTCAAGGACGAAAAATAGAAACCGACACGAAGTGTGGTTATGGCGAAAAGGACACTGAGTCTAAAGAGAAAAATAGCACGAAGACAGCGAAAATGACACGAAGTTCATAAACTCAACACGAAGACATAACTACTGAAATAATACGAAAGACACGGACACATCACGAAGATCAACACAGAAACCGACACGAGGTGTGGTTTCAAAACAAACGAAATCGACACGAGATGAACAACTAAAAAAACAAAGGAAACGACACGAAATAAAGTAGAAACAACACGGACACACGACCTGAAGGACAGTAAACATAAACAACACGAAGTATGACAGAAACAGTACGGTCATACAATGTACTACCTCATAGCAGATTTCCTGTTTAGGCATAGAACTCAAAACGAAGTGTTGTAAGCTCAGACGACACGAGATCTTTTCGTGTTAGTGAGGGGAAACAACACGAAGACTCAAATACAGAAACAACACGAAGATGATGTGCAGTCTGATGTACAGACTTTGAAGAACATTCTAATGTATGGACTTTGAAATCGAAGACCAATGTGTGGACTTGACAGTGAAGACTAGTGTGCAGACTTCAAGTTTAACTGTGGATGTACAGACTTCACGCGTTGACGTAACATGCTATGCAATGTACACACTTCACTGAACAGGATGTGCAGACTTTGTGAGCGCCAAGTGATGTATAGACTTGGATGACCAACGCCAATGTATAGACTTAGGAGCATAAGTCACGGCTGTACAGACTTAGCCTAAGACAATGCATAGGCTTGAAACGAGAGTCCTATGTATAGACTTGCATGATGCACAATTATACAGTCCAGTGTATAGACTTTGCTACCCAGACATGATATCTGACAGAATGCAATGCACATATATAAAGAGCAAATGCCATCAATGCTAGACATCATCATTCATAACAAACAAGAGTCTTTTCTTTAAGACCAGCTTTATTTCAGCCCAAGAAATTTTTGTTTGGAGGGAATCTTACAAATTTCATTAAGACTTTTTCATATTTGGACAGTTTTCACAGGAATCTTTCAGATTTATTCTATCACATTTCTTTTTCAACTTTTTGTTCTCAGATTTCAATTTCTTGGATACTTCTAACAAATTTTCATACATCTCTATTAATTCATCGAAAGAGTATCCTTCTGATTCAGAACTTACCTGAGATGAGATCTCATCTTCATCATCCCGGTTGGCCATGAAGCAGCTATCACCTTGCTGATTATGCGCAGAGACGACTCTGTCATATATCTCCTTTCCAGATGTGCACCTGAGAACAAAAGAATATACATCAGTATTAACAGCAGCTCTCAAGATATTAAGAATTATGACATTATCACGGTTCTTAAACGTGTCCTCACTAGACCACTTGGTCTGGTCTTTGGGTAGTCTATGTGGGCCTTTGGATAGTAAACTCCATAGGTTGGGATCAATGGAATCTACATACACAACTAGGCCTCCTAGCCAATTTTCAAAGTTAGAACCATCATAAATTGGAGGACGATCCATTTGGACAGATGGCAAACAGAATCAACTTACTAAAACAACCGACAGGAAATGCAGCAAAACCAAATGGGTAAGGTAAAGCACTAAACCGGTGAAACAAGACAACGAGCACAATGCATCCACTCTGAAAACGCACTAAACAGTTAGCAGGATCCTCTGCAGATTGTTAGATCTGTTAGATCAGAGACCCGCTCTGATA
Organism: Amorphophallus konjac; assembly: GCA_022559845.1. Classification (NCBI taxonomy): domain Eukaryota; kingdom Viridiplantae; phylum Streptophyta; class Magnoliopsida; order Alismatales; family Araceae; genus Amorphophallus; species Amorphophallus konjac. The sequence goes on along the minus strand of CM040125.1, from coordinate 289,187,270 downwards.
CCAATTGTTGGGTTCGGTGCAGTATTCAGAGGGGGGGTGAATGAATATAACCCTTTAAAAAACTTTCACCCAGTTAAAATATGATGCTCACTAGAATTACTAGTTCGCAAACTAGATAAGCTTAAAAGCTAATAAACAGTTGCAGAACCAAACAAGCATACAGTGAGATCACTAGGATGCTAACTAGGCTGAATTTGACAAGGAGACGCTCAACTAGAATATCGCTCTCTTGACAAATTAAAACATTCTAAGAAGACTAATTAACTCTTCTTCTCAACCCGAAGCCAAACGCATGGAGCGCCCCTATGCATTCATCTAGGCGGAAGCAAATCATAAGCAATCAAACCACAATACAAGAGGGGTTTTTAGGTGGTTCGGTCCTCCACACCTACATCCACCCCACACTCAAACCGAGTGTGGCTTCCACTAACTCACGCTAGAAACAGCAGACTCAGTCTGCATCAGGTGCTGCCACACAGCTTGACCAGGGGAACAGCCTCCCCTCTTTCTCCCAACCGGAGGGAACCACTAGTGACACCAGTCACTAGCAAACCAGAGACACACGGTCTCTCTTCCTCCAGACCCGGAGGGAACCACTAGTGACACCAGTCACTAGCAAACCAGAGACACACGGTCTCTCTTCCTCCAGACCCGGAGGGAACCCCTGGACTTGAATCCACAAGCCCAGAACCGAAGATCATATCTCCGTTCCTCCAAACCGGAGGGAACCCACAAGTAGCACCCAGCTACTTGCAACCGGAGATAGCAATCTCCCTTCTCCTGAACTAACAGGAGGAACCCCGACCTCACCACTGAGGATCGGAAGAACACAGATAACCAAATGAAACCGGAAAAATAAGAAAAGAAAAAATACACAGCGATCAGAAAGCTGTAAAGACAAATAACACAAATGTGGCACGCATGGAGCTGCCTGGCCTGGATGTAATCCACGGTCCAGTAGTCAGATCTTCAGGTAAGCTTCTTTCTTCTTCTCCACGAGCTCTCTCGTTCACTCTCTATCTCTCTTTCTCTTTCTTCTGCTCTCCTAATCTCTCACTCTCTGCTGCACTTCTTCTTCACACTTTCTTCTTTCTTCACACGAGCACTATCTCTCTCTCTTCTTCTCCTTCTGCTCTTCTTCTTTCTCTCTTCTTTTTCTCTGGATCGTGGCTCTCTATATGGACTTTTCTTCTCGCCAACTCGATCGCCCTTCTTCTGTGGAAGAAGGCTCATATATATAGCAGCAGCAGCAGCCCCGACGTGTGACCTCCACATTTCCAGCCCTAAGTATTCGGACCACGTGGCAGTCTCTCAGCAGGCTTCATTCCAGCCTCGGATCACGTGCTACCCAGGTATGTGGAATGTTCTTCCTCGAACCTGCAAGGAGATACGAACCATTAAAACTGAGGGCCACAATAACTAAATCTGCACGAAGTATGTAGTAGCAATTCTAGATGCACTGAGAACGACACGAGATACACACTGTAACAGAGATAACACAACAAAGAGAACGACACGAAGAAGATGAAAAACAACACGAGGTAATAAGAAGAACGACACGAGATACATACGATGACTACAACACGAAGTAAAGAAAACGACACGACGTAATAAACAGCAAAGAGAACGGCACGAGAACAACATGGACTGGCAACAGAAACCGACACGAAGTGGTTGCAAACAAGCAAGACACGAGGTCTACATAAAGCAACATGAAGTGTGGTCAAGGCGAGAGAGGCACGAAGTCTAAAGCGAAAAACCAACACGAAGTCAGAAGAGTGACACGGCTATCACGACACGTGATGAAGCAGTGACACTAAAACAAAAAGACTCGAGGAGCAACAGTAAGTGACACGAAGTTAAACAAGCAGACATAAAAGATGACACGAGATGCAACTAGAAAACAGAGAGAAGCGACACGAGGTTCACACAGAAATGACACGAGGTGGCACAGAATGCAACACGAGGTGCTGCAATGTTCTGCACGCAGTGGAACAAAAAATGACACGAAGACACAGAACAACAGTAACCGACACGAAGTGTGGTTACTAAACAGGAACGACACGAGGTCTACAGGGAAATGACTCGAAGTTCATCAGAACTATTAGAGCTGTTTCAGAAACACGACACGAAGTTAAGTGAGAACAGCACGAGGTGAAAACGACACGAGCTGACAGCAACTCAAGGACGAAAAATAGAAATCGACACGAAGTGTGGTTAAGGCGAAAAGGACACTGAGTCTAAAGAGAAAAATAGCACGAAGATAGTGAAAATGACACGAAGTTCATAAACTCAACACGAAGACATAACTACTGAAATAATACGAAAGACACGGACACATCACGAAGATCAACACAGAAACCGACACGAGGTGTGGTTTCAAAACAAACGAAATCGACACGAGATGAACAACTAAAAAAACAAAGGAAACGACACGAAATAAAGAAGAAACAACACGGACACACGACCTGAAGGACAGTAAACATAAACAAGACGATGTATGACAGAAACAGTACGGACATACAATGTACTACCTCATAGCAGATTTCCTATTTAGGCATAGAACTAAACACGAAGTGTTGTATGCTCAGACGACACGAGAGGGGAAACAACACGAAGACTCAAATACAGAAACAACACGAAGATGATGTGCAGCCTGATGTACAGACTTTGAAGAACAGTCCAATGTATGGACTTTGAAATCGAAGACCAATGTGTAGACTTGACAGTGAAGACTAGTGTGTAGACTTCAAGTTTAACTGTGGATGTACAGACTTCACGCGTTGACGTAACATGCTATGTAATGTACACACTTCACTAAACAGGATGTGCAGACTTTGTGAGCGCCAAGTGATGTACAGACTTGGATGACCAACGCCAATGTATAGACTTGGGAGCATAAGTCACGGCTGTACAGACTTAGCCTAAGACAATGCATAGGCTTGAAACGAGAGTCCAATGTATAGACTTGCATGATTCATAATTATACAGTCCAGTGTATAGACTTTGCTACCCAGACATGATATCTGACAGAATGCAATGCACATATATAAAGAGCAAATGCCATCAATGCTAGACATCATCATTCATGTTGCTATCAATATGCAGAATGCTCAAGAATAAGAATGCATAGAAATGCACTTTGTTTATAGCAATCATCAATGCACAATAATTGTCACGCCCCGAGCGCGGAAGATACCCGGAGATGCGCGACGTGTCTATATCAATCATGTCAATCAGAGTGGTCGTGTATTCGACACAAAGACAGAGATGCGCAAAATAGCAAGATAACCCAATCCTTTATTTCATAATGGATAGACTATTACAAATCCAATACTCTGTTTAACAAAAAGGAAAAGAATACATATTTGACTCAAGAAACTATGGAAAAGACTAGGCGACACTTGTAGAAGCTCTATCACTTTCACTCTTGACCATTCCCATCCGATTGACTTCCATCGTCGTCGGACTTACCTGAAAAGTAAAAAGGGACAAACGGAATGAGCGAACGCTCAGTAGGAAATTATATCTCAAGTACTAGCAAGTGGTTTAAGTAATTACATTTTCATGGATGCAATAAAGCTATGCATGCTCGCATGAAACGACAAGATAGAGAGAATGTAATATCAAGAAAATAAGATGAACTTAGTCATGAACTTCCAACAAGATAACAAGTTTATTCGAGATATTCAAGCAAGTACATTTAACAAGTCATGTCAAGAACTTTGGCTATCATGTATCAAGCAAGTAAATTACCCTTTTTCGGGCCACGCATTTCATTTCATGTCAAGTACGAGTCAAGTACAAGATGTGTGTGGAATGTCCAATCAAGCAAGTCAAGTACTCGGTATAATGCCAGATACCTTATCATTTTAACTCCCATGGGCACAAGTACTTTCGGGTGCTCCTCCCAGGACCAGATCGGGCCCTATATGCGCAGGCATTTATCATGTGTTTTGACATCCACTCTTGTTTATATAGCCAATATAGAATTTCAATAATCAAGCTTGTAGACACGTATGACAACTTTGATAGAATAGAGTCCAAAATATGACAAAGGACATAGAATGGCGATAATAACGGTATAATCACGATGTCGATAAAACTAGGTAGAATATGGTTCCCTTAACTTAGGTACCATGACAAATCAATATGGACATTCTTTATATAGAATTGAGGTCCACATGAACATAAGATCAAGCAAGATACCCTCATTCTTATCATAGAATTGGGGTTTACAAGAATGACACGATATGGCATGATATCATCATCCCATCAAGAATTTCTTATGATATACTCTTTGTATAATCATAAGGGCCGGTATACCATGTTTCTTTAGATTGACATGGCAAGGATCGTGTAACGGGTTTTTAGGGTACAACCAGCTCAGTCGGCCTTGAGGGAATCCAAGGCTACGAGGAGTCTTACGGAGGTCTCTATGACTAACTCGCTAGTCCAAAGGAACGGAATGTCCAATGGAGAGCTTGTATGTCAATGAGAGTTGAGTGTGATCGATAAATCAACATGAAACGTGGGACTATACTCACGGAGTGGAGAATAGTGCCGATATATATATATATATATATATATATATATATATGTATAATATGAAACCATCGGTAATAGAATCAGGATAAAATCAGTTTACAGTAAAATAACGACTTAAGTAAAGTCGTGTATTGAATAATTAACGCCTAACAGAAGGGCGTTTACATATATTGCCAATTTGCAGAATTTCCATTATTTCATTAATTTATCAAAAACACGCCTTCCCTGGGGGCGTTTCTTCAAAGTTGACGACTGCAGAGGCAGGCGTCTCATCATTTACATATTCGACAGGATATAATTATTCTCAGAAATTTATCAAAAATGCGCCCTTGGAAGGGGCGTTACTTTCTAATTCCATTTTACAGAATATGTGAATTTCAGGATTTTAACAGATACACGCCCTAGGAAGGGGCGTTTCTTTTCAGATTCACGCCTTGTACTGGGGCGTTAGAATATGGAAAACGACTTTGTCCAAGTCGTGAATTTCAAGGGATTTACGATATTTTAATAAATAATATTTCGAGAGACAGGAGACATGTCATGGCAGTAAAATTTAACAGGAATTCACAGAGTCATGCAAGATATTAAAAATCAATATTTCATATGTATTGTAATTTTTAAACAGGATCAATCATTAATCACATGCGATTCTTATGAAATTAACGCCTGCGTAGAGGGCGTCAAATATTAAATTGACGACCACTAGCATGGTCGTTTCTTTTAAATTAGCGCCCTAATCAAGGGCGTTTCTTTCAAAATTTTGCAGAAAACGTAATAAAACCTTATAAACAGTATGCATGCCATGCTCATATACGTATGTATAGATATCTTGCATTAATTCTTATTTGGGCTACAATAACTTGAGAAAATCCTACCTTTAAGAGTTGATTTGGAGATGACGATTTGCAGATTGATATGAAGAAGGGAGAAAACTCTGTTGCTTAAACAGCAACCAATAACTTCAGCCGTATCAGCAGGAAGAAGTCTTTATGTTCAACTGATGAACCCCTTTCGACTGAACTTCCTACAGAGAAATACGAAGAAACATTAATATTTTCTTCATAATACCTGACCGAAGGTAAAGGAAAGATTATTACCTTTGTTCTTCACAACCCCAATGCTTCTTCAACCTGGAAGAAGGAAGAAGTCGAATTAATGATCGTCCACCAAATCAAAAAGGGACAGAGAGAAGGAAGAGCTATTGCTCTGTAATTACCTTCAGAGAACTCGAACGCCAAATAGCGTTCACGGGTTCGAGCAGTAGATTATTTATAGGGTTATGGAAGTCCTATTAAAAGTAGTGTTTGATTGAGGGTAACATATCCCCAATAGAGTCCTTACTCTAATAGACACTTACTAGATTAGGTTAATCTTCCCTGGATAAGCTCTGGGTTCGAACGAGTCACGAACTGAATTAACGCCTTTGGTCAGGGCGTGTATTCTTTAATTAACGCCTTGCATAAGGGCGTTTCTTAAAAAGCGCCTTGAAAAAGGGCGTTTCGTGTTTTAAAACACGCCCAAGATAGAGGCGTTTCTTTTACTTACCCATTTGGTCGCGTGAGAACTGACGACCGTAGGTGTGGGCGTCCTTTCTTTATTCACGCCATGGATAGAGGCGTTTCTTTATAAATTAACGCCTTAATAAGAGGCGTTATTTTTAATTTGTTTTATTTCGTCCAATTAACCCTATTCCTTTTATATATATATTACTTCTGTAATATATATGTTTTAATTCATTTCAATTATTCATTTATTAGGGTTGCTACAATAATATTGCTATCATCAAAATACAATATCAAATGCACTCACTGTCTTGCTATCATCAAAACCAAATAGCATTGCTATCATCAAAGCAACATAGCACATGCTTGTGCCTAAGGGGCACAACATTCTCCCCCTTTTTGATGATGGCAACACAATGTGACAGTGAGTCACACACAAGATTTTCTCCCCCTTTGACATGATCAAAAAGGGAAAAATAGTAAAAATAATAGTGCAAAGTGCATTATGCATGCAAGTGACTGCTAGAGCATTCTCCCCCTGAATGTAAGACTCCCATGAATTATTTCTCCCCCTAAATAGAAGCTCCCCCTTTGAGAAGGAATATGAACAGATAAGCAAGGTAGAGAAAGTAGGAGGGTCACTTGACAACAGTTGAATCATAGGTTCAGAAAGGAAGCATGATTATAAGCAACTGTTAAAGTTTAAAAATCAGCAACATACAATTTTGACAAAGATTCAGGTTTAACAGTGATAATTCTAGAGTAAAACACCTGACCCCTGAAAAAGAGTTTTAGATTCCATTTATAGCAATGAATCTAGGGCACATGGTATTAATAGATAAGTCAGACATAATACCCTTTTGTGATTAAATAAGGAAATTCAAGAGAGGCAACTTGAATATGTATTAATAAAAACAATTTCCACTCATAGACTTTTGATTTTCGAAGGGTTACAGCAGTTTGATTTTCATTTTTCAAATTCCAGAGCCTGATCTAAGTAAATAGATCAGTGGCATTTATGCTATTGACATTAGGTGTACACCTTGATCAGAGGCAAGTACCCCTAGTTACTAGGCATAAACTACTAGATCTATTTCAGATCAAAATTCACAAAGAATAGTCTTCACTTTTGACATTAAGGGTACACCTTGATTAGAGGCCAGTACCCTCAGTTACTTGGTGAGGACTCCCCCTATAGATTTGACCCTATGAACAGAGATAGTCTAAAGCACTTCATGACATGTGAATTTTCCTACTTCTTTGGAGGAGTTCACAGTTTCTCAGTGCAATCAGCCATTGCTCTGTCACTATGTTCAGTTCTTAATATTAATGAATTTATTTACTGCTGCCCTTAATTCTTTTAGAGTGATTGACTAAAAAATCAGTACACACTCTTATTAGCCTGTTCTAGACATATCCAGTTCAACACATTTAGGCATTACAAAAAACTTTTTCTATTTTAGCTATGAGACAAAGATTAAGAGCTATAAAAGTTTTCTTTTATCTCAAATTCTGAAGTGCAGACACTTAACTCTCCAATTTATAAAGGTTAAACCTTTAGTTCTTTTCAATTTGTAAATGTGATTCTTATAAGTGAACAGTTGCAATAATCACCATTCAATGTACTAAACCAGATGCAAAGCTATTGTTTAGTGAAGAAATGGGGAAAGGATAGCAATAAGCATTATGATCCATAGCATCTGATGACAGTGAATATGAATGAGTTGAGAGGGGACAATGAGAAATACCTAGGATTCAATGAATTGAATAGAACTCTCAGCTCCCCCTGACATCATGATGCAAGAGATATGCTATGCAATCAGTTCAGCTTTATGCATCCAAGTCATGCACATTTTTATCCTTTTTCAGATTTTTTTCAAAAATATGATGCAGTACACTGTTCTACATGAGGACTAGACCCTTGGTACTTGGCAGAGAACCTGGTCTCAAAGACCATCTCACACATGGTAGGAACCTCCGGGCAGATTTCTCTGCCTTTTAGTAACATACCATTTGATATACCAGGGTTAACAAGGACAATGCAACATAAAGCAGTCCTTCATGCATTGAACAGCATCATTGACACATGCAATGACAATCAGTCTATACACAATTAGTCCAGGTATGCATTCAATAACAAGCATGCAATGCATTAACACAAAACACATGCATGGACACAGAGTCTATATAGTGCATCAACTGTATACACTAAAGAAGCATTCAAATTCAGTTCAACATATGGCAAGAGAAGAGCATCAGATATGCAGAATTGAATTCAATAGCTGAGTCTGGAATGCAGACTGATCAGCTAGACATGAAGAGTTCATTAAAAAATCAACCAAGCAAATCAACATGAAACTCACAATTTTCATGCTCACAATTTCAGATAATGGAATTTAAAACAGATTTCAGAACTGACCTGAATTGAATCATGGGGTTTTCTTTTTGAGTACCTTGGTTGACCCCTTTTATTTCTCCTTCCAAGGCACACCTGCAGCAAGTCAATCAAGTTGATCTTGCAGAGACCCAAGCAGTCTTGGGTCCTGCACTACCCCTATAAGGTGTTCTAAACAGTTTCTTAGCAACATGGTCATCAAATTTCATCAGAAAATAATTGTCCATAGAGTGACCAAGTTTACCACAATATCTACATGAAACAGCAGATTTTCTGGTCCTATGATGCATATCAACAGCAGCATGAGACCTATGATAATGAGCATGAATTGTTCTGTTGTAAGCATGAATTTTTGAATTACCATTACCTGCCCACCAGCATTCAGAGGCTCGGTGGCCAGGTTTTCCACATTCATAACAAACAAGAGTCTTTTCTTTAAGACCAGCTTTATTTCTGCCCAAGAAATTTTTGTTTGGAGGGAATCTTACAAATTTGGAATTAAAATGATTTCCCTGAACAAACTAGCAGTCCTTGACTGCATGCCCATACTTGCCACATTCAATGCACCTAGGGTGCTTACCTCTTAAGCCAGTAAATCCCCATGAAGGCCTAAACCAACACTCAATAGCTTTATGACCACGTCTGTTACAATTGTAACAAATGATATGTTGGTTTGAGGAAGACATGTTTCTTTTGGGGTGGTGATGATTATTTGGAAATATTTTATCATGCATCATATCATCACTTAGCATCACTCTGCAGTCATCCATATAAGGACCATGCCTACCACAGTAGTAACAAGAGGCATCAGATTTCCTAGGAACATGGTTTCTATCATATGAGTTCCTAGATGTATGTGAATGAGTATAGGAAGCATGAACAGTGTGTACACCATCAGGCTCAACCGAGCTAGCAGCTTTCTGTTCGTGAGCAGGAATAGTCTTTACCTTCCTTATTTGACTCTTTCTTTTCAATTTCTGATTATCCTTAACAGGTTCTATTTGTTTTTCTATTTTCTGGGCTCTGAACTGGAAAATAGGTTTTGAAGGTGACTTATGATTTTCATTTTGTTTTGGGGATTGCCTTGAGGTACCAGCTAAATTAGAACTATGGACAAAGGTAGTATATAACTAGTTTCTGGTAGTTTCCTTAACATCAGGACTACAGTTTGTCCCCTTTCTTGGATTGCCATCCTTCATTTTCACAACAGTTTTTACTTTTCTTTCATTCTTAGCAGAATTGGATGCTAATTTTTCTAGATCCTGAATCTTATTCTCCAAAGATGTTATGTGAAGTTCATAACTGGCTATTTCATGTTCACTGCAATTAACACATTCGCTTAGAACTTGGTTTGCAGTTTTATACTTCTCAATTTCTTGTTCTAGACTGTTCAAACTTTTTGAATTTTCATCATAAACAGCTTTTCCTTTTTCTGTGGTGAGAAGTCTTTTAGACAAGCCAATGTTTAACCACTTCAGTTTTTCAACTTCAGCTTTTAATTCAGTATTTTCTTCCTCAAGATCTCTAGTCTGAAATTCATTACCCTCACATCTCTCTCTTCCAGACATTAGCTCCAGTTTTTCAATTAATTCCTCTTCTCTTTCCTCCACTTTAATTTTCTCAGCGAGCAGGTTTTTGTGATCATCTTTAAGTGAGGTAATTTGTTTATTTAGCCGTTCATTCTCACTAAAGAGATCTTCATTTCGTTCTCTTAAAGCAGAGCATATTTTACAATCTGATTTAGCAGAAGAGGACTGTGAAACCTCATTGATTTCATTCATTCTGATAATAAGAGTTTTATTCTTCTTTTGAAGATCCTCATTCTCCAATTTCATTTTGTCCAATTCAGAATTAACTTCAGTTAGTTCTTGCATGCCTTTTAGATGCTCATTTTTCTTATCATTCAGTTGATTCTGAAGTTCAGACATTTTATCTAAGCATGTTTGTTTTTCAATTTTTAGAGAATCATTTTGTTTCTTAAGATTCTGAACATCTAGCATGCATGCATCATAAGACTTTTTCATATTTGGACAGTTTTCACAGGAATCTTTCAGATTTATTCTATCACATTTCTTTTTCAACTTTTTGTTCTCAGATTTCAATTTCTTGGATACTTCTAACAAATTTTCATACATCTCTATTAATTCATCGAAAGAGTATCCTTCTGATTCAGAACTTACCTGAGATGAGATCTCATCTTCATCATCCCGGTTGGCCATCAAGCAGCTATCACCTTGCTGATTATGCGCAGAGACGACTCTGTCATATATCTCCTTTCCAGATGTGCACCTGAGAACAAAAGAATATACATCAGTATTAACAGCAGCTCTCAAGATATTACGAATTATGACATTATCACGGTTCTTAAATGTGTCCCCACTAGACCACTTGGTCTGGTCTTTGGGTAGTCGATGTGGGCCTTTGGATAGTAAACTCCATAGTTTGGGATCAATGGAATCTACGTACACAACTAGGCCTCCTAGCCAATTTTCAAAGTTAGAACCATCATAAATTGGAGGACGATCCATTTGGACAGATGGCAAACAGAATCAACTTACTAAAACAACCGACAGGAAATGCAGCAAAACCAAATGGGTAAGGTAAAGCACTAAACCGGTGAAACAAGACAACGAGCACAATGCATCCACTCTGAAAACGCACTAAATAGTTAGCAGGATCCTCTGCAGATTGTTAGATCTGTTAGATCAGAGACCCGCTCTGATACCAATTGTTGGGTTCGGTGTAGTATTCAGAGGGGGGGTGAATGAATATAACCATTTAAAAAACTTTCGCCCAGTTAAAATATGATGCTTACTAGAATTACTAGTTCGCAAACTAGATAAGCTTAAAAGCTAATAAACTGTTGCAGAACCAAACAAGCATACAGTGTGATCACTAGGATGCTAACTAGGCTGAATTTGACAAGGAGACGCTCAACTAGAATATCGCTCTCTTGACAAATTAAAATATTCTAAGAAGACTAATTAACTCTTCTTCTCAACCCGATGCCAAACGCATGGAGCGCCCCTATGCATTCATCTAGGCGGAAGCAAATCATAAGCAATCAAACCACAATGCAAGAGGGGTTTTTAGGTGGTTCGGTCCTCCAGACCTACATCCACCCCACACTCAAACCAAGTGTGGCTTCCACTAGCTCACGCTAGAAACAGCAGACTCAGTCTGCAACAGGTGCTGCCACACAGCTTGACCAGGGGAACAACCTCCCCTCTTCCTCCCAACCGGAGGGAACCACTAGTGACACCAGTCACTAGCAAACCAGAGACACACGGTCTCTCTTCCTCCAGACCCGGAGGGAACCACTAGTGACACCAGTCACTAGCAAACCAGAGACACACGGTCTCTCTTCCTCCAGACCCGGAGGGAACCCCTGGACTTGAATCCACATGCCCAGAACTGGAGATCAGATCTCCCTTCCTCCAAATCGGAGGGAACCCACAAGTAGCACCCAGCTACTTGCAACCGGAGATAGCAATCTCCCTTCTCCTGAACTAACAGGAGGAACCCCGACCTCACCACTGAGGATCGGAAGAACACAGATAACCAAATGAAACAGGAAAAATAAGAAAAGAAAAAATACACAGCGATCGGAAAGCTGTAAAGACAAATAACACAAATGTGGCTCGCATGGAGCTGCCTTGCCTGGATTTAATCCACGGTCTAGTAGTCAGATCTTCAGGTAAGCTTCTTTCTTCTTCTCCACGAGCTCTCTCGTTCACTCTCTATCTCTCTTTCTCTTTCTTCTGCTCCCCTAATCTCTCACTCTCTGCTGCACTTCTTCTTCTTCACTCTTTCTTCTTTCTTCACACGAGCACTATCTCTCTCTCTTCTTCTCCTTCTGCTCTTCTTCTTTCTCTCTTCTTTTTCTCTGGATCGTGGCTCTCTATATGGACTTTTCTTCTCGCCAAGTCGATCGCCCTTCTTCTGTGGAAGAAGGCTCATATATATAGCAGCAGCAGCAGCCCCGACGTGTGACCTCTACATTTCCAGCCCTAAGTATTCAGACCACGTGGCAGTCTCTCAGCAGGCTTGATTCCAGCCTCGGATCACGTGCTGCCCAGGTATGTGGAATGTTCTTCCTCGAACCTGCAAGAAGATACGAACCATTAAAACTGAGGGCCACAATAACTAAATCTGCACGAAGTATGTAGTAGCAATTCTAGATGCACTGAGAACGACACGAGATACACACTGTAACAGAGATAACACAACAAAGAGAACGACACGAAGAAGATGAAAAATAACACGAGGTAATAAGAAGAACGACACGAGATACATACGATGACTACAGCACGAAGTAAAGAAAACGACACGATGTAATAAACAGCAAAGAGAACGGCACGAGAACAACATGGACTGGCAACAGAAACCGACACGAAGTGGTTGCAAACAAGCAAGACACGAGGTCTACGCAAAGCAACACGAAGTATGGTCAAGGCGAGAGAGGCACGAAGTCTAAAGCGAAAAACCAACACGAAGTCAGAAGAGTGACACGGCTATCACGACACGTGATGAAGCAGTGACACTAAAACAAAAAGACTCGAGGAACAACAGTAAGTGACACGAAGTTAAACAAGCAGACATAAAAGATGACACGAGATGCAACTAGAAAACAGAGAGAAGCGACACAAGGTTCACACAGAAACGACACGAGGTGGCACAGAAAGGAACACGAGGTGGTGCAATGTTCTGCACGTAGTGGAATAAAAAATGACACGAAGACACAGAACAACAGTAACCGACACGAAGTGTGGTTACTAAACAGGAACGACACGAGGTCTACAGGGAAACGACTCGAAGTTCATCAGAACTATTAGAGCTGTTTCAGAAACACGACACGAAGTTAAGTGAGAACAGCACGAGGTGAAAACGACACGAGCTGACAGCAACTCAAGGATGAAAAATAGAAACCGACACGAAGTGTGGTTAAGGCGAAAAGGACACTGAGTCTAAAGAGAAAAACAGCACGAAGACAGCGAAAACGACACGAAGTTCATAAACTCAAGACGAAGACATAACTACTGAAATAATACGAAAGACACGGACACATCACGAAGATCAACACAGAAACCGACACGAGGTGTGGTTTCAAAACAAACAAAATCGACACGAGATGAACAACTAAAAAAACAAAGGAAACGACACGAAATAAAGTAGAAACAACACGGACACACGACCTGAAGGACAGTAAACATAAACAACACGAAGTATGACAGAAACAGTACGGACATACAATGTACTACCTCATAGCAGATTTCCTGTTTAGGCATAGAACTCAACACGAAGTGTTGTAAGCTCAGACGACACGAGATCTTTTCGTGTTAGTGGGGGGAAACAACACGAAGACTCAAATACAGAAACAACACGAAGATGATGTGCAGTCTGATGTACAGACTTTGAAGAACAGTCCAATGTATGGACTTTGAAATCGAACACCAATGTGCAGACTTGACAGTGAAGACTAGTGTGCAGACTTCAAGTTTAACTGTGGATGTACAGACTTCACGCGTTGACGTAACATGCTATGTAATGTACACACTTCACTGAACAGGATGTGCAGACTTTGTGAGCGCCAAGGGATGTACAGACTTGGATGACCAACGCCAATGTATAGACTTAGGAGCATAAGTCACGGCTGTACAGACTTAGCCTAAGACAATGCATAGGCTTGAAACGAGAGTCCAATGTATAGACTTGCATGATGCACAATTATACAGTCCAGTGTATAGACTTTGCTACCCAGACATGATATCTGACAGAATGCAATGCACATATATAAAGAGCAAATGCCATCAATGCTAGACATCATCATTCATGTTGCTATCAATATGCAGAATGCTCAAGAATAAGAATGCATAGAAATGCACTTTGTTTATAGCAATCATCAATGCACAATAATATTGCTATCATCAAAATACAATATCAAATGCACTCAAATACACTCACTGTCTTGCTATCATCAAAACCAAATAGCATTGCTATCATCAAAGCAACATAGCACATGCTTGTGCCTAAGGGGCACAACATTCTCCCCCTTTTTGATGATGGCAACACAATGTGACAGTGAGTCACACATTGTATGAAAATTTGTTAGAAGTATCCAAGAAATTGAAATCTGAGAACAAAAAGTTGAAAAAGAAATGTGATAGAATAAATCTGAAAGATTCCTGTGAAAACTGTCCAAATATGAAAAAGTCTTATGATGCATGCATGCTAGATGTTCAGAATCTTAAGAAACAAAATGATTCTCTAAAAATTGAAAAACAAGCATGCTTAGATAAAATGTCTGAACTTCAGAATCAACTGAATGATAAGACAAATGAGCATCTAAAAGGCATGCAAGAACTAACTGAAGTTAATTCTGAATTGGACAAAATGAAATTGGAGAATGAGGATCTTGAAAAGAAGAATAAAACTCTTATTATCAGAATGAATGAAATCAATGAGGTTTCACAGTCCTCTTCTACTAAATCAGATTGTAAAATATGCTCTGCTTTAAGAGAACGAAATGAAGATCTCTTTAGTGAGAATGAACGGCTAAATAAACAAATAGCCTCACTTAAAGATGATCACAAAAATCTGCTCGCTGAGAAAATTAAAGTGGAGGAAAGAGAAGAGGAATTAATTGAAAAATTGGAGCTAATGTATGGAAGAGAGAGATGTGAGGGTAATGAATTTCAGACTAGAGATCTTGAGGAAGAAAACACTGAATTAAAAGCTAAAGTTGAAAAACTGAAGTGGTTAAACACTAGCTTGTCTGAAAGACTTCTCACCACAGAAAAAGGAAAAGCGATTTATGATGAAAATTCAAAAAGTTTGAACAGTCTAGAACAAGAAATTGAGAAGTATAAAACTACAAACCAAGTTCTAAGCGAATGTGTCAATTGCAGTGAACAGGAAATAGCCAGTTATGAACTTCACATAATATCTTTGGAGAATAAGATTCAGGATCTAGAAAAATCAGCATCCAATTCTGCTAAGAATGAACGAAAAGTAAAAACTGTTGTGAAAATGAAGGATGCCAATCCAAGAAAGGGGACAAGCTGTAGTCCTGATGTTAAGGAAACTACCAGAAACCAGTTATATACTACCTTTGTGCATAGTTCTAATGTAGCTGGTACCTCAAGGCAATCCCCAAAACAAAATGAAAATCATAAGTCACCTTCAAAACCTGTTTTCCAGTTCAGAGCCCAGAAAATAGAAAAACAAACAGAACCTGTTAAGGATAATCAGAAATTGAAAAGAAAGAGCCAAATAAAGAAGGTAAAGACTATTCCTGCTCACGAACAGAAAGCTGCTAGCTCGGTTGAGCCTGATGGTGTACACACTGTTCATGCTTCCTATACTCATTCACATACATCTAGGAACTCATATGATAGAAACCATGTTCCTAGGAAATCTGATGCCTCTTGTTACTACTGTGGTAGGCATGGTCATTATATGGATGACTGCAGAGTGATGATAAGTGATGATATGATGCATGATAAAATATTTCCAAATAATCATCACCACCCCAAAAGAAACATGTCTTCCTCAAACCAACATATCATTTGTTACAATTGTAACAGACGTGGTCATAAAGCTATTGAGTGTTGGTTTAGGCCTTCATGGGGATTTACTGGCTCAAGAGGTAAGCACCCTAGGTGCATTGAATATGGCAGGTATGGGCATGCAGTCAAGGACTGCTGGTTTGTTCAGGGAAATCATTTTAATTCCAAATTTGTAAGATTCCCTCCAAACAAAAATTTCTTGGGCAGAAATAAAGCTGGTCTTAAAGAAAAGACTCTTGGTTGTTATGAATGTGGAAAACCTAGCCACCGAGCTTCTGAATGCTGGTGGGCAGGTAATGGTAAATTAAAAATTCATGCTTACAACAGAACAATTCATGCTCATTATCATAGGTCTCATGCTGCTGTTGATATGCATCATAGGACCAGAAAATCTGCTGTTTCATGTAGATATTGTGGTAAACTTGGTCACTCTATGGACAATTATTTTCTGATGAAATTTGATGACCATGTTGCTAAGAAACTGTTTAGAACACTTGATAGGGGTAGTGCAGGACCCAAGACTGCTTGGGTCTCTGCAGGATCAACTTGATTGACTTGGTGCAGGTGTGCCTTGGAAGGAGAAATAAAAGGGGTCAACCAAGGCACTCAAAAAGAAAACCCCATGATTCAATCCTTCAGTTTAGTTCTGAACTTTGTTTAAATTCATTATCTAAATTTGTGAGTATGAAAAATGAGAATTTCATGTTGATTTACTTGTTTGATGTATGATCTTCTCTTGTCTAATTGATCAGTCTGCATTCCAGACTCAGCTACTGAGTTTACTTCTACATATATGATGCTCTTCTCTCTTGCCATATTTTGCATTGAGGCTCAATACATTGCATGCTTGTTGTTAAATGCATAACTTGCACTGATTTTAATTGGGTCATTTAGTACACTCAGTCAATGCATGTGTCTTATGTTTACACATTTCATCTGCATGACTATCATTTGCCTATTGCTGAAGGTTGCATGTTTTTCAATGCATAATAGGATTACTTTGCACTGCATATATCATCTGCATAACCCTGGTATATCAAATGGTAAGCTACTAAAAGGCAGAGAAATCTGCCTGGAGGTTCCTACTATGTGTGAGATGGTCCTTGAGACCAGGTTCTCTGCCAAGTACCAAGGGTCTAGTCCTCATGAAGAACAGTGTACTGCATCATATTTTTGAAAAATCTGAAAAAGGATAAAAATGCTCATGACTTGGATGCATAAAGCTGAATTGATTGCATTGCATATCCTTGCACAATAATTCAATGTTGAGTCTTTGCATGTCCCTGCATGCATATAGTGCATTGCATCTCCCTGTATTGAAAATGCCAAAAAGAGAGTTTGAATGCATATTGTGAGGGGGAGTCATTGCAATTGCATAAAGGTTGTCAAATGCATACATGGGTCAGAACTCATTGCATATCCTCTCTTACTGATTTTGTTGACAAGCCTTGATCATAATTTGAAAACACTAAGCTTCAAAATCTCTCCTATCAATTGGTAACAATTGGTATCGCTTGGCTTCAGAATTCTATCAGTCTTTCATGAAGATTTCAATGGGCTATCTCGATCATAAATCTGAAAATTTTGAACTAGAAATCTTCTATTATACATTTTTATGAATGACTAAAATAACTCATGTGGTTTAAGTTTAATGTATTCAATGAGTTTGACTTTAAAATCTCTTAAAAAATATCTGAAGCATGTTTAATAAACCTTAACCATCTGTTTCATGCTGTATCTTGAAAACTTCTGAAATCTGCATTATTGAATTCATGGCTTCAATTGGTTAAGTACATGAAATTATTATTGACTTGAAGCAAAGGAATTCGTATGTTTTGTCTAAAGGGTAATTATTGTCAGAGCAATGATTTTGATCATTAAGAAACCATGTCCAAAGGACTATGTCATGAGGTGTCTTAGTCAACTCTGCAGAATAAAGTTTATTGAAAATTCAGGCAGAGCAATGGCATGCACACTGAGAAATACAACTCACTCATCAAGAAATGATTTGGAGTGCATCATGATGTGTAAATGCTATCTCTGTTCATATATATAGCATGACAGTTAGTCACACTAAGTGCTTAGGGATATTGGCCTCTAATCAAGGTATATCCTCTAGCTACAAAGTGTGAACTGAACTAAAGTGCTCGTAAAATTGTAGCTAGAAAATTATTCAAAAGATTGAAATATCTGAATATTGATATTAAAATCAAATTGCTACAACCCTAGACAAAATAATATGACTTCATAATTGCTTGATTTCAATACTAGTGCATGTAATTCTGAAAGAAGTCAATAGATTTGATTGTGTGAGACAAAGAGAGGATAATCAAGATAAATATGAGGGCTTGGTTCATTTTTATTAAAACATGGCTTTGGATATCAATACAGAATTTTATTGATAAACTCTGCATACATCATGTTTAAACCATGCTGTTCAAATAAATGTCATTCATAAGCCCTTATGATAGAAGACTTTGAAAACTTATGCTTTAGATTTATGAGATTGATATCTCTTTGAAAATCTGACTAAATTTCTTGTGTTTGGAGCATCCTTGAAAAATCTGTCTGGCTGAATTTCTTCTGCTCATCTTATTGGTTCACTGAACTGAACTTCTCCTTGTTTGCCCCTGTGGTCTCCTTCTCATTCATCTCATAAGATTCCACTTATTGAGGGGGAGATTCCATGTCTTGCATCAATTTCATATCAATTGGCATCTATTCAGGGGGAGCATTCCTTGTCACACTGAATCATGTTCATATCATTTGTGACCTTGCATTCATATACTCAAGGGAAAGTATTGCATTTCTTGCTGCATCTGCATCTACCATGATTTATCTTGATTATACCAAAGGGGGAGATTGTTTGCCAAAAAGGCAGAATCATGTTCTTGCAAGGGAGAGAAATTGACTGAACTTTTACACCTGCTTTCATTTCTCAAATTATTTTCTTTTTGATGAAGTCAAAGGGGGAGAATAATTTGAGTCTTCAGATTGCCTCACATCATCAGAATGACTCAATATATTGAAAGTGTTGCCATCATCAAAAAGGGGGAGATTGCTGTGCCCCTGTGGTTTTGATGATGGTTTTGATGATTGGTTGTTGATGTGAGTTAATCAAATGTTCAGTCATCTTGCTGCTCAGTTTAGATGAACATATTTGATGTTCATTCATGCTACATGTTAAACTGATGCATAAAGCATTCATTGCTGTGGTTTTGATGATTGGTGTTTGTTGTTAATCACTGTGAGTCATTTTGTTGTGTAAGTCATTGCATTTGAAGTTCAGACTGTTATCTACTGCATAAAGCATTCATATGCATTTACAGAGTCTATACACTGATTGGCAGTAAGTCTGTACATTGAGCGTCTCTTAGAAGTCCATACAGTGCATTGCATTGGCTAAGTGTATACACTGTCAGTCTCATTTAGCGTCTGAAGACAAAGTCTGTACCGCGCATCACTCACGTTGGAAGTCTATACATTGGCGTTGGTCATCCAAGTCTGTACATCACTTGGCGCTCACAAAGTCTGCACATCCTGTTCAGTGAAGTGTGTACATTGCATAGCATGTTGCGTCAACGCGTGAAGTCTGAACATCCACAGTTAAACTTGAAGTCTGCACACTAGTCTTCACTGTCAAGTCTGCACATTGGTCTTCGATTTCAAAGTCCATACATTGGACTGTTCTTCAAAGTCTGTACATCAGACTGTACATCATCTTCGTGTTGTTTCTGTATTTGAGTCTTCATGTTGTTTCCCCTCACTAACACGAAAAGATTTCGTGTCGTCTGAGCTTACAACACTTCGTGTTGAGTTCTACGCCTAACAGGAAATCTGCTATGAGGTAGTACATTGTATGTCCGTACTGTTTCTGTCATACTTCGTGTTGTTTTACTCTTTAGACTTCGTGTCCTTCTCGCCTTGACCACACTCCGTGTCAATTCCGCATCATGGCTTCGTGTCGTGTATCTGAAACAGCTCGAATAGTTCTGATGAACTTCGAGTCGTTTCCCTGTAGACCTCGTGTCGTTCCTGTTTAGTAACCACACTTCGTGTCGGTTACTGTTGTTTCTGTGTCCTCGTGTCGTTTTTATTCCACTGCGTGCAGAACATTGCAGCACCTCGTGTTGCTTTCTGTGCCACTTCGTGTTGGTTTCTGTTTGTGTCTTCGTGTCTCCGTATTGTTTTTATCTTCGTGTCTTCGTGTTGTTTTCTTTCTACCTCGTGTCATTTTCTACTCACCTCGTGCCGTTCTTATCTGACCTCGTGTCATCTTCCTTGTTGTATTAGCCTTGGTACCTCGTATCGTTCTATTTTCTATCTCGTGCTGTTTTCTGTACCACCCCGTGTTACCCTTAGGTCTTTGTTTGTATTTGTATTCATGTCTTCGTGTTTCTCTTGTGTTTATGTCCTCGTGTTGTTTCCTTCTAACTTCGTACTGTTCTCATATGAACCTCGTGTTGTTCTCTTGTAATGTTTACTTTTGTCACCGCTGTATTTCGTGTCGTTCTCTTCGTTGTGTCTGTTCTGTTACAGTGTATCTCGAGTTGTTCTTTCCTTGTTTTGTGTTGTAGTCACCGTATCTATCTCGTGTCATTCCCAGTACAGTCTATACCTCATGCAGCTTTAGTTCCTGTAGCCCTCAGTTTTAATGGGTTGTAATCTTATTACAGGTCCGAGGAAGAACATTCCGCACTCCTGAATTGCACGTGATCCGAGACAAGTGGAACCAATCTGATAAAGACACGTGGTAGGAAGATTCTGGAAATGTGGGAGGCACACGCGTTTTGTGCCCTATCCACCTGCTGTTGCTTCTATAAATAGAACCCTTCGTCCTCAGATGAAGGTGATCGAGTTCGCGAGAAGAAAAGTCCATATAGAGAGCCACGATCCAGAGAAAAAGAAAAGAGAAAGAAGAAGAGCAGAAGGAGAAGAAGAGAGAGAGATAGAGCTCTTGTGAAGAAAGAAGGAGTGAAGAAGAAGAAGTGCAGCAGAGAGTGAGAGATTAGGAGAGCAGAAGAAAGAGAAAGAGAGATAGAGAGTGAACGAGAGAGCTCGTGGAGAAGAAGAAAGAAGCTTACTTGAAGATCTGACTACTGGACCGTGGATCAAATCCAGGCCAGGCAGCTCCATGCGAGCCACATTTGTGTTATTTATCTTTACAGCTTTCTGATCGCTGTGTATTTTTTGTTTCTTATTTTTCCTGTTTCATTTGGTTATCTGTGTTCTTCCGATCCTCAGTAGTGAGGTCGGGGTTCCTCCTGTTAGTTCAGGAGAAGGGAGATTGCTATCTCCGGTTGCAAGTAGCTGGGTGCTACTTGTGGGTTCCCTCCTGTTTGGAGGAAGGGAGATCTGATCTCCGGTTCTGGGCTTGTGGATTCAAGTCCAGGGGTTCCCTCCGGGTCTGGAGGAAGAGAGACCGTGTGTCTCTGGTTTGCTAGTGATTGGTGTCACTAGTGGTTCCCTCCGGTTGGGAGGACGAGGGGAGGCTGTTCCCCTGGTCAAGCTGTTTGGCAGCACCTGTTGCAGACTGAGTCTGCTGTTTCTAGCGTGAGCTAGTAGAAGCCACACTCGGTTTGAGTGTGGGGTGGATGTAGGTATGGAGGACCGAACCACCTAAAAACCCCTCTTGCATTGTGGTTTGATTGCTTATGATTTGCTTCCGCTAGATGAATGCATAGGGGCGCTCCATGCGTTTGGCTTCGGATTGAGAAGAAGAGTTAATTAGTCTTCTTAGAATGTTTTAATTTGTCAAGAGAGCAAAATTCTAGTTGAGCGACTCCTTGTCAAATTCAGCCTAGTTAGCATCCTAGTGATCTCACTGTATGCTTGTTTGGTTCTGCAACTGATTATTAGCTTTTATGCTTATCTAGTTTGCGAACTAGTAATTCTAGTGAGCATCATATTTTATCTGGGCGAAAGTTTTTAAAGGGTTATATTCATTCACCCCCCCTCTGAATACTGCACCGAACCCAACAATTGGTATCAGAGCGGGTCTCTGATCTAACAGATCTAACAATCTGTAGAGGATCCTGCTAACTATTTAGTGCGTTTTCAGAGTGGATGCATTGTGCTCGTTGTCTTGTTTCACCGGTTTAGTGATTTACCTTACCCATTTGGTTTTGCTGCATTTCCTGTCGGTTGTTTTAGTAAGTTGATTCTGTTTGCCATCTGTCCAAATGGATCGTCCTCCAATTTATGATGGTTCTAACTTTGAAAATTGGCTAGGAGGCCTAGTTGTGTATGTAGATTCCATTAATCCCAAACTATGGAGTTTACTATCCAAAGGCCCACATCGACTACCCAAAGACCAGACCAAGTGGTCTAGTGAGGACACATTTAAGAACCGTGATAATGTCATAATTCTTAATATCTTGAGAGCTGCTGTTAATACTGATGTATATTCTTTTGTTCTCAGGTGCACATCTGGAAATGAGATATATGACAGAGTCGTCTCTGCGCATAATCAGCAAGGTGATAGCTGCTTGATGGCCAACCGGGATGATGAAGATGAGATCTCATCTCAGGTAAGTTCTGAATCAGAAGGATAGTCTTTCGATGAATTAATAGAGATGTATGAAAATTTGTTAGAAGTATCCAAGAAATTGAAATCTGAGAACAAAAAGTTGAAAAAGAAATGTGATAGAATAAATCTGAAAGATTCCTGTGAAAACTGTCCAAATATGAAAAAGTCTTTTGATGCATGTATGCTAGATGTTCAGAATCTTAAGAAACAAAATGATTCTCTAAAAATTGAAAAATAAACATGCTTAGATAAAATGTCTGAACTTCAGAATCAACTGAATGATAAGAAAAATGAGCATCTAAAAGGCATGCAAGAACTAACTGAAGTTAATTCTGAATTGGACAAAATGAAATTGGAGAATGAGGATCTTCAAAAGAAGAATAAAACTCTTATTCTAAATGCTTGTGCCTAAGGGGCACAACACTTTAGAGTCATGCTATCATGCTTTAGCTACAGTTTTCTATTAGCTTTGCATCGCTATTTGCCATAGAATAGGCTCTGCACGCCGGATTTTCATCTCTATCTGTTGCAGACAGAAGGCGGTCCTGCAGAGACCGCTACCTTCAAGTAGCGGTCCTCGATCAACCGCGATCTGGTTCCTGTAATCAGATCAAACAATGTTTATTTCCTATTTAAAGTATAGTATTATTCATGCCTTATCTCGTTAATTACACCTTCTGATCAGGTCATGGCTATTTGCTTGGGGTTAGCATATTTTTAAAGGCTTATTTTTACTTAATGATAATTGTATTCCGAAACCATGTAGTATTGTATTTAAGGGTTTTATTGCTCATGATGAGACTTCTTACACTTCGGTTTATCCTTTGGCACCTCCCTTCTCATCTTATTTCTATTTTGGTTATTGCACACATAGCCCGTACCCCGGTACGACGCTATTATTTCACATGCACGTGTTAGGAAACCCTCTTGGACTTGAGAGCCTCTCCGTCGGATATTCCTTCTACCGAACTAGGTGATCTTGTTTTAAGACCTCCGTAAGACTCCGCGAGCTTGAGATTCCCACTAGGACGCCGAGCTAGTTGTACCCTAAAAACTCAAAAGTCTAGAGAGCACTTGAGTTTTCTCTGTTTCTCTACATATTGTCTAGATCGCAGCCATGAAGCGATCGCTACCTACAGATAGCAGCTGGCCCATGACCGCGGCCTTCTTCAGTCAGTAGACTTCTCGCTGAGTCTACCCCTTTCCTTTCCTATGTCGACTCCACTCTTAATTGTGGCTTGGACTTGACCGCTACCTCATGATAATGGTTGTCTCTAAACCGCGTTCTTCTAGCATCTTCATTGCATTGACCTAGTTTCCTTCTTGCGACGACTCACTTCTGTGCACTGCCAGATAGCGGACCCCATGCGACCGCTACCTCGTAATAGCAGCCCTCATTGAATCACGTTCTATAAGTTTTCTGTCCAACTCGGGGTTTGACCCTACGGTTGATCATATCTTATTTCATATGGCCTTATGACTGTCTGACATCTAAAACCTTAATCAAGGCACTAATGAAATATGGAAATTGATTAATGTACTGTTGTGCTGTCGGAATTCCTCTATGGCATAATGTCCTATTAAATCATTTTTGACCTCTCATGTTCATTTTGATACGTTCTTACCTTGGTTTTATTGCCATAAAGCTATTATTTGAACTTGATATTATTGGCCTACTTTATTATTTCTCGTGAAAGTAGCTTGATTTATAACTTAAAGATGCAAGGGCGGGCACGGACGGTGTCTAAGGGCTCCACGCTAGCCCCCTAGGCAGATGGCCGGAAACATACTATAAACCATGGGACATGATGAATACTGGCGTCGCATTACGCTGGGAGTACTTTTTTTTATAAACGGGTGAAATCCACGAGGCTATCTTATGAAATTTACATGTTTGCTAGTACATTCTTGTTACATGACTTTCTAGTGCATAACCTTTTCAAGGTTATGAAAGTACGTTCTCGTGACATTATATGCTTGATTAAAGGCCAAACTATATTCTTGCTTGATCATGTTCGCATACCTCATATCTCTATAATCCATATCTTGCTACTCGTTATTTCTTTGATTTTTATTCGCATGTTTTATCGTATTTTCATTTTTGCCTTTTCCTATAGAGCTAAAATGTTAATTACTTTAACAATGCCTTCATGTTGATACAAAGATACCTATTGGGCAAGTGCACGCATTCCCTACTTTTCCAATCTTTTTCAGGAAGTTCTAATGACTTGGTGTCGGAGTACTCAAGTGGCAAGTCCGAGAGCGAATGAAGTACGAGTGAAGCCTGGATAGAGTCAATTATTGTAATTGGTGTCCTTCGCTGTAATAGGCGGTGGAGTTGATCATGTCATGTAATTTTCCTTTTTTCTTGAGTCTAGTTGTGTCAAAGATGTCGGATGTAAACTTTGATCGTTATTATTTAATAAAGTTGATGTTTTGAGTATATGATATTGTGCATTCATTCTTCTATGTGAATGTGTTTAGCGCTCTGATTGTCATTCTAGCTTGAGACTTTATTTGCCGGTTGTTCACGTTTCTTGACTTAATTCCACTACATATCTCGGGGCGTGATAGTGGGCCACCGGTGCCCTTACCATAGCAAGATTCTCGTGACCTCCCTCCCTCCTTGGTGTGCGCCGTAGATCCCCTCGTGAATCTCCTCGACCGCTTGCCGAGCCTCACGAGGTTCAAGGCATTTGAGGAGGGGTTCGGTGAAAGACCGTCAATATAGCGGTCCGTCAAGTATAACAAACCTCCAGGCTTGATACTTGAGACGCCTGGATTCTTGCGAGTCGGAAGGCTCCTGACCGTCACTTAACCATGCGATGTAGGGTATCCTCCAATCGTCGGGCGACACCTGAACAGTGGCTACGAGATTGAGGTCCACGCTGGGATGCTCCAACTCCTCGAGGAGGACCAACCGGGTCCCATCCGGGCTGATGGAGGAGGCGAGGCGAGAGAGCACATCCACCCGGGAGTTTTCTTTTCGAGCTATTCAGATCACTTCAAAGCTCTCAAATAGCCGAGCTACCTCCTTCACCAGCTGAAGGTACTTAATCATCAGTGGTTCCTGAGCTTCGTAATCTCCATTGACTGGGCTGGTGACTAGTTGTGAATCGGTGTAAATCTTGACTCGCTCCGCTCCTAGGCTCCTCACCATCCGGACCCCAGAGATTAGAGTCTCGTATTTAGAGGCATTGTGAGATGCCACGAATTTGAACTTTAGGGCATACTGCAATTCCACTCCCTCCAGGGAGCTAAGGAGAACTCCTGCACCACTACCAGCCAAGCTTGACGACCCGAGGATGAAAACCACCCAGACCGGGCCAACTGTAGGCGGGGGAGTTTTATCAGGTTTAGCGGTATTCTCTGCGATGAAGTCTGCGAGCACTTGTCCTTTTATGGCGGTATAGGGGCGGAAGTGTAGGCGCCAAAAGTGGGGCCATGCGATGGCGTGGGTCGTGTGCGTCCCTCCGAACTATGCTGCTGCTACCTAAAGTGCACTGGTTAGAAAGAAAGAAATGGTGTGATCGCCAGAGACTTATACCTGAGCCTCACAGGGATAGGATGATCGTGAATGCCTTAGGGACGGGAGAATATGGGTTCTTCTTGTCCTTGTTCTCGGCCGGCCAAGAACGCTGAGCTCTGCGAGTCGATGATGAGGTTCCTGCAAATTAACCAGCAAATAAAGAGAATAAACCCATTATATTACGATAGTGAAGTCTATGCTCATACCAAAGAAAGAAACATGCAATTGGGGGTGATCGTACAGGGAAGGGGGCGGGAAGGGGGATGACCGAGACTTTCGACCATCCGCCTTCGCTATGTTTTGAATTAGAAAATCTCTGTAAAGAAAGGATCTAGGAAAATCTAGCATGCATGAATGCAATAGAATGAACTAAAACATAGCAAGGTATGGGAACGAAGGGAGAAAGATAAGGTTTAGCCGTAGACCAACAGAAGGCGCCCAACTATGTGGCCGTTCAAAAGGGTGGGCGGCCATGTTGATGGCCGCCTTCAACGTGGATAAAGCTCTCTCCCGCGGAGCTCTTCGACTTTGAATTATGCTTCCAAGGGAAGCTCAGGGAAGGTGCTCTTGTACTCACAACCCTCTGGGATCCGAACTAGCAGCCTCTCCTCTCTCCAGAAAATGTCCAACCTTCGTGAGATGGTTTTGAATAGAGTTTTCTATGTGGGGGATTTACCTCCATGAAAACCATTCGAAAATAGAGTGCGTGTGAGGCTACGTGAGTCTCGAACCCCCCCTGAGTGGGAGCACCTTCGAAGGACGTGCCCGACATGGGCAGAACATGGTCTTGACGGACGGTTGATAGGAGGTGGCCAAGTCAATGGCCGTTCAAAGAAGCTAGACGGCCAAGTCAATGGCCTTCTTGAGGGACTGGGCGGCCAACTGTGTGGCCACCTTGGAATGGCTGGGTGGCCAGGAGTCTAGCATTCTAAGGGCTTGGGCGGCTAGCAAGGTGTCCTTCCAGGTGGGTGAGGGCGGCCAGCACCCTGGCCTTGTTGAGGTGTAGGCGGCCAACTATGTGGCCTTCTAGATATCAGTGAAGAGAATGTAGATAGGACCTCAAAAAATTCGCCCGAAGGGACAGGGTACATGAAGTCTACCTAAACAAGGATGAGACCCCACACTCTCAATCAACCAAGAGGAAGTGGTGACACTTCTATGATGGCTAGACAAGGTCCGCGGGATGTCAAAAATTAGGCATCTACAAGAAGGAGATATCGTAGGCCCCGAGCATGACCGCCCATTTGATGAGGTGCCCCGAAGCTTTGGGGTGAGCAAGAATCTTCTTTAAGGGTTCACAGGTCAGCACCACAATGTTGTGTCCTTGAAAATAGTGTCGGAGGCGCTTGGCTGAGATTACCAACACTAGCACAAGCTTCTCAGTTGTGGGGTACCTCTTCTCGGTGTCACGGAGCACATTGCTGATGTAGTACACCGGCCTTTGAGTTCCCTTGTCGTCTCGAACTAATACCGAGCTAACGGTAGAAGATGTCACCGAGAGATAAAGATAAAGGGTTTCTCCCGTGACAGGCTTTGAGAGTACTGGAGGAGCCATCAAAAATTGCTTTAACTCGATAAAAGCTTTTTCACATTCAACATCCTAACCGAAAGTTGGGGCAGCCATCTTCGGCCCTCTCAATAATTTGAAGAAGGGCAGGTATCGCTCCGCAGCTCAAGACATGAAGCGGTTCAGTGCGACGATCCTCCCTATCAGGCGTTGGACGTCCATGATGGATGTTGGTCGTCGCATATCCAGGATAGTCTGGATCTTCTCGGGATTCGCCTCAATCCCCCATAGGGTCACTAAAAACCCCAAGAACTTTCCGTACTTGACTCCGAAGGCACACTTTCAAGGGTTGAGTTTCATATTGTACCTTTTGATAGTGTGCAAAGTCTCAACTAGGTCGGAGAAGTGATCTTCGGCCTTTGGTGACTTGACAACCATGTTGTCAATATAGGCCTCGACGTTCTGACTGATCTGTTCTTTAAAAATATGGTTGACTAAACTCTGATAAGTTGCTCTGGCATTCTTCAACCTGAAAGGCATCCGGGTATAGCAATACAGGCCAAGGTCAAAGGTAAACGCCATTTTCTCAATGTCCTCAAGATGCATCTAGGTCTGATGATACCCGGAGTAGGCGTTGAGGAAGCTGAGAAGCTCGTTGACCGAAGGTGAGTCGACTAGCTGATCGATGTTGGGTAGAGGGTAATAGTCCTTTAGAGTAGCCTTGTTGAGGTCGGGGAAGTCGACGCACATTCGCCATTTGCCCGGGACTTTAGGTACCAGGATGACATTAGCCAACCAAGTCGGGTAAAGGATCGGGCGAAATAGCCCGATTTTCTTACCCTTGTTGATTTATTCTTTTATGATCTCCTATTTTGCCGGGGCATGCCTCCTTTTTCACTATTGAATCGGCTATCAGATCGAGGTTAAGGCTGTGCATCATAGTCTCCTCGTGAATTTCGGGGAGATCGTCGTCAGACCATGGAAAGACATGAATATAGTCTAAAAGAAATTACTTATATAGAGTATGAACTTCGGGTAACAAATCCGCCCCAATTCTGACTTCGAGGGTCGGGTCATCTTTGAGGAAGATTGGCAGCATCTCCCCACCGGGTTTTCCAGCCGCCACTTTATCCTCAATGATACCTGGGCCCCTATTCACGTCCTCGGGGCACATAGTTTCAACCGATATTACATAGCACCTTCTAGTTGTTGCCTAATTACCTCGGACCTCTCCTGTGCCAAATTTAGTGGAGAACGTCATTTTTTGATGGTAGGTGGAGGGTACGGCCTTTATTCGGCCGATGATGCCTCGGCCGAAGATAGCATTATAGGTCGTTACCCCTTTAACCACAATTTAGTTCGCCACGAAAGTCAATGACGTGGGACAACTAACGGGGCAAGCACTATGAGTATGAATGATTGATTGTCATGCATAAAGAGTCATATGGGTTCTGGTATATAGAGTGCATTGTTAGCTCTCCTGCACATTACATCGGTGCAATATCAGCCATATGCATACACTGCATCGGTGCATTCATCAGTTGCTTCAATACAAAGTCGATGCGTGTTCATTATGCATACAAAGTCAGCGCATAGTTCATTGCAATGTATGTACATTCTTCGATGGCATATCTGTGCACCGCTTGTACATTGCACACACAAGTCTGTACATTCTTCGATGGCATATCTGTGCACCGCTTGTACATTGCACACACAAGTCTGTACATTCTTCGACGGCATGTCTGTACATCTTTTGTACCATGCACTCCAAGTCTGTACATACTTTGCAATGGACTATGCGCTGACTTTGTATGCATAATGAACACGCATCGACTTTGTATTGAAGCAACTTATGAATGCACCGATGCAGTGTATGCATATGGCAGATGCATTCATTCTCGTTGTACATACTTTCTTATATGCACACTGCATTTTGTGCATCAAGTCTGTACAGGCTCAGTTCAAATATCAAACTTACTCGATGCATCCTTTCTTTCCTTTCAGATTAACTAACACTAATAACAAGCCTGATCTGATAGGACTGCTGCTCGAGGAGCTTAAGAAGGGCACGTGATCCAAGAATGGAGGAAGTGCCAGGATCGTGACACGTGTAGTGCAGCAGCCTGAAATGCTGCCATGTGTTCAAGGCACTAGGGCTGAATTGGTATCAGAGCGGGTGTCTGTAACAAGAGGTCCAACGACCTGTAGATCCATTCCTTGACTTAGTTTTGGTGCGATCAGGTTTGATCTATTTTGTATTGCAATTTTTGATTTAATCTGAGTTTGATACTCATGACTGATCCTCCGAGATTCGAGGGATTAGGTTTTTACAGCTGGCTCGATCGATTCAGAGAATATGTGATGCATGTTAATCCAGATCTGTGGATAATCATTGCACACAGTCCATATGAAGTTCCAAAGGATAAATCCTTATGGAAAACTTCAGATCATTTGAAATTCTCTGAGAACCAGAAGGCCCTAGAGATAATAAAAAGGGCGATAAATACTGACAAGTTTCCTTGTGTAACTAATTGCTGCAGTGCATCAGAAGTTGTCAAGATGGTTGCAGCTAGCAAGTGTCAGGAGGAGGTGAAGTGCCTCATGGCTATAGACGAAGACCAAGATCAAATCGAGGAAACTTCATCCCAGGTAAATTCTGACACTGGTAATTTCTGTATTGAAGAATTGATTATGTTGAATGAGCATTTGATTGAGAAATACAATAAAGTTAAATCTGAGAAGAAGAAATCAAGAAAAGAAATGTTGCATGAGGTCAGAAGTCTGAAAGTTGAAAATGAAAATCTAAAGTCACACATGAATCGAGAAAGGGCTGAAATGAACTATTTGAAATCCGAAAATGAGAGTTTAAGAAATAAACTCATTAAAGAAAAAGATTCTTGCAATGAGTGTGCTATCCTGAGAGATTTGATTAATGATCTTGATTCTGATGATAACTTTCAAAAGGATTTAATCAAATCTCTTAAAGAAGAAAATAAATCATTGCTAGAAAAGAAAATTGAAGCCGGAGAATATGAAGACAAGCTGATTAAAGAAAACTCTCATCTAAAAGAACAAAACAAGAAACTCATGGTCTTAAATGTTGTTATATCAGAGAGACTTCTGGCTGTGGAGAAAGAAAAATCTACTGATAAGAAAATTCAATTTGAGAATGAATTGAAATTGAAACAGGAACTAGAAATTGTTACAAAATTGAATGATGCCATGCATAGATAGATTATCTCATGTGAGGAAGACTTGACTAATTCAGAATTCAAAATTTCTTCTCTGCAATCTGAGGTAGCTGAATTGAACCATTCCATGTTAAAATTTGTCAAAGGTAAAGAGAAAATGAAATCTTCCTTGAATGTTGAAGTCACCAAATTGAGTGAAGAGAAAGGGTGCAATTCTCAAATTAAGCAGGCTGTAAGGAACAAACTATACGCAACATTTGTGAGTAGCTCAAATTTAGCTAGCACTTTTGCACCTTCTTCAAAATAGTCTGATGATCAGAAGATTCAAAAACAAAACAAAAATGTGAAAATGAAAACACTGAAGAAGAATAATAAATTTCATGCAAACAAGTCTAAGGCTAAAAAATTCCCAATTGTTCACAGAAAGAATATTGAATGCTTTTATTGTGGAAATTTTGGCCATGTAATCAATGATTGTCTTGTCATGAAGAATGATGATGATAGATTTCATGCTAGGACTTCTTATGCTACGAAATCCTATTCTATTCAAAACAGGAAATCTAAATGCTTGTACTGTCATAAAATGGGTCATCTCATGCATGAATGTAAGTTAATAAAAATAGATGACATGTCTGCTGTGGGAATGCATGATAAACATTTCCATGCTAAAAATCATGCAATTCCTAAAAGGAAACTTCAATGCTTTTGTTGTGGCAAATTAGGTCACATTGTTGCACAATGCTGGCATGCACAAGAGAGTAACAATCGTCACAAATCTGCTAAAACCCCTGTGTATCAAAATACTTTTGATAGAAATGATATTGTCCCTAGAGGCAAGCACAATGAGTGCTTTAAATGTGGGAAGCATGGCCATATTGTCACGGACTGCTGGCGTGCTCAGGGGAAGAACTTTAATTCTAAAACTGTTAATCTTCCTAAAGATCAAAATGTTTTTGGCAAAAATGAACTCAATTTTAAAAGGAAGACTTTTGCATGTTTTAATTGTGGAAAGTCGGGTCATAAATCTACAAACTGTTGGCTAACTCACAATGAGAGACAAAATGTTCATGTAAACAACAGAAAGGTTCATACTCATGGACATAAATCTCATGCTTATGTTGATGTGCATAATAAAATAAAAAATTATGCTGTTTCATGTAGATATTGTTGAAAATTTGGACACTCTATGGATGATTGTTATCTGATGGAGTTTGATGACTATCTAGCTAAGAAAAAGTTGAGAGCACCATCTAAAGGTGCCACTGGTACTTCAGGACCCAAGACCACTTGGGTACCTGCTTGTACAAAATAGTTTGAGGTATTGCAGGTGTGCCTTGGAAATGAATAAAGGGGGTTAATAAACCAAGGCACTCAAGAATGAAAACCCCATGATTGCACTCTTCAGGTCAGTTCTCGAAACTCTGCTTAAATTCTGTTTTCAAAATTTGTTTGTTTTAAATGATTGCATATCATGTTAATTCTTTTGTGCATCATCTAACTGAATCTAATTGAAAGTCTGAAATGCACATGGAAATAATTGTAGTTTGTCTCTGAATGCATTGCATATCTATCTCATGATGCATGATATGTTAAACTCCCTGCATGTTGTATTACACTGATTTGCATGACCACTACGGTACATCAAATGGTAAGTTACTAAAGGGTAGATGTAATCTATCTGGAAGTTCTTACGATGTGTGAGGTGGTCATTTGGACTGAGTCCTCAGCCATGGGTCATATTGCACATAGGAGAGTTCAAGACATTCATGAGCATAACACATTAAACTCCTAGCAACATGCTCATTGCATAAATTGCATTTAGAACTTAGTTATTCAATGCATAAAGTCAGGGGGAGTTTTGTCTAGCCCTTGCATGTATTCATGCCACATGTGTCCATGTAATGCTTGCAAGAAAATCAATGCATTTGCATACATGCAGTAAATTACATAGCATTTCATTTTTTTTTGAAAATCCAAAAAGAAATGACTCATTACATCTAGACAGGGGGAGCATTTTAAATTCATCAGTCTTTCATAAACTGAACACTCACTTCCCTCTAATCTGGAATCTCTGTCTAGTACTTCCTAATTTGCTGAATGAGTGCCTCACTTGAATTCTTCCCTGTCACTATTGTCAATCTGGTTTGACTGAATTCCAGAATCTGTCATCAGTTTCTGAATTGCATTGCTCAAGTGTATACCTCTTGCTGCATATTTGTAAACTCACTGCTATTGGCTTTCTGAAAATCTATCTGATGCATATTGATCATATCTGGTACAAGCATGTGTTTCAATTCTCACTTTCTATACATGCTTGTTATTGTCTCTGCTATTGAATGCTATTGTCAAAATATTGTTTGAACTGATTTTGAAGAGACTTAAATCTGTGTACCCCAGTTATAAATCTAATATCTTAAAAGAAACTCCTATTATACAGGTTTGAGAATAACTGATTGATCTACGTTGGTGTAAGTCTAATGTATTCATGAATTTAGATTTGAAAGACTTGAAAGTATCTGAATCACAAGTTTTAATAAACTTTAACCAACTGTTTCATGTAATCTCTGGACAAAACCTTCTGAAATCTGAAAATTTGAAATCAATGTTATTTTGGTTGAGATACATGTTAGTAGTATTGTTCTTAAACATTAAATCTGTCTGAAGTTGACTAAAAAGAAAAGCAAAATTCAGAGCAATGACTTTGATCATTGAGAAACTAGGTCCTCCCTCAAAGAAATGGAGTAAACCTATGTCATGAAATGCCACAGTTATCTCTGGTATAAAAATAATTGAAAAATCTGACAGAGCAATGGCATGGTTGTGTTGAGTAACTGGGGATCCCGGCCTCTTTTCAAGGTGTTTCTTCATGTAAAAAGACACTCCAATTGCTAACTATGTTCTCATGTTCGAGAGGCAATGCGGTTATCACACTGAGTAACTGGGTCATTTCACCTGAGACGTGTTTTGCCTCATGTAAACAGGTGTTAATCAACCAAGATTGCTCAAGAAAAATAAAGTGAAGTTCAAAAGTAAAATCTAAAAATGGATATCATAAAATTTCTGCCAACAAAGTCAACTTCAAATACTATTAAAGGTGTTTAATCTCAATACTACAATGTGTAACTCCTAAAGGAGTCATTGAGATTAATTGAGTAAGATGGAAGAGGATTAAACTGGAATGCTATATGAATAATTGGTTCACCTTTATTAAAGCTCAGTTTCAGATATGAGTATTGTATACATTTGTCAAATTTGGTATACATCATGCTTAAACCCATTTTCTCATGCAGTTTAATTCACAACCCCTTATGATAGGAGAGTCTATCCTTAATTGGACTTATAACAGTGGTACCTAGAATAAAATTTCGTCTGATCAGTTACATCCTTAACTGCTCCATCATCTTGCACATCTGTTTCCTGATCATTACTTGAAAATACTTACTTTTTCTACTGAACTGTTACTAAAAGATCATGTGCTCTGTATGTTGCCTTGACATTCTTCCTTAATCTACTTCTTGTTGTTGTGACACACTCCTCACATATCCTCTTGAAACTTTTGCTTTATTCTGTGCAAGGACTGTTGTACAGATTTCATTTATTGCTTCTTAAAGGGGGAGGATTGATACTTGATTGTCTAACTGCCCCTGTGCTTGTTGATTGTATTCCTTTATTCAGGGGGAGTTTCATGTATGGTTGTTGTTCCTTTTTATCCAGGGAGAATATGTGGTGTCATAGCTAGCTCTAATGTGCTTTCATGTAGCTATAGGGGGAGATGTTATATCAATCTTTTCATACCTGCTTAATTTTTTCTCAAACTATTTTCTTTTTGATGAAGTCAAAGGGGGAGAATAGTTTGGGTCGGTGTGACTCATAGTGTTGCCATCATCAAAAAGGGGGAGATTGTTGTGCCCCTGTGATTTTGATGTCAGAAAGCACTATGAGTATGAATGATTGATTGTCATGCATAAAGAGTCATATGGGTTCTGGTATATAGAGTGCATTGTTAGCTCTCCTGCACATTGCATCGGTGCAATATCTGCCATATGCATACACTGCATCGGTGCATTCATCAGTTGCTTCAATACAAAGTCGATGCGTGTTCATTATGCATACAAAGTCAGCGCATAGTTCATTGCAAAGTATGTACATTCTTCGATGGTATATCTGTGCACCGCTTGTACATTGCACACACAAGTCTGTACATTCTTCGACGGCATGTCTGTACATCTTTTGTACCATGCACTCCAAGTCTGTACATTCTTTGGTGGCAAGTCTGTACAACCATTGTTGATATGAGCAAGTCTGTACAACCTGTGTTGATATTAGCATTTAAGTTCGTGCATCATTTCAGCACCTCTGTACATCGTCTTGTCGCATGCACACAAAAGTCTGTACACATCTCGATGGCATGCCTGAGTATTCCTCTTCAATGTGTATACATTCTGTTGCATTTGTGCATCTTTCAAAACAAAGTCTGTACACTCTTTACCATGCACTCAAAGCCTATACATTCTCAAACCAACTCGATGCATCTTTTTCATGCACACAAGGTCTGTATATTCGTTGATGGCATGTCTGTACATTCACTTTCAATGTGTATACTTTACTATATGCATACTGCATTAAATTGTCTCGCACATACACTAAGTCTGCACACGACTGCCTTGATGTCTTAGCAAGTCTATACATGATGCATTCAGGCTTAAGCGTTAGGCACAGAAAGTCTGTACATCGTTTGTACATTGCATTCAAAGTCTGTACACTCGTGGATGACATGTCTGTGCATTCATTCTCATTGTACATACTTTCTTATATGCACACTGCATTTTGTGCATCAAGTCTGTATAGGCTCAGTTCAAATATCAAACTTACTCGATGCATCCTTTCTTTCCTTTTAGATTAACTCACACTGATAACAAGTCTGATCTGACAGGACTGCTGCTCGAGGAGCTTAAGAAGGGCACGTGATCTAAGAATGGAGGAAGTGCCAGGATCGTGACACGTGTAGTGCAGCAGGCTGAAATGCTGCCACGTGTTCAAGGCGCTAGGGCGGTAATTCGTGGAGAACACACACCCACCTATTTGCTCCTGCTATAAAAAGAAAACTTCTCCATCTGGAGAAGATGCTCGTGCAGAGAGGATCAAAAGTTACATTAGAAGAGTAGAAGCAGAAAGAGTATGTACGATCCAGATAGAAGAGAAAGAGAGAAGAAGAGAAAAAGAGTTCGTGAAAAAGAAAGAGAGGGTAGCAGAGAAGAAAAGAGATGAAGAAGAAGAAATAAAAAGGAGACAGAAAGAGAGATCAAGAGTTAGAAGAGAAGAAAAGAAGCTTCATCTAAAGATTTGCCTCTACTGGAACATGGATCAAATCTAGGCCAGTTAGCTCTTTGAGAGCCACGTTGTGTTCTATCTTTTACAGCTTTCAGTCGTTGTGTTTCATCATCCTTTATTTTTTTTTTACCTTTGTTTCAAGCTATTAGTCAGCAGAGCTAAGCTGTATTGCTCAGTGGTTACGGAGGAGGATTCCTCTAGTCAGCAAGCTGTGTTGCTCAGCGGGCGAGGTGGATACCTCAGACAACAAGTTGTGTTGCTCAGCGGGCAGAGGAGGATTCCTCTAGATGGGTTAAGCTGTAGTCCCCAGCAGTTGGCAAAGCTGTAATGCCCAGCGGTCAAGCTGTTAGTCAGCGGTTTGTAGGCAACCTGTGTCACCCAGCAGTTTTCAAGCTGTTTGGCAGCGGAATCCACACTCTGGTTTGACTGTGGGGTGACGTAGGTCTGGAGGACCAAAGCACCTTAAAAATCTTCTGTGCAGTGGTTTGATTGTCTATTGTGCTTCGCTAGATGCATGCTTAGGCTAGATGTGTTTCTCTCTATCTAGTAAGGTTGTTGATTGCACATTGTCTGTTCGATAACTGTTTTGAGAGTCCCTTGACATTGATCCTAAGTCACTAATCTATTCATCAGTAAGCATTTTAGTTGACCTAGTGAATCTGTTAATTCCGCAACTGTTCATTGGCTTTCAGTTTGTATCTGGAAGTTTTAATTGGGCAAGAGTTTTATAAGGGGATTCATTCACCCCCCCTCTGAATCCATCGCACCAGTCCCAACATGGTTGACAGGTAACCTTGAGTGTCCCAGTGGTTCTGTCCAGTTCGAGACGTGGTTCTGGATATCTTGAGGTATCATTTTATCTCGGGTTGCGTGTCCAGGCGTGCTGAGGGTCTTAGTGTCTGTCACGCCCCGAGCCTTTATTATAGCAGAAGACTAGCTCAAGGAACGTGAACAGCCGGCATGGTAAGTCTCTTGCAAGCAAGAACGATCATAGCGCAAGACAATCACACATAAGAATGCAATTGCATAATAATTACTCAAACTTCAACTTATTTCATTAATAATCAAAATATTCCAATACAATAACTTTTCAAACCTCATTAATCCATCAGACTCAAGGAAAATAAAAATTACATGAACTCGATCTAGACAATATGGACTTTCCTAAGTCTTCACTATCATTTTGATAAGACTTTCATTTGCTCTCGGACCCGTTACTTGTATAACTCGAATCCGAATTTGAATCACTTCCATCTCCTGAAAAGATTAGAAAATAGGTAATGAGCACACTTGCCCAGTAGGTATCTTCACATCAACATGATTAGCAATGTTTAAGTAATTAATATTTTAGCTCTAAAGAATAAGGTAAAATCATGTGAAATGCGGTAAATCACTTGAACAAAACAAGTAACATAATAGCATGATAATATCATGATGAGAAAGGATAAGCGAATAAGATCGAGTTGAATATAACAATAATGTAATTTGGCCTTTCTTGAATATGAATATACTTGCATGCATCAAGAATGCACTTTCACTTTCACTTTTCACTTTCGTAACCATAAAGGTTATGCACTAGAATGTCATGTAGCAATTCAATCAAGAGAGAGTCTTGCAAGAGTTCCGTGGATTTTCACTTATTTATAAAGAAAGTACTCCCAGCGCAATGCGACGTCAGTAGCATCATACCCCATGGTTTATAATAGTATGTTTTCGGCAATCAGTCGAGGGGACTAGCATAGAGCCCTTGAACACAATCAGTGCTCGAACCGCATCTTCACGTATAAATCAAGCTACTTCTACGTTTCAAGCAATAAAATATGGCCAGTGATATAACAAGTTCAATAAGTTCATGATAATAATAATTCAATGAATGAATGCTTCAATTAAGAACATGAGAGATCAAGAATGACTTAAAACAAGGTTATGCTCTTGGAAACAATTCGACAGCATAATAGTATATTCCTTATCTTCTATAGTTTAAAATTAAGTATTTTGAACAATATGACAAGTGCTAGACCATGTAGGAACTTTGGAATATCAGCCCTTAGGTCAAACCTCGGGTTAAAACAGTCAAGAAATGTGATGGTCAATCAATGGGCCGTTACATGATCGTGACGGTCTATCATTGATCCGTTAGAACGACTGAATCCAGAAACAATAAAACAGACTCAATAAATGTGACGGTCATATATTAGGCCGTTATATGAGCATGACGGTCTAATATGGATACGTTACATATCTAGAACCAGAAACTTCGATAGTGCTTTCTAACAATTGGGCTTTCATGGTACGACCAACTCGACGTCCTAGTGGGAATCTCAGGCTCGTAGAGAATTACGGAGGCCTTGAAACCAGATTTCCTAGTCCATTGGAAGGAATATCGAATAGCGAGGTCCTCAAGTTCAAGAATATGTTCCTATAGTGCAAAGTGTGAACTAATGGACATATACCGGGATATATGACATGTACGTAAAGAAATGACTCTATCAATAGAAAAGAATGTATAACGATGTGAAACCATGATAAAACTTCGTCAATACAATAGTGAAAATCATAGTTCAAATTCAAAACTATAGAGTTTAGGCAATGAAATTAGCATAACTTAAAATAACTGAAGATGCCTTGAACATGTAATTTCCTATCAAGAATCAATTAATAAACTCAAGGTCATGAAAACAAGTCAAAACTTAGATAACTAGGCTTATTTATAAGTAAGTTTGACTGTCCTCAGTCATGTCTTGGGTTGACAGAAAATAGCACTCTGACGGTCTAAGACAGACGCGTTATACATCTGTGACAGTTTATCGTGGGACCGTTACAGTACTGTGACGCACTGACTTTGGTCCGTCAGAGACAACAGAGAATTTTAAACATAACAAAGGGTGTGACGGCTGATCGTAAGGCCGTTACAATCATGTGACGGTCTAACTATGATCCGTTAGAGCACTGCTGACAGTATATAGAAGGTAAAAGACTGAAAATATGTCATGGCTAGAAATCAAAATACTTAGAATATTCCAGTCATGAGAAACGAAATATAGAGGCTATCTAGATGCATAGATTGCAGTGAGTTGAACAAGATAATATCTTTTATCTTTGATTAAGGCTCAAGACATGCATGTATGCATAGGTCAAACTAAAACATGAATTCATGGTCTAGAATGCATGAAATCAATCAAAATCAGAGGGCTTTTATCCCTAACATGATGTTCTTGCCATTCATGAGATGACCTACCTTTTTTCTGGGCTTTAAACTTCGAATTTGGGACCGCAAGACACGCCCTAGTTCTTCTCTTCCTGTGGTTTCTTAGTAATTTCTCGTCGCTCTAACTCATCAACCTCTTGACCGAAGGACGTGAAATTTTGAGGGTAAGAAGATGAAACTAAGGGGAACAAAAAGTTCTAAATAATCAAACCCTAAATACCTCATTTTGATGATCTAATTCCCTGATCTTTAGTGGACCTTTGCTCAGATTCCTCGGTTGCTAAGGTCGTACCAGCAAGTTTGGAAACTTCTAACTTCTTGTGTTGTTGATCTCCTTGCACGAAATTTTGAGAGCGATTAGTCTAAAGTATTATAAACAAAAAGTTCTAAAGAACTTACCCAAAATTATGACTCCTTACCTTGATTCCACGCGAGCCAATGTAGGGGTTGCGCAGGTCAAAACTCGTGTCTATTTATAGGTTTTTGACGAGGGTTTGAGGATTAGATCGATTCTAGAGGCCTTGTTAAATCTTAGATCGACTTCTAAGAGTCCTTAACACCTCTACCTGTCTTCCAATCTCGATCCCAAAGAGATGAACTAGTAAAAATCCAATCTTTTTGCTTGTTCTTCCATTCA
The DNA here is from genome assembly GCA_022559845.1 of Amorphophallus konjac. Lineage (NCBI taxonomy): Eukaryota > Viridiplantae > Streptophyta > Magnoliopsida > Alismatales > Araceae > Amorphophallus > Amorphophallus konjac. The sequence continues at coordinate 289,147,325 of CM040125.1, read as the reverse complement.
CGGAACTAACAGAGCGTAACGGTCGAAGGTAGGCGCGTTACCTGACTGTGGCGGTCGCACGATAGACCGCTACATCCCATGTGCACAGAATTCAATAAAATTCAAACTCTTTTATTTGTTTATCCATATAATTATCTAATAAATGAGTATTTATCCTTAAAATCCGTGAATAGGTTAAATAACTTTCTAGAATATGGGTCAAACTTAATGGGCTTGGTCCTTGAACCTTTTGGACCTTATTTAAAATAGCTAGGTTAATTATTTACCATAATTGGGCCTTAATAATGATTTATTTAACCCAATATTTATTTATTAATCCATTTTGGGTCTTTAAAATTTTTAGAAAATACTTAAATATACCAAAAATAATTTATAAAAATTCTGGGGCTTTACACCCTCCCCCACTTAAGAGAATTCGGTCCCCAAATTCATAACATGAGTTTTTACGGAGAGTGTTCGTATTTTAATAATAAAAAAATTAACATGGGGTAAGGGGGTACCTTTAACCATTTCACCTTCTTCATCTAGAATGGCATTTAATCGACCTCGCTTCCCGCATCATGTAGCACCCTGTCTTTCTCTAATGTAACATTTCCACATAAATTAATTATTTATTGGCTCAACTTCTAAAGAAATTATTAATTTTTTGGAAAAATATGAAACTAGTGTAAAATTGAATTTGTAATAACTTTGTCTTCAGGTAAGAGCCCAAAATAAAATTCGTATAGGCCCAATTTCACGTTTTTAGGAGTTTTTCGTGGGTTAGAAGACCTAGTTTAGCCATCATAATTTGGACCCAATTCTAGCCCAATTGTGCTCCAATTCGAGCCAAACCCTAACCCATTGAGAGGTCTTTGCTTTCTCTTCGAAAACCCTAACTCTAGATGCTTCTATCGGCGGCGGCGGTGGTGAATTAGAACCTTATCCGAAGTTTTCGCCAGAATTTCTTCATAGGACTCTTCAACCAAATTCGATATCTAGGAGTCCCTATAGGTTCTATTTATACAGGGCTTTCGAAACCTTAGAACCCTATTTTTACCAACAATAGGCTGCGGGACCGATCGTGATCGGACGAGGGAGAATTTGGGCGTTCTAGGAGTGGTACCTAGGGTTCCGACGACCCCTCTTCTTCATCCTTCTTTCCTTCAAGTAAAGGTAGGTGTCCCTTAGGCCAAACAGAAATCTAATAATATTGTATTCTGCGTCTCCATGAGCTCTTTCTTTTGATACCTAATTGCCTAATTCTCGTTCATCATGCTGTTCGAATTTCACGTTTTACTCCGAGGTGTATAAAAAGGGCAACTTTCATGATTATTAGTTAAAGATTGAATCTTGTTGTGTTAGATCTAAATCAAAGCATGCTATTTTATACGAATTTTTACGCTCTTTCGAATGGTAGCATTTTCCCTAATTTTTATTCATTCTATCATGAGCAATCAAAGTTTTAGTGTAACATGTCGAAGTTCATCATCAGCGGGTTCCGGGTCATGTGACGCATCTTCCAGAGGCCGTTACAGCCTGACGGCCGCACGACAGACTGTCACATGAGCCTGACGGCCCCACGACAGACCGTCACATGCCCTTGTGTTTTAAAACTTTGAAATTTTAATCTATTGATTTTCTGGTACGTAACGCACCTACTATAGAGCGTTACATGCTTGTAACGCCTGTTCTTTAGACCGTCACGTTCTCCTGACAGTGTTTTTTTTAAACTATTGTTTATGCATTTTTAATACCAAAAACTTGTTATGTTAGTATGATATCTAGATCTATAAGCAAGGCAGAACGTGATGTTAATATTGTATTATGATCATAAACATAAATTTTTCATTGTTCTACATTAAAGATGTTAGAAAATTCTAAGTTGAATGATCATGAAGAATTTGATAAAAACCCTTAGTTAACACTTGTATAAATTTTGATTTATGTAAGATATATATTTGATCTTAGATTTATTGTTTGACAGTCATGCCACTCCGGTGGATTTGACTGACCGCACCGTTTTGGTTTCCGTGTTAATTAGCCTCAATTCTTGTAATAGATGGGACTCTCTGCCGGATATTCCTTCTGTCAGACTAGGACCACTATTATGAGACCTCCGTAAGACCCCGTGAGCCTGGGATTCCCACCAGGACGCCGGGCAGGTTGTACCCTAAAGACCTGAACACATGAACGTGGTTTGAATCGTGTTTTTGGACCAGCTCAAATTAAACTAGTCTATGTCCTGTAACGGCCCAAGATTGGACCGTCACAGCAACGTAACGGCCCTGTGTACGACCATCACGTTCCTATAACGGCCTTGTTATAGATCGTCACAGATAAGATAGTCATAAGGTTTTCTTGTTTTATCATCATGAAGCAGTTATCAAGGTTGGCCTTGAACTGTGAGATTATGTGAAATCCTTGTTTACATCCTTGTTACCTAAAGACTCATAGTCTTTCTACTTGATGTCATTCCAATTTTGTTAGAATTTCTCTTGATCTTAGAAGAAAGTTCATGAGCTTAACCTTGGAACTCTTGGCCATTAATGTGATCAATGTCTAGACTAGGATCATTGATCAAAACCTTCAATGCCAACGCATCATAAACGGCCCGGTCTAGTCCTGGGAGGAGCGCCCGAAAGTACTTGTGCCCCGGGGAGTTTGTAATGACAAGGTGTGGCATTGCACTAGAAGAGGCGAGATCTCGCGCAGGATCTGAGCGGGCTATGGATCACCAGAAGATGAATCTGCAAGATAGGGAAACGTATCAGAGGGCCCAGGGGATCTCCCTGGGGCAAAACCCTCCGATGGCTAAGTCAGTAGAGCTATGGTGGAAGCAATAATGGGGGGAGGAGAGAGCTGATGCGCGAGAATCCTCTCCACCAAAGGGTGAAGCGAATCGTGCTCAGGAGCTTAGGGTGTGTGAATGCTTAGTTCATCTTACCATCTTTCGGAGGGTATCCCTTGCTTAAATAGTGCGCCGCCTTCAGGAGTCATGTAAGCTGAGGGGTTCCCGGCGGGAGTTACGTCTTTAACGGGGGCTTTCATGGCCTGATCGTGGGAACGTTATCCCCTTGGAGTCCGGCGGCTCCCCTGACTCTCCCGCTGGCGGAGGACTCTGAACGGCTGCACCTGCAGATAATCAACCGGCCTTACCGAGCCTCGGGGATGCTAGCTCATGTCCGAGCGATAGGCATGGCCCGGCGAGGGTGGGGTCGGATAGGTCGGCTGGAGCCTATCTCTCTCGGACGGGGAGAGGGCTTTAGGCCGGACCTTCCTTGGGACCTGACCATTGTCTCGGGCCCTCCGAGCCTAGAAGGCCGCCGGGGAGAGTTAGTTCCTCGAGTCTTATTTATTGGGCTTTTCTACCTAAGTGGGCCCTGTGGGCTATCACTTGGGTGGGCTCGCCCGGTTGGACCTTGTGGGTCTTGTTGGGCTGCCTTTGTGGTGGGCTGCGGAAATCCCCCTCTCCAGCACCGAAGTGCATGACTAGCGTGATTGGTCTATGACATTTCCACTTTTACTCAATTACTTGAAATTCCTATGTGACATGATATGCGTGCTTGATATGGCCAATTCCATTTATCACTTCATGACATGAAAAGTTCTTGTTATACTTGTGTTTACTCTTTACTTGAAAGCTCATGTTCTTTTCCCTATCTATCTCTTGTCATTTATTTATCATCGCTTTTGGTACAACGTTATTCATAAATGGTTAATCACTTTAATTATGCCTGATGATAGAGATATAAAATCCCACTGAGCTTTGCTCACCCCTACTTTTCAATCCTTTTCAGGTAGCTCGGATGAGGATGGGCGTTCCGATGGGGACGGGAACGAGTGATTCCAAGAGCGAACCATTTAGAGTTTATGTTCAAGTCAAGTTTGGATTAGTTGTTATCTAGAGTTGATGTATTTTCCATTAAGGAGATATAAGTCCACAAGGACTTGGGTGCAATTGAATACTTTCTCTTATTATTATTATCAATAAAGTTTGGTTAATTGTTTCTTTATTATTAGCCTGGTGGTTAGTCTCTTGTGGCATTGTATGCTCTGATTGACATGATTGATAAAAACTGCTACGTTCCGATTTTTCGCGTCGGGGCGTGACAGTTTTTGTGGTATCAGAGCCTAGGTTTTCTTTAGACCCTAGGTTGCTAGTAGTGTTATAGAACCTTTAAACCTTAGTAAAGTCAGAATCTAACCCAATGAGTTGGGTATAGACTTGGGCTAAGATTCGTTAATTAATTAACTAGCTATAAGAAGATAGATCCAATAGAATGTTCTTAATTACTTCTTTTATGTTGTAGGAATTTCCATGATGGCGGCAGAACGCGCTCAATGGGGAGACATGCAACGTACAGTGCAGGGCCTGACCCAGGCCTTACAGCAAGTAGCCCAAGGCGGCGGACAGCAAGGAGCAGGCAATCAACATCTAAACTTTCAGGGCTTGAATCCCCCGCATTTCAGTGGATCTTCGGACCTGGAAGAGGCTGAGAACTGGCTGAAGGAGACGGAAAGAATCTTCAGGGTTATGCAATGTGGAGATCAGGATCGCATCTTACTAGCGACTTTCCAATTAGAATGTGATGCTCGTGCTTGGTGGGAAGCCGTGGAAGCCACACTTGGGAATAGGCGTGCCACGTGGGATGAGTTAAAGGAGTTTTTCAATAGCAAGTATTTCTCAGATCGGGTGCAGGAGAAGAAGGCGGTCGAGTTTGCTGCTTTGAAACAAAGAAACTTGTCGGTTGTGGAATATGAAGTGCAGTTTTCCAGATTATGTAAGTATGCCCCACACTTGGTGTCCACTGAGAAAATGAAGGCTAAAAGATTTTTGAATGGTTTGAAGCTTCAGTATATCAATCAATTGGCACCCTTGGAAATCCATATCTATGCTGAGATAGTAAGGAAAGCACAATTTTAGGAGGATACGATGTAAATGACTACCGGATCAGAGGTCGGGATAAGAAGAAGGAACATACTACCAGTTCCGGGAACTTCAGACCCGGTAATGGTCAGAAGAGGCCCAATGGTGGGCTGAGTTTTTCTAAAAACAAGAAACCCAAGGAAGGCGAGAGGAAGGTTGGACAAGTTGTGCCGTCTAAGGTAGTTTGCAAGTACTGTGACCGTCCAGGTCACAAGATGGAAGAGTGTTGGCGCAAGTTAGGCGCTTGCTCAAGGTGTGGTAGCAGGGACCACCGAATTCCAGAATGTCCCCGTATTAATGCACCGGAAGCATCAGATAAGTCGCAAGGAAGTTACAAGCGGCAAGGTAGGCTCCAAGCCCTCCAGGAGGCAGAGACTGAGAACCAGACTACCGAGGAAGGAGGTATTGTCGAAGGTACTCTTACTATTCATTCCAAGCCAACATTCGTACTTTTCGACACTGGAGCCACTCATTCTTTTATATCTCTGAAATTTGCTAAGACTTTATCTGTGGAACCGGCGTTGTTGGATTCACACCTTATGATATCGACCCCTATTGGTTCGGGAAACGAGATTAAATATTATTATCCTTCTAGTGAAGTTTTGATCAATGGTTGTAATTTATCTGCTGATCTAGTATGCATGAAGATGAAAGATTATGATGTAATCTTAGGGGCTGATTGGTTATCTAAGCATGGTGCTAGCGTTCATTCTAAGTCAGGAGTAGTGTCTTTCCCTGGACGTACGGAGCTTTCTTTCTCTGGCTCTAGGCTATCCAAGACCGTGCCACTCATTTTGGCACTTCAGACAGATAAGTTGTTAAGAAAGGGGTGTCCAACATTCTTGGCTTTAATTTCTTTAACTGATAAGAAGGAAGTGGAGTTGAAGGATATCCCTATTATTCAAGATTTTCTGGAGGTATTTCCAGATGAATTGCAAGGTCTTCCCCCTGAAAGGGAGGTGGTTTTCTCTATTGACCTGATTCCTGGCGCCTCGCCTGTGCTCCCTACCGTATGTCCCCGATTGAGTTAAGAGAACTGAAAGTGCAGTTGTTAAACTTGCTAGAAAGAGGGTTCATTTGTCCGAGTACTTCCCCGTGGGGTGCTCCTATTCTTTTTGTAAGGAAGAAAGATGGTTCTTTAAGGCTGTGTATCGATTATCGTCACTTGAATCAGCTCACCGTGAAAAACAAGTACCTATTACCAAGGATCGATGAATTATTTGATCAGATATCAGGAGCCCAGTATTTCTCAAAGATCGATCTCAGATCTGGGTATCATCAGTTGAGGATAAAAGATGAAGTTATTTTTAAGACGGCATTCCGTAGCAGGTATGGGCATTTTGAATTTGTGGTGAAGCCGTTTGGACTAACAAATGCTCCTGCAGCTTTTATGTAGCTAATGAATAGTGTGTTTTGGCCCTACTTGGATCAGTGGGTCGTGGTATTTATCGATGATATTCTGATATATTCAAGGAGCAAGGAAGAGCATGAACAACACTTAAGAATGGCGTTGCAAATATTAAAAGAGCATCAGCTATACGCCAAGTGTAGTAAATGTGAGTTCTGGTTGCAAGAGGTATCTTTTCTGGGCCACATTATTTCTAAAGAGAGAATCGCAGTAGACCCTTCTAAAGTTGAGGCTGTACGTAATTGGGAAAGACCTGTGAATGTAACTGAGATCAGAAGCTTCTTAGGCTTGGCAGGCTATTATCGAAGGTTCATCAAGGATTTTTCCAAGATTGCAGTGCCCTTGACAAGGTTAACTCGTAAGGAGATTTGTTTTGAATGGACGGATGATTGTGAAAAGAGTTTTCAGACTTTGAAGGACTGTTTGTCCACTGCCTCAGTTTTGGCCTTACCCTTATGTGAAGGAGGTTTTGAAGTTTATACCGATGCTTCAGGAATCGGTTTAGGTTGCGTATTGATGCAACGAGGGAAGGTGATAGCTTATTCCTCCAGGCAGTTGAGAAAACATTAAGAGAATTACCCTGTGGATGATCTAGAGTTAGCAACGGTTGTGTTTGCTCTTAAGATTTGGAGGCATTATCTTTATGGAGAAACTTTCACCGTGTACTCAGACCTTAAGGGCATAAGATACTTATTTTCTCATAAGGAGTTGAATATGAGACAGAGAAGGTGGTTAGAGTACTTAAATAATTTCGACTTCTCCATTGAATATCATCCCGGAAAGGGGAATGTTGTAGCAGATGCTTTAAGCAGGAAGCCAACAACTAGGCTAGCCAGTTTGATGATTCAAGAGTGGAAGTTGTTAGAACAGTTTGCCAATTTAGATATTGCAGAAAAGGAAGATCGGATCTTGGTGGCTCTTGTCCAGATTCGTTCAGAATTGCTAGTAGAAATTAAGCAGTTGCAGGATAATGACCCTGTGCTCGTTGGAATTAAAGAACAGATGGCTAATCGACCATATTTTATGTTAGCTGATGATGGGAGATTGTTGTTTCGAGGGAGAACATGTGTCCCTGATTCCATGGAAATAAAGAAGAAGATTCTTGAAGAAGCGCACAAATCTAAGTATACTATACACCCAGGAGCTACAAAGTTGTACAGAGATTTGATGAGGACTTTCTGGTGGCCGAACATGAAGAGGGAAGTGGCCGATTTTTTGAGTAGGTGTTTAGTATGTCAACAAGTTAAAGCAGAGCATTTCAGACCTACTGGGAAGTTAAAACCTCTCGAAATACCACAATGGAAGTGGGAAAGTGTTAGTATGGATTTTATTATGGGTTTACCCCGAACAGCCTTGATGGAATTTGGGTGATCATTGATCGACTGGCAAAGTCTGCACACTTTTTGCCTATTAAGTCAAGGTGGACTGTGGATATTTTGGCTGCCCTGTATATGGAAGGAAGTAATAAGATTGCATGGAGTGCCTGTGTCAATCATATCTGACAGAGACCCCAGGTTTACATCTCACTTTTGGAAAGGACTACAAGCATCATTAGGCACTCATTTGAACTTTAGTACAGCTTTTCACTCTCAGACTGACGGACAGACTGAGAGAGCAAACCAGATTGTTGAAGACATGTTGAGAGCATGTATAATTGATTTTGGAGGCAGTTGGCATGAACATTTACCTTTGATTGAATTTGCAAACAATAATAGTTACCAATCCAGCATTCAGAGGGCACCGTTTGAGGCCTTATATGGCAGGAGTTGTAGATCTCCTCTTTGTTGGGAAGAAATTGGTGAGAAGCAATGGCTCGGACAAAATCTTATCTCAGAATCGTCAAAGAACATCAAAGTTATCAGAGACCGTTTGAAGGTCGCCCAGTCCTGACAAAAGAGCTATGCAGATAATAAAAGAAGGGAGCTAGAATTTCATATTGGGGACCATGTATTTCTGAAAGTGTCACCATCAAGAGGAATTAGAAGATTCAGAATTCAAGGCAAGTTAAGCCCAAGGTTTGTTGGCCCATTTGAGATCTTATAGAGGGTAGGCGAAGTTGCCTATAGATTAGCCCTACCCCCACAGTTAGCTGGTATTCACGATGTGTTCCATGTATCTATGCTTCGGAAGTATGTGTATGACCTTTCGCACATTATCCAACATGCTGATTTGGAATTGAAGAAGGAGTTATCTTATGATGAGAAGCCTATCAAGATATTGGACTTCAAGCAACAGCAACTCAGGAATCGATCCATTTCGATGGTCAAGGTCTAGTGGTGTCTGCGTGGAGCTGAGGACGCAACATGGGAATCTGAGGATGCGATCAGGAAATTATATCCTGAATTATTTTAAGGTTGGTTGTTAGCAGATTCGGTGAATTTGGGGATTAAATTCCTTAAGTGGGGGAGGGTGTAGCACCCTGTCTTTTTCTACAATAATATTTCCACATAAATTATTTATTTATTGGCTCAACTTCTAAAGAAATTATTAAAATTCTTGAAAAATATGAAACTAGTGTAAAATTGAATTTGTAATAACTTTGTCTTCAGGTAAGAGCCCAAAATAAAATTCGTATCGGCGCAATTTCACGTTTTTAGGAGTTTTTCGTGTGTTAGAAGACCTAATTTAGCCATCACAATTGGGCCCAATTCTAGCCCAATTGTGCTCCAATTCGAGCCACACCCTAGTCCATTGATAGGTCTTTGCTTTCTCTTCGAAAACCCTAACTCTAGATGCTTCTATCGACGGCGGTGGTGGTGGATTAGAACCTTATCCGAAGTTTTCGCCGGAATTTCTTCACAGGACTCTTCAACCAAATTCGATCTCTAGGAGTCCCTATAGGTTCTATTTATAGAGGGCTTTCGACACCTTAGAACCCTATTTGCACCAGCAACAGGCTGCGGGACTGATTGTGATCGGACGAGGGAGAATTTGGGCGTTCTAGGAGCGATACCTAGGGTTCCGGTGACCCCTCTTCTTCGTCCTTCTTTCCTTCAAGCAAAGGTAGGTGTCTCTCAGGCCAAACAGAAATCTAATAATACCGTATTGTGCGTCTCCACGAGCTCTTTCTTTTGATACGTAATTGCCCAATTCTCGTTCATCATGCTGTTCGAATTTCACGTTTTACTCCGAAAGTGTATAAAAAGGGCAACTTTCATGATTATTAGTTAAAGATTGAATCTTGTTGTGTTAGATCTAAATCAAAGCATGCTATTTTATACGAATTTTTATGCTCTTTCGAATGGTAGCATTTTCCCTAATTTTTATTCATTCTATCATGAGCAATCGAAGTTTTAGTGTAACATGTTGAAGTTCATCGTCGGCGGCTTCCAGGTCATGTGACGTATCTTCCAGAGGCCGTTACAGCCTGACGGCCGCACGACAGACTGTCACATGAGCCTGACGGTCCCACGACAGACCGTCACATGCCCCTGTGTTTTAAAATTTTGAAATTTTAATCTATTTATTTTCTGGTACGTAACGCACCTACTATAGAGCGTTACATGCTTGTAACGCCCCTTCTTAGACCGTCACGTTCTCCTGACAGTATTTTTTTAAACTATTGCTTATGCATTTTTAAAACCAGAAACTTGCTATGTTAGTATGATATCTTGATCTATAAGTAAGGCAGAACGTGATGTTAATATTGTATTATGATCATAAACATAAATTTTTCATTGTTCTACATGAAAGATGTTAGAAAATCCTAAGTTGAATGATCATGAGGAATTTGATAAAAAAACCCTTAGTTAAACTTGTATAAATTTTGATTTATGTAAGATATATATTTGATCTTAGCTTTATTGTTTACAGTCATGCCACTCCGGTGGATTTGACTGACCACACTGTTTTGGTTTCCATGTTTATTAGCCTCAAATCTTGTAATAGATGGGACTCTCCGCCGGATATTCCTTCCGTCGGACTAGGACCACTATTATGAGACCTCCGTAAGACCCCGTGAGCCTGGGATTCCCACCAGGACGCCAGGCAGGTTGTACCCTAAAGACCTGAACCCATGAACGTGGTTTGAATCGTGTTTTTGGACCAGCTCAAATTAAACTGGTCCGTGTCCTGTAACAGCCCAAGATTGGACCGTCACAGCAACGTAACAGCCCTGTGTACGACCGTCACATTCCTGTAACGGCCCTGTTATAGACCGTCACAGGTAAGATAGTCATAAGGTTTACTTGTTTTATCATCATGAAGCAGTTATCAAGGTTGGCCTTGAACTGTGAGATTATGTGAAATCCTTGTTTACATCCTTGTTACCTAAAGACTCATAGTCTTTCTACTTGATGTCATTCCAATTTTGTTGGAATTTCTCTTGATCTTAGAAGTAAGTTCGTGAGCTTAACCTTGGAACTCTTGGCCATTAATGTGATGAATGTCTAGACTAGGATCATTGATCCAAACCTTCAATGCCAATGCATCATAAAGGGCCCGGTCTAGTCTTGGGAGGAGCGCCCGAAAGTACTTGTGCCCCGGGGAGTTTGTAATGACAAGGTGTGACATTGCACCGAAGTGCATGACTAGCGTGATTGGTCTATGACATTTCCACTTTTACTCAATTACTTGAAATGCGTGCTTGATATGGCCAATTCCATTTATCATTTCATGACATGAAAAGTTCTTGTTATACTTGTGTTTACTCTTTACTTGAAAGCTCATGTTCTTTTCCCTATCTATCTCTTGTCATTTATTTATCATCGCTTTTGTTACAACGTTATTCATAAATGGTTAATCACTTTAATTATGCCTGATGATAGAGATATAAAATCCTACTGAGCTTTGCTCACCCCTACTTTCCAATCCTTTTCAGGTAGCTCGGATGAGGACGGGCGTTCCGATGGGGACGGGAACGAGTGATTCCAGGAGCGAGCCATTTAGAGTTTATGTTCAAGTCAAGTTTGGATTAGTTGTTATCTAGAGTTGATGTATTTTCCATTAATGAGATAGAAGTCCACAAGGAGTCGGGTGTAATTGAATACTTTCTCTTATTATTATTATCAATAAAGTTGGGTTAATTGTTTCTTTATTATTAGCCTGGTGGTTAGTCTCTTGTGGCAATGTATGCTCTGATTGACATGATTGATATAAACTGCTACGTTCCGATTTTCCGCGTCGGGGCGTGACAGTTTTTGTGGTATCAGAGCCTAGGTTTTCTTTAGACCCTAGGTTGCTAGTAGTGTTATAGAACCTTTAAACCTTAGTAAAGTCAGAATCTGACCCAGTGAGTTGGGTAGAGACTTGGGCTAAGATTAGTTAATTAATTAACTAGCTATAAGAAGATATGTCCAATAGAACGTTCTTAATTACTTCTTTTATGTTGTAGGAATTTCCGTGATGGCAGCAGAACGCGCTCAATGGCGAGACATGCAACGTACAGTGCAGGGCCTGACCCAGGCCTTACAGCAAGTAGCCCAAGGCGGCGGACAACAAGGAGCAGGCAATCTACATCAAAACTTTCAGGGCATGAATCCCCCGCGTTTCAGTGGATCTTCGGACCAGGATGAGGCTGAGAACTGGCTAAAGGAGACGGAAAGAATCTTCAGGGTTATGCAATGTGGAGATCAGGATCGCATCTTACTAGCGACTTTCCAATTAGAACGTGATGCTCGTGCTTGGTGGGAAGCCATGGAAGCCACACTTGGGAATAGGCGTGCCACGTGGGATGAGTTTAAGGAGTTTTTCAATAGTAAGTATTTCTCAGATCGGGTGCAAGAGAAGAAGGCGGCCAAGTTTGCTGCTTTGAAATAAAGAAACTTGTCGGTTGTGGAATATGAAGCGCAGTTTCTCAGATTATGTAAGTATGCCCCACACTTGGTGTCCACTAAAAAAATGAAGGCTAAAAGATTTTTGAATGGTTTGAAGCTTCAGTACATCAATCAATTGGCACCCTTGAAAATCCATATCTATACTGAGATAGTAAGGAAAGCACAAGTTTTGGAGGATACGATGGAAATGACTGACCGAATCAGAGGTCAGGATAAGAAGAAGGAATAGACTACAAGTTCTGGGAACTTCAGACCCGGTAATGGTCAGAAGAGGCCCAATCGTGGGCCGAGTTTTTCTAAAAACAAGAAACCTAAGGGAGGCGAGAAGAAGGTTGGACTAGTTGTGCCGTCTAAGACAGTTTGCAAGTACTGTGACCGTCCAGGTCACAAGATGGAAGAGTGTTGGCGCAAGTTAGGCACTTGCTTAAGGTGTGGTAGCAGGGACCACCGAATTCCAAAATGTCCCCTTATTAATGAATCGGCAGCATCTGATAAGTCGCAAGAAAGTTACAAGCGGTAAGGCAGGCTCCAAGCCCTCCCGGAGACAGAGACTGAGAACCAGACTACTGAGGAAGGAGGTATTGTCGAAGGTACTCTTACTATTCTTTCCAAGCCAGCATTCGTACTTTTCGACACTGGAGCCACTCATTCTTTTATATCTCTGAAATTTGTTAAGACTTTATCTGTGGAACCAATGTTGTTGGATTCACACCTTATGATATCCACCCCTATTGGTTCGGGACCCAAGATTAAATATTATTATCCTTCTAGTGAAGTTTTGATCAATGGTTGTAATTTATCTGCTGATCTAATATGCATGAAGATGAAAGATTATGATGTAATCTTAGAGGCTGATTGGTTATCTAAGCATGGTGCTAGTGTTCATTGTAAGTCAGGAGTAGTGTCTTTACCTAGACGTTAGGAGCTTTCTTTCTCTGGCTCTAGGCTATCCAAGACCGTGCCACTCATTTCAGCACTTCGGGCAGATAAGTTGTTAAGAAAGGGGTGTCCAACATTCTTGGCTTTAATTTCTTTAACTAATAAGAAGGAAGTGGAGTTGAAGGATATCCCTGTTACTTATGATTTTTCGGAGGTATTTCTAGATGAATTGACAGGTCTTCCCCCTGGAAGGGAGGTGGTTTTCTCTATTGACCTGATTCATGGCGCCCCGCCTGTGCTCCCTACTGTATGTCCCCGGCTGAGTTAAGAGAACTGAAGGTGCAGTTGTTAGACTTGCTAGAAAGAGGGTTCATTCGTCTGAGTACTTCCCTGTGGGGTGCTCCTGTTCTTTTTGTAAGGAAGAAAGATGGTTCTTTAAGGTTGTGTATCGATTATCGTCAGTTGAATCAGCTCACCGTGAAGAACAAGTACCCATTACCAAAGATCAATGATTTATTTGATCAGATGTCAGGAGCCCAGTATTTCTCAAAGATCGATCTCAGATATGGCTATCATCAGTTGAAGATAAAAGATGAAGATATTTTTAAGACGGCATTCCGTAGCAGGTATGGGCATTTTGAATTTGTGGTGAAGCCGTTTGGACTAACAAATGCTCCTGCAGCTTTTATGCAGCTAATGAATAGTGTGTTTCGGCCCTACTTGGATCAGTGGGTCGTGGTATTTATCGATGATATTCTGATATATTCAAGGAGCAAGGAGGAGCATGAACAACACTTAAGAATGGCGTTGCAAATATTAAAAGAGCATCAGCTATACGCCAAGTTTAGTAAATGTGAGTTCTGGTTGCAAGAGGTATCTTTTCTGGGCCACATTATTTCTAAAGAGGGAATCGCAGTAGACCCTTCTAAAGTTGAGGCTGTACGTAATTGGGAAAGACCTGTGAATGTAACTGAGATCAGAAGCTTCTTAGGCTTGGCAGGCTATTATCGAAGGTTCATCAAGGATTTTTCCAAGATTGCAGTGCCCTTGACAAGGTTAACTCGTAAGGAGAATTGTTTTGAATGGACGGATGATTGTGAAAAGAGTTTTCAGACTTTGAAGGAGTGTTTGACCAATGCACCAGTTTTGGCCTTACCCTTAGGTGAAGGAGGTTTTGAAGTTTATACCGATGCTTCAGGAATCGGTTTAGGTTGCGTATTGATGCAACGAGGGAAGGTGATATCTTATTCCTCCAGGTAGTTGAGAAAACATGAAGAGAATTACCCTGTGCATGATCTGGAGTTAGCAACGATTGTGTTTGCTCTTAAGATATGGAGGCATTATCTTTATGGAGGAACTTTCATCGTGTACTCAGACCATAAGAGCTTAAAATACTTATTTTCTCAGAAGGAGTTGAATATGAGACAGAGAAGGTGGTTAGAGTACTTAAAGGATTTCGACTTCTCCATTGAATATCATCCCGGAAAGGGGAATGTTGTAGCAGATGCTTTAAGCAGGAAGTCAACAGCTAGGTTAGCTAGTTTGATGATTCAAGAGTGGAAGTTGTTAGAATAGTTTGCCAATTTAGATATTACAGAAAAGGAAGATCGGATCTTGGTGGCTCATGTCCAACTTCGTTCAGAATTGCTAGCAGAAATTAAGCAGTTGCAGGATAATGACCCTGTGCTCGTTGGAATTAAAGAACAGATGGCTAATCGACCAGATTTTATGTTAGCTGATGATGGGAGATTTTTGTTTCGAGGGAGAACATGTGTCCCTGATTCCATGGAAATAAAGAAGAAGATTCTTGAAGAAGCACACAGATCTAAGTATACTATACACCCAGGAGCTACAAAGATGTACAGAGATTTGAAGAGGACTTTCTGGTGGCCGAACATGAAGAGGGAAGTGGCCGATTTTGTGAGCAGGTGTTTAGTATGTCAACAAGTTAAAGCAGAGTATTTCAGACCTGCTGGGAAGTTAAAACCTCTCGAAATACCACAATGAAAGTGGGAAAGTGTTGGTATGGATTTTATTATGGGTTTACCCCGAACACGAGGAGGCCTTGATGAAATTTGGGTGATCATTGATCGACTGACAAAGTCTGCACACTTTTTACCTATTAAGTCAAGGTGGACCATGGATATTTTGGCTACCCTGTATATAAAGGAAGTAATAAGATTGCATGGAGTGCCTGTGTCCATCATATCTGACAGAGACCCCAAGTTTACATCTCACTTTTGGAAAGGACTGCAAGCACCATTAGGCACTCGTTTGAACTTCAGTACAGCTTTTCACCCTCAGACTGACGGACAGACTGAGAGAGCAAACCAGATTGTTGAAGACATGTTGAGAGCATGTATAATTGATTTTGGAGGCAGTTGGCATGAACATTTACCTTTGATTGAATTTGCATACAATAATAGTTACCAATCCAGCATTCAGATGGCACCGTTTGAGGCCTTGTATGGCAGGAGTTGTAGATCTCCTCTTTGTTGGAAGAAATTGGTGAGAAGCAATGGCTCGACCAGATCTTATCTCAGAATCGTCAAAGAACATCCAAGTTATCAGAGACCGTTTGAAGGTCGCCCGATCCCAACAAAAGAGCTATGCAGATAACAGAAGAAGAGAGCTACAATTTCAGATTGGGGACCATGTATTTCTGAAAGTGTCACCATCAAGAGGAATTAGAAGATTCGAATTCGAGGTAAGCTAAGCCCAAGGTTTGTTGGCCCATTTGAGATCTTAGAGAGGGTAGGCGAAGTTGGCTATAGATTAGCCCTACCACCACAGTTAGCTGGTATTCACGATGTGTTCCATGTATCTATGCTTCAGAAGTATGTGTATGACCCTTCGCACATTATCCAACATGCTGATTTGGAATTGAAGAATGACTTATCTTATGAAGAGAATCCTATCAAGATATTGGACTTCAAGCAACAGCAACTCAGGAATCAATCCATTTCGATGGTCAAGGTCCAGTGGAGTCGGCGTGGAGCTGAGGAAGCAACATGGGAATCTGAGGATGCGATCAGAAAATTATATCCAGAATTGTTTTAAGGTTGGCTGTTAGCAGATTCGGGGAATTTGGGGACCAAATTCCTTAAGTGGGGGAGGGTGTAGCACCCTGTCTTTTTCTAATATAATATTTCCACATAAATTAATTATTTATTGGCTCAACTTCAAAAGGAATTATTAAAATTCTGGAAAAATATGAAACTAGTGTAAAATTGAATTTGTAATAACTTTGTCTTCAGGTAAGAGCCTAAAATAAAATTCGTATAGGCCCAATTTCGTGCTTTTAGGAGTTTTTCGTGGGTTAGAAGACCTACTTTAGCCATCACAATTCTAGCCCAATTGTGCTCCAATTCGAGCCAAACCCTAGCCCATTGATAGGTCTTTACTTTCTCTTCGAAAACCCTAACTCTAGATGCTTCCACTGGCGGCGGCGCCGATGGATTAGAACCTTATCCGAAGTTTTCGCTGGAATTTCTTCATAGGACTCTTCAACCAAATTCGATATCTAGGAGTCCCTATAGGTTCTATTTCTAGAGGGCTTTCGACACCTTAGAACCCTATTTGCAACAACAACAGGCTGCGGGACCGATCGTGATCGGACGAGGGAGAGTTTGGGCGTTCTAGGAGCGGTACCTAGGGTTCCGGCGACCCCTCTTCTTTGTCCTTCTTTCCTTCAAGCAAAGGTAGGTGTCTCTCAGGCCAAACAGAAATCTAATAATACCGTATTGTGCGTCTCCATGAGCTCTTTCTTTTGATACCTAATTGCCCAATTCTCGTTCCTCATGATGTTCGAATTTCACGTTTTACTCGAGGTGTATAAAAGGGCAACTTTCATGATTATTAGTTAAAGATTGAATCTTGTTGTGTTAGATCTAAATCAAAGCATGCTATTTTATACGAATTTTTACGCTCTTTCGAATGGTAGCATTTTCCCTAATTTTTATTCATTCTATCATGAGCAATCGAAGTTTTAGTGTAACATGTCGAAGTTCATCGTCGGCGGGTTCCAGGTCATGTGACGCATCTTCCAGAGGCCGTTACAGCCTGACGGCCGCACGACAGACCGTCACATGAGCCTGACGGCCCCACGACAGACCGTCACATGCCCCTGTGTTTTAAAATTTTGAAATTTTAATCTATTTATTTTCTGGTACGTAACGCACCTACTATAGAGCGTTACATGCTTGTAACGCCCCTTCTTAGACCGTCACGTTCTCCTGACAGTGTTTTTTTAAACTATTGCTTATGCGTTTTTAAAACCAGAAACTTGCTATGTTAGTATGATATCTTGATCTATAAGCAAGGCAGAACGTGATGTTAATATTGTATTATGATCATAAACATAAATTTTTCATTGTTCTACATGAAAGATGTTAGAAAATCCTAAGTTGAATGATCATGAAGAATTTGATAAAAACCCTTAGTTAACACTTGTATAAATTTTGATTTATGTAAGATATATATTTGATCTTAGCTTTATTGTTTGACAGTCATGCCACTCCGGTGGGATTGACTGACCGCACCGCTTTGGTTTCCGTGTTTATTAGCCTCAATTCTTGTAATAGATGGGACTCTCCGCCGGATATTCCTTCCGTCGGACTAGGACCACTATTATGAGACCTCCGTAAGACCCCGTGAGCCTGGGATTCCCACCAGGACGCCGGGCAGGTTGTACCCTAAAGACCTGAACCCATGAACGTGGTTTGAATCGTGTTTTTGGACCAGCTCAAATTAAACTGGTCTGTGTCCTGTAACGGCCCAAGATTGGACCGTCACAGCAACGTAACGGCCCTGTGTACGACCGTCACGTTCCTGTAACGGCCCTGTTATAGACCGTCACAGATAAGATAGTAATAAGGTTTTCTTGTTTTATCATCATGAAGCAGTTATCAAGGTTGGCCTTGAACTGTGAGATTATGTGAAATCCTTGTTTACATCCTTGTTACCTAAAGACTCATAGTCTTTCTACTTGATGTCATTCCAATTTTGTTGGAATTTCTCTTGATCTTAGAAGTAAGTTCGTGAGCTTAACCTTGGAACTCTTGGCCATTAATGTGATGAATGTCTAGACTAGGATCATTGATCCAAACCTTCAATGCCAACGCATCATAAAGGGCCCGGTCTGGTCCTGGGAGGAGCGCCCGAAAGTACTTGTGCCCCGGGGAGTTTGTAATGACAAGGTGTGGCATTGCACCGAAGTGCATGACTAGCGTGATTGGTCTATGACATTTCCACTTTTACTCAATTACTTGAAATTCCTGTGTGACATGATATGCGTGCTTGATATGGCCAATTCCATTTATCATTTCATGACATGAAAAGTTCTTGTTATACTTGTGTTTACTCTTTACTTGAAAGCTCATGTTCTTTTCCCTATCTATCTCTTGTCATTTATTTATCATCGCTTTTGTTACAACGTTATTCATAAATGGTTAATCACTTTAGTTATGCTTGATGATAGAGATATAAAACCCTACTGAGCTTTGCTCACCCCTACTTTCTAATCCTTTTTAGGTAGCTCGGATGAGGACGGGCGTTCCGATGGGGACAGGAACGAGTGATTCCAGGAGCGAGCTATTTAGAGTTTATGTTCAAGTCAAGTTTGGATTAGTTGTTATCTAGAGTTGATGTATTTTCTATTAATGAGATAGAAGTTCACAAGTAGTCAGGTGTAATTGAATACTTTCTCTTATTATTATTATCAATAAAGTTGGGTTAATTGTTTCTTTATTATTAGCCTGGTGGTTAGTCTCTTGTGGCAATGTATGCTCTGATTGACATGATTGATATAAACTGCTACGTTCCGATTTTCCGCGTCGGGGCGTGACACGTCCGTTGTTATCCCTTGAAGATTATTCATTTAGGATAGGACACATAGGCAAGCGATGTTCCCGACTACCATATTTGAGACAAGCGCCGAGACGCTTCCAGCATTATTCTGCCGAGTGCCCAATTTTTTCACAAAATGAGCAAGCCGTGAAGACTTGCATTCTCTCTTCTTCTTTAACTTTCTTATTCTTTCCGTTTCCATTTCCATTTTTTTTCCGTTGCCGTTCCCATCACGGGACCTCTTAACGTGACTGTTTTCATCCTCATCCTCTTCTTTCTCTTCTTGCCTATCATGTTTTCGGCTTGACCTTTCTCCACGGAGCCTTTCTACCTTCTCCATGGTTCTTTCACATAGATGCGCTCTTTGAACCATCTCGGTATAGGTGCGGATATTCTAAGTTCAAAGTTATTGGATAAATCCGGGTCTTAAACCATCCATAAATCGGTTGGCTTTCAATAAATCTGTGCTTAACAAGTGCGGAGCATAAGGTGCTAGTCGAGAGAATTATAATTCATACTCTACCACGGACATTGTCCCTTGTTTTAAGGAGGAAAATTCCATAGCCTTCCTCTCCTTCACATGCTCGGAGAAGTACTTGGCTCGGAAAAGTGTAAGAAAACCCTCCCATGTATGAGGTGCATCTGCAGGTGGTGCCGGAATGGATTTCCACCATGTACGAGCATCCTTGTTGAGTTGGAACGTGGCAAGTCAAAATTTTTCCAAGTCGGTGAATTGCATGACATCGAATATTCGATTCATCTCATCGATCCAATTTTTCGCTTCATCTGGGTTAGAAGATCCAGAGAATCGTGGGGGATTTAAACTGAAAATTGCAGTGTAAGTTCCCCGCGCCAGCCCTTCCACCATATTGGGCCACTATCTGTAGGGCTTGGGTAAGTCCCACAACAGTTTGCTGCATCTCGTCCCAGTTCACACGATGAGCCATTGAGAATCAAGGTACCTGAGAATCATGGATATTTTAGTTATTTAGAGTCGGGAAGATTTACCCTAAGATAATTTCTATATAACTATCTCATCTCGGGTTCTACCCAATTCTCACATGGGTGAGAAATTTTCCCCTTAATTTAAAGGTATGGGTCCTAAAACCTTGAACTTATCCTATGACATGACTCTTTTCCCCTAAGTCTTGAGACTTAGGCTCTGATACCAACTTAATTGTCACGTCCCGAGCCTTTATTACAGCGGAAGACTAGCTCGAGGAACGTGAACAGCTGGCATGGTGTCACGCCCCGAGCCTTTATTACAGTGAAGACTAACTCGGGGAGCGCGAACAGCCAGCATGGTAAGCCTCTTGCAGGCAAGAACGATCAGAGGGCAAGACAAGCACACACATAAATGTAATTGCACAATATATATTCAAACTTCAACTTTATTTCATTGATAATCAAGTACAACCACTAATTCAATTTCCATTATGCACTAGACTCAAGAAATAGGAAAATTACATAGACTCAATCTAAACAATTTAGACTTCCTAAGTCTTCACTCTCATCTTGACAATACTTTCATTCGCTCTCGGACCCGCTACTTGTATAACCCAAATCCGAATTCGAATCACTTCCATCTCCTAAAAAGATTAGAAATAGGTAATGAGCACACTTGCCCAGTAGGTATCTTCGCATCAACATGATGGCACTATTAAAGTAATAAACCATTTAGCTCTAAAGAATGAGGTAAAAATCATGTGAATGCGATCAATCATGCGATTAAACCAAAGTAACAAGATGATCAAGTAAGTTAGAATGAGAGCAAATACAAACTAGTAAGAATGTAACAAGAACATGATATTGGCCTTTCATGAACAAGAATGTATCGAGAATGTACTAGCAAGCCACATAATCATCACTCCAGTATCTTTTGCTTATGAGCAAGTACTTCGTGAATTTCTGTGGAATATCAAGCAAGAAAGTCATGTACAAGAATGTCATGTTGTGTCGTGGATTTTCACTTATTTATAGAGAAAGTACTCCCAGCACAATGCGACGCCAGTAGCATCATATATACCCCATGGTTTATAAAATAGTATGTTTCCGATAATCAGCCGAGGGGACTAACATAGAGCCCTTGAACACAATCAGTGCTCAATCACATCTTCAAGTATAAATCAAGCTTTTTCCACGCATGTAACAATAAAGTATGGCCAAGAATATAATGAGTTCAAATAAGCTCATGATAACAATAATTCAATGAATGAATGCTTCAATAAGAATCATGAAAAATCAAGAATGACTTAAGCAAGGTTATGCTTATGAAAATAAATCGGCAGCATAATGATACGTTCTTTATCTTCCATTCATTATATTAGGTTTCTTGATCAATATGATAAGTTCTAGATCATCAAGAGTCTATCTAGAACCTTGGAATATCAACCCTTGGGTTAAAATACTCAAGCAGTGTGACGGTCGTGTAATGGGCCGTTACATGATGTGACGCTCCAGTATTGGGTCGTTACATTGGTCTGGAACCAGAACTAAGAAATTGGACTGTGGAATGGGACGGTCGTATATTGGGCCGTTACTTGTGCCTGACGGTCCAATATAGAGCCGTTACATTACTGATAACCAAAAAATCATCGATAGTGTAATCTAATCAATGGGCTTTAATGGTACAACAAACTCGGCGTCCTAGTGGGAATCCCAGGCTCGCGGAGAATTACGGAGGCCTTGAAACAAGATTTCCTAGTCCATTGGAAGGAATATCCAATAGAGAGGTCCTCATGTCCAACAATAGTGTTCCTATAGTGCAAAGTGAACTAATGGATAATATACCGAAATATGTGCCATATACTTAAAGAAATGACTCTATAGATAGGAATAAATGTGTAACATTATGAAACCAAGATAAAACTCCGTCAATACAACTTTGGAAAATCATGATTTAGAATACAAAACTATAGAGTTTTAGCCAATGAAATTAGCATAACTTAAAATAACCTAAGACACATTAATCATGCAATTCGATTATGAATCAGAAACTAAACTCAAAGTCATGATAATAGGTCCAAACTTAGCTATCTAAGTTTATTTATAAGTAAACTTAACTGGTTTTTATTCTGTCTTGGGCTGACAGAACACAGGTGTTTGACGGTCTAGGATAGGTGCGTTACAGTGTGTGACGGTTTATCGAGGGGTCGTTACAGTGGTGTAATGCTCCTGCTAGGCTGCGTCAGAGATAATAGAACAAATAAAAGCATAACAGGTTGTGACAGTCTATCGTAAGGCTGGTACATGCATGTGACGGTCTCACGTTGGTGCGTCAGAGAACCTGCTGGCAGTAAACTAAAGTAAAGGTTCATGAAAACATAACATGCCTGGAAATCAACATACTACCACTGTCCTAGTCATGAAAACGAAGTATAGGCCAACTATATGCATAGGTTTAGTGAATAGATAGGATAATATCTTTTAATTTCCATTTAGGGCTAAGAAATATATGAATGTATAAAACCATGAAATCCTGAAATTCTTAGTCTATAATGCATGAAATCCAGCACAATTAGAGGGCTTTTATTCCTAACAAGTTGTTTTTTCCAATCATGAGATAACCTACCTCTTGTAGAACCTTAAAACTTCGAATTTGATGTTAGGTGCTACCCTTAGTCCCTTGTACTTCTTGTGATAAATCAGCAACTTCAATCTGCTCTATTTCCTCAGCCTCTTGACATAAGGATGTGAAATTTTGAGGGTAGGAAGATGAAACTATTGAGAACAAAAAGTTCTAAAGGATTGTACTCTAATTACCTCATTTAGACGTCCTAATCTCTGGATCTTCAGGGGACTTGCGTTCAGATTCCTGGGTTGCTAAGGTTGAATCAGCAACTTTGGAAGCATCCATCTCCTTGGTTGCTTGGTCTCCTAGCACGAAATTTGGAGAACTATTAGTCTATAATATACTAAACAAAATCTTCTAAAAAACTTACCTGAAATTATGACTCCTTACCTTGATTATTCACGAGCCAAAAGTAAGGGTCGATCAGTTCAGAACTAGGTCCTATTTATAGGGTTTTGGCTAGGGTTTGGAGATTGATTGATTCTAGAGTCCTTAATCTGCCTGAACCTAATCCCTAAGAGTCCTTAGTAATGTTATAAGCTTCCCTAAGTCGATCTCTTATAGATTGGATTTCAAAGTTCCAATCTTTTTGTAATTTTCTCACCTTACGGAATCTGCAGGATGTAACGGTCGTGTCTAGGTGCGTTATAGGGCTGCGGCGGTCGCCCGATAGACCGTTACATGTGACGTATATAGAGTTTCAATTTGATAAAACTCTTTTATTCATTTATCTATATAATTATCTTATATAATTAGTATTTATCCTTAAAATACGTGAATAAGCCAATTACCCTTCTAGAATATGGGCCAAACTTAATGGGCTTAGTCCATTAACCTTTTGGATAATAATTAGATATGCTAGGTTAACTAATTAGCCTAATTGAGCCTTATAATGACTTATTAATCCCATATTCCTTCATTAATTTATTTAGGCCTTTATAATTTTCAGGAAACTATTTTATAATTCAAAAATTATATCTATAAATTCGGGGGTACTACACCCTCCCCCACTTAGAAGAATTTGGTCCATAAATTCAATATATGGGTTTCGGAGACTGTACTTACAGTTTAATTCTGGAAATCTTTTTCGCATGGCTGCTTCGGTTTCTAAGTTGCTTCATCTGGCGATATTTTCTTCCATTGAATCTTGACCATAGGAAAAACTTTATTTCTTAGTTGACGCACTTCCCGTTCCAGAATCTTTATGGGCGTTTACTCGAACGTCATATCCTTCTGAATCTCCAGATTGTCATATGTGATAATATGGTCAGGATCATATACATACTTCTTCAGCATAGAGACGTGAAATACGTCATGAACTCCTGGTAATTATGGAGGTAAAGCCAGTTTGTAAGCCACTTCACCAATCTGTTCAAGAATTTTAAACGGGCCAATGAATCTTGGAGTTAGCTTTCCTTTAATACCAAATCTTCAAATACCACAACCTGGAGAAACCTTTAAATATACATGATCTCCTATTTGAAACTCCAAGTCACGTCTTCGATTGTCAGCATAAGACTTTTGCCTATCTTGTGCCATCTTCATTCTTTCTTGAATGAGCTTGATCTTCTCGGTAGAATCCCTTATAAGATCGGGGCCTAGAAATTACTTTTCCCCTATTTCATTCCAGCATATTGGTGATCAACAGCTTTTTCCATATAAAGCTTCAAAAGGTGTCATTTGTATGCTAGCCTGATAGCTATTGTTATATGCAAACTCTACTAGAGGCAAGTGATCCTGCCAACTACCTCCAAAGTCGATAGCACAAGCCCTGAGCATATCTTCTACTACCTGATTTGTTCTTTCCGTTTGACCATCTGTTTGTGGATGAAAAGCTGTGCTGAAATTCAATCTAGTCCCTAGTGAATGTTGTAGACCCTTCCAAGATTGTGATGTGAATCGAGGATCCCTATCAGATATAATAGTGACTGGGACACCATGTAGTTTGACAATCTCCTTTATGTACAATGCTGCCCGGATATCCACAGACCATCGACTCTTTATTGGTATGAAGTGTGCGGATTTAGTCAATCGTTCTATGATTACCCATATTCCATCGTGTCCACCTCTGGTCTTGGATAAACCCATAATAAAGTCTATCCCTATACTCTCCCATTTCCATTCGGGAATACTCAAGGGGTGTAATTTACCTGCGAGTCTAAAATGCTCTGCCTTTACTTGTTGGCAGGTGAGACAGTGAGACACGAAATCAGCTATTTCTCTCTTCATATTGGGCAACCAGAAATATCTTTTGAGATCTTGATACATCTTTATTCCTCCTAGATGAATTGTGTATTTGGAATTATGCGCTTCATCTAGGATTAGTTTCTTCGTAGCCTCATGATCTGGTACACATATTCGGCCCTTAAATAACAATCTTTCGTCATTGGAAATAGAAAAATTCGGCCTTTGTTCCATATTGGCTTTAATTTCCAGTAATATAGGATCATCATTTTGCAGCTTGACCAGATCTTCTATCAATGTAGGTTGAGCTCGGATATTAGCTATGAAATAATCTTCTTCTTTTATGTCAATATCTAAGTTCAACTAGGCAAATTTAGGAACAAGGTTAGTTACACTTATCATAAGACTTGATAGCATACCCATTAGTTTTCTGCTGAGTGCATCTGCTACAGTATTAGCCTTGCCAGGATGATATTGAATAGTAAAATCAAAGTCTTTGAGATATTCTAACCACCTCATATGCCTCATGTTAAGCTCCTTTTGAGAGAATAAATATTTCAGGCTTTTGTGGTCCGAGTAGACCGTGAACTTTTCTCCATAAAGATAATGACGCCAAATTTTCAAGGCAAAAATAACCGCTGCTAATTCTAGATCATGTAAGGGACTATTTTCCTCGTGACGTTTCAATTGTCTTGAAGAATAACAGATTACTTTTCCATTCTGCATGAGAACGCATCCTAAGCCAATGCCAGACGCATCCGTATACACTTCGAATCCACCACCCTCCGTTGGTAGTGATAAAATAGGAGCTGTTGTAAGATGATTCTTAAGAGTTTGGAAACTCTTCTCACATTCCTCTGACCAGACAAAAAGATTTTCTTTTCTTGTGAGTCTAGTTAAAGGAACCGCAATTTTTGAGAAGTCTTTAATGAATCTCTTATAATAACCAGCTAGACCCAGAAAGCTTCTTACTTCAGATACAGTCGTTGGCCAACTCCAATTCTTGACAGCTTCTACCTTAGAAGGATCCACAGCAATACCTTCTTTTGAAATAATGTGGCCTAGGAATGAGACTTCCTCGAGCCAGAATTCACACTTATTGAGTTTGGCATAAAGCTTGTGTTCTCTAAGTGTTTGTAAAGCTATTTTCATTTTTCATGTTCCTCTTTCGTCTTGGAATATATCAAGATGTCATCAATGAAGACGATGATGAACTGGTCCAGATATGGCTGGAGACATTGTTCATCAGTTGCATGAATGCTGCTGGGGCATTAGTTAACCCAAACGGCATCACTACGAAATCATAGTGGCCATAACGACTTCGAAAAGTCATTTTATAAATGTCCTCTTCTTTAATTCTAAGTGGATGATAACCTGATCTGAGATCAATCTTAGAGAAATATTCTGCTCCTGAAAGCTGATCGAAGAGCTCATCAATACGCGGCAATAGATACTTGTTTTTAATTGTGAGTTGATTCAGTCGCCGGTAATCGATGCATAGCCTGAGAGAACCATCCTTCTTCTTGACAAATAGAACCGGCGCACCCCAAGGGGATGTGCTAGGTCTGATGAAGCCCTTGTCTAGTAGTTCCTGCAACTACCTTTTTAATTCCTTAAGCTCCGTGGGGGACATCCTGTAAGGGGCTATAGAAACAGGTGCTGCTCCTGGAATGAGTTCAATGGTGAAGTTCACTTCCCACTCGGGCGGTAAACTGGGTAGTTCTGATGGAAACATGTCTGGGAACTCGTTTACAATAGGGATGTCTGCTATGTTAATTTCTTTGGATTCGGTAATAATGACAGAAGCAAGAAAAGCTTTACATCCTCGCGAGATAAGTTTGCAAGTGTGAAGTGAGGATATGATAGTAGGGTGTTTCTTGTACTTGATGCCAAGAAAAGAGAATCTTGGAAGACCGGGCTTTCGAAAGGATATAATCCTATTTCGGTAATTGATATAAGCATCATGATCTACAAGCCAATCTACCCCAAAAATGGCATCATAACCTTTCATGTCAAGGCATACCAGGTTTGCGGGGAGATTATGACCTTCTACTATCACTTTGCTATCAGGATAATAGTCGGTAAGCTTTGTTCCAAAACCTAAGGGTGTGGAAATAGCAAGATCTGAAGGTAAGGGAACTGATGCGATTGGTAATGTTTTAGCAAAAGTAGTGGAGATAAAAGAATGAGAGGCACCCGTATCAAATAGCACAAATGCAGGTTGAGAACAAATTTGAAGAGTACCTTCCATAAGCCCATCATCCCTGGGCGCTTCTTCTTCTTCTAGAACAGCATTGAGGCGAGCCTACCTCCTGCATCCTCCACCAGATGACTGGTCCTTCATAAGGGGGCATTCCGGCATGCGATGCTCCCTGCTTCTACAACGTAAATAAGCACCGAGACGCTTCCAACACTCCTCAGTCGAATGGCCGAAGTTTTCATAAAATGTGCAAGTCGTGGCGACCTGCTCCTTCTCCTCCTTGATTTTCTTTTGCTTATGGGAACTTCCACCATTCCCATTCCTAGATCTCTTCTTACTATCACGGCTTTTGTAAGGCTCCGTGATGCTGAATTTCTCTTTCTTATAACGCCGATCTGAGCATCGACTTGATTCTTCTCTTTTCCCTTTCAATTTTTTGACCTTCTCTAAGGTCCTTTCACATAGGTACGCCCGCTGAACCATCTCCGCATAAGTACGGATGTTTTGGGTCCCGAGCTGCTGAATGAAATCGAGTCGTAACCCGTCCATAAACCGATTTGCCTTGAGTAGATCGGTGCTGATAAGATGCACTGCGTAAGGTGCAAGCCTTGAGAATTGTAGTTCATATTCGGCACCCGTCATCATTCCTTGCCGAAGAGCGGCGAACTCCATAGCCTTTCATTCCTTTACGTGCTCAGAAAAGTACTTGGCACGGAACAGGGTAAGAAAACCATCCCATGTATGAGGTGCATTGGCCGGAGGTGTCGGAACCAACTTCCACCATGTGCGAGCATCTTTGTTGAGTTGAAAGGTTGCGAGATGCACCTTTTCCTGATCGGTGCATTGGATGACATCAAATATATGATTCATTTCATCTATCT
This sequence comes from Amorphophallus konjac, assembly GCA_022559845.1. NCBI lineage: Eukaryota > Viridiplantae > Streptophyta > Magnoliopsida > Alismatales > Araceae > Amorphophallus > Amorphophallus konjac. The sequence goes on along the minus strand of CM040125.1, from coordinate 289,119,672 downwards.
AGTTCTCCGCCTCGTCGGGATTAGACGAACCATAGAATCGCGGAGGATTTAAACTCTGAAAATTACGATGTAGGTCACCAGCCCCTGCCCCTACGCCACCTTCGCTATGGTTTGTAATGCCTGAGTAAGGCCGACTATTGTTTGTCGCATACCATCCCAATCTACACGATGAGCCATTTGTAAAATGAGGTACCTAAGAGAAAATTAACAACTTGTTATTTCTCATGAAATTGGGAGAAATAATCTTAAAGCTAATTAATTATCTTATCCCGGGCTCTACCCAATTCTCACATGGGTATGGCAATTTCTTCCTTAGTTTATAGGTAGGGATCCTTAAACCTTGGACTTTTCCTATGACATGACTCTTCTTCCTAAGTCATGAGACTTAGGCTCTGATACCAACTTAACTGTCACGCCCCGAGCCTTTATTACAGCGGAAGACTAACTCAGGGAGCGCGAACAGCCGACATGGTAAGCCTCTTGCAAGTAAGAACGATCAGAGCGCAAGACAATCACACACAAAAATGCAATTGCACAATATATATTCAAACTTCAACTTTATTTCATTGATAATCAAGTACAACCACTAATTCAATTTCCATTATGCACTAGAATCAACAAATAGGAAAATTACATAGACTCAATCTAAACAATTTAGACTTCCTAAGTCTTCACTCTCATCTTGACAATACTTTCATTCGCTCTCGGACCCGCTACTTGTATAACCCAAATCTGAATTCGAATCACTTCCATCTCCTGAAAAGATTGGAAATAGGTAATGAGCACACTTTCCCAGTAGGTATCTTCGCATCAATATGAAGGCACTATTAAAGTAATAAACCATTTAGCTTTAAAGAATGAGGTAAAAATCATGCGAATGCGATCAATCATGCGATTAAACCAAAGTAACAAGATGATCAAGTAAGTTAGAATGAGAGCAAATACGAACTAGTAAGAATGTAACAAGAACATGATATTAGCCTTTCATGAACAAGAATGTATCGAGAATGTACTAGCAAGCCACATAATCATCACTCCAGTATCTTTTGCTTATGAGCAAGTACTTCGTGAATTTCTGTGAAATATCAAGCAAGAAAGTCCTGTACAAGAATGTCATGTCGTGCCGTGGATTTTCACTTATTTATAGAGAAAGTACTCTCGGTGCAATGTGACGCTAGTAGCATCATACCCCATAGTTTATAAAATAGTATGTTTCTGACAATCAGCCGAGGGGACTAGCACAGAGCCCTTGAACACAATCAGTGCTTGATCGCATCTTCAAATATAAATCAAGCTTTTTCCACACATGTAACAATAAAGTATGGCCAAGAATATAATGAGTTCAAATAAGCTCAAGATAACAATAATTCAATGAATGAATGCTTCAATAAGAATCATGAAAAATCAATAATGACTTAGCAAGGTTATGCTTATGGAAATAAATCGGTAGTATAACGATACGTTCTTTATCTTTCATTCATTATATTAGGTTTCTTGATCAATATGATAAGTTCTAGATCATCAAGAGTCTATCTAGAACCTTGGAATATCAACCCTTGGGTTAAAATACTCAAGCAGTGTGACAGTCGTGTAATGGGCCGTTACATGATGTGACACTCCAGTATTGGGCCGTTACATTGGTCTGGAACCAGAACTAAGAAATCAGACTGTGGAATGTGACGATCGTATATTGGGCCGTTACTTGTGCCTGACGGTCCAACATAGAGCCGTTACATTACTGATAACCAAAAAATCATCGGTAGTGTAATCTAATCAATGGGCTTTAATGGTACAACCAACTCGGCGTCCTAGTGGGAATCCCAGGCTCGCGGAGAATTGCGGAGGCCTTGAAACAAGATTTCCTAGTCATTGGAAGGAATAATCAATAGAGAGGTCCTCATGTCCAAGAATAGTGTTCCTATAGTGTAAAGTGAACTAATGGATAACATACCGGAATATGTGTCATATACTTAAAGAAATGACTCTATAGATAGGAATAAATGTGTAACATTATGAAACCAAGATAAAACTCCGTCAATACAACTTTGGAAAATCATGATTTAGAATATAAAACTATAGAGTTTTAGCCAATGAAATTAGCATAACTTAAAATAACCTAAGACACATTAATCATGCAATTTGATTATGAATCAGAAACTAAACTCAAAGTCATGATAATAGGTCCAAACTTAGCTATCTAAGCTTATTTATAAGTAAACTTAACTGGTTATTATTCTGCCTTGGGCTGACAGAACACAGGTGTCATACGGTCTAGGATAGGTGCGTTACAGTGTGTGATGGTTTATCGAGGGGCCGTTACAGTGGTGTAACGCTCCTGCTAGGGTGCGTCAGAGACAATAGAACAAATAAAAGCATAGCAGGTTGTGACGGTCTATCGTAAGGCCGTTACATGCATGTGACGGTCTCACGTTGGTGCGTCAGAGAACCTGCTGGCAGTAAACTAAAGTAAAGGTTCATAAAAACATAGCATGCCTGGAAATCAACATACTACCACTGTCCTAGTCATGAAAATGAAGTATAGGCCAACTATATGCATAGGTTTAGTGAATAGACAGGATAATATCTTTTAATTTCCATTTAGAGCTAAGAAATGCATGAATGTATAAAACTATGAAATCATGAAATTCTTAGTCTATAATGCATGAAATCAAGCACAATCAGTGGGCTTTTATTCCTAACAAGTTATTTTTGCCAATCATGAGATAACCTACCTCTTCTAGAACCTTAAAACTTCGAATTTGATGTTATGTGCTACCCTTAGTCCCTTGTACTTCTTGTGATAAATCAGCAACTTCAATCTGCTCTATTTCCTCATCCTCTTGACATAAGGATGTGAAATTTTGAGGTTAAGAAGATGAAACTATTGGAACAAAAAGTTCTAAAGGATTGTACTCTAATTACCTCGTTTAGACATCCTAATCTCTGGATCTTCAGGGGACTTGCGTTCAGATTCTTGGGTTGCTAAGGTTGAATCAGTAACTTTGGAAGTTTCTATCTCCTTGGTTGCTTTGTCTCCTAGCATGAAATTTGGAGAACTATTAGTCTATAATATACTAAACAAAATCTTCTAAAAAACTTATCCGAAATTATGACTCCTTACCTTGATTATTCACGAGCCAAAAGTAAGGGTCGCTCAGTTCAGAACTAGGTCCTATTTATAGGGTTTTGGCTAGGGTTTGGAGATTGATTGATTCTAGAGTCCTTAATCTACCAGAACCTAATCCCTAAGAGTCCTTAGTAATGTTATAAGCTTTCCTAAGTCGATTTCTTGTAGATAGGATTTCAAAGTTCCAATCTTTTTACAATTTTCTCACCTTATGGAATCTGCAAGATGTAACGGTCGTGTCTAGGTGCATTACAGGGCTGTGGCGGTCGCCCGATAGACCATTACATGTGACGTATATAGAGTTTCAATTTGATAAAACTCTTTTATTCATTTATCCATATAATTATCTTATATAATTAGTATTTATCCTTAAAATACATGAATAAGCCAATTACCCTTCTAGAATGTGGGCCAAACTTAATGGGCTTAGTCCATTAACCTTTTGGATAATAATTAGATAGGCTAGGTTAACTAATTAGCCTAATTGAGACTTATAATGACTTATTAATCCCATAATCCTTCATTAATTTATTTAGTCCTTTATAATTTTCAGGAAACTATTTTATAATTTAAAAAATATATATATAAATTCTGGGATACTACACATGGTAAGCCTCTTGCAAGCAAGAACGATCAGAGTGCAAGACAATCACACATAAGAATGCAATTGCACAATAATTACTCAAACTCCAACTTATTTCATTAATAATCAAAATATTCCAATACAATAAGTTTTCAAACCTCATTAATCCATCAGACTCAAGGAAAAGAAAAAATACATGAACTCGATCTAGACAATATGGACTTTCCTAAGTCTTCACTCTCATTTTGATTAGACTTTCATTCGCTCTCAGACCCGCTACTTGTATAACCCGAATTCGAATTTGAATCACTTCCATCTCTTGAAAAGATTAGAAAATAGGTAATGAGCACACTTGCCCAGTAGGTATCTTCGCATCAACATGATTAGCAATGTTTAAGTAATTGATATTTTAGCTCTAAAGAATAAGGTAAAATCATGTGAAATGTGGTAAATCACTTGAACAAAACAAGTAACATAATAGCACGATAAGATCGCGATGAGAAAGGATAAGCGAACAAGATCGAGTTGAATATAACAAGAATGTAATTTGGCCTTTCACGAATACAAATATGCTTGCATGCATCAAGAACACACTTTCACTTTCGTAATCATAAAGGTTATGCACTAGAATGTCATGTAACTAGCATGTAGCAATTCAATGAAGAGAGAGTCTTGCAGAAGTTCCGTGGATTTTCACTTATTTATAAAGAAAGTACTCCCAGCGTAATGCGACGTCAGTAGCATCATATCCCATGGTTTATAATAGTATGTTTCTGGGAATCAGCCGAGGGGACTAGCATAGAACCCTTGAACACAATCAGTGCTCGAACCGCATCTTCACGTATAAATCAAGCTACTTCCACGTTTCAAGCAATAAAATATGGCCAATAATATAACAAGTTCAATAAGTTCACTATAACAATAATTCAATGAATGAACGCTTCAATTAAGAACATGAGAGATCAAGAATGACTTAAAACACGGTTATGCTCTTGGAAACAATTCGACAGCATAACAGTATATTCCTTATCTTCCATAGTTTAAAATTAAGTATTTTGAACAATATGACGAGTGCTAGACCATCTAGGAACTTTGGAATATCAATCCTTAGGTCAAACCTCGAGTTAAAACACTCAAGAAATGTGATGGTCAATCAATGGGCCGTTACATGATCGTGACAGTCTATCATTGATCCGTTAGAACGACCGAATCCAGAAACAATAAAACGGACACAGTAAATGTGACGGTCATATATTAGGCCGTTATATGAGCATGGCGGTCTAATATGGATCCGTTACATATCTAGAACCAGAAACTTCGATAGTATTTTCTAATAATTGGGCTTTCATGGTACAACCAACTCGGCGTCCTAGTGGGAATCCTAGGCTCGCGGAGAATTACGGAGGCCTTGAAATCATATTTCCTAGTCTATTGGAAGGAATATCCAATAGAGAGGTCCTCAAGTTCAAGAATATGTTCCTATAGTGCAAAGTGTGAACTAATAGACATATACCGGGATATATGCCATGTACTTAAAGAAATGACTCTATAAATAGAAAAGAATGTGTAACGATGTGAAACCATGATAAAACTTCGTCAATACAATACTGAAAATCATAGTTTAAATTCAAAACAATAGAGTTTAGGCAATGAAATTAGCATAACTTAAAATAACTCAAGATGTTTTAAACATGTAATTTCCTATCAAGAATCAATTAATAAACTCAAGGTCTTGAAAACAGGTCAAAACTTAGATAACTAGGCCTATTTATAAGTAAGTTTCACTGTCCTTAGTCCTATCTTGGGTTGACAGAAAACAGCACTCTGACGGTCTAAGACAGACGCGTTATACATCTGTGACGATTTATCGTGGGACCGTTACAATACTGTGACGCACTGACTTTGGTCCGTCAGAGACAACAGAGAATTTTAAACATAACTGAGGGTGTGACGGCTGATCGTAAGGCCGTTACAATCATGCGACGGTCTAACTATGATCCGTCAGAGCACTATTGACTGTATATAAAAGGTAAAAGACTAAAAATATGTCATGACTGGAAATCAAAATGCTTAGAATATTCCAGTCATGAGAAACGAAATATAGAGGCTATCTAGATGCATAGGTTTCAGTGAGTTGAACAAGATAATATCTTTTATCTTTAATTAAGGCTCAAGACATGCATGTATGCATAGGTCAAACTAAAACATGAATTCATGGTCTAGAATGCATGAAATCAATCAAAATCAGAGGGCTTTTATCCCTAACATGATGTTCTTGCCATTCATGAGATGACCTACCTCTTTTCTGGGCTTTAAACTTCGAATTTGGGACCACAAGACACGCCCTAGTTCTTCTCTTCCTATGGTTTCTCAGCAACTTCTCGTCGCTCTAACTCCTCAACCTTTTGACCTAAGGACATGAAATTTTGAGGGTAAGAAGATGAAACTAAGGGGAACAAAAAGTTCTAAAGAATCAAACCCTAAATATCTCTTTTTGATGATCTAATTCCCTGATCTTCAGTAGACCTTTGCTCAGATTCCTGGGTTGCTAAGGTCGTACCAGCAACTTTGGAAGCTTCTAACTTCTTGTGTAGTTGATCTCCTAGTATGAAATTTTGAGAAATATTAGTCTAAAGTATTATAAACAAAAATTTCTAAAGAATTTACCCGAAATTATGACTCCTTACCTTGATTCCACGCGAGCCAAAGTAGGGGTCGCGCAGGTCAAAACTCGGGTCTATTTATAGGGTTTTGTCTAGGGTTTGAGGATTAGATCGATTCTAGAGTCCTTGTTAAAGCTTAGATCGACTTCTAAGAGTCCTTAACACCTCTACTAGTCTTCCAATCTTGATCCCTAAGAGATAAACTAGTAAAAATCTAATCTTTTTGCTTGTTCTTCCATTCACGGAACTAACAGAGCGTAACGGTCGAAGGTAGGCGCGTTACCTGACTGTGGCAGTCGCACGATAGACCGCTATATCCCATGTACGCAGAATTCAATAAAATTCAAACTCTTTTGTTTGTTTATCCATATAATTATCTAATAAATGAGTATTTATCCTTAAAATCCCTGAATAGGATAAATAACTTTCTATAATATGGGTCAAACTTAATGGCCTTCGTCCTTGAACCTTTTGGACCTTATTTAAATAGGCTAGGTTAATTATTTACCATAATTGGGCTTTAATAATGATTTATTTAACCAAATATGTATTTATTAATCCATTTTGGGTCTTTAAAATTTCCAGAAAATACTTAAATATACCAGAAATAATTTATAAAAATTATAGGGCTTTACATGTTCCCTCAGGTCTCCGTGTGTCATTTTCTACGATTGTTTCTTCTGGCTTAGGAATAGACCGATTGACGGTTTGTTCCGCTTTGTACGATGATCTTGACTCTGAGTCGTGAGACTCAAGGATCGTTGTGTTTTCAGGTCTAGTTGCCTTGTCCTGAGTCCGGTGGCAGTCTGGTATGCCACCTCATGTCTTGTGCTTCGTAGTATGTACGATAGTGCTTCTTTACCTGTCTGTACTTCGGCACTCATGTTTTGGAGTTTGTGTCTTATGAGCCTCCACTAGTCATAGCCTTACGACACGTTACGGCGTGTCAACTCTTGTGGCGGGGCAGTTCCCGATATACGGTGTGTAAGCTAGTTTCCGTAGGCCCCCGCTGTACTGTAGCGTCCTGTTGGGTGGGGAAAACTAGCTAGAGGCCTGGCTCTCCAGCAAGAGTCGGTGTGTGCACACATGCTCACGGGCTTTGGACTGACACCGACGGGCGTTCCCCTGTCTAGTCACTCTTTAGTGTAGTTCCTGTTCTGGTTCAGTGTCTTAGTCTCTGTCGTGGTTTGGGCGGCATAGTAGACGAGACGCTTGTAGGCGCAGTATAAGACGTCAGTGGACGGAGCTGGTTGTTCTTCTAGTGAGGGGGCACTTCCGTCACGTGACACGTGACTCTCGCGTTTCTTGTGCGTTGTGACCTTTCCAGGTTAGCACTCTTGTGGTCTTGCCCGAGGTTAGTGTAGTGTCTTGTGCACGACGTTCTAGTCGTGTGTGTGTGGTCATGTCTAGAAGAGCATGCACGGTAATCGATTCGTGTATGCTTTAGAGTCTGTCTGCGTTTGTCTAGGTCTTCTCTAGGCTTTTCACTTGTCTTCGCAAGCCTTCGCCTAGAGCCTTGTGCTGTTTCAACAGATCGGAAAGTCCTGACTTTGCCAGCTCCGAGTTACCCATCTGTTGTTGTTGTTTGGAGTAGTTTGGGGGGACCAAGGTTAGTTCAGCAGCCGTGTTCTGTTCAGTATGGCTTTTCCCTTTCTTTTAGCTGCCCTACTCCTTCCGTTCCGGTTATCTTTTACAGCTTTGTAGTTTAGTTTTCCTACTTTACTACACCTGTCATTTTGTTGTTCCGTGTTACTGCGTGTTTTTCAGTGGGGATCCGCATGACCCCTACTGGGCCAGTGGCACGAGGCTCACCCCTACTTTTCAGGTGGGTGGTGTTGTTCTGCTTTCGCGGTTCCTGGTGTGGCAAGTTCGTAGCTGCCAGCAGTACCTGCGTCGGGCTTCCCCCGAGCTCAGTGTACGTCTTTATTTTCTGTTGGACTGTACTGCTTGTCTTTCCTTTGGACTGGACTCTGGTATAATTGTTAAACTTTAACTGTTAATTAAAAAGTAATTTTATTTCCTCTACTTTAGCAAACCGATCTAATGAAATTTAATTGCATACTGTTATATCTCTATGGCTTCAATGTATTACACGACAATCCTTTTTCCCTTCGGAGCTTTACAGCTCTTGGGAGGCTTGGTATCGGGTCTGCTCGGTAGTCCTATCGGGTATATCCGGTCTCCGGGATCCCGATCGTCACAGCTGGTATCAGAGCATTATTGTGTGAAGTACATGGAAATATGAGATATATAGTCACCAGAGTCCTGAAAGTCCAGTACAGCCTGCAGCTGGTATTAGGTTTTGCGATGCTCTATCGCTTTGTTTTCCGTGTGTTGTCTTGTGCGTGCCATGTTGGCACTGTACGAGATGGTTTTGCTCTCTTCAAGATGCGACGGGATGCTCTTTTTTGCCATTGTATTTGTCTCGATCGTGCTATACTTGGCAGAGTTTGCTGATAGGCTTGAATCTGCAATACATTGTTCGAGATTTTTCGTGGGTTGTTCAGGTGGCTGATGACTTTTTTGAGTTGGTGTGATGGCCGCACACGTTCTTACGTTGTTTTGGTCGTCCCAACTTAAGTCTGTGTAGGTCCTGATGTGTCTTCCTTCTGTTGAAGTGCTCGATTAGATTCCTCGATTGAGAAGATGCTCAGGCGAGCCTGGGATTTTCCCTTCCTGGTAAGCTTCTATTAGTCGAGCTTGATTCTTCTCATCCTGTTTGGTGGAGTCTTTTTTGAGGTAAGCCTTGGAATTGCTGTCTTGGTGAGGCCTTGTCATGTGTCTACTTAAGTGTGGACAGTATTTCTTCTGAGCCTGATCTTCTCCTTGGTTTACGGTTGCCTGGCTTTGGACATAATCTTTGTGTCGATAGCCATTGTACACCGTGTTTTGTCGTGCCGTGTCTAGCGGCCGATGTGTTGTGAAGGCACATTTATTCTTTCAGGACGTAATGGTAAGCTGAGACTAGCCTTTCTTTGTGCTTTGTGCTGAAGCTGGTACTCTCCTTCTTTGCACTTAGGCGATTTATGATCGGTTGCTCGCAGGATCAGTACTCGTGGTGTGTTATATTGCGATTTCTTGAATTACGATGGTGCCGGGTGTGTGCTAAGATGCAGATGCCGAGGTATTTCTGATGCCTATGTGTGTTGTATGAGTGCGCTGTACGAGTGCACAGTGGAAGCGTGTGGGGTGATAACCCACAGGTCGAGGATTGTTGGTTGTATGATTCTAACCGGTCGAGAGAATTGTCTTTTCTCGATGTGACTTCATCTTGGCTTCCTGTGCCTTGATGTGGCCTCTTGCCATGTCGTTACTGGAGTTATTCTGGTGTTGGCACTGGCATTTGTGAGTATTGAGGAATCTATCAGCATTTTTCCTGATTGAGTACCCTTTGCTCTGCATTTCTTTCTTGGGTATTGTGCTCTTGGGACGTGATCATGGTCCTTAAGATGCGTTTCCCAAGATTGTCATTTTCATCGTCGTGGGTCTTTTCTTGGTGAACGTGCTTGATGCATGACTCGTCCCTTATGGTTGTGCATTCAACTGTCGTTGTGCCTTGATGTGACCTAGCTTGCAGTGGTGTTCCGTGGTTTTGTGTTCAGTACGGAGCCAGAATCCTACAAGTGATGTTGTTGTCATTTGATCGTTGTTTCTCTATGATTTTGTCTGTCTGTCTTGGCACTGTATGGACCAAGCCTTGTCGGTTAGCCTTGCTGTACTCTTCTCCTGGTAGAGTGAGCTTGCGACTTGATCATATGTAATATGTGAGAGAGGACTGACTTGATTATGCTTGTGGTCCGGTGCTATCGTTGGTGTCCTGTGTGCCAGGTGTTCCCTGTTGCCTTTGGCACTGGAGCCGGTGATGTGTCGAGTTGTCAGCTGAGAGGACTATGCTTCCTTGTTTAAGCTGATGCTTGCCGTGTCTGTAGTTTTGTTTTCTCGATTGCTGGTATCGTGGCGTATGTCGTCTCTCCTTTCCTGTGAGACGTAAGCGACGTTACCTTGTTTCGGAGGTGTCAGACTTGTGTTCACTTGTGTCATGCTCGATCCAGAGCGTGTACTTGTGATTATGGTCTGGCGGTGTTCCTCTGAGTGGTGTTTTTCGAGATTCGCATTGTTTCAAGTTGTGTCTTGGGGTTGTTCTTCCCTGCTTCTCCTTTGCTAGTCATGAAATTTTGAGGATGAAATTTCTTAAAGGAGGGGAGGATGCAATGCCCTGGATTCTTGTCGGATCTTTATTAGGTCTTTCGGATCCTTTTCAGAGAGTTTCGGATCACTTTTGTGGGTCCTGAGTTGAGTTTAACGATCCGTGTGAGTTTTTCTCTCGTACTAGTTACGGAACCCTACAGTGAGTTTGTTTCTCAGTTCATCGACTTGTGAACGCCGCAGTTGCGATGTACTCTTCGAGACAATCGTTTCGACTATTTTTACGTATTTTTCTGAATTAGTCCATTTTCGGGCTAATTATCAAATTTTTAGAAATCAGGAAAATTCCTAATTTCTTTTTCTTTTTCCTTTGTCTTTCTTCTTCTTCTCTCCTCCTGTTCATTCGCGCGCGACCCTCTCTCTCTCGCCCTCCCGGCTCCGGCTGTAGACGGAGGAGGCTCGTGGGCGAGGTGGCGACAGCGTGGGGTCCATGAGGTGCGCGATCGGGCGAGGATCGGATCAGTTTTGGCGCGATCCCGAACGGTGGATTCAAAGCCGACGGTCGAGCTCGCGACGTGGTTTTCCGCGCGGTTTACTCGCTTCGGCACATGGTTTCTGTGGTGGAGGTAGGGAGATGGATCACCACTTCCTCTTGCACGTTTTCCCTACCATTGCACGTCGTTTGGTGTGGAAACGGCCGAGTTCGGGCTCGTTTAGCCTAAGCCAGGGTTTCGTGGGTTTCGTAGGGTTCATCGTAAAATGGCAACAGTTTTTAGATCGGTTGGTATCAATCGAATCCCTTGAATGTCAGCGTTCCAGATCCGCTGATTTCGTGTCGTTTAGTTTTCATTTGGGGCCGGTACGAGTCCGGCAACCCCGGTGACTCATTTAGGGTCGATTCGTTGAAATAGCCTGTTTCTTACTGTTTCTTGGTCGATTCGACTCCCGTTGGAGTCTCAATGTTGTTTATCATCGTTCTGCGACGTTATGGATGTTTCCCCTTCGATCGGGATCGAACGAGACGTGGATTCGGGTTTTAGGGCGCGGTCCGACTGGTTTCCCGCCGTGACCGGTCGACGGACACGGGCTAGCCGGTCGACCAGCCGACGTTCGCGCCAGCGGGCAGGTGGACCGTTCGGTCCGGTCGACCGACTGCCCAGAGCCGGTCGACCGACCCTGTTAGGTCGACCGCCCCTAGGGGTCAGGTCGACCGAAGTGTAGTGTTTTTGCCCGTTTTGAGTCCTGGTCGGTCCGGTTGAGACCCAATGACCGACCTATGGCCTCGTGAGTGCCCCGGACACCCTGCGGGTTCCGTGTCCATGTTTCTGGGGTGTCGGGAAGTGACATGTTACCTCGAATAGCATGCCCGAAGGCATGCATGTTTCGAGCCTTGTGCTACGCTTGATTGAGTCACCGTGAGTCGGTGTGAGTGCGGTGGGGTTTCCCCCGCATGTGAGTGGCCTTCCTTGAGTTCCCGTCTTGAGGGAATGGTCTCAGCGGCATGTGGTCTACATCGGTATTCATTTTGCCGTGGTTTAGACCTAGTAATGATTTAAGTTGATTGGCCTTGGCGGCCCAACCTTCATGCGTTTCTTCGATGTAGCTTGCCTTCCTTAGGCTGCTACGAGTCATTTGTCTTAGGTCAGTATCTTAGGGCGATTAGTGTGGCAGTTGTCTCTTGGACCGCCTAGTCCGTGTCGCGGATTTTCTATAGATTTTCTTGGTGGTTCGTTGGGAAGGTCAGCTGGAGTTGACTAAGTCTAGTGGTTCGTCCTTGACCGCTATAGTCGCCTCGTGGCCCTACCCCTGACCGCCAGTGTTCTTGTCTCTGTGTGCATAGCGGTTTCCTCCTTAATTGCTTGGTTTCCCTAGTAGCTGAATTATGGATCGCTTATGCCGAGAGTGTCGTTTCCCGTCGTTTCGATTTCCGTATATCTTGGCTTGACCTTGTGGTTTGCCATTCCCGTGGATATCTTTTGATGTCCTATGAGGGCTAAGACCGTGCTAGGAGGTAGCCAAGAGTTTTCTTGCTTGAAGTAGGATTTTCTTTCCTACTGTAGAATCGTCATTGTCCGGTTCCGGTCAACCTGGGGTGACCCAGTGGTTGACAAGTAACCTTGAGTGTCTCGGAAGTTCTATCTAGTTCGAGACGTGGTTCTGGATGCCTCGAGATATCATTTTACCTCGGGTTACATGTCCAGGTGTACTGAGGGTATTGGTGTTCCCTCAGGTCTCCGTGTGTCATTTTCTACGATTGTTTATTCTGGCTTAGGAATAGACCGATTGGCGGCTTGTTTCACTTTGAATGACGATCTTGACTTCGAGTTGTGAGACTCAAGGATCATTGTGTTTTCAGGTCTAGTTGCCTTGTCCTGAGTCCGGTGGCAGTATGGTATGCTACCTCGTGTCCTGTGCTTCGTAGTGCGTACGGCAGTGCTTCTTTGCTTGTCTATACTCTGGCACTCGTGTTTTGGAGTCTGTGTCTTGTGAGCCTCCACTAGTCGTTGCCTTACGACACGTTATGGTGTGTCGGCCCTTGTGGCAGGACAGTTTCCGATATACGATTTATAAGCTAGTTTCCGTGGGCCCCCGCTGTACTATAGCATCCTGTTGGGTGGGGAAAACTAGCTAGAGGCCTGGCTCTCCAGCAAGAGTCGGTGTGTGCACACATGGTCACGGGCTTTGGACTGACGTCGACGAGCGTTCCCCTATCTAGTCACTCTTTAGTGTAGTTCCTGTTCTGGTTCAGTGTCTTAGTCTCTGTCATGGTTTGGGCGGCATAGTAGACGAGACGCTTGTAGGCGCATCATAAGACGTCAGTGGATGGAGCTGGTTGTTCTTATAGTGAGGGGGTACTTCCGTCACGTGACACGTGACTCTCGCGTTTCTTATGCGTTGTGACCTTTCTAGGTTAGCACTCTCGTGGTCTTGCCCGAGGTTAGTGTAGTGTCTTGTGCACGACGTTCTAGTCGTGTGTGTGTGGTCATGTCTAGAAGAGCATGCACGGCAATCGATTCGTGTATGCTTTAGAGTCTGTCTGCGTTTGTCTAGGTCTTCTCTAGGCTTTTCACTTGTCTTCGCAAGCCTTCGCCTAGAGCCTTGTGCTGTGTCAACAGATTGGAAACTCCTGACTTTGCCAGCTCTGAGTTACCCATCTGTTGTTGTTGTTGTTGTTTGGACTAGTTTGGGGGGACCGAGGTTAGTTCGGCAGCCGTGTTCTGTTCAGTATGGCTTTGCCCTTTCTTTTAGCTGCTCTACTCCTTTCGTTCCGGTTATCTTTTACAGCTTTGTAGTTTAGTTTTCCTACTTTACTACACCTGTCATTTTGTTGTTCCGTGTTACTGCGTGTTTTTCAGTGGGGATCCGCATGACCCCTACTGGGCCAGTGACACGAGGCTCACCCCTACTTTTCAGGTGGGTGGTGTTGTTCTGCTTTCGCGGTTCCTGGTGTGGCGAGTTCGTAGCTGCCAGCAGTACCTGCGTCGGGCTTCCCCCGACCTTAGTGTACATCTTTCTTTTCTGTTGGACTGTACTGCTTGTCTTTCCTTTGGACTGGACTCTGGTATAATTGTTAAACTTTAACTATTAATTAAAAATTAATTTTATTTCCACTACTTTAGCAAACCGATCTAATGAAATTTAATTGCTTACTGTTATATCTCTATGGCTTCAATGTATTACACAACAATCCTTTTTCCCTTCAGAGCTTTACAGCTCTTGGGAGGCTTCACGGGTTCCAAGTGGTATCGGGTCTGCTCGATAGTCCTATCGGGTATATCCGGTATCCGGGATCCCGATCGTCAAAGCCAGTGCCCGAGGGTGGGATTGACGACGCTCTCACACATGGCAGCGGTCAACACTCAATGTTCGGGAAATTTGGATCGAGCTCTCCTTAGCTTCGGCGTGAGCATTGAAGAGATGCAAAGAAAGCAATGGCCAAGGAGTGAGGCGCATATCTATACCTTGTTGAGTCTGAAAAGACCGGTGCCGATCAGAGACGAGGGTGAGCCGGGAAACGTGCACACCTGGCTATCACTCTGCGTCAAGGTAGCTTCGGCTGTAACCTATGTGTACAACCAAATGAAAACCTCCACGTAGGGAGGGGGAGCTCAGGGATGGGGCACGCTGTACAACACTTACCCTTACGTAGAAGGGGGGAACACGGGGAAGGGAAAACCCAATTCACGCTCCACGGGCAGTTCTGCGGGACATAACCGAAGTGATCTGATTGGTTCTCCATACACAAGAATCAGAATGGGGTGCCGTTTACGCCCGGGCAAAGCTGATGAAGTGTAGTATTGCTCAATGAAATTTGAAGACGATCCGAGGTTGAAGGAAGGCAGTAGCAAGTCGGGAAGTCTACCTGTGCACTTCTATCTCATAGGATAGGTTGGCGCAGTCTCGATGTAGAGAGGGGCATGCTCGCTACAAAACTCAAAAAGAGGCAGGATTGGCAAGGATGGATGCAGAACCGAAAGCTCTACGTACCCTTAAAATTTGGGTACCTTTGGAGCACGGAGCAAAGCGTGGTCGATTTTGTTGTGAGGTTCTATTTTTTGGGCGAATAGGATGGGCGGGTGGTACGAATAGCACGGAACTCAGAACGTGTTCAAACAATCGGGGTTCACTCGGGGACGTCAAGTAGAACACCTCAGAGGAAGATCACGTTCAGAAGGTCACTAGGGAGGGCGTGGTACATTCTACAACCAGGATTTGTGACTTGGGCAAACTGTCTCGGGCAGGCCTTGCGCAGTCTCACAAAAATAGGTGCCATGATCTATGCCAATGTCAAAATGTCACGAAACCACTTTTGGAGCGAAGGATACTGGAAGTAGAACAATCCCACAGAAGAGGGCTTGCTCGGATTCGCACTGTAGATGTCGGTGCAGCTTCTGCAACATGGGCTTTAGGTTCTGCCGGCAGCAGAATGGAGAGAACTCCAAAGCCAAGGATGGGGGCGATGTTGTGGGGTCCCGAGGCCGCCGTGGACTATGGACGCACTTTTGGCCACTCATTATGTTCATTTGTTTAAGTCGATTTATTCGGTGGGTTTATTCATTTATTGAGTGCGTGGGCGTGCCAATCACAAAGTGACAATTTATTCGTGCTTCGTGGAAGCCCATGGTGCGCTCGATCCGACTTCGTTAGACGATTGTGTGGTTCGCGTCGGGACCAGATCCCATCGTGCCATAAAGGTCACGACGTCATTTACATTCCCCATACGAGAGAAAACCCAGGATTAATTACGGAAATTAGGGGCCATGCGGCCGAAAGGACTGATACTAACTACGCGAGAAAGAAGCAGGAATAAATCATGCTAAGGTCTGCATTAGGATATAGGCCACGGGCTATGTTGGTCGTTCATTGACCCTTTTCATATTCGGACAAAAGTCCGTAATGCAAAACGCGATGGAAGCCGGGATAAATCCGCTCCGATGTCTACCGAACGCGCGGCAATTTTAGTGATAAATCGGAGAAGATCCGACGTGAGAAGCAGGTTCGGTCTAATCTGAATGTCGGCCCGAGACGAGGTCGGGTCGTGACCATGTCGGGATAACTCCCAAGACTCAAACCTGGCCTGCAAGGGCGACCCTGTTGTTCCTCTCATACCAGGTCACGGGGAGAGACGAGGCTGCAGCGTGGATTATTACTACATTATATTTGGTATTACTTTTATTCTCATGATTTCGTTGCTTATTTTCCTTTTATGCATTTTTTGGGGATGGGTTTATTGCTTCCTTTCTATTTAATGCCCGCGTTTTTCACTTTTATTTATTTATTGTAGCCTCTCATTATTATCATCACCATTGTCTTACTATTGCAATTTTTATCATTATTCCTCCTATTTTGATCGTCGATGCCACTGCATTTTTTCCCTTTCTTATTTACACGTTTGGTACTTGGAGGAGTGGGCCGTTGAAGGGCTAAGGGGGTGTGCCGCTGAAGGGCCGTCAAGTGTGCCGCTGAGGGCACCCGAAGGGTGTACCGGGGAGAGGGATATAGGTGTGCCGCCGAAGGAAGAAGGGTGTGCTGTAGAAGGGCCAGGAAGGTGTGCCGCTGAAGGGGCACGGGAGCATGTCGGCCAAGGAGGCTGGAGGTGTGCCGAGGAAGAGGCTTGGCCAGTGTACCGCTGAGGGGTTCAAGGAAGGTGTGCCGGGGAAGGTAGCAAGGGAGTGTGCCGTGGAAGGGTCCAAAAAGGGCGTTGGTGGGTTGTACGGGCGAGGGCTGGAATAGGCGTACCGATGACGGTCCACTCATCCTCCACCTATTTTAAGGCTTTTATTTTCTTCTTTTCATTGATTTCTATGCAGTTTTATACAACTCTTTTCTCCCTCTTCTCACAACCTTTTCTTTACAGATTGAGCATTTAATTTGCCTTGCCGTCATTTAGCCCGATTCTTCTTATGTTGTCCGCAGTGTCTTATTTCGGTTGGGGTGTTCTACCGCCAACCGCTCCATTCGTTTGTTGCTTCCTTTTGCCCTTTTCAATTGGTTATTATTTCTAACGAAAATTCGACAGCATCTCCCCTTGACCCAAGCGTAAGGGAGATAAAGGGAACGAGCCCACACGGAGTGGCGGAACCCGACAATTGGAGGTGGGCGCCCGAGAGTAGCAACACCTTTAATAAAGCCTCAGAAAACCCAAAAGTAGCGATGGAGAAAGGGGAAGAAACCTCTAGAACTAATCAGGGGTGTGCCGGGCTAGGGAGGCCAAAGGTGTGTCGGTGAAGGCCATTAGGACCGTGCCGGGGAAGGCCCCAAATGGGCGTACCGGCGAAGGTGTAGATGGTGCGTGCCGGGGAAGACCCATGGCGGCATACCGGCGAAAGGTTGCTGAAGGGTGTACTAGCGAGGGGCTGGGGAGGCTGGCCCATGGTTGTGGTGCACCAGTGGGGGACTGAGCATGGGAATGAAGGCTGAGGGTTGGCTAGGTAGGTTAGGGCTGAAGAAGGGAGGAAGGCCCAGGATGGTGTTGGTGGTTAGTGTTGACACCCGTTTTAGCCCACAAGTTGTGTCATTTCTCTTATTCATCATTTTTGATGTCCCGAATTAGCCATTATTTTGGAGCTTCCTTGGATGAATTTCAAGTCCATTTTTACCATTTCATATCCTTTGAGTCTTGGAGATCATGATTTCTTATAGCCCCGGAGCTTATCTTGTCAAATTCCCACTTCCAAGTCGACTTTCGGCCCATTTAGGCCGACTTCCCCCAAGTAATCGGCTCTCTCTCACTGCGCAGTCCTGAAAGTGGTCCTTTTTCACCCTCTTCCAATCCTCTATTCAAAAAGTTGTCTTCATAAAAATTGTTCCTCTTTCAAAGATCTACAATTTCTTCTTCTACACCGTTGGCTGGTTCTGCCCCGATTGTGAGCTATTCGCATTTTTCTGGCATGCCGTGCTGTTCACCTACATTCCAGAATTTTCCTCTCTCTTCCAGCCCCATTTTCACCATCTTCCAATCATTTTCTCACATTTCTTTCTTCATGAAAGTTGTTCCTCTCTCAGTTATCTACAACTTCTATGTTTACCACTTTGTCTAATTCTCCACCGTTTGAGATATACGCTTCGATTTCTAAAGTCACGCGCAGTCTGCCCAGAATCTGCCTTCATCCAAGTGAAGGTCGTTTGCAGGTGCGTTACTTCATTTAAGTGACGGCCCAGTGAAGACCGTTACTTCAGTGTGACGGTCCTACGATAGACCGTCACACCAAAACTTGCCCAAAACAGCCCGGTTCAACCCCTAGAGTGTGGCGGTCCTATCCTTGACCGTTAGACCAAGTGACGGCCCTGTTTAGGTGCGTTACATCCAATCTCATCCAAAAACGTCCCGTTTGACCTCCAGAGTGTGACGGACCTACCCTAGTCCGTTACATCATATGTGACGGTCCTACGATAGACCGTTACATGCACCAGAGAGTCCAATTCGTGCTGGACTCTACTCCGTTTCTGTGCGCCGTGGCCCTCTTGAAGAGTCCATAACTTCTTGAATTCTTATCCAAATTGATCCCCGTTTTTTCCTACTTCTAGCCCTTGGTATTATCTTGAATTTGGTTCATAGGAATCAAATTTTCATTGGCAATATCTCTTGGGATCTGGGTCGCAAGATCAGGATTTATGTTTCCTAGTTCAACTCAAACTCTGCAGATAAGGCTCCGGGGCTGCCTTCCAAAAGACATATCTTCTAGAATCCTCCTCTGAATTGATCCCCGTTTGTTCCTATCTCTTGTCCTTAGTATTATCTCGAGTTTGATCTAGAGAACTCGATTTATCTTGGACTCTATCTCCGGGAATCGTGATAAGAAGATGAGGCTTTCTTAAAAAACTCTATAAAAATTGCCCAGTTCGCAGTCGCGACGGGGGGGCTCTTTCCGGACGTGGGGCGAAGCCATGCTGCACCGCTGACTCAATCCTTCGACCCCATCTTGAAGAGGGAAGTATTAACTTTCAATTTCATCCTTCTGGGCTTGATTTCATGGTCTACACTCTTAGTTCTAGTCTCCTCAAAATCACAAATCATCACAGTTTTCTGCACTTTCTGCTACACATGCGTTTTTCTCCGTTTTGCATCATCGTTTTCTCTCTATTCTCTCAATCAAATTCTATGATTTCAAATCCCATGCATGCACAACACACCCACCTATTATTTTCACCCTTCCACAGGGGTTAAAAACCCTCCCCCGGTGAGTTTGCCCTCAATTTCTACCCCTATTTTATCACTGCGGGATTGATACCACACATGCATGTTCTAATGGGTTTTTGCCTTTGTGTTTCATCTTTGTTTCGCAGGAGAGCATGAATACAACGTGAGGCCCTCTTCCTCTAGCCGGCTGGAAGGAGAGGAGGTTTGAATCCACAAGTTCCCCGCACCCCGTTTCAAGCGCGATCAAGTTTTCTTTCCAAGGTATACGACGCCGTTGCACTCACGTCTTCATCCTTTGGCGTTGTTAATCCTTGGTGGCGATCACGGTTAGTATTTCTCATCCTTTCATCCCCCTTGTCTTTGATTCACATGTTCATGCATGTATGTATTTAAAAGGGGCGGGATAGGAATGGAATCTAATTAAGAAAACAAATCAACAGTTTTTTGGCGATCACGGTGGGACACCAATGCCCATCACGCTTGTTTTCATGCTCTTTTGTAGGTTGGGTGGGTGCATGTTCATGTTTAGGTGATATTTCTTCCATTCTCCAACTATTTTTGGTGTTTTAAGGGCTCTGGTAGTGTGACGGTCCTACAGTAGACCGTCACATGCAGGTAACGGTACTTTGGTAGACCGTTACACGGCTTCTGGCAGTCTTGCGTGCATGCTCACAGGGCCGTGTTCATCGAGGCATAACTTTTGATCTCGGAGTCGGATTGAGCTGATTTTTGTTCCGTTGGATAGCCCTTTGTATTGTCTTTCCATCCATATATCATTTGCATCATTTGGTTAACATTTGCATATTCTAATATTGTCCAACTTTTTGAGTGTTGTGCATAAGTTCTGCAGGCAGGCTCAGGGACAGGTTCACAGGTACATCTTTAATGAGTGATTTGACTGCCTTCCCGATGTCTGATTACACTAATTTTTGATCCATTGGATAGTCCTTTGTATTGTCTTTCCATCCATGGCTTATTTGCATCATTTGGGTCTCATTTGCTTAGTTAAAAATTGTCATCATTTTAGCATTTTGTCCATAAAATCTGCATGTGGTCTGCGCATAGGTTCACGGGGGCATCTTTGCTTAGTGATTTGATTGACCTCCCGGGGTCAGATTGATCTATTCTTGGGGCCGTTGTGCAGACCTTTGTATTATCTTTCCATCCATATACTATTTGTTTTAGTTGGATCATGTTTGCATAGTTTTATCTAGTCTTGATTTTCTAGTTTTAAGCTAGAATTTACATGCACTCCGGTGCACATAGGGCCATACATTGCATATCATAGTTGCATTTCCTACCTTGGTGCGTGGACCTCTCGTCTCCATATTCCTTGGAGCCGACCAGGAAAGCACGTCAAGGACCTCCATAAGTCCCCGTGAGCCGTGGATTCCCACACGGACACCGGGCCGGTTGTACCTTTCCACCCCTTAGGCTTGCATTTGCATAAGTGTGAGGGAGTTAACCTTAGTCAACCCAAAGTTTGGATCTTATTCCCATAGGATTCCTATCTCGAGGGAATTATTATTAATTCAAATCATTAAAAGGTCCATTGAAATCTCTAAAATATTTCCCATCATATCAACTTGTTTGACTTGGGTGAAAACTCTTACATTGCATTGATTGTGTTATTTGGGCTTGTCCAAGCCCATTAGTGGTGTTTTGTGTTGCACCCACGTCTTTCATCATTATTAGGCCCACTTAGGTTACCCCATTTTGTGTGTCCATTGTCTAGTCCATTGTCCCGTGGTCCGTTGTCCATTCATCTTTGCATTAGTGGGTCAGTCCCCTCTTGTCCTCGAGCCCATTAAGCCATTGCTTCCCCATTTGTATTGTCCTTGATCTCCATGTATTAAGTCTCTATTTGCCCTCATGGAGCAGTATTCTAACCCCTTGTATCATTCTTTTTCCCAATCTTCTTCTTATTCCCGCGTGGAATCCTCTTCCCACACGGGCCCATCTTCCCGTGGCCCTTCTGATCCATCCAAGGAACATGCTAATCTCATGGCCCATCTTTCAAGCCTTGTTCACCAAATGGACCCGGCCCAGGCCCAACGTCTTATTGCATCTCATCTTCATGGGCCTTCTTCTCATAATGGGTCATCTTCTATTCATGGGCCTCCTCCTTCTCCTTCATATGTTACTGGCCCAATTGCTAATGGGTATTATTCTCTTAATGGGCCTCATCCTTCTGCCCATGTTGCTGTCAGCCCATTCAACCCATATGCTCATGCCTCTTCCAGGCCCACATATCCTTCTACTCCCGGAATGGGCCCTTCTTCTTCTCAGCCCGGATCCTCTTATCCGGCCCAATACCATGCTCCTGGTCCTAATTCACAACCTCTTGCTCAAGTTGGCCCATATTCTTCTCGATCTCTCCCTACCCAGGAGATGATTGCTCAAACCCAACGCCAGCTTGATGAGCTTCAACGCCGGATCAATCCCAAATCCTCCTTGAGTATCCCATTCGCATTTCAAGGTCTTCGGCTTCCGCCATCTTCACAAATTCCCGCATATCGCCGTTATAGTGGAGTTGGTGACCCATATGTGCACTTGAAGGAGTTCGTTTATGAGTCGGCCCAATTTCGACATGACCAACACTTGATGGCTTATCTGTTTGGTCTGTCATTGGAAGGCCCAGCTCGGGATTGGTTCTTCTCTCTTCCGCAAGAGCAAGTTGTGAGTTTTCATGCCGTTCAAGAAAAGTTTATTCAGCAGTATCAAGACCAGGTTGGGCCCAAGTATTCTATCGCGGATTTGGCCCAAGAGATGATGAAGCCCGAAGAGGAGTTTTCTACCTTTGCCGATCGTTGGCGTCGCCTTGCTGCGCAAGTCTCGGGACACATTCCGGAGGGAGAACAAATCAAGATGCTGATATCAAATGCAACACCCGAGTATCGGTTCATCTTAGCCCTCAATGACATCACCTCCTGGCAGCAACTTTACAGCCGAGCCCGCTTCATTCGCCAACAAATCCAAGATTCCCTTGACCTCGAGTCTCTACCATCCACCTCCACATTTCAACCTTCACCCTCCACATGTCAACCCTACGCTCCCATGAGCCGGACCGCCATGAGTCAGTCTTCCGCCACATATCCCTCCACGAGCCAACCTCCTGCCTCTACATACCTATACGCCTCAGCATATCAACCTTCCATGAGTCAGCCTCCCGCATCCACATACCCGTCTCCATCTCCACTTCCGGTCAAGGGAACACCACATCCCGAGCAAGTAGATGCCGTCTACATACCACCTCATCCTGTTCCACACATGCCTTCACCAAAGCCCTCCACCACTAGCCACGCACTCCTGCCTATGCAACCTCCACTTCCGTCTCCACAACCTTCTCCACCATTACATATCCCTCGGCATCCACCTTGCCCGAAGCAGGCTCCTCATCTTCCTTTGCCGGAGTGTTTCACCGATATATTTCGGGCTTTGATGGCCACTCACGCGTTGCCGTTATCTCCGGTTGTGCCTTACCGACCCGCGGTCGGGGATATGCTTCAGTTCTGTGATTTCCACCGTCAGCAGGGGCATTTGGTTGAGGATTGCCCCGAGTTCCAGGATTATGTTTATGATCTGGAAGCTAAGAAAAGGATTGATTGGGCTGCCATGCATAAAGTTATTTTACATCTTCACAACCAACAACAGCAGCAAGAAGTGCCACCCGGGCAGCCGTCTCTGTTACTTCAAGGTCAGGGGCACCCCTATTATTCCTCGTCTAGTGATGCACTCGCTCCATCACCTACTCCGTTACCTCCACCATCTCTTACCCCGGCTCCATCGCCGCCACAAACCCAAGCCTCTACTCAGGCTAGTGCCTCCCCTTCTTCTCCCGCCACCACTACCACTACTCCTATTCCTAACACCGCTCGATGCGTTATGTCGACACGTCGACGGTGGACACCACAACCTCCCTCTTCACCCTCTCCACCTCCATGTCCACTACCCCCATCACCTTCATCACTATCCTCACCATCTCCATTGCCATCACCATCATCTCCATCTCAACCACCAGTGCTTCCATCACCACCTCCATCTCCACCATCTCCGCCATCACCTTTGCCCGAGCCTGAGCAAGCCAAACCTTCTCCTTTATCTCTACCCTCAGCCACGCCTTTGCCGTCACCTTTATCGCCACCCGAGCCTATCATCGGCACATCACCTACGCCTTCACTTTCCATCACCACTCCCGTTGGAGCCTCCATGCCTTCCAAACCTTCACACGTACCACCCAAACATATTCCCTTTACTTCTCCAACCACTTCCACCCCACGGAGCGGGTGTGCGCTTCCTTTGGTGCCCCTTGGGTCTAATCCTCAGGGAGATAATAAGTCAAGTCAGGATGATTCAGTGCCGGCCGTACATTTCAAGATTCAAGATTTTATCTGTCGGATGCCGGTTCGTGTCCTCGTCCCTGGTTATTTTGGGGATGATCCGCCTCTACTTTCAAAGATGAGAGTTGCTAAGAAGAGTTCCCTTGAGTTGGTGCCAGTTTCTTCCCGAGCAAGGTCGGTGGCAATCTCATTTCTCGTCGGAGAGCTCACTATTGATGCTATTATTTCTCCTCGCTCTATTGCTGTTCAGATGACATGCCAAGAAGGGTTCTCTACCCGTGTTTTGCTAACGCAGACGGCCGCCAAGCAGATTATGGATTCTATGTTCAAGGGGCAATTGGATGTATCTTCTACACTTTCCAAGGATATTCTGCACTTGTTATGCAATCTTCCTCAGTTTATTAGCAAACCGGCCATGTCAACGCCGTGTATTACTCTCCCTCAGCTTCACCTTTTACCAAGGGAGTTGTGCTTCAAGGCTGAGTTCCGAGTGGAGTTGCCGAATCTCATGCTACTTGTGCCAAGTAACAAGACTCCATGGTTTTATGATATTCAGTATTATGAGGAGTTAGTTGTTCAAGAATGTCCTACTATTGTTAGCTTTGGGAGTCTAGGGGCAACCGCCCCGATGAAACTGCATGTCCACAGTCGGGCAAGGCCATCTGCTAGATGGGCTCGCTATTTGAGAAGATATTGCAAGGCAAGGTACCCAAGGGTCCTAGTCCGCGCCAGGCGAGTCCATGTTCAAGAAGTATCAGCTAAGAAGAGGCGACGGCGTAAGCTTAAAGGCCGTCAGTTGTGCACTCAGGGGTCCACTTCTCTTCCTTCTTCTTCATTTCACTCATCATTTCTTCTGCTCGGTTCCCACCCCTGGGTGGTGTATCTGCCCTCTCCTAGTTCTTCCCCCATGATTCTCTCCTCCCATCTCATATCCGCGAATCCCCGCTCTTCCTTTTCCTATCCGGAACCTCCGGACTTTCCCTCCTCTCATGATTCTAGGCCTCGGCCTGTGTCTTTTCATCCCGATCTCAGGACATCTCCCAGTTCTTCTCCTCCGGTATCTCCGGGTTCTCCTTCTTATTCCCCGACCTTGTCGGGTGACTCTCATTCTCCTTCCCCGACTCTGTCGGGTGGTCCTAGTTCCTTTTCTCCGACCACGTCGGATGATCACTCTTCTTCCCCCTTACCTTTTTCACATTCTTCTTATCATCTTTCTACTCATTCTTCTTCACCCTTTCAGGGTCTCCACCCTTTCTCGTGCTGTTTTCGAGGCTTTAGCCCGCCTTGATCTCAGCTAATATGGTTTCT
Organism: Amorphophallus konjac; assembly: GCA_022559845.1. Classification (NCBI taxonomy): domain Eukaryota; kingdom Viridiplantae; phylum Streptophyta; class Magnoliopsida; order Alismatales; family Araceae; genus Amorphophallus; species Amorphophallus konjac. Next base: position 289,094,864 of record CM040125.1, on the reverse strand, counting down.
TCTATATTTGGTTCCTTGTTATCAGGGTCTTGGCACCTTAACGAGGGAGTTCTAGCCCTCGTCTCTCTTCCTTTTTATCCTCCTTCGTCCAGTTTGATGTCTGCCACTCCTCCGTGTCAAGGAATCTTTAATCCTTTGTTATCCTCTCCCTTTCGTCCTGTCAAGCAAGGAATATGAAGCTCGTGCTGCGCGAAGCTCGATGATCACAATTGCTTCAGAATGCTAGTTTCATTCCGTGGATTTGCAAGGTATCTTTATTTTGTGCAAAGAACATGCTATTATTATCACTTATTTACTCCTGCACATTGTTAAGATAAATGTTGGTTCCTCACATGGTTAAGTGGCTTTTAGAATTTTGCTTAGTTCATTTAGTCAAATGAGTTTGCTTCTGCAGCATCCTTAGGCTGGTGATAGCTCCGCGCTGGGAGTCTAGTTTCTCTCCCCGATCGTTGAGGGTGACCTTTGAGTATGGGTTTTTTCACACACTACACGGTGAGCCATAGCCGATCTCTCTGAGGCACACCGTTGCTGCTTTGGCCATACTTTGGGTATGCACAAAGGTCATTTTCTCTTCTCTGCTCGGCCAAGTGTAGGGGAAAGAGATTGATGGATGAGATGACCGACCTAGGTACTCCCTAATACGAGAGAGGTCTCAAATAGGGGCAGTCTTGACCGTCGAAAGTAAGCTTTCATGTAATATCTAGCCAATAAGGGCTTTCAAAATCAATGATGAATCAAAAAGCAAGATTATGGATCAAAGGCATGGCAAGAGTGGCAGTACAGTTCCCCGCGGGACGTCATGAGCCCGGTCGCATACGTGCCTGATAAATATGGGTCTCAAAATCAAAGACACAAAGCCCCGACGCAACAGACCTACTCTTTGAGGGGTGGTGCCGTGGAAGGAATTCAAGTCATGATATCTCCCATCCTGCATAAAGCTTGTCTCCAATTTTCTTCTATCTCCCTCTTAGGCTGGGTTGTATCCCGGGTATGGCCTTAGTAGGGGCACTGTTCTTTTGAGGCGGTTGGTTATGGTAAGCCATCCTCACATGCACGCCTTGCTTAAGGGAAGCCTTTAATGAGAGGGGAGGGACGGCGATCCCTGGCCAGTAGTTCGAGCCCGTCTTTGGGTGCTACAGATTGCTATATCAAAATCCAAAAAAATGAAATATAGTTCAAAATCTAAAAACAACAAATATTTTCAAAATCCAAAAAAATGAAATATAGTTCAAAATCTAAAAAAATCAAATATGTCAAAATTCTAAAAAAAAAAATCAAATATGTCAAAATTCTGAAAAAAAAATCAAATATGTCAAAAAAAAAATCTCAAAAATTTGAATATGGCAAAAATAAAAAAAATCAGAAATACAAAAATCCAAAAATACTTCTCTTTTGTTCCTTTTATTTTTATCTTGAGGACATATACGTAATCTGTTTGCTAAGTGTGCAGGCTGCAGGTTGCAGGTTCAAGCTTTCCTTGCTCTATCATTCGCTCTGTCTCATGCTCACATTCTTCGATCTGTTCTCATCTCTTCAATATCTCTTCTGAAGCTCATGGCTTTCTCAGCTTTTGCTTATCTGCTTAATCATGTCTCCATGAGAGGACATTGTCCCACAATTTTGAACCTGGCGGTTTCGCTTCATCTGATCTTGGGCTTTGATTGAAGAGTGTGTCCTTGTCATATATTTCTATGGTCCTCCATGTCTTTTGTCCCGCTGTGTCATTCGTCACACGTATCCCTATCCTGCCGTGTCATTCATCACACGTGTTGTCCTCCGTGGTATTGTCATCCCACGTGTCTTTGTCCCACCGTGTCCTTATACCACTGCATGTGTTGTCCCACCGTGTGCATGTTGTCTTGTCCCACCGTGCCTTTAGTCGCATGCATGTTTGCCATTTGTTTGTTTGTTATATTTCATCCATCTTTGTTATGTTATGTTGTGCCATGTTTTGTTCATATTTCTCTTATTATGTTATGTTCATGTTATGCTCGTTCATATTCGTTCATGTTCACATTATATCATGTCAATGTGGTTGTTGTCTTATGATGAAAATCCACAAAAATCAAGAAATCAAAAATCTAAAAAATGCCGTTTCGCTTGGCAGGTAAGTCAGGTATGGCTCTCTATCCTTGCTCATTGTTGCATTACTATATGGTATCTACGTTATTATAACCTCTCAAGGACCGGCTGGTTGCCCGTGTGTTCTAGGATCTGATGTTCCCCTTTAACAAAAACGATGATGATCTAAGAGCATACGGTTAATCGTTGGATAAGCCGCTCGGTTGAGTCGGGTGGGGGACGATAGACTCTGTCTCGCACGCCGTGGTTGCAAGAAGACTCTTGACCCCATCTTGGCTCAGTCTAGCAATATTATCCTTGAGTACTTTCTATTTTATCTTTCTTTGCATTCGTTTTAATGATTTCTTTATTTTAGCCCAGCATGCATCATGTCATTTTGAGCATTCATGTCTCGTGATCCATTCAAGGATTTCTCCTCAGCAATGGTTGATTGCACTCAGTTCTCTTGGATAAGAGATTCTTCATTCCACTCCGAATTTGAACGATTTCTCTGATCTTGCCGCTTGGTCTAATTGGCCAGTGTGATTCCTGTCTGGATTTTATCTCAGTCTTATCTCTCCTTTCCAGCTCTTATGCTGTGTTCCTTCCGACCCACTCATTGTCCGTGGATTGTGTCCCCGATGAGGCTGGTCGTGTTTCCTTTTCCTCCTTTAGTTTAGTTCTCCAGACATGTCTCATCCTTGTCAATCATTTCAGGTGGTTAGTTTGGCGTTTTCGGGAGAATTCCTGTCGCTTGTTGGTTGTAACGGGTGTCTTTTTTGGCCTTGATGCCCGCTTTTCAGTTCTCTCCGCTTCATCTCCGCTTCATCTCCATTTCACGTCGCTGTCGCTTTCACTCCACCTCCTTTCCATTTCACCTCCACGTCCACTTTCGCTCGTTCCCTTGCAAAGCGGACATCAAGGAGGGGCATCTGTTGACACCCGTTTTAGCCCACAAGTTGTGTCATTTCTCTTATTCATCATTTTTGATGTCCCGAATTAGCCATTATTTTGGAGCTTCCTTGGATGAATTTCAAGTCCATTTTTACCATTTCATATCCTTTGAGTCTTGGAGATCATGATTTCTTATAGCCCCGGAGCTTATCTTGTCAAATTCCCACTTCCAAGTCGACTTTCGGCCCATTTAGGCCGGCTTCCCCCAAGTAATCGGCTCTCTCTCACTGCGCAGTCCTGAAAGTGGTTCTTTTTCACCCTCTTCCAATCCTCTTTTCAAAAAGTTGTCTTCATCAAAGTTGTTCCTCTTTCAAAGATCTACAATTTCTTCTTCTACACCGTTGGCCGGTTCTGCCCCGATTGTGAGCTATTCGCATTTTTCTGGCATGCCGTGCTGTTCACCTACATTCCAGAATTTTCCTCTCTCTTCCAGCCCTATTTTCACCCTCTTCCAATCATTTTCTCACATTTCTTTCTTCATGAAAGTTGTTCCTCTCTCAGTTATCTACAACTTCTATGTTTACCACTTTGTCTAATTCTCCACCGTTTGAGAGATACGCTTCGATTTCTAAAGTCGCGCGCAGTCTGCCCAGAATCTGCCTTCATCCAAGTGAAGGTCGTTTGCAGGTGCGTTACTTCATTGAAGTGACGGCCCAGTGAAGACCGTTACTTCAGTGTGACGGTCCTACGATAGACCGTCACACCAAAACTTGCCCAAAACAGCCCGGTTCAACCCCTAGAGTGTGGCGGTCCTATCCTTGACCGTTAGACCAAGTGACGGCCCTGTTTAGGTGCGTTACATCCAATCTCATCCGAAAACGTCTCGTTCGACCTCCAGAGTGTGACGGACCTACCCTAGTCCGTTACATCATATGTGACGGTCCTACGATAGACCGTTACATGCACCAGAGAGTCCAATTCGTGCTGGACTCTGCTCCGTTTCTGTGCGCCGTGGCCCTCTTGAAGAGTCCATAACTTCTTGAATTCTTATCCAAATTGATCCCCGTTTTTTCCTACTTCTAGCCCTTGGTATTATCTTGAATTTGGTTCATAGGAATCAAATTTTCATTGGCAATATCTCTTGGGATCTGGGTCGCAAGATCAGGATTTATGTTTCCTAGTTCAACTCAAACTCTGCAGATAAGGCTCCGGGGCTGCCTTCCAAAAGACATATCTTCTAGAATCCTCCTCTGAATTGATCCCCGTTTGTTCCTATCTCTTGTCCTTAGTATTATCTCGAGTTTGATCTAGAGAACTCGATTTATCTTGGACTCTATCTCCGGGAATCGTGATAAGAAGATGAGGCTTTCTTACAAAACTCTATAAAAACTGCCCAGTTCGCAGTCGCGACGGGGGGGCTCTTTCCGGACGTGGGGCGAAGCCATGCTGCACCGCTGACTCAATCCTTCGACCCCATCTTGAAGAGGGAAGTATTAACTTTCAATTTCATCCTTCTGGGCTTGATTTCATGGTCTACACTCTTAGTTCTAGTCTCCTCAAAATCACAAATCATCACAGTTTTCTGCACTTTCTGTTACACATGCGTTTTTCTCCGTTTTGCATCATCGTTTTCTCTCTATTCTCTCAATCAAATTCTATGATTTCAAATCTCATGCATGCACAACACACCCACCTATCTTTTCCACCCTTCCACAGGGGTTAAAAACCTCCCCCGGTGCGTTCTCCCCCTTTTATTCATGCTATTTTATCACTGCGGGATTGATACTACACATGCATGTTCTAATGGGTTTTTTATCCTTGTTTTGGCTTTGTTTTGCAGGAGAGCATGAACACCACGTGAGGCCCTCTTCCTCTAGCCGGCTGGAAGGAGAGGAGGTTTGAATCCACAAGTTCCCCGCACCCCGTTTCAAGCGCGATCAAGTTTTCTTTCCAAGGTATACGACGCCGTTGCACTCCTTTCTTCATCCTTGTGGCGTTGTTAATCCTTGGTGGCGATCACGGTTAGTATTTTCATCCTTTCATCCCCTTGTCCTTCATTCACATGTTTATGCATGTATGTATTTAAAAGGGGCGGGATAGGAAGCTAATCTAATTAAAAAACAAATCAACAGGTATATCTCTCTCTCTCTCGCAGCAGCGATGATATAAAAGTAAAGCGGGCTACGATCCTGGCATGCTCTCTAGCAGCGGCATATAAAGCATATACGAATAAAGCAAAATGCCGAGTATGGAGCGAACACGATACCTCCACCCGCCTGGCGTGGGGACGACTTCCCGGCCGATCTCGTACTCCCGGAACAGTAAATACACAAATATTACAACAATGAATATGAGTGCCCACTCCATACAGGGATGTAAAGGGTGACACAATGGGGCCCGGGAGTAACGGGTTCGGGTTGACAGGTAGCTTCTTGTGTAGCTTCGGCGGCACTCGTACTCGCGACCGTGGGGCCCACGTGCTGTCAGTGGGGCCGTGTGGGACCGGGGTGGCACCACTGTGGTGGGGACGCCTGGAGGGGCGCTCCCTGGGATGGTGGTGTGCTGGTTCACCGACCGGAGGCCGGGCGGCTCCGATCGTCACCCGCCGGAGTTGTTGGCCACGGATCTGCAAATCTATTTTGCAGCGCGCAACCCTGTGAGATCTACTGCTGCGGTCACCCCCGTTGGAAAGCTCTTTCGAAGTACTTCGATCTAGGACTAGAGAGATAAAATTAAATTTCCCGTTGATGGCCTTTATTGAATTTTCAAGCTGCTGGCTTACTGAATCTGAAAACTCAGGGCAGAACCAAGTTTTCCTGAGAGTTGGCGTTGACCGCGATGTAGACCTTCGATTCAGAAGATGAGTTCTTCATGAAAGTTGTGGAGGCCAAAGAGAGGAAAACGGGGATATATCTTATGCAAGATCTGGTGGAAGTCTCGACTTTTTGGAGGTTTTAAACTGGCCCTGGGTCGGATCTGGACAGTAGAGACAGATCTGAATTTAGGGGAAAGATTCAATTTCTAAAAATAGGTAGAGGGATTTTGAAATTCATCGAAAATTTTTAGAGGAATGGGATGGTGGACAGAACCTCCAATAAATTTGGGGATTCCAAAAAAAATCAAAAAGGTGGTCGAAAGGGGGAAGAACTAGGCTTGTGCTACACAGATCTGAAAAGGGACAGATCAGGAAGACAGGAAGACACGAAAATAGAAAAATGTAAATCGAACTCTGAATGACGTGATTGTTTTAATGGAGTTGGGAATCAAAAGAGGAAACAACCCTGAAAATCTCAACTTTAGATGATGTCGGAGTTGGGAGCCAAAATTCACGGAGTGGAACTCTATCCATAGAAACAGAACTTGGACAACACTTCGGTAGATCGCTCGCGGTGGCTCGATGGCGACACAAACGGCGGCGGCGGCGGCACAGAATGAACTCAGATGTGGAGGGGCTAAGATAGAAGGGTTCACAACCCTGAAATGCATAGGATGGAGAAGGACAACCAGAGGGGAGAGAGGGGGGGTGAGCAAGCTTCCTTGGCTCAAGACAATTCAACAATTTTCTTCTCATTAATTCTTCAAAAATGGAAATACAAGGTACTCATAATAAATGACAAATGACCTAATCTACCCTTATATCTAGGGTTAGGAGGGGTACTTAAGGGACTTCACATTTAAATGTGATCAAACAAAAAAAAATAAAATTTCTAATTAATTCTAATGGGGGGCGCCCCCTTGACCAAGGGGTAAGGTAGGTGGCCAACTTTTGACATTTTACACCACTTGTCTCCCATGTGTTTATTTGACATTCAACCCTTCTAGAAGCCACCTAGGAAGGTTTGACCAACCTCACATGGCCTAGGTGGACCAATGGCGGAGGACTGGGGGCCCCCTTGCTGGACCTACTGACATTTTGCACATAAACCCACTAAGACTTTCAATTGTGTATCCATATAACACAATGGTATACATACAAATATAAAAGGACATAAATGCAAACAAAATATGAGCGGTCTTGCTTCGACGCCCCCATTAATTCTCCCCGGGTGGGAAGAACTCGACCCCGTCGAGTAAAGGGGGTGACTGCTCGAGTAGCTCCGGCGGATCCGTCACCGTACCAAGTAGCGCGGGTACGCTCCACTCCAAGTGATCGTCACATGCTCATTCCGTATATACTCGATATGCGCATGCTGTTATGGGAAGAGGCTAGTGGTGGAATACTTCGGGGTGGGGTCACTCTCAAGGGGAAAGAGGTAGCTCGAAGACTCACTAGGAATCACGCTGGGTCCCTGTAGGTGACTAGATATGGGGCATAGATGTAGAATTGATCCCATACTCATCGAGCGAGTCCACTCGCCTCTCACTCATAAGAGACCGACAACGAGCTTGCACAAGACACATGCAGACTCACCATGTGCTAACACACATATGCAAACCACACAAAAAAGAAACTGACTCATGCATGACTCTAGACAAACCTATTGTTAGTCCGACCCGTACATGGGTGACGGCGGACCAGGACACCCGTCCTTGTGCCATGCATGCATGTTATGTAACCTGAGATGGGTGGCATGGGGAACACCTAAATGTCCAAGTATGACCCAGTCATGCATGGACGGCCCTTTGGATTTGGGAGACTTGAGAGGGCTAGGAGAGCCGGGTGTGGAAGAGCCGGGTGTGGGTGTATCAAGGATGGGCTTAGGTGGGCCAGGGAAACCAAAGTCGTCATTAATCCCAAATGATGGTTCAGACTTATGGCTATGTAGAGGTTGCTTGGCCCGAGTGGAAAAGGTGGGATAGTGAACTCCGTGGAAGAAGTGGAGTGAGTATGAAAGCTCGGGAGGTTCACTAGTGAAGGGGTCAAAAGGGTCGAAGAAGGTATGACCCCGTGAAGTGGGTTCCCCCATGACTCGGTCCCAATTTAAGAATTCATAATCATCGTCATACATTGTGGTCGGTGGGACGATGGTCATGTCTAGAAAATAGGATTCCTCCCTTGGGCAAAAGGGAACGAAGTCAGACTCGGCCGGCATCGGGAGGAATAGAAGAATCTCCGCGGTGACACAACCCACGGTGCACACGAAGGTAATGGACCCTATGGCCGGATGGGTGAAGCTACGACTAGTGGGCTGGTCGAAGCCTCGGGCCAATAAGTGCGTCAACTTTCATTGTGCGTCTAATCCCACAATAAAGTCATACAAAGTGTCAACATGGTGACTAGACCGGAACGTGGTATAGAAGGAGTTGACGGGCACTAGTGGTAGGGTGGGGTCCATGGATGGGTAAGGAGGTGGGACCAAGCCATCCTTGAGCCAACTAAGAAGCTGCTCGGCTATGTATAGCGTTCCCGTAAGAAACACGGGTGGCTCGGGCGGAGGTGGCTCTTAATATGATGGCTCCGGATGAGGATCGGAAGGTAAGGGTGGTAACGGAGCACTCACGGGTGGTAAAGACAATGGGGTAGGTAGTTCGATCAGCTCGGGACTCAGTTGGGAGTTAGATGTTTACCGAAGCGCAGCCAGGGCAGCATCAGCTCGCTGTAGGTCGTCATTAAATGGAGACTCAAATGGCTCGACCTCCAGAGCAACCTTATAGGACTGCGCCAGAGAGAATGCATCGCGGACAAGACATTGGATTCGAAAGTAAAGCCGCAAACCTCTCCAGAACTTTAAAGCAGTCGTGGTGCTCTCCTTTCCAACTCTATATTCCAATCGGTACTTATCATAGTCCCGAATGTACTCGGACACGGACCTATCGCCTTGGACGAGTCGACATGGGTTGGCCATAGGTGCCGAAAAGATGGGAATGGATCACTAGGAGTGGATATGCAAGGCCATTTGGACAGGACACTAGACCGACCATGCAAGGTTGGGATGCATGCACACTACGGACAAGACACCAAGACTCGGTACGTGGCAGAGTTAATCAATCCGAAGATCACTCGCGTAAGTGTGCGGCCTTCCCGATAGGCGTAGCCTAACGTTCGGACAACACCTTTTTATATCTTGGGTTATTGGGATCAAATGCAACCTAGACCGACTTAGACGATGACTATACGTAAATGACACTCTTTTTTTTATATTTTAGACAACCTAGACTCAAACTCGCTCTGATACCAAATTGATGCGGGATGGACCCCGGACTCAACTCCAATTGGGAATGCACCCTTGGACACTAAGCAAGCTCGCGATCGTCCCTAACGAGGGAAGTGTTGGACGTGCGCGGTTGAGAAACCGTCAAAGAGCTAGGGTGGTCAACTCATAAATTCGTGCCCGGATTGGGTCACGCGATGGTATCTCTCTCTCTCGCGCGCAGCAGCAGCGATGATATAAAAGTAAAGCGAGCTACGATCCTAGCATGCTCTCTAGCAGCGGCATATAAAGCATATACGAATAAAGCAAAATACCGAGTAAGGAGCGAACACGATACCTCCACGCGCCTGGCGTGGGGACGACTTCCTGGCCGATCTCGTACTCCGGGAACAGTAAATACACAAATATTACAGCAATGAATATGAGTGCCCACTCCACGCAGGGAGGTAAAGGGTGACACAATGGGGCCCGGGAGTAACGGGTTCGAGTTGACGGGTAGCTTCTTGTGTAGCTTCGGCGGTGCTCGTACTCGCGACCGTGGGACCCACGTGCTGGTCAGTGGGGCCGTGCGGGACCGGGGTGGCACCACTATGATGGGGACGCCTAGAGGGGCGCTCCCTGGGACTACGGTGTGCTGGTTCGCCAGCCAGAGGCCGGGCTGCTCCGATCGTCACCCGCCGGAGTTGTTGGCCACGGATCTGCAAATCTGTTTTGTAGCGTGCGACCCGGTGAGATCTGCTACTGCGGTCACTCCCGACGTCGGATCGACGCACAAAAGGTACCTTTGGAAAGCTCTTTCTAAGTACTTCGATCTAGGGCTAGAGAGATAAAATTGAATTTCCCATTGATGGCCTTTATCGAATTTTCAAGCTGCTGGCTCACTGGATCTGAAAACTAAGGGTAGAACCAAGTTTTCTAGAGAGTTGGCATTGACTGTGATGTAGACCTTCGATTCAGAAGATGAGTTCTTCATGAAAGTTGTGTAAGCCAAAGAGAGGAAAATGGGGATATATCTTATGCAAGATTTGGTGGAAGTCTTGATTTTTTGGGGGTTTTATACTGGCCTTGGGTCGGATCTGGACAGCAGAGACAGATCTGAATTTCAGGGAAAGACTCAATTTCTAAAAATAGGTAAAGGGATTTTGAAATTCAAAAAAAATTGTGGAGGAAGGGGATGGTGGAAAGAACCTCTAATAAATTTTGGGATTCCAAAACAAATCAAAAAGAGGGTTGAAAAGGGGAAGAACTAGACTTCTGCTACACAGATCTGAAAAGGGAAAGATCAGGAAGATAGAAAGACACGAAAATAAAAAAACATAAAACGAACTCTGAATGGCGTGATTTTGTTATTGGAGGTTGGGAATCAAGCGAGGAACCAACCCTGAAAATATCAACACCAGATGATGTCAGAGTTGGGAGCCAAAATTCACGAAGTGGACCTTTGTCCAGAGAAACAGAACCTGGATAGCACTTCGGTAGATCGCTCGCGGTGGCTCGATGGCGGCACGAACGGCTGCGGCGGCGGCACAGAATGAACTCAGATGTGGAGGGGCTAAGATAGAAGGGTTCACAACCCTGAAATGCAGAGGATGGAGAAGGACAACCAGAGGGGAGAAAGGGGGGTGCGCAAGCTTCCTTGGCTCAAGACAATTCAACAATTTTCTTCTCATTAATTCTTCAAAAATGGAAATATAGAGTACTTATATTAAATGACAAATGACCTAATCTACCCTTATATCTAGGGTTAGGAGGGGTACTTAAGGGACTTCACATTTAAATGTGATCAAATAAAAAAAATAAAATTTCTAAGTAATTCTAATGGGGTGGGCGCCCCCTTGACCAAGGAGTAAGGTAGGTGGTCAACTTTTGACATTTCACACGACTTGTCTCCCATGTGTTTATTTGACATTCAACCCTTCTAGAAGCCACCTAGGAAGGTTTGACCAGCCCCACATGGCCTAGGTGGACCAATGGGGGAGGACTGGGGGCCCCCTTGTTGGACCTACCGACATTTTGCAAATAAACCCACTAAGACTTACAATTGTTTATCCATATAACACAATGGTATACATACAAATATAAAAGGACATAAATGCAAACAAAATATGAGCGGTCTTGCTTCGATGTCCCCATCACCTCTATTCTTTGTTATTTGCCTTCTTTGATTAAAGGCTTGGCCCCTTGACCCTCCATCAAGGTCAACAACAATAACCACTTGCATATCGATCAAGGGGCCAAGACGAACAGATTAATTAATCTGTTTGGTTAAGTATGGATAGCAAGAACAGAAAGAAGCAGATAAGATAGGCATACACAGTGCACAAAAAGTAAACTTAGGTAACAAACATGCTTTTCATTTATATAAACATGCTCATATATATATATATATATATATGTGTGTGTGTGTGTGTGTGTGTGTGTGTGTGTGTACAAAATATAGTAGGTGGTTTACAAAGGCAAGCTCCCTCTAACTCTCTCCTCCACTCTCCTCTGTCCTACTCTCAGCCTCTCCGTGAGTGAAAGCAAAAACTTCAAGCATGATTGACCCTGTGTTAAGTTATTTAAGAATGATTAATGAATTTAAGATGGTGAATGTGTAAAGTTTTAGGATCTGTGTACCATGCTCAGTCAAAAAAATATATGTTTTCAATTGACGCCCCATTAGAGGGCGCCTTTTTCGTAAATAACGCCACCTGTCTGGTCGTCATTTTCCAAAAAAAATGGTTTAACATCCGATCATAGGGGCATTATTTTCTTAGTCAGCGACGCTTCCTTGGTCGTCATTTCCAAAAATAAAAAATAAAAAAAACTATTTTCAATTAACGCCCAGCTGGAGGGCGCCCTTTTATTAAATAAAGGCATCTGTCCGGTCGCCAATTTCCATAGTATGCCCTACTTTTTCCTCTTGCCATATCATTTGCTTCCTGGCATCTTGTATGGGCATCTTTTAATTCCATGTTTGTATCTGCTTGCCTGCATGTCGCATTTTCCTCTATTCTTTGTTATTTGCCTTCTTTGATTAAAGGCTTGTCCCCTTGACCCTCCATCAAGGTCAACAACAATAACCTCTTGCGTATCGAGCAAGGGGCCAAGCCGAACAGATTAATTAATCTATTTGGTTAAGTATGGAATGCAGGAACAGAAAGAAGCAGATGAGACAGGTATACATAGTGCACAAAAAGTAAACTCAGGTAATAAACATGCTTTTCATTTATATAAACATGCTCATATATATGTGTGTGTACAAAATACAGGAGGTGGTGTATAAAGGCAAGCTCCCCCTAACTCTCTCCTCCACTCTCCTCTCTCCTAGTCTCTGCCTCTCTCTCGTCCTGGTGACGGGAGCATGGTGGGGGCATGGACCCCTGAGTGGCAGCCGACCCACCAGCTCATTCCTTTATTGAGTCGAGGAACCTGCTATGTATCCTGTGCTGGCGAAGGCGCTGGAATGGCCTGCGGCCCGTGCTCGGTCACGGCCCCTCTATAGGCGCTCATCTGTGATCCTTAGCTGTATCCTTAACTCTACTAGCTCGCTCTGCCGCTCCAACCTCTCATGCTCAACCCTCGTCCTCAGCTCTGCAAGGTCGCGCTCCCGTGCAAGCCGCTCCTTCCTCTCGCAAGCATGGTCTCTCCTCTCCACCTCGAAGAGGATCCTCATCTCTACTACGTTGCTGGGCAACAACTCTTGCTGCCTCAGCGTCTCCTCTAGCTCCGTGACCCGCTGGTCGCAGATCGTGAGCTCTGTGCCCGCTAGGGCCGCCTGGGTCAGTGCTTCTTGCAGCTCCGCATCTTGAAACATCACTATTCACATGAGTTTTTTTTTGTATTCATCCCTAAAAAAAATTTGTCCATCTATTTATTCTTTGAACTCACCCGCTCAGCCAGGTCACACTCCGCCGCCTCGACGCGCGCCACTGCTCCTACGAGTAGCTCCTGCAAGGAAGCCACCTCAACACTCTGATCCCTCGTGCTCGAGGAGGCGCCTCCTATCCCTCCTGCTGCTGCTCCCTACTAGGCACGCTGCATTTGTTGAGATTGTTAGTGGCTAAACATCAATAATTCATGAATAATTAATTGTATTTAGTTAAGTACACTCACTGGGGCCTCCAAGTCCACCCGCGTAGCTACGAGCTAGGCCTCCACACTGTGAAGATGGAATTGCATGTCCATCACCACTGCATCCCGCACGTTGTGCATTTGTCACATATTAGCTGCATATTTCAATAAGCATATAGTTTTTTGCATTAGAAATGAAATGCATTAATACGTACCCCTACTACCCTCATCTAGGGTCGACCATCGTATGTCTCCCTATAGCACTGAAAGTATGCTCAGCTATCTGGTGCATGGGAGATGACTGGGGTCTCGCCTCACTGCCAGTCCGCGAACTGCTCCGGGAACTGATGCCAGCAGTCGGTCGCGATCGTCCGTCCTCGAGTCTTCCGCTCGATCCCACGTGGCTCCGCAACCTCGACCCACTCCTGGTGTAGGCCGAGCGTCCTCATCGCCAGCCTCAGCCGTAATGGCTCGATCTCGTTTAGGTAGTGAACCCAGAGTTGACGCCCAAAATGAGGTCGGCCCACCGCAACCCAAGGCTGACCCTCATCGGTCATCCCTTGGTACGGTCTCCATACCACATGCACGCATGTCATTATATCATCATATCTTTATAAGGAAGGAAATAAAAGCAAATTGCATCATATTTATGCATGTACCAGTGAAGCGGGGTAGTGACAGAACTCACGCCTGAGTACTCGTAGATCGTAGGCGTGAGGCGCCCCAGTCAAGTACGGTAGCCACCGTTGCGCCAGTGGGTAGGCATCCGCAACTCTAGGTCGGGGGCTAACTCGGTCCATGGGCATGTAGAGGTGACTCCATACCTACATCCACAATCATTAGTAGGATTCATAAACATTCATCATAAGCATTTAAATAACAAATAAAAATAAATAAATAAAAAAATGCATACCTGAAAAAAGGTGAGAAGTCGTTGATAGTCATCTAGCGACCTGTCCCCGTGGACAGGTCAGCTATCAAGTGCACCAGCAGGGCAGCACACCAGGCGTATCGCCCAACTCCCTCTAGGTCCTCCAGGATGCCCAGAAATCTGTAGTTGATATCATCCCCCTTTGTCCCCAATAGCAACCTCCTAAGCATCAGGAATAAAAACCTCCTCAGGTCCATGTCCACTCTCTCCCTCTGAGCCGGATCCTGGCAGTAGGCGGCTCGAACTCTCGCGGTCAGTCTATCTACCAAGTCTCCTAAAGACTCACCCGACCTCTGTTGTCACGTCCTGAACCGATAGCAGTGGGAAGCAGTGCTCGGAACGTGGCAGCAAAACAATCGTGATTATAAGAACAAAAATAAATAAACATAAAATAATATTTAAACACATGGAGGCCATTAATTTGAGAAAAGTATAATCTTTATTGATATTTGGAAATTTAATTACAATTTATCCCAATTTCTTTTTTTTAATAGAAGACTCAAAAAGAAAAGAAAAAATAAGGAAAAGAAAATAGCAAGACCCACTATACTAACTAGACTCAAGAAAATAAAAGACTCAGGTCTCACGCCTCCGGGTTCACTCGATCACGTTGACCCGATCCCAGTTGCAAACGTTCCTTCTACTATGTTACCTGAAAAGGATGGAAAAAGGGGGGGTGAGCAAGAAGCTCTGTAGGAATTACTCTCTATCATCATGCAAACTTAAATAATTAACCATTTTATGAATGCATGAATAATGCGAGAAACTCAAATAAGCAAACTAAGTAACCAACAAGATCAGAAGATAATCGATATATAAATGGAAAGGAATATTGCAAGTCGAGATATCAAGCACCATTAACAATAACTTCCCAACAAATGGCGATTTCATGTCAAGTCAAGTCTAGTCATGTCACGCAAGCAAGTACTTCACGCTTTCAAGCATGAATAGCAAGTTTTATGAGAATGTGGAATGTTGGAGACTCACACGCTGGATAGTACTCCGTGACAATGCCACACCTAGTCATTTCACCTCCCCGGGATACAAGTACATTTCGAGTGCTCCTCCCATGACAAGACTTGTCCCTTAATATGATTGGCTTGACATTGATTTGTTTGGATCGTAGATCCTACGAAATCTAGACATCCACGAATAATAATGGTCAAGAGTTCCAAGATCAAGCTCATGGAATCAAGGTAAAATGTGTAAGAATATTGGTTTTCTTGAGATTCCAAACAATAAACTCATTAATCGAAAGGAATAGTCATTCAAAGGAATGACTTTAGAATGGATACATTTCATCAATAGACCTAACAATAGGTCAAAACTTGAGGTGCAATAGCCTGGATAGGCTAGACTGGCTCACACATATTAAAACCATGAAAACAGCAATTTTCGGAAGGCTTGAATGTGAAACGGTCAGCAAAGGACTGCTAAGCTATAAAAATGGTCTAACTAAGGCCGCTATCATAACAAAATAGTCCCCCAAGGGCCGCTAAGCCCAAACAATGGTCTGAGCATGGTCGTAACCCTTATAGAGCAGGGGCTGATCCTAAACTCGTAATTTCAGTCGAATCGAGAGGGTTCAGGTCTTAGGGTACAACATGCCTGGCGTCCTAGTGGGAAACCCAGGCTCGTGAGGGCTTACGGAGGCCTCGGAACATGAACACCTAGTCTGACGGAAGGAATATCCGACGGAGAGGTAATTCGAGGCCCAAGAATGCAATAGCTCACAATCAATAGAAAACGATGCATTCGGTCCAGTTGCCACCACAGGAGTGGCACGACCTTAAAACAGACTTAATAAGACAACAAGGTGATAATGGAATAATGAGAAGGAAAGGCGAAACTAACCTTTAATTACTATGCTCATTCTCAATCATAAGATAGCAAGAGTGATGATCATGGAGGAATAATCATGGAGAAATTAACCTTGGATCATTAATTTCATTTGTCTTAATTAACAGTGTAATGTTTAACATAAAAGCCTTACCAACAAGTTATGTAACATGGATTAACAAAGCATAACACGCAATAATCAAATGGACTAATTACAGAACAATAGAGGTTAGCGGTCTGGCAGATGGCCGCCACTCAACAAAGGTGGTCTGACCAGGGCCGCGTTCCGAGAAGAAAGGGTCTAAATGGGGCCGCCACACAGATATAAACGGTCTCAATGGGGGCCACCACACAGATATAAATGGTCTAGGAGCGACCGCTATTCAAATAAACAAATTTTTAATTTTGGAAAGCGACGCCTAAAAGCGGTCTATCGCGTGGCCGCCACTCTGGTAGCGGTTTCTGGAAGGACCGCTTAACACTCGCCACACCCAGAAAACCGGCAGATCCGACACACATCCAATAAAAGACTAATTTCAATCTATACACTCCATAAAAATTGGGGAAAGTATTATCAATCGAAAGTGGACTTAAAAATACACAATATAGCATGATCAATTTAGGGATTTAAGTACGATTAGCCTACCTAAATCAAGCGGGAATGAACGGTAAAAACCCTAATCGCATGTTCACAATGAAACAAGTAATACGCAAGATATGGTTGATAAAAATTAGATAAAATAGATTAAAATGAGAGCTAAGAACGAGCTCTATACGATCATGTTAATTGATTAGGTTGGGCCTGAGAGAAACCTACCGTAATTGAAGAGGAAAGGGACGACGCGTAAAACCCTAATCCGGGAACACGTCGTCGATCCTCGCCCTAATTAGCCCTTGATCGGCCACCATAGGTCGCGCCGCTAGTTAGAAGACCAAATAGAGGTCTAGGGCTATCGAAGCCCTCTAGTTATAGGGTGTATGGAGGGCTCTAGCGATCAAATTGGACTCGAGAGTCCAACGGGGAAAACTTCATTGAGAATCTCGCACTTTGACCAAATCCACACCGCCGTCGTCGAGTGAAGGCTCTAGAGGCTAGGGTTTCGAAGGGAAAATGATCTCCTTGGGTTAACCTTTCCATTGGGCCTAGTTTGGGCTCATTTGGTTAAGAATTGGGCTCCAATTAAGCCGATTAAGGTTAATCTATTGAAATAACGAATTTGCCCATTAATTCCTTAAACCAACCTAATTAAATTTTTTATTAGGGGTCCACTCAGTTGACAATATTGTTTAACATTTCTTTCTCGGTAGGAATATAATTTTTTCATATTTTTAAAAATTAGTCGAAACTTTGGCCTACGGGTGAAATTCAAATAATTTAATTTATACCTATTAAATTCAAATCATCATAGAAAAATTCGATTACAACTCGGAATATGAAATTATTTTTAATTTTTTATGGTTATTGTATAAAAATAATTATTTCTTTTATTGATATAATTTGGCCACTTTCAAAATAAATAATATTATGTAACTAAGAAAATTATTGAAGTCATTAAATAGCAAGTTAATAACTTTAATCCGTTTTAATATATCTTACCTTGAATTAGTAATTCGATTAGTTATTCTATTTTTTACAAAAATTAGATTCCCTTTTCTTTTCTTTTATTTATTTCTTCACATGAGATTTAATAATTTAAGCGATAATTAATCGCAGATTTTTCATTTATTTCTATTTATCACATTTTATTCCAATACATATTCTAAAATTTTAATTTTATATTTTATTATTTAACCGGGCTATTACATCCCCCCCCCACTTCAAGAAATTTGATCCCCAAATTCGTCGATCGCCATTAACTATTCAAATAGTTAAACTAAGATGATCTTATCTATTCAAAATAACATGTTAATCATACAACTAATGCAATGCAAAAGAATTTAACTATAGTTAAGGATGAGGGAGAATGACCCCTTATATAATTTCACATTTGATAGAAATCGGTTCCAATTCTCCTTGTGTTTTTACTTGTGGAAGTAGTTTAGGATAATTAGCCATTATATGATCTTTATTTCCGCAACGAAGACACGCTCTGCTCCTTCGCCATCACTTCTTGATTAGATGACCAATTTTGTGATAGTGAAAATATTTCATTTGTGAAAGGTTATTCTTTTTCTTCTTATTACTTCAAATTTCATTACGACGGACTCGCCACCTTTTAACGGAACTGGACCTTAGCTTACTCGTGGACCCTCTCGCTTTCATGTCAAAAGGAGCTTAAATACTTGCAAAATAATTATAAGGTTTAAAATTGTATTATCCTTACGCGTCGTGCTACGCAATCTTATATATATTTTATTACTTAACCCGAGGCACTACCCAATCTCACTAGGTGACATGAATGGATGACACAGATTACACGACCTATAAATTAGGGTAACCTATACTTATGGACAAGAACATATGACTCAAACAACCGAGGCTCTGATACCACTTCTATCATGGCCCGAACCGATAGCAGCGGAAAGCAGTACTCGGAATGTGACAGCGAAACAGTCATGATTACAAGAGCAAAAATAAATAAACACAAAATAATATTCAAACACATGGAGGCCATTAATTTGAGAAAAGTATAATCTTTATTGATATTTAGAAATTGAATTACAAATTATCTTGATTTCTTTTTTTAATAGAAGACACAAAAAGAAAAGAAAAAAATAAGGAAATGAAAATAGAAAGACCCACTATACTAACTAGACTCAAGAAAATAAAAGACTCAGGTCTCATGCCTCCGGGTTCACTCGATCACGTTGACCCGATCGCAGTTGCAAACGTTCCTTCTACCGCGTTACCTGAAAAGGATGGAAAAGGGGGGGGAGGTGAGTGAGAAGCTCAGAAGGAATAACTCTCTATCATCAGGCAAATTTAAGTAATTAACAACTTTTATGAATGCATGAATAATGGGAGAAACTCAAATAAGCAAACTATGTAATCAACAAGATCAGAAGATAATCGATAGATAAATGGAAAGGAATATTGCAAGTCGTGATATCAAGCACTGGAGAGGGAAAGTCTAATCACATGAACGGAGAGGCCAAACGAGGTCCAATTTGACCCAATGAGACCCAGCTCCCTGAAGTGGTAGCCCCTGGGCCCAGTAAATATAAGCCTAATAACTCACTCAGATCAAGCACTTCCTAGGCGGCCTTCGGGTTGGGAAGTCCAAGCATTCGTTCGATCGGGAAAGCTCCTTCGGAGTCCCCTATTCCCTGTCCTGACCATGCACTCATCGCTCGGGAGACCGCACCTGGGCCAGTGCCTCTTGCTCGTGCCAACTGATGGAAGCTTAACTGTACGGCCATTAGGAGTGCCTTAAAAGCTGGGAACTCAAGGGGATAGGGGAGATCAAGAGTCTGCATGCTATAAAGAGCCCGCAAGGAGTATGTAACCCCCCTGAAACTCCTCAGCTTACAGGGATCATTCACTCGACGAGGCATTACTTAAACTGGAGGAACCCTCCTGTGAGAAGGTAAGCCGAAAACCCTGAGCAGGAACCACTTCACCTTTTGGTGGAGAGGGATCTCGCACTCCCATCTTCCTCCTAACTCCTCCCTTTTCACCAGTGCTCTACTACAGTCGCTGACTTAAGCATCAGAGGGTCTTCCCTGGGCATTCATCCCTGGGCACCTCTGACTTGTTTCCCTATTTAGAGTTCATACTTCAAGGATACGTGGTCATCTTCCTCCCTGCTCAGAAGTAGCGTGATATCTCCCCTCTTTATCTGGCACCGTCTGTGGGAAACGAACAAAGAGCCATCATGGTGCGAAGAAGTTCTAGCAGGAGGACTGCTGGCGACAAGGGAAAGGTCCTGGTGACGAAAGAAGGCGCACCTTCCATCCCCATGAAAAATTCCCCATCAGGTAACCAAGGGAATGAGATACCTCCATCGGTGGAAGGGGAACAGCTTCCCAGTGGGAGTACCGACGCCCTCCAAACCCTCAATGTAAAACTGGATGTCCTCGTGGATCTCATGAGGGCCCAGGAGGCAAGGGAGGAGAAGTCGCATCCCCCCCAAAAGAGCCCCCCCTGCGGAGATGCCTCCCAACAAACCGTTGGAGGCCATTTTACCCTTCGGGGGCGGCGGCTCATCCGCAACTAGTCAAGAAGACCATCGCATGCCCCTCCCCCGGAGCAAGAAGCCTCCTCTACCATGAGGATGGAGAAGTCCAGAGCACACCGAAAGTTCTCGGAGACCGAGGCCCCTAAGGAGCATCGGGACAGCATGCAAGTGCGCCCCCCCAGCCCTTCGGGCCAGCGACAACCAGAACTGTCCCTTCGGCTGCGAGACTTTGAGAGGCGTTTCGTAGAGCAAAAGCGCACCCTCCGTGCTTTGCAGAAGAACTCTCCTATGGAGGATGAGGAGTGATCCCCATTCTCCGATTATATCTTGAAGGCCGATATCTCCCCCACGATCTCACTTCCGACCTTCAAGTCATACGACAGCCTGGGAGACCCGGCCGATCATTATGACAGTTTTGACGCCTTGATGACCTTGCATGGGGCGTCAGACGTGATCAAGTGCCGAGCGTTCGTGAGGACTCTGGTCCAGGGTGCTCAGGCATGGTTCAGGGCCCTCGCCCCCGGTAGTATTCACAACTTCAAGCAGTTCGGACGAGTGTTGAAGGAAAGCTTCACTGGCAGTGATCCACCCCGGTCAGTAGCAGGATTACTGGCCCTCAAGACAGAACATGAGGATAAGTTGCGAGCTTATATCAACCGATTTAAATCGGAAGCCCTGCGCATCCCCCACCGGGATGTAGCCTCAGCCATCACCGCACTGACCGGGGGTACCCGTGATGAGAACTTATGGCATGAGCTAGTGTTTCATCCTCCCACCTCCCTCGCCAAGCTAGTGACCCTGGCCCTATGCCACGCAGAGTGCGAGGAAGTCCTCAGCGCCTACTGAGGTACGATAGGCTCGGGTCGGGAGAGAGACAAGAAGTAATCGTCCAAGCAAAGGATGGGCCAAGGCAAGAGTTGAAACCAAGACGGATATCACAAAGAGCCGTCCCAGAAATATGAGCAGTACACCCCCCTTATCGCTCCCGTCTATGAAATCTATGAAGACATCAAAGGCTCGGGTCTCCTCCACCAGCCCGAGCCTATGAAGGCCAGGCAACGCAATCGCCGCAAGCATTGCATGTTCCACAGCGATCACGGGCATCACACCAGTGATTGCCATCAACTTCAAGACGAGATCGAGCACCTCGTCCGCCAGGGACACCTATCCCGATACGTGGCCACATAGAAAGAAGACCGAGGCACCCCGAAGAAATCGACAATGCCCCCCGTGGAGTCCACATCAATGTCATCGCGGGCGGCATGGCATCAGGAGGAGATAGCAGTCGAGGAAGAAAGCATCACGCCAAGCGGGTGAGCCGAGCCTCTGTTGAGCACCCTAAGGCCCCGCAGGCGAGCGAACCGCAAGCCCTGGTATTCTCTGACCAGGTCCTGGAAGGGCTAACCATCTCACATGACGACGCTCTCGTTGTATCGGCTACAATAAACCATTGTAACGTAGACATGATCTTAGTTGACAATGGTAGTGCACCTGATGTATTATCCTATGAATATTTCCCCAAGATGGGAGAGAATCCATCAAAAACTCCGCCCGATCCGAACCCCCTTCTGTGGGTTCAACGGCCAGGCAACTTATCCCGAGGGATCCCTGAGCCTACCAGTTACTATTGGCACCCCACCCAAAACCGTTACGGTTATGGTAGACTTCATCGTCATTAAGGGGATGACGTCATATAACGCCATCTTCGACCGAGGTATCCTCAGCAGAATGAAAGCGGTGCCCTCTACATTTCACCAAAAAATGAAGTTTCCTACCAAGTATGGCGTGGGGGAGGTCCGGGGTAACCATGCATTGGCTAGATGGTGCTATATAATCTTGGTTGAAGCCACAAAGTCGGAAGGGAAAAACAAAGGAGTAAAGGGAGCCGAGGAAGGACCAGCAACATCTAAGCCTGGTGGCGAGTTGCTAACGATCTTCCTCAATGGTGATGCGACTCTAGAAGCCAAGATTGGAGCCGATCTACCACTTGAGGAACAAAAAAAATATAAAGATTTCCTTGACCAGTATATCCAAGTCTTTGCATGGTCGGACGAGCACCTTCCCGGGATCTCGGGAGATGTGGTGATGTACAAGCTCAACCTGGACCCAACGGTGAAACCTGTCCAGCAGCGCAGGAGAAAGCACGCCCCAGAAAAGTAAGCGATCATCAAAGAGCAAGTCATCAAGGGGTAGAAGAC
The DNA here is from genome assembly GCA_022559845.1 of Amorphophallus konjac. Classification (NCBI taxonomy): domain Eukaryota; kingdom Viridiplantae; phylum Streptophyta; class Magnoliopsida; order Alismatales; family Araceae; genus Amorphophallus; species Amorphophallus konjac. The sequence goes on along the minus strand of CM040125.1, from coordinate 289,072,675 downwards.
TGGCCTTTTTCATCCGGTCCTGTACCCTACGTGGCTTGCCAACGTCGTCCTGGTACCGAAGGCTTCGGGAAAGTGGCGAATGTGTGTGGACTTCACCGACCTCAACCATGCTACCCCAAGAGTGCTACCTGTTGTCGAGCATCGATCAACTGGTCGATTCAACCTCTGGCAACGAGTTGCTCAGCTTCTTGGACCCATACTCTGGTTACCATCAAATCAGGATGGACCCGGAGGACATCGAGAAGACCGCCTTCATCACTAACTTCGGCGTACATTGCTACACCCGAATGTCGTTCGGTTTGAAGAACGCTGGAGCAACATATTAGAGACTGACCAACCACATCTTTGAGAGACAGCTCAGTCTGAACATCAAGGCCTACATTGATGACATGCTCGTCAAAACGCCGAAGGCCGAAGACAATCTTGCCGACTTAGCCGAGACCTTCGACACCCTCTAGAGGTGCAACATGAAGCTCAACCCTACTAAATGTGCCTTCGGAGTCAGATCCGGGAAGTTCCTAGGTTTCCTGGTAACTCAGCGTGGGATCGAGGCCAACCCTGACAAGGTTCAGGTCATCCTAAACATGCGGCCACCCACCTACATCAAGGACTTTCAATGTCTTACGGGGCGCATTACTGCGCTCAACCGTTTCATGTCCCGAGCGACCGAATGATGCCTACCCTTCTTCAAATTTTTGAGGGGACCCAAAATGGCATCTTCTACGCTCGCTTGGGATGAGGAATGTCAGAAGGCGTTCACCGAACTCAAGGAACTCTTGGCCTCGCCCCCGGTGCTGTCCAAGCCAACCCCGGGTGAAGCTCTACACCTGTACCTCTCGACGACCGCTGCCACAGTGAGCTCGATCCTAGTCAGGAACAACGCGGGGGTCGAGAGACCGGTTTACTATACTAGCAAGGTGTTTAATGAGACTGAAAGAAGGTACCCCGCAACTGAGAAACTCGTGCTAGCATTGGTTACCTTGGCCAAGCGCCTCCGACCCTACTTTCAAGGGCACTCCATCGTCGTATTAATTGGTGAACCCCTGAAGAACTTTCACCCTGAAGCCTCGGGGCGCCTCGTCAAATGGGCCATCATGCTCGGGGCCTACGATATCTCATATCGCCCCTACTCGGCCGTCAAGGGACAAGTCCTCATGGACTTCATCACCAAAAGCACCGTCCCGATTGAGGAGGTACCCCCAACTGCGCCCGGGCCCACTTGGGACCTATTCATCGACGGGTCCTCCAACTCGGCCGAGAGCAGTGCTGGTGTCCTTCTCAAGTCCCCCCAAGGAGTGGAGCTGTGGTACGCCTTGAAATTCAACTTCCAGGCGTCCAACAATGCCTCCGAGTATGAAGCCATTATCTCAGGAGCCAGGATGGCTCGACGACTAAGAGCCGAGTGAGTCAGGATCCACACCGACACCCAACTGGTCGCTAGCCAGGTTAACGGTGATTACGAAGCTCGAGAAGGACAAATGATCAAGTATCTCCAGGTGGTCAAGAGGATGGCCCAACTCTTCGAGAGCTTTGAGGTAGTCCGGATAGCCCGCGAGGAAAACTCCCGAGTGAACGCCCTTTCTCTCCTAGCCTCCTCCCTTGACCCCGAAGGTACTCGGTCGGTCTTCCTCGAAGAGCTCGAGCGACCGAGCATTGAATCGGAGTGTATGACCGTTGACCCGGCACCCCCGAGCGACTGGCGGACCCCTTACATATCATAGCTTCGGGATACTAAAGAGCCCCCCGACCCTCAGGAGGCTCGAAAGCTTAAGTACCAAGCTCAGCATTTCATCATGCTGGACGATGCCTTGTACCCCAAATCTTTCTCCGGTCCCCATTTCAAGTGCATTAGTGCCGACGGAGCAGCCGAGCGATTCAGGAAGTACACGAAGGCATCTGCGGCGTGCCCCAAGGAGGAAGATCGCTCGCCAGGATCTTGCTTCGGTAGGGTTACTGGTGGCCCACTCTCCAGCACGACTGCACGACCTACGTACAGAAGTGCGATCGATGTCAGCGCTTCGACCATCTGATCCACCAGCTCGCCACGATGCTCATCACCCTTGCCGAGCCATACCCCTTTGCTCGGTGGGGAATCGATATTCTCGGGCCGTTCCCTACGGCTCAGGCTCAGAAGAAGTACGTCATCGTCGCCATCAACTACTTCACCAAATGGATCGAGGCTGAGGCCACCACCAGGATCACCGAATCAGTCATATGGAGTTTTGTTTGGATGTCGATCATTTGTCGTTACGGTGTCCCCCGAGTGATCGTGAGCGATAACGGTTGACAATTTGATTCTCATTACTTCAGAGACAAATGTGCCGACCTAAACATTCCCAACCACTTTACTTTGGTAGCCCACCCTCAGGCTAACAGACTGGTCGACAATGCCAACAAAACTATCCTAAAATGCATCAAAACCAGGCTCGACAAGGTCAGGGGAAGCTGGCTCGAGGAACTACCAAGTGTACTATGGTCACATGGAACTACTCCAAGAATGGCCACCGGTGAAATACCTTTCCAGCTGGCGTATGGCACGGAAGCCGTGATTCCATTGGAGGTCGGCAATCCTTCTCTCCGAGTCGTCCACTTCCAACTCGAGGTCAATGAGCAGAAACTACTGGAAAACCTCGACTTAATGGATGAGACCCGAGAGATTGCTAACATCCGAGCAATGGAATACTAATGTGTTGGAAATCTGGTTTTGATAATGACAACTTCTGAATCATGTTTAGACTGGATTAAATAAAGCTACTGTAGGGTTTGCCTGATATGCCTTGCATTGTCTTAGGTTCATGTGATATTTGTTCAAGTCACATTCATGTCAGTACAATTTCGTGTTTGATCCACATCATAGTCTTTGCATGGAATTCACTAGGTTGGTGCAATTCCCGTTGTTGCACACACGACCAAGTCGTTGCAACTATCAGGTGAGTCAGTGCATTTGATTAAAATGCTTGGACTTGGTATATTATACCTAGTTGTTTGGTCAATTCATGTAAACTTTCTTTGTACACTGGGTTGCTTGTGTCAGAAGCATGGTTGAATGATTTTAAAGCATGTACGATTCATGCATTACGCCTGTGTCATCAGTGCAAGGTGAGTCTGTGCATGAACAGTGCAACATCGGTGCATCGTCTATTACATGCATTCACTTTGTCGGTGCAACTTTTGGGTCGGTGCAATTCTTATCTAGAATGCATTTGTTTAGTCTACTCGTTTCTATCTCAATGCAAATCCAACTCGATGTAACCTTTGTCTTGCATCTCTCTTTGTTCTGCCCATTTCTCTCTACCATCTCGGTGTAGCTCTTGCTTGGACTGCATATCCCATCTCGGTGCAGTCTTTCTCTTTCTGAATAACATGAGGTTGGTGCACATTAGGTCTGTGCACATTTGGTCCAGGGTCGGTGCATATATGGTTTCAAGGTCTGTGCACATCTTGCACGGACTTGAAACGTAGGTATATTTTTTAGCCTTAAGCATGCAATGAATGAGTCCGTGCAGGCTTTGCATTAAGTATACTTAGTCTGTGCATACCCTTGTTTGTGCATACCTGCACGCATGAAAAGGTCTATGCATATAGAATCTCGGTGCAATACACTATTGCTGCAGCTGAAGGTCCGTGCATATAGAAGGTCAGGTCTGTGCATATAGAAAGTCGGTGCAAACTTTGCACTGAGTATTTCTCTATTCTAGGTCTATGCAGTTTTGACTGTGAGCACTTGAGGTCGGTGTTAGTCTCTGCCCAAGACAAACTGAGGTCGATGTGAGTGTGCTTAGACTCACAACTAAGGTTAATGCACGTTGGTATTAGACTGATCTAAAGTTATACATTTCACTGTAACACATTTAGTTTAGGTCTGTGCATATGTATAAATACACATTTCACGGTCAGTGCACATCTGGTTTGATTAAGCCTAAGGTCTGTGCAAGGTCTGCTTTTCCACGTGATGAACTCTAAATTTCTGCAAGTGATCCTAAACAATACTCTGTCTTTTGCATGGAACAATTTCGTTCGCAGTAGAGGCACGTGATTTCTGAATAGGCAGAAGGCTGGCTCATAAATAAAGGGAGAAATGATAGGCACGTGATTCGAGGAAAAGAAGCTTCTATTCCCTAACACATGGACCAATGGAATGTCAGTAGGGTTTTGTTGCCTCATCCATACGAGCCCCTGTTATGAGTATGAAACGAAGGAGACTTCCTCCAGAAGAAAGTGTGGATAATAGAAGAAGGGCTTCGCAGCCAGAAAGAAGGATATGAGAGCCAGTAGAAGAAGAAAAAGAGGAAGGAGTCGCCAGGAGAGCGAGTGAATAGCATTTTAACAGAAGCTAAATCAATTCTATTGACTGGATCTCATATGATTGTTCAAAATGGAATTACCACAAATTTTCTCAAAGATATTTGGTACAAAGATAAGGCACTGGTAGACCTATTATCTGTATAGAATAGCACCTTAACTGAAGATTGCTCAGTCAACACAGCTTTAACTAATCTTCAGCATTCAATCTGGGATTCAATAGAAGATCAGCAGCTGAAGGAGGATATTCAAAAATTTGGGCTTCAAGAAGGGGATGACATCCCTGTTTGGTCACTTACTAATATTGGTAACTGTAGTATAAAATCTACTTACAATTGTATCAGAGAGCAGACTACAGATCCCATTTTTAGCAAGATGTGGCATCATAGATTTCCTCCCAGAGCTACACTGTTCTGTTGCAAAATACTGAAACAAGCTGCCCCTGTTGACAGCCGAGTTCAACAAGTTGGTATTAATCTAGCTTCTTGCTGTGTTTGCTGTTCTTCCCTCCATTCAATTGAAGATGAAGATCACCTCTTTGTCCATAGTGATCTAGCAGTTTTCTTATGGAATAGATTAAGTCCCCTGCTTGGATTATCTTGTCTAGAAGCTACAACTATTAGAAGTCGGCTGAGACTTTTCATTAGCAGAGCTAATATCAGTAAACCCAAAGGGTTTCTATCATTGTTAGCTGCTCTCTTGATCACTTGGGAGATATGGAAGAATAGATGCCTGGCTAAATTTGAGGGCAGCAGAATCAAGACCTCCAACATCTTTAATCACATTCTTGTAGAAATTAGCCAGATTATAAATCAGTTCAAATTTAAACATGGGCAAGCTCCAAGCTATGCAACATCTTACAAAACCTTGGCATTGTGATCAGAAATAGCTATCCTGCCTTTTTTACTGTTATCTGGACTGCCCCCACTTATTCTCTCAATGTTGATGGAGCAAGCAAGGGTAACCCTGGACCATCCGGGGGAGGGGGATGTTTTAGGAATTCCCAGGGGCAGCTACTGTTGGGTTTTTCCTATTTTTATGTCAAGGGATCCAACATGGTGGCTGAAGGACGTGCTCTTTTAGAAGGACTCCGTCTTGCTCAGCTGCATTCTATTCCAATCTCGATTATCTACTCTGACTCAATGGTCCTGGTTGACTTGGTGAACAATAAAAGACCTCCACCGGGGCCTTTACTTCCATGGTGGAGACAACTTCAGCAACTTGTCTCAATCTTCAACTGCCCCATCAAGCATACATATAGAGAGGTAAATCAGCTTGCTGACGTGCTTGCCAATCATGCGGTCTCCATTGGGCACAACATGGAATTCACCTCTTTTAGAGAGCTACCTCTATTAGCCAAGGGATATGCCATTGCTGATACTTATTGTATTCCAAATTTTCGTAGGCGGCTTGTATAGATTCCTTTATTATTTCTTTGTAAAGGCAGAGGGCTTGTCTCTCTTACAGAAGTTGTACATTCCTTTATTCTTAGCAATAAAATTACACTAGTGGATTGAAGGTGGAGTGAGAACATTCTCTTCCTTTGGAAGGGGGTGCACTCTCCCTTTGTTTTCACTAGATGTTTTTGAATAAAAATAAAGCGAGAGAATATACTGAGAGAAGAAGAAGAAAGAAAGAGGTAGAGAGTGCAGAGAAGAGAGTAGAGAGTAGAGAGAAGAATAGAGAGTCTTTCCTGAAGATAAGAGTTGTATTGGCCTCTGGATCAGATCCAAGCCAAGTTGCTCCTACAGAGCTACATCTGTTTCTGTTTCTCCTTTTGTTTTTCGTTTGTTCTTTCCATTTTCATTGGTGTTCTTCCGATCCTCAGGTTTGAGGTCGGGGGTCCTCCTGTGGACTCAAGAGAAGGGAGACTGTGTCTCCGATTGCTAGTGACGGGATGTCACTAGTCGTTCCCTCCGGTTTGGAGGAAGAGAGGAGAGTGTTCCTCTGGGTCAAGCTGTAAGGCATCGTTTGTTGCAGACTGAGTCTACTTTGAACTCCAGCTTGGGCTAGTGGAATCCTCACTCAATTTGAGTGAGGGGTGGACGTAGGCAGACTGTGGGTCTGGCCGAACCACCTAAAATTCTGGTGTTCTGTGGTTTGCCTTGTGAGTTTGCTCCTGCCTTCTACTTCTCTCACAGGGGCCCTTGTCAGGTTGGGTGTGCGCCGCCTGTTCGATTCATTGATTGCCTGATTCGTCAAATCCATGAAGTGGTTGATTTGTGTGTGTGTGTGCTTCAGTATCATTCCCCACTAGTTTACAAATCACCTTTAAAGAATTCAAGGTCATCCCTGAGCCGTTTTCTATTCTGAGAAATCTGCCTTGTCTGGCTTTGTGCTTTACTGTGCTTTCTCAGATTGGTAGTTCATCTAGTTGAAAGATGTTCAGACTTAACAATGTTTAAATCGATAAATCTTTTTATTTAAGATGCATTCACCCCCCCTCTGGATCTAACAAGTGGTATCAGAGTGGGTTACTAGATTTTTCAGATCCAACGATCTGCAGTAATTCCTGGTGTTTCTCGGTGGTTTCTTTCTCTATTTGCTGTTTACTATTAGTGGTCATCTGCTTCCGATTTGCAAATGGCTCATCCTCCGATTTTAAATGGGTCTGATTTCCCTAACTGGCGTGGCAGTCTGTGCACGTTCATCAATTCAATGAATCCTAATCTCTGGAATCTTGTCTCCAAAGGTCCACACAGAATGCCTAAAGATGTGTCCAAATGGACAGACAAACATAGAATGAAAAATAATGAAAATATGAGAGTTCTCAGCATTTTAAGAAGGACTGTTGATTCTGACATCTTTCCATTTGTTACAAATTGCAGGTCTGCTAAAGATATCATGGACAAATTGATGGCCGTCTATAAGAGAATTGATGACATCTGCTTGATGGTTAATGGGAGCAACCATAGCAGTGATCAAGATGAGTTCGAAGATGCTGAAGAGGTAAATAATTCATTCTCTAGTTACACTTTAAATGATTGGGAAGATGCCTATGCCAACATGTTAGAATCTTATGAAAAACTAGGGAAGAAGAATAAAAGTCTGAAAAAGAAGTTAAATAATCAAGAGAATCCTAACTCTGGAGGTGAAAACATTAAAATTTTGAATACTGAAAATGAAATATTCAAAAGACAATTGTCGAATCTAGATGCAATCAATTCAAAACTCGATCAAGTCAATCTGAAAATGGAAAACTCAAAAAACAATGTCAAGAATCTGAACAAAGTTTAATCAATCTTGAAAGTGAAAATAGATTGATCACTGAAAAATTCGAGGCTGTTAGAGCTGTCAATTTAAAGTTTCAGGAAAATCTTGAAAAAAATGAACTAGGAAACCAGCAAAAAAATGGTAAGGAAAACCAGAGTTTCCTAACTGATGTTTTGTTTGATGACGATAAGCTTAAGGAGGAGAACACTAAATTGAAAGCAGAAACTCAGAAATGGAGAAAAGAAAATGAGGAATTGAAACTGTTGAATACTGATATGTCGGAAAGACTTCTTGTCTTAGCAAAAGGAAAATGCGTTCTTGATGAAAATCAAAATGAGCTCAAACTGAAGCAAGAAGTTGAAACACTCAAAAATCTGAATGATGCAATGTGTCAACAAATTAATTCCTATGAAGAGGAACTGGCCAGTTATGAGTTTAGTATCCTAGCTCTCCAATAAGAAAAGAATGATCTAAATGAATCCTTGTCTAGATTTGTTGAAGGAAGGAACAATTTAGATAAGCTTCTTGGAAGCAAGGTTAATTTTCAGAAGGAAGGGTTAGGCTATAATGCTGCAAATAAAAAGAGTTTTGGAAACAAAACTCAAACGTCTTTTGTTTCCAGTTCTAATACCCACAATTCTTCCGACCAACCTATCTTTCAGTTTACTGCTCAGAAAATTTCAAAAATAACTGAAAAATAAAAGAACAAAATTATTTCTGCCACTTCTGTGCATGTTCCCCATAAGACATCCTCACACACACGTGTATACAAAAAGAAAGTCATTTGTCATTACTGTCACAAGATTGGCCATGTGATGCATGAGTGTAAAGTGATGGAAAAGGATGATCTAAATGCTAGTAAAAGACATGTTGGGAAAACTTATCTTAGAAATCATGTTGTTCAGAAAAAGGGGATTCAATGTTATTGCTGTGGCAAATTAGGCCACATTACAGCCCACTGTTGGCATGCTCAGGGAAGGAAATTTAACTCTGAATTTGTTAAATTCCCTATGAATCAAGATGATTTCAACAGAAATAAATTTGTTTTCAAAGGAAAATCTATTTCTTGTTTTGAGTGTGGAAAGCCAGGCCACAAAATTGCTGATTGCTGGCTGGCAAGGAAATACAAGACAAAGCTTCCATGATAAAAACAGATACTTCAATGAAAATGCACATAGAGTTCATGGTCTTGTTAATGTGCATCATAATATTAAAAATTCTGTTGGTGCATGTAGATATTGTGGAAAATTCAGACATTCTATAGCTAATTGCTATTTGATGGAACTTGATGACAATGCAGCTAAAAAATTGTTCAGAACACCTTAGGGTTAATACAGGACCCAAGGTTGCTTGGGTTCCTGCTGGAATAAAATGATCAAATTGTTGCAGATATGTCTTGGTCAAAAATAAAGGGGTAAATGAACCAAGGCATTTGACGAAGAAAACCCCAGGTCTGCACTTTTCAGGTTAGTCTTCCAAGCTCTGTTCCATTACTGTGCGCTAAGTTTATATGATCTAGATGAATGCATGCAAATGAGCGTAGCTATTTTTGAACCTTTTGCATAACTATGGAATGCTACATGAATTGTCACACTCCCTGCATGTTAGTTCATTACACAAAACAGTGGTATGAAAATCTAAAAGGAGACAGTTGAATGTTTGCATATGCATCTAGAAATAAAACATGCATATACCTCTGTGTATCTGTAAGAAAAACAAGGTGATGCTTGATTAGGAACTTAGCACTTAGTGAGGGGGAGCTGAGCTGATCTGAGTGGGCCGATGTAATTGAGTGTTTGTTACACATCATGGATTTGAAAGCTATTGGTGATTAGGCTGAGATGTTAAGTTGGAACTGTTAGAACTGATTAGAAGTCTTTGGGTCAAGAGAAGGCTGAGGATACCTTGGTGTAAAGCTATCTGTAACTCTACGCCAAATTGGACTCCTGCTCAAATGTTGCTGGATAGTTCACTCCTTCATCTTCCACCATTATTATCAACCTATCTGACACTTAGAGGGAGCAATATATGGAACTCTATTATCCTTGTCCATTGTGCATTATTATTATCAAAACCACCTCTACTAGTCTATAAAAATGTTGATCTTCCCAATTGAGTGATCTTCGGCCTATAAAGATTATATCTTATAGTTAATTGTTCAAGAGGACTCTTAAAATTATTTTCAATGGAGCTGAAAATATTTCTAATAACTGGAAGTGTCCATCTAAATAAAATTCATCAATCTGAAAATCATGAGTAATGGGATAATATGGTAGAAGAGGATGTCTTATAGAGTGCTTTTAAATCATGTCTTTAAGCTGATATGAATGTAGACCAGGGAATACGCCATTAAGTAATATAAATGAAATTGCAGAGAAATGGCAAAATTTCTGAGAAATTGGTTATCTAGATCAAAGAAATCTAGAAATTATGTCATGAAGAAATAAGCTATCTCTGTTCATAAAAGATGGCATAAAGGTAGACTGTGCTGAGTAACCAGAGATTCTGGTGTCTGATAAACATGTATCCTTGTGTAAAAAGGCTAGTCCTACTGGAATGCTCCTTAAGAAAAGAAAAAGAAAGGAAAAAGAAAGAGTGGATATGGTTGACTCTGGTTCTTCTTTAGAAGCTGAAACAAGACTTGAACGCAATATAAGACATATTTTGGAAACCGGTCTTATCCTAAGAAAATAATGAATAATTTTCATGAATTATATTAACTGGACATTGTACTGTGATTAAAAATATTTATCTTCATTGGTTGTGTGTTAAAAGATGAATCTTTTGAGCAACAAACGTATAAGATATAAGTTTAATATGCCGAAGACCATAAAAGAGGAGAAGAAAAATATCCTATACACGAGAGGGGTAGTTTGGGTACAAAAGGTGCATCGGGTAAAAGTGATAATATATTTTATATATTGTTTAACCCTAAAGTGTCGCTCAAGTTTCCCCCATTCAGGCCCAGTCATTCATTCCCGCACTCACGACTTCCCGCCGTATGCGCTTCTCTAGTTTCTTCCTCTCCGCTGTTCTGCTACTCGCCTCTTCACATTCTCTTCACCTGCTTCGACATCTACACTCACTGTTCCTGAAAGGGGTGATCCTCATCTCCATCGCCATCTCTTGTGATGTCTTCTCCGACAACAAAGAGCAAGGGGAAGGAGGAGGTATCTGAGGAGCAACAGCCTCCAACACCAGATATCAGAATGTCTGAAGAAGAAGATCAATATGAGAGCAGAACTGAGGAGGGGCATGTAGGAGAAGCCAAAGGAAAAAGGAAAGCTGATGAGCTTGTCATACACGAAGAGATAAGGATTGAGCAAAGCGAGGGAGCCATAGAAGGGAAGAAAATAAAAGGAAAAGAAATAATACATGAAGCTTCTGGAAATAAAGGTATTTTGATCAAATCCCATTGTAAAGCTGATACATCTCTGGAAACAGAATATTCAGAACTGGTAGATTTTTTTTTTGGATTTTTGAGATGAAAAAGCTCTTGAGAAAGTATTGGAGATACTACCCTGAACTCACTACCGAGTTTTATAGCAATCTGGTTTTCGATATTGATTGATCTGTGTTGCTCTATTGTGTCAAAGGAGTCAGCTGAACAACATGTTGAAGAAATTCAATATATTGAGGATGTTTGAGCACCAAATGATGATCAAGAACACCCGGTTTATAATGTTGAGTATCCTGATTCAATTGATTCGTTTGTTAGCTCACAGGAACCAAACAATGAACCGAATATTTCTGAATTGCTAACCAATTTGGCAACTCTAGTTCAAAATCAGAGTGAGATGATGTCTTCCCAGCTGCTGTTTATAAATCTTCACTTAATTAGACTGAATACAAGGCTTCATCTTCTAGAGAACAAAGTGAATACGCAGTGGCTACAATTTCGGGCTGACAAACAGAGAATAGATGCTGCGATGCAAGAGTTCTTAGGAAATCTCATGGGTCTGATTAATAGAATAGTAGAGATGGTTAGCAGTATTCAAAGCACTCAGACCACCTCTTTCAAAACTCTTGCTACTATTCTTGATAAAACCTATGATATCAATATTGAACTTGCAAAGATGAGAACTCTGGATCACCCTCTCCTCATTGGCCAACAAGAGATCCATTCTGCAGTGGACAAAGCTCAGTCTGAAGTTGCCATCATTACTACCAGACTTGAAACTATCATGACAGAGCAAGCATGTATTTCCTCTCTCACGGCCAGTGTTAGAAGCATTGTCCATTACTACTAATTGAAGAGCTGTCCAACTCCTTACATTCACTTCAAGATTCAGTCCTGGATAGATTTTCAGGTCCAGTTTCTTCAAATCAGCGAGCTCATTTTCAACGAGGCAGCTCTAGCTCTGCTCCTCCCAGGGATGGAAATGGTTCAAGATCCTCCCATGGTCACTAACTTCTTTTTGATAATGACAAAGGGGGAGAGAGATGTCATGTTTTGAAGATATGTTATGGATGGATATTGGATATTGGATGGATACTGGTTATATGGATGGATATTTGCGGATTCTTTTTGTTTTGTTATATGGATGGATATTTGTGGATTTTTTTATGCGGTTAAATTTTTTCTTTGCTTTGGATACCTTGTTTGTTTTGTGAGAAATTAATCAAACATTCTCTGAAATTTCTCTTATGTACAGAAGTGCTAGTGTTGATTTTGCTTGTTTAATTGCATGAATTATCATACATGACTCATTATGTTGTGATCATCAAAAAGGGGGAGATTGTTGAAAATCTGGTTTTGATAATGACAACTTATGAATCATGTTTAGACTAGATTAAATAAAGCTGTTGTAGGGTTTACCTGATATACCTTGCACTGTCTTAGGCTCATGCGATATTTGTTAAAGTCACATTCATGTCAGTACAATTCCGTGTTTGATCCACAACATAGTCTTTGCATGTAATTCACTAGGTCGGTGCAATTCTCGTTGTTGCACACATGACCAAGTCGTTGCAACTATCAGGTGAGTCAGTGCATTTGATTAAAATGCTTGGACTTGGTATATTATACCTGGTTCTTTAGTTAATTCATGTAAACTTTCTTTGCACACTGGGTTGCTTGTGTCTGAAGCATGGTTGAATGATTTTAAAGCATGTGCGATTCATGCATTACGCCTGTGTCATCAGTGCAAGGTGAGTTTGTGCATGAATAGTGCAGCATCGGTGCATCATCTATTACATGCATTCACTTTGTCGGTGTACCTTTTCGGTAGGTGCAATTCTTGTCTAGAATGCATTTGTTTAGTCTGCTCGTTTCTATCTCAGTGCAAATCCAACTCGGTGCAACCTTTGTCTTGCATCTCTCTTTGTTCTGCCGATTTCTCTCTTCCATCTCAGTGCAGCTCTTGCTTGGACTGCATATCCCATCTCGGTGCAGTCTTTCTCTTTCTAAATAACATGAGGTCGGTGCACATTAGGTCTGTGCACATTTGGTTCAGGGTTGGTGCATATATGGTTTCAAGGTCCGTGCACATCTTGCACTGACTTGAAACGAAGGTATATGTTTTAGCCTTAAGCATGCAATGAATGAGTCTGTACAGGCTTTGCATTAAGTATACTTAGTTTATGCATGCCCTTTTTTGTGCATACCTGCACACATGAAAAGGCCCATGCATATAGAAACTCGGTGGAATACACTATTGCTGCAGCTGAAGGTCCGTGCATATAGAAGGTCAGGTCCGTGCATATAGAAAGTCGGTGCAAACTTTGCACTGAGCTTTTCTCTATTCTAGGTCTGTGCAATTTTGATTGTGAGCACTTGAGGTCGGTGTTAGTGTCTGCCCAAGACAAACTGAGGTCGGTGTTAGTGTGCTTAGACTTACAACTAAGGTTAATGCACGTTGTTATTAGACTAATCTAAAGTCTATACATTTCACTGTAACACACTTCATTTTATTCTGTGCATATGTGTAAATACACATTTCACGGTCAGTGCACATCTGGTTTGATTAAGCCTAAGGTCTGTGCAAGGTCTGCTCTTCCACGTGATGAACTCTAAATTTCTGCAAGTGATCCTAAACAATACTATGTCTTTTGCAGGGAACAATTTCGTTCGCAGTAGAGGCACGTGATTTCTGAAAAGGTAGAAGGCTGGCTCGTGGATAAAGGGAGAAATGATAGGCACGTGATCTGAGGAGAAGAAGCTTCTATTCCCTAACACATGGACCAATGGAATGTCAGTAGGGTTCTGTTGCCTCATCCATACGAGCCCCTGTTATGAGTATGAAACGAAGGAGACTTCTTCCAGAAGAAAGTGTGGATAATAGAAGAAGGGCTTTGCAGCCAGAAAGAATGATATGAGAGCCCTCAGAAGAAGAAAAAGAGGAAGGAGTCGCAAGGAGAGCGAGAGAATATACTAAGAGAAGTAGAAGAAAGAAAGAGGTAGAGAGTGCAGAGAAGAGAGTAGAGGGGAGAAGAGAGAGTCTTTCCTTAAGATCAGAGTTGTATTGGCCTCTGGATCAGATCCAAGCCAAGTTGCTCCTACGGAGCTACATTTGTTTCTGTTTCTCCTTTTATTTTTCATTTCTTCTTTCCATTTTCATTGGTGTTCTTCCGATCCTCAGGTTTGAGGTCGGGGTTCCTCCTGTGGACTCAGGAGAAGGGAGAAGGTGTCTCCGGTTGCTAGTGACGGGTTGTCACTAGTGGTTCCCTCCGGTTTGGAGGAAGAGAGGAGAGTGTTCTTCTGGGTCAAGCTGTAAGGCAGCGTTTGTTGCAGACTGAGTCTGCTTTGAACTCCAGCTTGGGCTAGTGGAATCCTCACTCAATTTGAGTGAGGGGTGGACGTAGGCAGACTGTGGGTCTGGCCGAACCACCTAAAATTCTGGTGTTCTGTGGTTTGCCTTATGAGTTTGCTCCTACTTTCTACTTCTCTCACAGGGGCCCTTGTCAGGTTGGGTGTGCGCCGCCTGTTCGATTCATTGATTGCCTGATTCGTCAAATCCGTGAAGTGGTCGATTTGTGTGTGTGTGCTTCAGTATCATTTCCCCCTAGTTTACATATCACCTTTAAAGAATTCACAGACATCCCTGAGCCGTTTTATATTCTGAGAAATCTGCCTTGTCTTGCTTGGTGCTTTACTGTGCTTTCTCAGATTAGTAGTTCATCTAGTTAAAAGATGTTCAGACTTAACATTGTTTAAATCGGCAAATCGTTTTATTTAAGATCCATTCACCCCCACTCTAGATCTAACACAATGGTGCATCACTTGATACTATAACTCTAGAGTCCGAGATAAACATTTCCAATTAGGGGACTTTGTCCTGAGAAAAGGCCGAAGCCTCTCGACCACTGGAGGCGGCGGGGAAGCTAGCCCCTGCCTGGGAAGGCCCCTACCCAGTGGTCGAGAAGCTCGGGAAAGGGGCGTATCGATTGTCCACCAAGGAAGGAACACCCATCCCTCGGACATGCAACGCGACTACACTGCGCAAGTTCTACTTTTGATCATCTAGCAAACATAAACATGTAAGCAAAGTAGAATAAACACCATTCTTCTCTTTTCATTAAACTATGGTGTACATCAAGAAGGCCGTAGCCAATATAATATACAGTTCAACAAACAAACAAAAAATTACATCCAATGGTACTATGATGCGAGCAGAACGCTCGGCCAACTCAGTAAGCACTCCTACGTCTAGCCACTGACTATGCCTAGTGCGGAAACTGGCTCGGATAAGGGATAGCCAGCCCCGTTGGTTCGAGAAGCTCGGAGGAAAGGTGCCAGAGGGATTGGAAAGACAACAAGAGAAGGCCTCCCCTGCCAACTCTCTGGAAGGAGGACATAAGCCGAACAGAACGCAAGCACCCTCAAGTGGTGCGAGCAAGGAAAGAGGAAAAGAGGGGAAACAACAAAAATGAAAAGAGAGAAGTTGATCCAAGACAAATGAAGAGGAGGCTTTAAGAGCTCCCCTTCTTAGCAATGGGATCGATAGCGGAAATAAAGGAGGGGCTGGGTGATCAGAAAGGAAGAAGCTTAAAGTGCTTCCCCTCCCCCCAAGGATGGCGTCGGCGGGTCAGGGACAGGAAGGCGACATGCTCCAGCATGTCAAACCCTCTCCCAAACTGACCTCACACTGTCGAACCCTCTTCCATGCCGAAATACCAAGAGTTTCCCTCCTACTAATGTCTGCATCATCGTCTTCTGAAGTGCTTTCCATGCCCCGCTGAGATCGACAGCACAACATTTCACGGAAAGGGAAGAAGGAGAAACCGTCAGGGATAGCCTTAAGCGATGAAAGGAAGAGGAGATGCCCCTCGGACCTTTTATAAGCCGAAGGGGGAGCTGATCACCTTAAATGACTCTCCCCTTAAAAACACGCGATAGGAGCCTTCTCTAAGACGGTTACCTCATTTCCCAACATCCCCCCCAGTGGGATGCGCAAAGCGGCAAGTCATTTACGGTGGCATGGGAAAGCGGAAAGGTGCCAGTGCCATGTCAGTTATCTGACAGATCGGCACGCGTGATATCTGCAGAGAAAATCGGCGTCTTCCCCAACGACTACAGATACGGTAGTGAAATCACACCAAAAGCGGTAAGAAACAATCAATTCAGCACTTAATATTGCCGCGACTATACTTTCCAAAAAACAAAAAGGCCTTACACGGCTACAAAAGGGAAAGAAAGGAAAAGCTTGTACATCAGGCCTCGGGCCCATCTCTAGGCTCGGTACACAAGGCCCGCTCAGCACCAGACGATCTGCCCCCAGTATTCTCGGCAATAGCCGACCCAAGCACTGACCCCACCTACGTGGGAACTATCTCGGTTGCGTGCCCTACCGAGACTACTGGAGTTGGCGATCGCTCGAACGAGCTCGAGGACACCTGACCCCCCTCTTCGCTCGACGTATAATGGGAAGAATCGGTGGAACCCCAGTCCGGGTCATAGCATTGTTCGGAAGGAAAAATGAGCCCATTCGCTTGGGCCTCAGCCTCTATGATGGCCCGATTGAAGCCCTGGGAGAAGCCCTTCCGAAGACCCCGACGGTAGCTCGACTCATAATAGGGGAAGGTAGTCTGCTGAAGAGCCGCGTCGTAAGCCTCTGAGCATTTATGTTTCTCGAGCGCTTCCACCGCGACCAGCTCCGCCTTCCTCTCAAGCTCGGCTATCCTCCGTTCTGACTCGGACAGCTTCCTCTTGGCCTCGGTCTGCGCATCCTCGACCCCTTGGACTCGGCCCTCGAGCACATTCTGCTCGGCCTTCCATTGCGCGCCGCGCTTGATCTGAATCCTGCACTCCGCCTCTAGGAGCTCATTCTTCCGATCAATCATACAATTGGCCTGGGCCAGCCGCTCCGCCAACGATCGAGCTTCTGCCTGGCTCGACTGCACCTGTGCCCGGAGCGGGGCCATCTCCCATCGAAGGTCCCCAAGATCGAGGGTCAAATGCTCGACCTTCCGATCAAGCGAACCACGAGCCCATGAAATAGTCTCCCGCTCCGACTCCACCCGAGCGTACGCATCCACTACCTCCACTCCAAGCTGGGCCAAGACCAGTCCATCTTCCATGAGTTGCTCGAAAAGCATGGAGGGGGGACCCTTCCGGAGTTTCTCCCGCACGGCTCCCGAAGCTATGGAATGGCACCTCCGATAGAGAGGGGCCCGGACGCTGAAGGCACTGGTCGAGGGAGGGGAAACCCTCTCCAGAGCAATCGGGATTGGGGCACCTCCTCCGAGCAATCCCGCCTTGGGGGCCCCATCGGTTAGCTCCGGTTGGGCTGCCTCGCCGCGTACCTCCCTGGCCTCGGTCGGCTGCGACTAAGTCACTTCATGCTGCGACCTTCTAGCCTCGATCGGCTCGGACCGGACTCCTCCGTCCGGTTCCTCCTCTGTTGCGCTCGGCGCCCCATCATCAGCTATGGCCCCTTCGCCATCTACCCCCTCTTTCTCAAGAGAGAGAGAAGGCAACATAAGATCCTCATCAGCCGGGCGGGCGACCTCTGCCTTCGTCGCCCGTTTCTTCTGCCATCTCGAGCGACCCGCTTGCCCCCCCGGTGTTCGGGAGCGTCATCTCGGGTGACCCGCTTGCCCTTGTCTCAGGCACGGGAGGAGCCCTCAGAAGCTTGAAGATCACTCGGGGCCGGCGTATCATCCACGAGAATGACCTCCAGCTCGGCAGGCGGAGCCTCCTCCTCAGCTGCTGGCCTTGAGTCTGAACGAAGGAGAGCAAATTGTGAGAAGGAAGGCACTCACCTGATAAGAAGAGAACAAGCCCCTGATACCCTTACCTGTCGGCAACAGTGCTTGAGAAAGGTACTCTTCGATGTTGGATGGGGTCACCAACTCAGGAGTCTCCCGACAATTCTGTTGAAGAATAGCAGCATCCCTCTCCACCTCCGGGGAGACCTCTGTTTGCTTCAAAGGAATGTTCGGGTGAAAGTTGGGCATTGTCGGGAAATTCCAAACTACACTGACCGCGGACGCACCCATCCAGAAATATTGGGTCTTCCACCCCGTATGGGAAGAGTCCTTCATGGAAAGGGACACGCAACTCCTCTTTCGCTTTGCCCGGATGAAGAAGAAGCCCTTCCCAGCTTAAAGGTTCTCCTTCAACTCAAAAAAATAATGGAGGAGGTCCAGCGAGGTATTCACCCCACACTGACCACAAAGGAAAATGAAGGAGAAGATGAGGGTATAAGAATTGGAGATCAGCTGAACAGGAGTCAGCCGGTAGAACCGAAGCAACTCGGCCATAAAGGAATGAAGGGGCAGGCGAAAACCACACTTCCCGGCCAAGAGGAAGGACCAAAAGAGGCCAGAACGAGTGGCCAGACTAGACTCATGAGGCTCAGGCGCGAGGAACTGGAATCGCCAAGGCAGACCATACTAGTTTTCCAGTCGCTTCACATCAGCCTCCCCTAGCTCGCTACGGAGAGGCTCCGATGGTACTAAGAAAGGCCTTGGGGCTTGTCCTTACCCCCGCCCCTCGGCCTCAGGATTTTGGTCCACCATGGAAGAGATAGAAGAACTAGAAGAAGAAGGGGAAAGCTCTGGATCAGAGGAATCCGGAGGAGAAGGAAGTTGACGGATCGCCGCCGTGGTAATCTCTCTTAGCTCTGCGAAAGCCGCTGCGATTCTCCGCTCCTCCGAACTGCTCTCAGGGCGCATGAGCCCCCCTCTAAATATAAATGCAATAGAAGGAAAAATAATAAACCCAAGAGATAAAGGGACGTAAACAACGCCCAATGCTTATAACCCTTAGCGGGAAGCGGCGCGGGGTTCCGATCTTTCGTAGAGGGGCCTTCTTGCAATAATTTTAAAAATTATCATCATGATGGGCGTATTTTCAGGACAAGCCGCATCATGTGGCCCCTACTAGAGAGAGATCTATACCCCACCAGAGCCACAAAAAGTCCAGCCCAAATGCTACTCGTCCGAGCCTAATTTTGGCTCGGGAGTAGGAGGGGACAAGTGGAGAGGGGAAATCTAACCGCCCGAATGGAGAGGCCAAACGAGGTCCAATTTGACCCAACGAGGCGCAGCTCCTTGAAGTGGTGGCCCCCGGGCCCACTAAATATAAGCCTAATAACTCACTCAGATCAAGAACTTCTTAGGGGGCCTTCGGGTTGGGAAGTCTGAGCATCAGTTCGATAGGGAAAGCTCTTTCGAAGCCCCCAATTCTCTGTCCCGACCATGCACTCATCGCTCAGGAGACCCCTCCTGGGCCAGTGCCTCTTGCTCGGGCAAACTGATGGAAGTTTAACTGTACGGCCGTTACGAGTCCCTTAAATGTTGCGAGCTCAAGGGAATAGGGGAGATCAAGAGTCCGCATGCTATAAAGAGCCCACAAGGAGGACGTAACCCCCCTGAAACTCCTCAGCTTACAGGGATCATTCACTCGAAGAGCCATTATTTAAACTGGAAGAACCCTCCCGTGAGAAGGTAAGCCAAAAGCCCTGAGCAGGAACCACTTCACCTTTTGGTGGAAAGGGATATCGCGCTCCCATCTTCCTCCTAACTCCTCCCTTTGCACCAGTGCTCTACTACAGTCGCTGACTTAAGCATCGGAGGGTCTTCCCCGGGGATTCATCCCTGGGCACCTCTGACTTGTTTCCCTTCTTACAGTTCATACTTCAAGGATACGTGGTGATGGGAATCGACGACGAGCAAGTACTTTTCATATTGCATTTATGTCCTTTAGTTTATTTTTATATCCACGGGAAAGTATACGCGCAATTGTGCGGCTTTATCAGCCAATGCGTCACTCCCGTAGATTGTGTGGGTTTCTATGTAATTTACCGGTAGGACCAGGAAGGTGGCCCTCAGCCCTTTCCCATTGGTCCACCTAGACCATGTGGGGCTGGTCAACCAGCCTAGGTGGCCTTCTAGATGAGTTGAATGTCAATTGCCACATGGGTAGACAAAGGGGGTGATTTTTCCTTGGTAGGCTACCTACCAAGTCAAATTGTCTCCCTTGCCACTCCATAGATAATAGGCCGCCCCCCTTCAATTTTTTATTATATTTTTTTTGTGTTTGTGGCATGCCATCCAGACCATCCATCTCCCATCCCTAGATCCAAGGGTTGAGGTTGGATTTGGTTGGAAGCATATACAAGCTTGTATTTTCATGTGAAAATTAGTGAAAATTCAGAAAATTTGTGTGAAACTTGGAAGCTCCTTGCGCCCCCTTCCTCTCCCCCTAGTTTCCTCTCCTCAAACCTCCAGTTCTAGAGTGTATCAATCTTTTATCTCCCCCTCTCAACCTCTGATCTTCATCTGTGCCGCCGCCGCCGCCGTTTGTGCCGCCTTCGAGCCGCCGCGAATCCGTCTTCAGTTTTCTATCCTGCAGGACAGAGGTGTCTTCACGAAAATCTTGCTACCCGCCATGGCCTCTTCATGGTGTGTAATTTTTATGGTGTGTTCCTATCTTCAATCCCATCATCCACAAAAAAATTCAGGTCTAAAATCCTTCGTTTGATATTTTTGCAATTTCGGTCTTCAATCACTGCCAGATCTATCCTGTCTCTGTCTACAATAACACCAGCTCTGAGTTTCCCATCTCCGACCTTCTTTTTGATTTGTTTTGGGGCTCCCAATTTTACTGGGCGTTCTCTCCATCATCCCCTACATCCACCATTTTTTTTGATTTTTGATCCGCCCTCTATCCATTTTTCAAAATTCGTGTTCTATCTCTACTACAGTGCTTTCAGCCAAGTTCTAGATCCGACCACCTTCCAGTTCAAAAATCAGAAAAAATCACAGCCACCTCCAAACCTTTCCTAAAAACTATGTCCGTTTTCCCAGCGTGATTTCCTACAACCTTACTGAAGACCACCACTTCAGATTCGGACGTTCACATATCGGTCAAAGGAAGTTCTCAGACAAGTTCTCTACAGATCTGAGAATCCGGTCACTGTACAACAGCAACTCAAAAATTCATTAAGGCCAAGATCCGTGCAGATCCAGACTAGATCTCCAGGCCTAAATTGAAGGATTTGAAGTTAGCTTTCCAAAGGCTTCAGTTTCGTGTCGATCCGACATCGAGGCTGATCGCCGCGTCCGTTCTCGCCGGGACGCGCGATGAAACCCAGAAGCTGCAGAACCGTGGCCGGTTGTTTCGACCGGTGCCGATCGGAGCCGCCTGACCTCCGGCCGGTGAACCAGCGCCCCTCCACTCCAGGGAGCACCCTTCCAGGCATCCTCCACTACAGCGGTGCCATTGGGTCCCACACGGCCCCTCCGGACAGCACGTGGGACCCACCGTCACTAGTTCGGGTGTTGCCGAATCAACGCGACAAGCCGCCTGTCAACCCGAATTCGGTCCTCCCGGGCCCCATTGTGTAGCCCTTTACCTCCCTGCGTGGAGTGGGCAGCGAGTTGTATTGTTGTAATACTGTGTATTAATGTTCCGGGAGTACGAGTTTCGGCCGGGTCCGTCTTCCCCGCGCCGAGCGCGTAGAGGTACCGTTCTCGCTCCCTACACTCGACAGTTGCTTATTTTCATATATACTTGTTTATGCCACCGCTAGAGAGTATGTTCTAGGATCGTAGCTCACTTTATATTTATATCACCGCTGCTGCGAGAGAGAGCGTTACCGTCCCGTGACCCGATCCGGGCATAAAAGTGTGAATTGACCACCCTAGCTCTTGCCGATTTCTCAACCGTGCACGTCCGACGCTTCCCTCGTTAAGGGAAAACCGCGAGCTTGTCGTGTCCGTGTCTCGTCTCGCATCAATTTGGTATCAGAGCGAGTTTGAGTCTAGGGTGTTAAAAAAAAGAGTGTCATTCATTAGTCATTTACATCTAAGTCGTGTTTTGGGTCATCATTGTTTTAAAACAAACAAAAAAGTGTCTTTTGCATTGCATCCCAATAACCCGGTATATCAAAAGGTGTTGTCCGAATGTTAGGCTACGCCTATCGGGAAGGCCGCACACTTGCACGAGTGATCTTCGGATCGATTAACTCCGCCACGTGCCGAGTTTTGGTTACGTCTAGGTGCATCATATTGTAGTGTGCATTTGCCTTAGTCGGTGTCTCCTACTCCGTGTCTTGCATGCCCACTCGTCGAGGTACTCAATACTCACCCCCACCACCACCTATGGCGGTATCCCGAGTCTATAGTTCCGATGAAGTGGCCACATTTTTCCGAACTCTTATGAGGAAAATGGATGGGTTGAGTGAGCGCATGGATGAGTTAAGTACTCGAGTGGATAGGATGGAAGTGTCACGCCCCGAGAGAGGAAGATACCCGGAGACGCGTGACGAGTTTATATCAATCATGTCAATCAGAGTATTAGTGTATTCGATACCAAAATCAGAGATGCGCAAAAGTAAAGATAACCCAGTCCTTTATTCCTTTATAAGAATATGTCTATTACAAACCTTGAAGTACTAACTAAAATAAAGGAAAATTACAAGGTTGACTCAAGAAAATATGAAAAAAAGACTAGATAACACGGAAGAAGCACTATCTCTTTCACTCTTGATTTTCCCCATCCGTTTGAGTTCCCTCATCGTCGGACTTACCTGAAAAGTAGGGAAACACTAAGTGAGCGAACGCTCAGTAGGAAATTATATCTCAAGAACTAGCAAGGGGTTTAAGTGATTACATCTTTCATGAATGCACTATGGCTATGCATGCTCGCATAAAACGACAAGATAGAGAGAGTGTATAACAATACGATAGCAAGAAGAACAAGTCATGAACTTTCAAAAACTTATATCAAAAGATATCAAGATATTCAAGCAAGTGTATTCATCATGTCATGTGGAAATTTGGCTATCATGTTTCAAGCACGCAAGTATGAAATTACCCTTTTTCGGGCCACGTAAGTCATGTAATATCAAGTCAAGTACAAGATTTGTGGAATGTAAAATCAAGCTAGTCATGCACTTCGGTATAGTGCCAATACCGTGATCAATCAACTCCCATGGGCACAAGTACTTTCGGGTGCTCCTCCTAGGACCAGATCGGGCCCTATATGCACAGGCATTAATCATGTATTTTAACATCCACTTTTGTGTATAGCCAATATGAAATTTCAAGAATAAAGCTTGTAGATACGTAGGATAACTTGGATAGAATAGAGTCCAAAAATATGACACTTGACATAGAATGGCGATAATAACGGTACAATCCCGATTATCGATAAAACTAGGTGGAATTGGTTCCCTAACTTCGGTACCATGACAAGCAAGTATGGACACTCTTTATATAGAATTGAGGTCCACACGAACATCACATCAATGGCAAGACGTCCTCATTCTTAATATAGAATTGAGGTCCACAAGAACATCATGTTGAATATAGAATTGGGGTTTACAAGAACAGCATCAAATGGCATGATAAGCTCATCCCATTAAGAAAATTCTCATGATACACACTTTGCATAACATGAGGGCCGGTATACCATGTTTCTTTAGAGTGACATGGCAATCAAATAATGTAATGGGTTTTTATGGTACAACCAGCTCAGTCGGCCTTGAGGGAATCCAAGGCTCGAGGAGTCTTACGGGGGTCTCTATGACTAACTTGCTAGTCCAAAGGAACGGAATGTCCAATGGAGAGCTTGTAGTGCGATAAAAACATCATGAAACATGTGACTATATTCACGGACTGGAATATAGTGCCGATATATATATATATATATATATATATATATATATATATATATATATATATAAAACCCTTCGGTGACAGTAATCAGTGTAAAACAGTAATACAGAAAATAGCGACTTAAGCTAAGTCATTAATTATCCAATTAACGCCTTACTCAGGGGCGTTTATTCACAATTTGACGACTTATACATTAGTCATCCCTTCAATATTTCTATTCTGCAGAAAATCAATATTCTTGAATTTTAATAAAAACGCGCCCTAGATAGGGGCGATACTTGTCAATTAGCGCCCTGGTCTGGGGCGTCAGTTCAATAAGAGACGACCTTGTGCAGGTCTTTAATTCAACAATTTTCCAAATTTCGGGTAATAAATTTCAGGAAAACAGGTACATGGTCAGGACCAGAAAAATAGCATGATTCAATCAGGATGAACATGCATTAGATTAGGTTCATGGTTTCATAGATATAGAATTTTTAACATGGGTAATTATCAATTTATATGAAATTGACGACTCCTAGGTAGGGCGTCAAAACAAGATTTTGCGCCCTAGTGTGGGTCGCTTCTTTATATTAGCGCCCTGGTCAAGGGCGTTGCTTTTTTTTTTGAAAATTGCATAGAAACAGTTGAAACCACAATAAAACTATATGCATGGAGGATCGATGATATTATTAAAGATATTAAGCTAGTTTGGGCTACGTTCTTGAGAAAACCTACATGATGACTATCTGAGTGAAGATATGTGAAGAGAAACGATACTCTGTTTTGCAACAGAGTCTTCTGATCACCGGCAGAAGAAGAAGAAGAGGATGAAGAACCTCACGTTCTTCACTTCGACAGGGAGTTACTGCAGACTTCCTACAGAAGAAATAATGAAGATCATTAATCATATAACCTAAGGTAAAAGAAAAAGAGGAAGAACGATGTTGATGAAGAACCACGTTCTTCAACGAGTTGTTTGTATGCTACCTGCAAAGGAAGATGAGGGAGAAGAAGAAAAGAATATTAACGTTCCTTCCTCAAACAACTAGAGGCAAAAACAACGGAAGGAAGAAGAACATAAACCTGTTCTTTACGCATAGCAGCAGCAGAGCTTCCTTCGGCCAACAGCTCGTTAGGGTTCGATAGAGAGGGTTACTTATAGGATTTTGGGAATCCTAATAGGGTTAGAGTTGTATTGGAAGTAATACTTCCATGATAGAGTCCTTACCATCTTCCATCTTTGTCGTAGTTATCCAGAACTTGCCCTGGATGGTCTCCTGGGTCGAACGAAACTCGAACTGAATTAACGTCCTAAGTGAGGGCGTTAATTTAAATTGAGGCCTTGTCAAGCGTCGTTTCTTGTATAAAACGCGCCCAGGTAGAGGGCGTTACACTTACTTTCCCTTTTGGCCGTTTGATAATTGACGCCTTGTCATATGGGCGTCCCTTTTTAATTAGCGCCTTCTCTAGAGGCGTTTCTTAATGAAGTAGCACCTTGACCAAAGGCGTAATTTCCATTCTGTCTTATTTTTATGTGTTTAGGCTTTCATCATCTAATTATTTATCTTTTATTTTAATTTGATTTATTTAAAAATCTTATTTTTATCGGGGTTGCTACAGGAAGGGTTGAGTACTCAGGTGAATGGCCTAGGCACCCGCCTAGAAGAGAGGATGAAGGCCGTAGAGGATAGGGCCGCCGGGTCGAACCAGTCCGTTCAGGGATTGGTCGGGAGAGTTGCCGCACTAGAGAAAGGACCAGCCCAGGCACCCATCCCACCTACCCAAGGTCAACCAGAGCCGGATCACTAACCCGCGACTCCAAGGGTTCAAGGGGTAGCTGTTAAAAGGCACGAAGTCCCCGAGGTGCATGACTATGAGTCCGATAATGAGCATCGGGGGCATGGTCGTGATCATCGCCATACACGGCGTACCCACGACCAAGATATGGATGAACGGGCCATTCGGACCGTTCGGGCCGACCCTCCCACCTTTGTCGGGTCCTTAGACCCAAAGGTCTATCTTGATTGGGAGGCTGGTATGGACCGATATTTTGAGTGGTTCGAGATGTCGGACCAACGAAAAGTCAAGTACGCCAGGATGAAACTTTTAGGCCAAGCACAAACCTATTGGAGGAACATGGAGAACCTATTGTTTCATCGTCAAGAACCCCCGATCGATACATGGACCGATATGAGGGAGAAGCTTAGGAAGAAATATCTCCCTACCTCCTACCGCCAGCGTCTTATCGAGAGGTGGCAAAGCCTCACCCAAGGAGACCGGTTCGTCTCTGATTACATCGCCGAATTTGATGAATACTACTTACGACGTGATGCCACGAACGAGGATTCCCTTACCGTCTCTCGGTTTCGGCGTGGTCTACGCTCGCACCTACGGTATGAGCTTCTCCGCCGCAAGGTTGGAGGATGCATATCAAGTTGCTCTCGAGATGGAGCAATTCGAGGGAGAGTTCGAGTCTATTCCTCGAGGTGGAGTCCCGCTCCTCCCCGTAGTGATTCCCGTGGCTCCTTAGGTTCATACCCGAGGGGACCCATGGCTCGTCCTCAGGAGCCTGCCCGTCAGGAGCACTTTGCTCCTCGACCTCGCCCTCCTCCACCCCGGGATCTATTTCCACCTCAACCACCGGCACCCCTCGCCCGTCCCCCGGCTCCTATAGCCCGTCCTCTGGCACCGGCACCCCCTCCACTATTGTCCAAGGCACCTACACCTCCCCCATTCCTGCCTACACCCCCTACCCGACGAGATGATAAGGATAAGGCCCCTTTTATAGGAGAGAGTAGTCGGTCGAGAGTGCAGTGTTTCCACTGTCATGGGTTTGGCCACATTGCCAGCGAGTGTCCCACTCGCACCACCCTAGCCCTAGGTGTTGGAGAATCCGTACCTCCCGAGCTTGAGTATGTGAATTACGTGGCCGATGAGGCACTAGCCGATGAGTACTATGCCTTGGGGGGGGGAAGAGTTGGACGGCTCTCCGGCCGCCCAGGATGCCGCCACCTAGTGGGCTTGATGTCACCACCTTAGTCTAGAGTCGTGCATGAGTTAGTGTGTTTTCCTTGTGTGGTTTGTTTGTGTGGTTTGTTTGCATGGTTTATGTGTCGTTTGTTTGCATGTGTCTTGTGCAAGCTCGTTGTCGTTCTCTTATGAGTAACATGCGAGTGGACTCATTCGATGAGTATGGGATCGGTTCTATATCTACACCCGGATCTAGTCACCTATAGGGACTCAGCGGTGATTCCTAGTGAGTCTTCGAGCTGCTTCCTTCCCTTTTGAGAGTGTCCCACTCGGAGTGTCCACCTTTAGCCCATAGCAGTTTGCGCATATCGAGTATATATGGAATGAGCAGGTGACAATAATTTGGAGGGGAGCATACCCGCGCTCTCGGCACGGTGACGGATCCGCCGGAGTACTCGAGCATCCATACCCTACTCGACGGGGTCGAGTTCCTCCTACCCAGGGAGAGTTGATGGGAATCGACGCCGAGCAAGTACTTTTCATATTACATTTATGTCATTTAGTTTTTTTTATATCCACGGGAAAGTATACGCACAATTGTACGGCTTTATCAGCCAATGCGTCACTCCCGTAGATTGTGTGGGTTTCTATGTAATTTGCCGGTAGGACCAGCAAGGGGGCCCCCAGCCCTTTCCCATTGGTCCACCTAGACCATGTGGGGCTGGTCAACCAGCCTAGGTGGCCTTCTAGATGAGTTGAATGTCAATTGCCACATGGGTAGACAAAGGGGGTGATTTTTCCTTGGTAGGCTACCTACCAAGTCAAATTGTCTCCCTTGCCACTCCATAGTCAATAGGCCACCCCCCCTTCAATGTTTTATTGTATTTCTTTTGTGCTTGTGGCATGCCATCCAGACCCTCCATCTCCCATCCCTAGATCCAAGGGTTGAGGTTGGATTTGGTTGGAAGCATATATAAGGTTGTATTTTCATGTGAAAATTAGTGAAAATTCAGAAAATTTGTGTGAAACTTGGAAGCTCCTTGCGCCCCCTTCCTCTCCCCCTGGTTTCCTCTCCTCAAACCTCTAGTTCTAGAGTGTATCAATCTTCTATCTCCCCCTCTCAACCTCTGATCTTCATCTGTGCCGCCGCCGCCGCCGTTCGTGCCGCCTTCGAGCCGCCGCGAATCCGTCTTCGGTTTTCTGTCCTGCTGGACAGAGGTGTCTTCAAGAAAATCCTGCTACCAGCCACGGCCTCTTAGTTGTGTGTAATTTCTATGGTGTGTTTCTATCTTCCATCCCATCATCCACAAAAAACTTCAGGTCAAAAATTCTTCGTTTGATATTTTTGCAATTTTGGTCTTCAATCACTCCCAGATCTGTCCTGTCTCTATCTACAGTGACAATAGCTCTGAGTTCCCATCTCCGACCTTTGTTTTGATTTTTTTTGAGGCTCCCAATTTTACTGGGCCTTCTCTCGATCAGCCCCTACATCCACCATTTTTCTTGATTTTTGATCCGCCATCTATCCATTTTTAAAAATTCATGTTCTATCTCTGCTACAGTACTTTCAGCCAAGTTCTAGATCCGACCACCTTCCAGTTCAAAAATTAGAACAAATCACAGCCACCTCCAAACCTTTCCTAAAAACTATGTCCATTTTCCTAGCTTGATTTTCTACAACTTTTCTGAAGACCACCACTTCCGATTAGGACGTTCACATATCGGTCAAAGGCAGTTCTTAGACAAGTTCTCTACAGATCTGAGAATCCGGTCACTGTACAATAGCAACTCAAAAATTCATTAAGGCCAAGATCCGTGTAGATCCAGACCAGATCTCCAAGCCTAGATTGAAGTATTTGAAGTTAGCTTTCTAAAGGCGCTAGTTTCGTGTCGATCCGACATCGAGGCTGATCGCCGCGTCCGTTCTCGCCGGGACGCGTGCTGAAACCCAGAAGCTGCAGATCCGTGGCCGGTTGTTTCGACCGGTGGCGATCGGAGCCGCCCGGCCTCTGGCTGGTGAACCAGCGCGGCTCCACTCCAGGGAGCACCCTTCCAGGCATCCTCCACTACAGCGGTGCCATCGGGTCCCACACGGCCCCTCCGGACAGCACGTGGGCCCCACTGTCACTAGTTCGGGTGTTGCCGAATCAACGCGAGAAGCCGCCCGTCAACTCGTATTCGGTCCTCCCGGGCCCCATTGTGTAGCCCTTTACCTCCCTACGTGGAGTGGGCAACAAGTTGTATTGCTGTAATACTGTGTATTATTGTTCCGGGAGTACGAGTTACGGCCGGGTCCGTCTTCCCCACGCCGAGCGCGTGGAGGTAACGTTCTCGCTCCCTACACTCGGCAGTTGCTTATTTTCATATATACTTGTTTATGCCACTGCTAGAGAGCATGTTCTAGGATCGTAGCTCGCTTTATATTTATATCACCGCTGCTGCGAGAGAGAGCGTTACCGTCCCGTGACCCGATCCGGGCACGAAAGTGTGAATTGACCACCCTAGCTCTTGCCGATTTCTCAATCGTGCACGTCCGACGCTTCCCTCGTTAAGGGACAACCGCGAGCTTGTCGTGTCCGTGTCTCATCCCGCATCACGTGGTCATCTTCCTCCCCGCTCAGGAATAGCGCAAGATCGCCCCTCTTCAAAGAACCATTAACAAGAACTTCCCAAAAAATGGCCATTTCAAGTCAAGTCAAGTCTAGTCATGTCACGCAAGCAAGTACTTCATGCTTTCAAGCATGAATAGCAAGTTTCACGAGAATGTGCAATGTCGTAGACTCACACGCTAGATAGTACTCGGTGACAATACCACACCTAGTCATTTCACCTCCCTGGGGTATAAGTACATTTCGAGTGCTCCTCCTAGGACCAGACTGGTCCCTTAATATGATTGCCTTGGCATTGATTTGTTTGGATCGTAGATCCCACGAAATCTAGACATCCACGAATAATAATGGTCAAGAGTTCCAAGATCAAGCTCATGGAATCAAGGTAAAATGCGTAAGAATATTGATTTTCTTAAGATTCCAAACAATAAGCTCATTAATCGAAAGGAATAGTCATTCAAAGGAATGACTTTAGAATGGATAAATTTCATCAATAGACCTAACAATAGGTGAAAACTCGAGGTGCAATAGCCTGGATAGGCTAGAGTGGCTTACACATATTAAAACCATGAAAACAGCAATTTTCGGAAGGCTTGAATGTGAAACGGTCAGCAAAGGACCGCTAAGCTATAAAAATGGTCTAGCCAAGGCCGCTATCATAACAAAACAGTCCCCCAAGAGCCGCTAAGCCCAAAAAATGGTCTAAGCATGGCCGTAACCCTTACAAAGCAGGGGCAGATCCTAAACTCGTAATTTCAGTCGAATCGAGAGAGTTCAGGTCTTAGGGTACAACCTGCCCGACGTCCTAGTGGGAAACCCATGCTCGCGGGGGCTTACGAAGGCCTCGGAACATGATCACCTAGTGCGGCGGAAGAAATATGCGACGGAGAGGTAATTCAAGGCCCAAGAATTCAATAGCTCACAATCAACGGAAAACGATGCATTCGGTCACGTCGCTACCACCGGAGTGGCATGACCTTAAAATAGACTTAATAAGACAGTAAGGTGATAATGGAATAATGAGAAGGAAAGGTGAAACTAACATTTAATTACTCTACTCATTCTCAATCGTAAGATAGCAAGAGTGATGATCATGGAGGAATAATCATGGAGAAAGTAACCTTGGATCATTAAGTTCATTTGATGTTTAACATAAAAGCTCTACCAACAAGTTATGTAACATGGATTAAAAAAGCGTAACACACCGTAATCAAATGTACTAATTACAGAACAACTGAGGTTAGCGGTCTGGCAGATGGCCGCCACTGAACAAAGGCGGTCTGACCAGGGCCGCGTTCCGAGAAGAAAGGGTCTAAATGGGGCCGCCACACAGATATAAACGGTCTAAATGAGGGCCGCCACATAGATATAAACGGTCTAGGAGCCACCACTATTCAAATAAACAAAATTTTTAATTTTGGAAAGCGACGCCTAGAAGCAGTGTATCGCGTGGCCGCCACTCTGGTAGCGATTTCTGGAGGGATCGCTTAACACTCGCCACGCCCAGGAAACTGGCAGATCCGACACACGTCCAATAAAAGACTAATTTTGATCTATACACTCCATAAAAATTCGGTAAAGTATTATCAATCGAAAGAGGACTTAAAAATACACAATATAGCATGATCAATTTAGGGATTTAACCGCGATTAGCCTACCTAAATCAAGCGAGAATGAACAGTAAAAACCCTAATCGCATGTTCACAATGAAACGAGTAATACGCAAGATATGGTTGATAAAAATTAGGCAAAATGGATTCAAATGAGAGCTAAGTACGAGCTCTATATGATCATGTTAATTAATTAGGTTGGACCTGAGAGAAACCTACCTTAATTGAAGAAGAAAGGGATGATGCGTAAAATCCTAATCCGCGAACACATCATCTATCCTCGCCATAATTCACCCTCGATCGGCCACCACAGGTCACGCCGCTAGTTGGAAGACCAAATAGAGGTCTAGGGCTGTCGAAGCCCTCAATTTATAGGGTGTATGGAGGGTTCTAGTGATCAAATTGGACTCGAGAGTCCAACGGGGAAAACTTCGTCGAGAATCTCGCACTTTGACCAAATCCATGCCGCCGCCATCGAGAGAAGCCTCTAGAGGCTAGGGTTTCGAAGGGAAAACGAGCTCCTAGGGTTAACCTTTCGATTGGGCCTAGTTTGGGCTCGTTTGGTTGAGAATTGGGCTCCAATTAAGCAGATTAAGATTAATCTATTGAAATAACAAATTTGGCCATTAATTCCTTAATCCAACCTAATTAAATTTTTTATTAGGGGTCAGCCCAGTTGACAATATTGTTTAACATTTCTTTCTCTACAGTAATATATTTTTTTTCATATTTTTAAAAATTAGTCGAAACTTTGGGCTACGGGTGAAATTCAATTAATTTAATTTATACCTATTAAATTCAAATCATCATAGAAAAATTCGATTGCATCTTGGAATATGAAATTCTTTTTTATGGTTATTCTATAAAAATAATTATTTCTTTTTATTGATATAATTTGGCCATATTCAAAATAAAAAATATTCTTTAACTAAGAAAATTATTGAAGTCATTAAATAGCAAGTTAATAACTTTAATCCGTTTTAATATATCTTACGTTGAATTAATAATTCGATTGGTCATTCTATTTTTTACAAAAAATAGATTCCCTTTTCTTTTCTTTTATTTATTTCTTCACATGAGATTTAATAATTTAAGCGATAATTAACCGCAGGTTTTTCATTTATTTCTATTTATCACATTTTATTCCAATACATATTACAAAATTTCAATTTTATATTTTAATATTTAACCGGGGTGTTACATCTGTCGAGAGTCTCCTAATCCCATGATCCCCGTCAGCTTAGTACGATACACTGTCCTACATGCCCTCGGAGTGTCAGCCACTGTCTCTAAGCACAATAGCCTTTGAGCTAGCTCAGCATAATCGGGGAGGGTCACCCCACTCACCGCCTCTCCGTCTACCCTCAAACCAGTAATCCTTGCTACATCCTCTAGGCTCGGCACCATGTGCCCCCAGGGCATAAAAAATGCCCAGCTAGCCATGTCCCACCTCTCTCTCAGCGCCTGAATAAGGATCAGATCGGGACGTACCGACTCGATGCTGATTAAGGGCCCGAATCCCATCGCCTCTACTCTCACCCTTTGGAAGTCGGGCAGCCCGTGGTATGTCGCCAGCACCTGAACCCAAGAAATACGAGTCCGTATCAACCCCTGCAACAAAAAAATAAACATGTGTCAATAACTAGCATATTAAAAACAGTGAACAGAATACAAACTAAAAAAAAAACAAACAAAAAAAGAAAAAAATCATCACTATTTTAATTAGTGACCATATAGTGGCCATTAATTTCTGATTGAGCACCCATTATTCGGCCGCCAATTCCCTGAGATTTTAAATTTGACGCCTAGAGGTCAGGCGCCATTTCTTGGGCAATATTTTTGAATTTTAAAAAAAAATCATAAAAAAAAGAAAAAATGTTTCAAAATGATGACAGTTTTCTGGTCGCTATTTCGTTGAATTATTCATTTTTTTAAAATTAAAAAGATAACCTGCGACCCCTTCTATGACGCCAAGTTATAAAATTATTTTCCTAAATATAAATATTTAGGAAATGACGCCGTCCATTCAGTCGTCGATTCCTACTATCCCACAATGTTTCTTTCCCTCTCTCCGATGGCCATGGATTATGTTTCAAAAAAAAATGTAGTAGGGTAAACGGACTCACTTTGCTGGGTTCGGGCTCCATTAGCCCTCCCTGTAGTGGCCGACGGCGAGGCCGGGGTTGCTCTGCCTCTGCTCCTTCTTCTTCACCTTGTTCTTCTTCCCCATCGCCACCGCCTTCACCTCCATCGTCTTCATCCTCTCCTTCTTCATCTTCTTCGTGCTCCGCCGTCGAAGCCTCGGCCGCCATGGGAAGGACCTCCTCCTAGCCGGCGTCGTCCTCCTCGTCGATATGGACAACGGCGAGCGCCATCACCCGCTGCCATTTCCGGCCGCCGGAGCCGCTCGCATAAGCCATAGAGGTAGAGAGTGGGTAGACAGTAGTGAGAATGGAGAGAGTGGGAGAGATGGGTAGTTGATGCGGTGGTCGTCGCCGGTGGGAGTTGCAAAAAAGAGTAGCAGAGAAGGGAGAAAGGAAATGGGCAACAAAGAGAACGAACGGAATGAGTAAAAGGTGTGTCAAAGCGAAGAAAGGAAGTTTTAACGAAAGTTTTTATGGCGGTGACTTTGAAAGAATTGACGACTTAGAGAATGGCGTCATTTTTGTAATTAAACGACTACTTGAGCAGGCGCTAATTCGTTGGAATTTCAGGTTTTTTGGATTTTTATAATCAGCGACCTACTCTAGGGCATCATTTAAGGATTAAACGACTGTGTATAGGGTCGCCATTTTTTGGTGTATGTTGCAATCAGCGAAGCTGTCAGGCAATGATGAAGGGCATTAATGTATTTTATTAAGAATTTCATTTGATGGACAACCGTGTAAATGGGCATTATTTAATGAATGAGCGGTTATTTGAAGGGGCGCCAATTATGGAATTATTATTTTTATGGGAAAGGGAGGATAAATGAATTGGCGATGACATAGAAGGCGCAACATCAAGAATTAGCGACCTCTGTGACGGTTGTTGTTTATCAAAGAGCCTCTTTTTATGGACAGAATTGTAGGATTTTGGATGATTTGATCACCTTGGACACTCTCATTGGCTCAATTAAGGAAAAATCATAGTGAGCCACTTTGGGCCTCAAATTCCTAAGAGCTATTACATAAGTCTTCCATTGATCTTTATGCTCTTCAATGTGCTCCATGGGCCGGTGTAGCTTGCTGACCCGCCATAAAACTTGTATTGTCTTGGTCTCCTCTTCATCGCCCTTTGCGCCCAATTCTCTCTTCTTGATTGGTGGGAGATGAGAGGCTTCTTCAAAGAAATGGCGGGGAAGGCCGAGTTGGGAGAGGCACCAGTGGGAGTTATGGAGCACGAACTTGGTGGCGCCGATCAGGTGTAGCTTCACCCCGGAAGAAAGCCGAGCATGGAGGTCTTGTGTTTTGAGGAACCCCAGTGCGCATGTGAAGGCGTTTTGTGGCATGACTTTGAGATGTCCACGCCAATCCACCCGTTTCTTGAGCTTGGGTACCCGATTTGTAACTCTTTCATTCAATCCCAGTGTGCCCGTCATGTAGTGGAGTGGGCTCTTAGAGAAAATCCTAGAGGCTTGTTGGGCTTCCTCACATGGATCAAATTTGAAGTGGAGGTCCACCCAACTAGTGAATAAAAGCATAGACCCATATAGGGGCCCCCCCATAGATGCCGAGGTGAGCCGACCCAATCCTCTTTCCTTCCCATATTCCACAAATAGCGCTCAATTGCTCCTCTTCCAAGAAATCATCCGCCGAGGTGAATAGCAATGCTCTCGCGAGGCAAATCACCATTGCTTTCATGGTCACCTCCATATCTTCCTCTTTGGCTTTTCCCAAGGCCTTGTACACCCACGCCGCAAGCTTCATTAAGTTAATCCCTCTTGTGACCCGGATTTGATCTATCATGTTTTGACTTGGGATAAGGCTTGCTAACATCTCATGTGCACTCATTGGCTCTTGCATGACCGCCATCTTTTCTTCCTCTCCTTGTTTCAAGGTCTTCAATCCTAGTAACATCTCCACCTCCTCTAGAAGG
Source organism: Amorphophallus konjac (assembly GCA_022559845.1). Lineage (NCBI taxonomy): Eukaryota > Viridiplantae > Streptophyta > Magnoliopsida > Alismatales > Araceae > Amorphophallus > Amorphophallus konjac. Next base: position 289,037,844 of record CM040125.1, on the reverse strand, counting down.
ATGGTAGCTTCGAAGGTAGGGAATAGGAAGGTATGGGTGTGTGGGTGCCATATTTCTATGAGAGCTCCCATGGCGGCCCAATCAAAGTGTACATCATTATAGTGGTTGGCATGGGTGACTAGGCCTAAGAGGTGCCACTTGGAGAGGTAGGATCTTACATCAAGGGTGACTTTGGAAAGAAGTAGGGGGAGCCATTGGATTTTGGTGTATCTCCGAGCCCTCAGGATGAGTGGATAGTCTTGAAAATTAGAAAGGAAGAAAAGAAGAGAAGAGGATAGGATGCCATTAGAATTTGGATAGAATTGAGGAGAGGAGAGATACAACTAAGGTTTTTCTTGAATACTTACTTGGTTTGCCGCAATCCTTGCGCTTATATGCCCGTCGATCTCTGTAATTCTTGCGAAACCACACCTTGATCTCTTCAATGGGCGTTGCATAAGGTTCTCCATGCTCAAACCTTCAAAACTCTATTTTTTCTCTGATTTTTCTTGATTTCTGCACTCCAATCTTGATTTGGGACTTCCTTGGAGCCTTTGGACCTTCTCTTTGATGCTAGGAGGAGCCTTGGAGGTACTATATATAAGGAGCATGCTTCAGTTCGCAGGATTAGCTCAAATTCGAGCTTGAAAAGGATCAAAACTTCAGTTTCCGAGTATGAAATGAGCTTTTGGAATCGCGAAAAATTGGCAACTGTTGCAGTACCCGCTAATTCTTTAAATAGCACCCATCGTAATGTCGCCATTTCTTAATTGAGTGCCCCTTCACGCAGTTGCCAATTATTTGAATAGTGATGTTTCAAAGTTTCATATGAGTTATGATGGTTTTGTCCGAGATTGCATATGAATAATGAGAATTATTATTCCAATGAGCTTACACTTATCATGTTTACATGAATTCTTTGACATATCATTTTTGTTGTTGTGCTAATGATCTTTGAGCGTAGAAAAGACAGGCTATGCATATGTCAAGGCACTCTAAGTTCATCTTCGGTGACATCTTTCACCCTTGTATACCTTCCTGTATGCATTTCTACTATATGCTATCTACTCTATTAGAGCATATCAAGGACCTTATGGTTTTAATGAACCTGGAATTTGAGTTCCCCTTTATCAAAAATAGTGATAATTTCAGGGGAGTCTCGATCACACGGATAGGCCGTTGAGTCATCTAAGGCTTGGAATGACGGTTCCACTTCCTTGGTTGGTGCGTGGACAAACGGGCTTTGACTTAGTGTCAGCTCAGAGAATTGGATTCATGACCAAGTGTGGATGGCTTAGCAATATTATCCTTGATTATTTTCTATTTTAGTTTGTTTTAATTTTTCTTTTAGCCCAGCATACATCATGTAAGACTTTGAGCTTTAATGATGAAAAATCCTCATATTAAGTCAGTAATGAGAGTCGATCACTCATGATTTGAGCTGACATGAGATATTCCATTCTAAATCGACTACTATGTTCTTCTTGAAACCGTTTAGGCTGGCTCCTTAAAAGCATCTTTCTGCTGGATTCCTATCACTTTCCTTTATTTTTCTACAAATTCACCTTGGTTGCAGCACATCCACATTGGCTGGTAATCGCTCTCCAATGGTGTTTCTCCTTTCATGCCCTCGTGGACATTTTAATAGCTTAGTTTTTCATCCTGGCAATTGTTGCTTTCTCGTAATCATCCGAGGTTGTTTGATTTAGAACCATGGAAGGATTTCAAACGCTTAGTGTCGGAGACGTGTCACATCACACCTTGGCATCTACTTTTCAGTCCATTCCTCATTTCATTCCGCTTCGTTACATTTTTACCCCATTCATTTCCACTACACTTCATTCTATCTCACTCCCCAACAAAGTAGACGCCAAGGTAGGGCAACTGTAGACACACCACAATTGATACTAAGTTGAGTAAATTTCATGTCACAGCGTAATGCCCTGAAGTGGACTTCATTACTGGCTTAATATGATGGTTCATCCATTTTTTTGGATTTATTTGGAATTTGTGACTGCCTCTTGGGCGTCATTTAAATGCACGACTTTCTGGAGTGTCGTTATTTTAAAGAACGGGCGACCGTTCGAGAGGGCGCCATTTCCTGATTTTTCGATTTCCATTGGAATTTAAAGAAGTAACGCCCTTTTGAGTAAGCGCTCATTAATGAACGCCTTTTCAACCAGGCGATATTTCTTATTTTAAAATATGGAACGTGCGTTGTTTCTATAATTTATCATGGAATGAGCGACAGTCCGCACGGTCGCCCTTTTAATTGATGACAGTGGACTAGTCGCCATTTCCATTCCGTGTCCTCTGCGTCTGCAACTTCCTCTGCATGGCATTCCTTGTCCATTTTGGTTCCAAGTTCTTTTGAGGAAGGAGATCCACGTCGTGGATCGATATCCTTGTTTTTAATCCCATTAGAGCAAGGATTCTTTGCCTTATAAATTCCCCCATGTTCAATCTCGTGAGAGCTTCTTCGATTCTTCTGCTAAGGTGTACAGAGAGCCACACAAAAGAGTTTGTGCTTTATTTTCTAACATATTGCAAGTTCCAGGCATTGCAAAAGAGAAGCTTTGTTCTCTTATTCTCTCCTGCGCTAGCTGCTGCCACGGCTAATCTCTCTCTCTCTCTCTCTCTCAGTTCCTTACATGCTGCAGTGGCGTTGAAGGGCCACCCCTTCATATCTCAATTCCATCTTCTCTTAGTCTTTTGTTTGTTGTTCTCCACTTTGTTTTTTTTAGCCTACACGTGCATCATCTCTAGTTACCTTGCTAGAGTATTTTTAGCAGCATATCTTATTTATTTTGCATACATATCATCCCTCCCTTTTGCTCCTTCTTAAGGGGTTTAAAAAAAATAAACACACAAGGTGTGTTCATGCCCTTGTTACATAAATTTTTTTTCATTGAGCATTGATACTATACTTGGTTTTCTAATCCAATCTTTTCTTGTCTTTGCTTGTCTTCTTTTCAAGGGTAATCAAGATAAAAACCTCCTTCATCGGCTGGCCGGTAGAAGGAGGAAGTTGGACCCACACCACAGCCGCTTGCAAGGTATGCTTCGCGATCACCTTTCTTCTTTTGAGGTAACCCCTCTTGCGATCACACTCCTAGAGTAGCATCACATGCTCCCTCCTCCACCTTTTGTCTTTATCATCTTATCATCATCATCCTCATCCTTATTTTCATTATTATTTTGATAATTTTTCTTTCTTCTTTTTAAAATGTCTATGTGACACATTCACAGTATACATATATATACTGACGAGAACGCGTGCATTCATGAAGAGGAGACAAAAGAAATATCAGGGTCAAAAGCCCTGCTTTCATTTCTTGGAGTAAGAAGATTTACATCTGGGCTATAGAAAACCCACAAATCGCATGGAAAGGAAAGGAAAAGAAGGAAGAAACCCGAAAAAGGAGAAACCCACCTTGATTGCAGATGGTTATCACACTTCCCTGCTCTCTCCCTCTTCCCTCTGCTTCTTTTTCTGCTTCGAACGCTCTAGACGGGAACCTCTCAGAAGGGCTTCTTTTCTCAGGCTTCCAAGAGGACCATTTTGCTTTACAGGGGGCCCCTTTTATAGGGCTTAAGACCCCTTGTTCAGAGGGAGAGCCAGCTGCGCTTTCTTCTTTTCTTTTTCTTCTGCTATCGCCGCTGCCGCTGCTGTCGTGTCGCCTACTGTTGTGTCGGACGTCGACGTCACCGTAGCTCAGAGTGGTAGGAGAGAGGGTGAGGGGGGAGGCCCCTTCTGGTGGCACCCTCTCGGCCAGCCATGCACGAGGGTGGACGCTCGATGCCATGGGAGCGCCATCGGGCGTAGCGGGAAAATAGGGGAACCGTAGATGCTACAGTACCCGAACAAGTGAAAATGGCGTCGATAGGGTAGGCCGCGGATTCTTGAATTGGCATCAGAGTAGACGGGCGCTAATTCTTCGGCTTATATAATTTGACAATCGGGAATATTGCCAAGAATTGGCGTCCATGCAAAAGGGCACTGATAGATGCATTCATGTCTTTCCTGAAAGGCACTATTTCTTCGGATTACAAAATCCAAAATTTTAGAAAAATCCAGAAATGCAAAGATTTGGCGTTACTGTGAGAGGGCGCCCATTTAAGAATTGGCGTGCGCTTGAAGGGGCGTTCATTATGTGAGTAGACTGAAAGGAGGCTGAGTCGACCTACAAAATCGGCGTCACTTCACGAGTCGCCAGTTAAAGAATTGGCGGCTGCGTGAAGGGACATTGATTCTCTCTCTCTCTCTCCCTCTCTCTTTTTTAACGCCAACAAATGCCCCCCACCCGTTGGTGCTGCGAACAAGGGACGAGAGAGCGGGGCACGCGGGTGTCATCCTCTTACCCAACGGGTGGTTGACATTGGGGTAGAATATTTTTAGCTTTAGACGAGTGATCTTAGCCGCAGATTGTATCGATTGGTCCTGATCGGGGGTCAAGCGCCAATCAATATGATATTCATTGATGTTGGGTCTACACCGACGCAAGGTTATTCGGTTTATCTAATTTTAGACAGAAGGTCTAAGCCATCGGGTTGTGTTTTTCGTCATGGCAGGACGGATGGATTGGTCTTGTCCGAGAGACAAGTGCCAACCCGAGTGGTTTCGCCAACGCTGGGTTCATGTTGGCACAAAGATTTCGGTTCATCTGGCTTAGACAAAAGGTCTAGTCCAGGGTGTTCAGTTAGGACCTTGAGAGGCCATAGACACTACGTTAACAGTGGTTCGTCGATGCTGGGATCGCAACGACGCAAGGAATTCAGATTCATTTCGACTTAGATAGAGGGTCTAGATCATACTTCTTGGCTAAGACCCAAGAAGGCCATAGGTGTCGAGTTAAGAACATTAAGGGACTGTTACATTCTTCTTCTTCTTCTTCTTTCTTTCCTTTTGTTTCCATCTTCTCTCTCTCTCTCTCTCTCTCTTTTGACGATCACGGTGGGACCGGATTATAGAGGTATAATAGTATCATCGACATTGGGTTTATGTCAGCGCATAGGAATTGGGTTTATCTGGCTTAGACAGAAAGTCTAGGCCGTGCCTCTCGGCCAAGACCTCGGAAGGCCATGTGTATCTACTTAAGTGGTTCATCGATGCTGAGATTGCACTGACGCAAGGAGTTCATGTTTCTCTGACTTAGAGGAAGGGTCTAGCTCAAATCCCTCGGCTGAGATCCTGGTAGGCCTTAGGCGCCGAGTTAAGGTGGTTCATCGATGTTGGGACAGCACCGACGCAAGGATTTTGGGCTTCTCCCACTTAGACGAATGGTCCAGGTCGTTCCCCTCGACTGAGACCCTGGAGGCCCTTAGGCGCCGAGTTAAGTGGTTCATCGATGCTGGTACTGCACCAATGCAAGGATTTTGGGTTTCTCCGACTTAGACGAAAGGTCTAGGTCAAATCCCTTGGTTGAGACCTTGGGAGGCCTTAGGCCCTAAGTTAAAGTGGTTCATCGATGCTGGGACTACACCGACACAAGGATTTTAGGCTTCTCTGACTTAGACGAAAGGTCCAGGTCGTTCCCCTCGGCTGAGACCCTGGGAGGCCTCAGGCGCCGAGTTTAGGTGGTTCATCGATGCTGGGATCGCACCGACGCAAGGGTTTCAGGTTTCTTCTGTTGTGTGCCTTGCATGTGATATTTGTGATATTTTGATGATAACTAAACTTTATGTTTGTGTGTGCCTTTGATAATAGTTGCTATGCCTCATGGCTTCTGCATGGGTTTTTGAGGTTCATACATGTTTAAGAATCTTACATCAACCTTCGTGTAAGTTAGTCTGAATGAGGCTCATACATGTTGTTTTAATGCATGGCTATATGAAGTTCTTTTTTGGTTGAGAAAACTTGGGTTTCAAAGAGGTTTCAAGGCCTTTTCTGAATGAACATGGTCTTTGTACTATTCTTGATGCATTAACCTTGACTATCTTGCATTGTAGGAACAAATTCATGGTGGACATCATTTAGCTCACAAATACATGCTTGAATGAATATTTTGTTGTCCATGGTCAAGAACAAGTGGTAAATCATTTTGTTTCTCTCAAGAATAATAGGTAAGGCCATGGAATTCTCAAATCTATCATTGAGTGAATTCTGGATAAGTTGCTGCGTTGACCCCATCTCAATGGAGTCGGCCTCTCTCCGAAAAAAAAAAAACCAAGCTAAGTCATGCCTTTTCATTTCACATAGCATCGACCTTGCCCTAGCATTGCGTTGACCTCACCATGTGCATTTCACACAGTTTTTCTTAATGCACTTCATTCATGGTTTCACATGTTGAACTCTTGCATGTGACTTCATCCCTCTTCATAGAGTCGACCCATGAAAGGATGGAGTTGACCCCATGCTTTGTGAGTGTCAAGCCAGTGTATTTTACGAATGGATTTGTAAAGGTGACAAGTGTTCAAATCTTTTATCTCATTCTTGATGAATTTGGTTTCATGATGCTTACTCTTATCGCACAAATTCATAGCTATATGATCTTGATCTTTAGTTGTAGATAATTAAGTTAACAAAGTGTTTTCATGCACCTTCTTCATGGGCTGCTGAAGTTTTGAATGGCTTTCATGCATATCATTCACAAGTTCTTAATGCCTTGAATGTGTTTCATGCAACTTCTACAAGGGGTCTTTGAGTTTCATGTATTGAATCATATTACTCACTTGTTATGAAGTGTGAATTTGCCTCATAGTGTTGAAATGGGTTTAACAATGTCTAATAGGTTGTCTAAGACACCCAGAGTTTGGTTCAAGGTAAGGTAGGATCATTGAGTATGATTTTTCAATGATTTATTTTGATTTTCTATTTTGCAGTGTTGTGCACCTCTAGTTTTGATGTTACTGTGATGAATTAATTTTGATACTTGCTATGCTATGATGATCTGAAGTTTCTACTTAAGTCAAAATAGGTCTTGTTCATAATAAGGTCTATGCATCTTCCATCAGCATAGAACATCAGGTCAATGCACATTCATGCACTTAGAAAGACAGGTCGATGCATATATGCATTCTGGTCTAGAAGGTCGATGCAGCTGTTAAAGTCTTGCACTATCAGGTCGGTGCACTTTGTACACATGTCGATGTTGCTGGGCACTATATTCTAGATGTTGCATCATCAGGTTGATGCACACTATAGGCTGGTCGATGCTGTTGAGCCAGCGATTGCAGTATAAGGTCGATGCGATATAGGTCATATTTCAAAAGGTTGATGCACCTTGTGCATCTGCTTTGAAGTCAGGTCGATGCACTATGTATGTGTAGCTATGCAGATACCGTACTTCTGACTCAATATGGTCTACCTGTGTAATATACAGGTCGAAGCTCTTTTGACATACTGCTGCATTTCTTTCTTTACATCAATGAGGCAGGTCGATGCATTTTTGATTATGCATCGATGCATGTGCATATCTTCACACACCCACTCATATGATTTGTGTGTTCTTATGAAACATTTGAGCCTATAATTTCCTGATACTTACTGCTTGTTTCATGAGTCACATGATGCTGAGATTGTTAATAAATTTCTACCTTTGTTTTGGCAGGAAAAACAAAATCATCAAGGAATGATTCAGATTCACACTCAAACACGTAAGATGTATAAAGTATTTCTGATTGTCATATGGGTTCAAAAGTGCAACTATTGAGGGCACGTGATCCAAGGTGATCTCCTAGTACTTTAGAGACTCTTATCGAAATAACTGTTCTAATAGGATCGGTGCGATGGATACAGAAGGGGGGGGGTGAATGTATCCCTCTTCAAAAATGCCCAGATTAAAACAAATCAGAAACAATAAGATAGAAATCAACTGAACTGCTCTCTTATCACAACCGTGGACAGAGAAGCTCAGACTCACAAATGAGTTCTAATTCTTCTGAGCGAAAGAACAAACACTTTCACAATCATATAAGCTCCCAAGGAAATCACAACAAATCAACCATGCCTAACCTGTGAAGAGGAGATAGAAGACAAGGAGCAAACGCAGAAGCCAAACCACGGCACAGATAATTTTTTAGGTGGTTCGGTCCACAGACCTACATCCACCCCTCACTCCAAACTAGAGTGAGGCTTCCACTAGCTAACGCTAGAACCGCAAAGTCAGTCTGCAACAGGTGCTGCCTAACAGCTTGACTAGGGGAACAATCTCCCCTCTTCCTCCAGACCGGAGGGAACCCAATAGTGACTACCAGTCACTAGCAACCATAGATGAAGTCTCTCTTCCTCCACCCAAGAGGGAAACCACAGGTAGCAACCACTACCTGCAAACCCGGAGTCAAAGACTCCCTTCCTCTGAGACCAGAGGGAACCTACAAGTGACACACCATCACTTGCAACCGGAGATTAAAATCTCCCTTCCTCCAAACCGGAGGGGAACCCAGAGACCCAAGTCTCTCTTCCTCTGAAACCCAGAGGGAAACCGCTAGCGACACCAGTCACTAGCAACCAGAGACTCCAAGTCTCCCTTCTCCTGAATCAACAGGAGCAACCCCGAACTCCAACTAGAGAATCAGAAGAACAAAGCCAAGGAAGTGTAAAAGAAAAACAATAAACGAAAATACAGCAATCGGAAAGCTAGAAATGAAATCACAATGTGGCTCTCGCAGGAGCTGACTGTCCTAGATTTGATCCATGGTCCAGTAGGAACTAATCTTCAGATGAAGCTTCTTTCCTCTCCTCGAGCTCTCTATCTTTCTCTTTCTTTCTTCCTCTTCTTTCTTCTTCTCTCTGCTTCTCTATTTCTTTCTCTCGTTCTTCTTGACACTGGATCGTGCAGACTCTCACTATCTCTTCTTTTCTCTTCTGTTTCTTCTTCTGCTACTCTCTGCCTCTCAGCCGCTCTCTTCTTCTGCTTCTTCTGCTCTCTGCTTCGATCACTTTCTGCTCTCAGCACTATCTGTCTTCTTCTGATGGAGGAGTCTTCCATTTATAGCGGCAGCAGCTAGGGCATGTGCAGGACTTGTGCCCACAAGCCCCCTTTATCCAGAGAATACCTCGGATCACGTGCCAGGTGCCAACCTCAGATCACGTGCCACTCATCAGCTTGAATCATCCTAAACGAAGAGAAGAAAGGGATGCATCGAGTTAGTTCAGGATTTGAACTAAGCGTGTACAGACATGATGCAGCATATAGGCAAGTATGTACATTGATGATGAGTGTTCAGGCATGCTGTCAGGCAATGTACAGACTTGATGAGAAGGATGCATGAACAAGCCACTGCGAATGTATAGACTTGATACCAAAGTATGCACGACGTAAAACGATGTGCAGACTATGTGAATGCATGAAGAGCATGGGTTGTACATACTTAATAGCCTGCAGCTATGTACAGGCTTGACCGATGCATAGACAGCAGAGAATGTGCAGACTTTGACGTTTGCGTGCGTGAGAAAACAAAGTACAGACTTGCTGTAATGAACAATGCCCAAATGCAGTGTATGGACTTACCGTGAATGCGAGAAGACGCTAAGTGAGGCGGATGTATAGACTTTGATGTATGCAGCGATAATGATGTATAGACTTGAATGCGTGCATGAGAAAACAATGTACAGACTTGAATGCTCCATGCACAAAGACGCTGAGTGAGACGCTAAGTGAGACGGATGTATAGACTTTAGTGTATGCATTCTAGGCAAACGTTGTACAGACTTTGGAAGTGATGCATGAACAGGCGACGATGTGTAGACTTGACCAATGTACAGACTTGATGTTCAGACTTTGTGTGTGTGTGTGAGACAATGTATAGACTTTGGTTCGTGCAACACACATGCTACAATGTATAGACTTTGAGGCACGTGAACACGGCGCTGTACAGACTTATGTATGCCTGGATGCACTAACTAAGCCACGAGCCAAGTGGCGATGTATAGACTTGTGTTATGCACCCAGACAATGTATAGACTTGCACATAGAGACGCTGCATGAGACGATGCAATGTATAGACTTGGTCTTACAATGCATAGACTTGAAAGACGACGCATGAGATGATGCATGAGACGATGCATTGTATAGACTTAGCGATGCAATGTTCACACTCACTTAGATGCTGAGTGAGACGCTGGACAATGTACAGACTTTACTTCGTGCAAGCTACAGGACAATGTATGGACTTTGAAAGACGATGCATGCATTAGCCAATGATGTACAGACTTTGCCAATGTACAGACTTTGCCAGGCTTACGCATGGACTAAGTCTGTATAGACTTGCTTATCTGATGCATGCAGCAATGTACAGATTTGACCGATGTAATGTATAGACTTGATCTCAAGGAATGCACTCGCTGTACAGACTTTGCATAAGCGATGTATAGAATTGGTGTTCTGAAAGTAGGTAAAGAAAAGGAATGTATAGACTTGGAGATGCTGAATGAACAACGTATAGACTTTAATGATCCATGCACAAGACGCAACAAAACTTTGTACATACTTTATGTTTATGCAGCATGACTCTGTACAGACTTAATAATGTGCAGACATTATATATGCATGAAGAGTATTGGCTGTGGCTGTGGCTGTATAGACTGGATCGAATGAATCAGCCTGAGCTTGTACAGACTAGCCACTAAGGAAGCCACTAAGGAATGTGCAGACATGCACACATGCTCAATGAATGCACCGATGCAGTGAATGCAGATAACAAGTGTATAGACTTGAGAATGCACGAGAGACATGAAATGCATTGGCTTATCACATGCACCAACATTTCTATATAGGAAATAGCATATGCACAGATCTAAGAGTAGACAGAGCATTACCTGATCGGACTGTGCACTGATCTTACCTGTCACTGGTTGACTTTTTACTTGAATTGACTTCATGACCTGTGAGTCATTCTTAAACCTGTTCTGACAGTTTCTCATAATACATCTAGATTATATCATCAAGGATGAACATGTAAACATAATGAGACATAATATTTGTCAACATCAAAACTCCATAACCACAGGGGACACAACAATCTCCCCCTTTTTGATGATGGCAACACTATGAGTCTCATGAATGAAAGAAATGGAATATTCAGACTAGACTCATCAAAGTATTCTCCCCCTTTGACTTCATCAAAAAAAGAACAATACTTTGATAATCTAGTGATGTCATATGAGACACCCAAAATAGTTCAGTAGATGAGGGCAACACAATATCAGAAGCAATTAAAACAATTCTCCCCCTTAGACAAACGGCTTATGCAGACATGCATATGCAACAAATACTCCCCATTTGACATGGCAGAAGGTAGAGAGCTAATGCAGACAAACAACATAATCAGACACACTTGCACATTGTCTCCTTTTGCATATAGTCTCTCAAACAGACCAGAGAATTCTTCCCTTATGATCCATGATGTAAGAATTCTGATAGTACAAGGATGAACTCTGGTTATCCAAAGGCTGCAAGTTAACAGGTTATACTGAGAGTTGTGCCTCACATAAATGAGAACCAATGTCAATCAAAGCACAGTGATAGAGAGCAATAGGATGAACAGATTCAACAAATAGTGAAAATTGAGATATATAACTTTTCAGCATGATACCAACTTCATAAAAATAGGATTTAAGTTTTAAATTCCTCCATTATAAAAGCTTATGAATCCTTGATTGTCAGATATGGTTTAAGAATGATGTAAACCGAGTTTTTTTATAAAAGAAATTGTACTCATACCTGAACCAACTCTTAATAAAAAGGAACTACAAGCTCATATAAAATTCTAGTTCAACCAACTTCCATCTTACTTAGTTTACTTTCCATGACTGTTTTAAGAGATACATAAGTGAATGCATCTGAATTTTAATTGTTCTTTCAGAATTTGATTTACACTTGTTCATATTTTTCCCTTTTTTTAATGAACAATTTTGGTTTATCAACACCTTTTGACGTGGGGAGACACCTTGATCAGATGCCAGAATCCCCAGTTACTCAGTGTGACAACCGTATTGCTTCTCCCATTTTAGAGAACAGAGGTAGCATTAAAAGTATCTTTGGCATGAGGATACACCTTAATCAGAGGCCAGAATCCCCAGTTACTCAATACAACTATGCCATTGCTCTGCCATATTCTCACAGTAGTTTCCAATCATCTCTTTAAACAGAGTTAACCATGGTACTTCATGACACAATCCTTTGGACATGTTTCTCAGTAACCACAGTCATTGCTCTGTCCATCCTTTTTTTCAGAATGGATTCAGACAAGTTAGGTGTTTAAGAACAACTACATACACTATATATCTCAGTCAACGTAGACATTGATATTAACTTTTCAGATTTCAGAAAGTCTTACATGAATTTACATGAAGTAGACAGTTAAAGTTTATTAAGAGGTTGAATCAGATATTTTCAAGTTCTTTGAGTCCAAACAAGAGTGCATAAGACTTAAACCAATTCGTGTTAACAAATGTTCTTAAGCTTGTATAATGGAAGGTTCCTCATTAAAGATATTTTAACTTTTATGAAGTAGTATTCATGCTGAAGGTTTACTTCATATCTCGGCTCAGTAATTCAAGTGAGCTGACTGAAATTTCAACAAACAGCATGGATTCTGAAAAATTGCAGCAGGGAGACTGCTGTTGAGCAAAGTAGTTTAGAGTTGACTGGATAGAGGTGAAGCTCTCCTTCAGCAAATTTAGGAGAGGCAGACAGGCAAGGTATAAATTTAGATTATGAATATTTCAGAAGCAGTCAAGAGATTAAGCATGCTCCCCCTGTCTATATGCAGTGAGTCACTTCCTCCCCTTTTTTGAGTTTTCAAAAAGTGATATGCAATGCATTGACTCCCCTGACAATATGCATTCAATCAATCTTTTTTTTGGCATTTTTAATGAAATGAAATGTAATGCAATTAACTACATGTATGCAAAGACATGCAGAGACTCAACAAACTCCCCCTGAATACATGCAATGTTTGCAATGTTAGCTGAACATATGATTTTGAGACTCAAGCTCATTCAGACTACCATGTTAAGTGATATGACACATGGTACTAGGCGGAGAATTTGGTCTAAAGGACCATCTCACACATAGTAAGAACCATCAGACAGATTTCACCTGCCTTTTAGTAGCTTACCATTTGATATACCATGGTGGTCATGCATGATAATGCAATACCAACAGTCCTAAGTGCATCAGATTTTTCAATGACTGCATATGCAAATTCAGACAATCATTAAAACGCAAATCATGTGAAATTCAGATGTTTGCAGTGAATTCTTAATCAGGCAATGTCCATCAACAGAGTTAAGTGCAAAACATAAACTTCAGATGAGGAGAGTTCAGAGAATTCAAATTTGACAATGCAGATGATGAATGAATATGCAAAAATAGATCTAACATGCTATGCAGTAAATCTAAGAACAGGAAGTGCAAGGAATTTACCTGAAAGGTTCAGAAAGGGATTTTCTTTTGAGTGCCTTGGTTTATTCCCCAACTTATTTTCAATCCAAGGCACACCTGCAAAACAAGGTTTATTTTGTACAAACAGGTACCCAAGCAGTCTTGGGTCCTGAAATGACAGTGATGCCTTTGAATAGCATTCTCAAGCTTTTCTGGGCAAATAGATCATCAGTTTTCATTACCGAACAATTATTCATAGAATGCCCAAAGCCACCACAATAACGACATGAAACAACATGTTTTGTGTTCTTGATGTGCACATTAGTATAATCATGAAACCTATGTGCACGTGAATGAAATTCTCTGATGTTTACATGAGCATTTCTTCTTCTATTTTTAGTTTGCCAACAATCTCTAGCTCTGTGGCCTAACTTACCACACTTAAAACATGCAAGAGTTTTCCTTTCAGAAACAAATCCATTTGTACCAGAAGTGTTTCTATTGACAGGGAATTTAACAGATTCATAGTTAGACTTCCTTCCCTGAGCATGCCAACATTGCCTAGTTGTATGGCCGGACTTACCACACTTATTGCAATAAGGTCTCCTTGGAGCATTTCTAGGAACAATGTTCCTCCTAAATGACTTACTCTTATTATCTTTCAGAAACCAACAGTCATGCATTGCATGACCGGATCTACCACAGTGGAGACATTTAAGTTGCCTTTTGTGAGTAAACTGATTCTTGAATGACTTTTTAGTCATGTGCACATGTGTATTTCTGGAATTTCTTGTTTACTTCATTCCTAAATGAAAATTCGATTCATCAGATTCCAGGAGATAACAGTTATGCATCACATGACCAATTTTTCCACAATAATGGCATGAAATTATCTTTGCATGACTGTGTATGGGTGCATGCAACTTGTGTGCAGTACTCATAGCATCAGCAGAAATACTTTTGGTCTTTCCATGTGAGACTTTTTTCTTTCCCAATTTCTGAGTTTGTTCAGTAGTTTCGGGACTGACAGTGGGTTTTTGGTTCCTCTGAGCCTTGAATTGAAAGATAGGTGTACTAGCTGTGCTAGTCGGCTCAGAACACATAAATGAAGTGTGAAGCTTATTGTCAAAACTCTTTTTATTAACAAAATTAAAACCCAGCCCCTCTTTCTGAAAGTTTACTTTCATTCCCAGCAGCTTGTCTAGGTTACCTTTTCCCTCCACAAATTTTGATAGAGAATTGTTCAGATCATTTATTTCAGACTGAAGGGAAGAGATCTGATATTCATAGTTGACTATATCTTCTTCACAGACCAGAATTTGTTGATGCATCATATCATTCAAATTTTTAAGGGTTTCAATTTCTTGTTTCAGTTTGAGCTCATTTTGATTTTCATCAACAACAGATTTTCCTTTTTCTAAGATAAGAAGTCTTTTCGACATAACAGTATTCAACTATTTCAATTCCTCATTTTCCTTTCTCAATTTCTCAGTTTCTACCTTCAAACCAGTGTTCTCCTGCTCAAGTTTATCATCATCAAACAATACATCAGTTAGGAAACTCTGGTTTTCTGGTTCATAGTTTTCAAGGTTTTCCTGAAACTTTAAATTCACAGCACTAACAGCCTCAAACTTTTCATTGATCAATCTATTTTCACTTTCAAGATTGATTAATCTTTCTTCAGATTCCTGACATTGTTTTCTGAGTTTTTCGTTTTCAAATTTGACATGATCATGTTCAGATTGGATTTCATCTAGTTTCGACAGTTATCTTCTGAATATTTCATTTTTAGTTTTCAGAATTTCAAGATTTTTACCTCAAGAGATAGGATCCCCTAGATTTTTTAGCTTCTTTATCAGACTTTTATTCTTCTTCTCTAGTTTTTCATAGGAGTGTAACATATTGGCATAGGCATCTTCCCAGTCATGTAAAGTGTAACTAGAGAAATGATTGATTACCTCTTCAGCATCTTCGAATTCATCTTGATCACTGCTATGGTTGCTCTTGTTAGCCATCATGCAGCTGTCCTCATTTATCCTGTGAGCTAGCTCCAGCGTATTCAGGATGTCTTTAGCGGACCTGCAATCATGAAGGCAAGAATGTAAGGCTTTGTCAGTAGCTGCTTTCATCAGATTCCAAGCTTTCTGATTTTCTCCATCCTTTGATCTGTGACTATCGGTCCATTTGGACACTTTCTTTGGTAGTCTGTGAGGACCTTGTGACATTAACTTCCACAGATCATGATTAACTGATATAACATATTTGCGCAGACTGACAAGCCACACATTAAAATTAGAGCTGTTGAAAACCGGTGGATCACCCATGGAAACAGATCAGATTGATGCAACTGGAATAATGATGCACGAAATGCGAGATAGCACCGAAGACTGCAGGAACGAATCTGCTGGTCGCTGGACCTTCTATGCAGACACCCGCTCTGATACCAAATGATAGGATCAGTGCGATGGATACAGAGGGGGGGTGAATGTATCCCTCTTCAAAAATGCCCAGATTAAAACCAATTAGAGACAATTAGATAGAAATCAACTGAACTGCTCTCTTATCACAACCGTGGACAGAGAAGCTCAGACTCACAAATGAGTTCTAATTATTCTGAGCGAAAGAACAAACACTTTCACAATCATATAAGCTCCCAAGGAAATCACAACAAATCAACCATGCCTAACCTGTGAAGAGGAGATAGAAGAGAAGGAGCAAACGCATAAGCCAAACCACGGCACAGATAATTTTTTAGGTGGTTCGGTCCACAAACCTACATCCACCCCTCACTCCAAATCGGAGTGAGGCTTCCACTAGCTAACGCTAGAACTGCAGACTCAGTCTGCATCAGGTGCTGCCTAACTGCTTGACCAGGGGAACAACCTCCCCTCTTCCTCCAGACCGGAGGGAACCCACTAGTGACTACCCGTCACTAGCAACCATAGACGAAGTCTCTCTTCCTCCACCCAGGAGGGAAACCACAGGTAGCAACCACTACCTGCAAACCCAGAGTCAGAGACTCCCTTCCTCTGAGACCAGAGGGAACCTACAAGTGACACACCGTCACTTGCAACCGGAGATTAAAATCTCCCTTCCTCCAAACCGGAGGGGAACCCAGAGACCCAAGTCTCTCTTCCTCTGAAACCCAGAGGGAAACCGCTAGCGACACCAGTCACTAGCAACCGGAGACTCCAAGTCTCCCTTCTCCTGAATCAACAGGAGGAACCCCGATCTCCAACAAGAGAATCAGAAGAACAAAGCCAAGGAAGTGTAAAAGAAAAACAATAAATGAAAATCAGCAATCGAAAAGCTGGAAATGAAATCACAATGTGGCTCTCGCAGGAGCTGACTGGCCTGGATTTGATCCACGATCCAGTATGAACTAATCTTCAGATGAAACTTCTTTTCTCTCCTCGAGCTCTCTATCTTTCTCTTTCTATCTTCCTCTTCTTTCTTCTTCTCTCTACTTCTCCTTTTCTTTCTCTCGTTTTTCTTGACACTGGATCGTGAAGACTCTCACTATCTCTTCTTTTCTCTTCTATTTCTTCTTTTGCTACTCTCTGCCTTTCAGCCGCTCTCTTCTTCTGGTTCTTCTGCTCTCTGCCTCTCTGCTTCGATCACTTTCTGCTCTCAGCACTATCTGTCTTCTTCTGATGGAGGAGTCTTCCATTTATAGCGGTAGCAGCTAGCGCATGTGTAGGGCTTGTGCCCACAAGCCCCCTTTATCTAGAGAACACCTCAGATCACGTGCCAGGTGCCAACCTCGGATCACGTGCCACTCATCAGCTTGAATCATCCTGAACGAAGAGAAGAAAGGGATGCATCGAGTTAGTTCAGGATTTGAACTAAGCGCGTACAGACATGATGCAGCATATAGGCAAGTATGTATATTGACGATGAGTGTTCAGGCATGCTGTCAAGCCATGTATAGACTTGATGAGAAGGATGCATGAACAAGCCATAGTGAATGTATAGACTTGATACCAAAGTATGCACGACGTAAAATGATGTACAGACTATGTGAATGCATGAAGAGCATGGGCTGTACATACTTAATAGCCTGTAACTGTGTACAGGCTTGACCGATGCATAGGCAGTAGAGAATGTACAGACTTTGACGTTTACGTGCGTGAGAAAACAAAGTACAGACTTGCTGTAATGAACAATGCCCAAATGCAGTGTATGGACTTAGCATGAATGCGAGAAGACGCTAAGTGAGACAGATGTATAGACTTTGATGTATGCAGCGATAATGATGTGCAGACTTGAATGCGTGCATGAGAAAACAATGTACAGACTTGAATACTCCATGCACAAAGACGCTGAGTGAGACGCTAAGTGAGATGGATGTATATACTTTAGTGTATGCATTCTAGGCAAATGCTGTACAGACTTTGGAAGTGATGCATGAACAAGCGACGATGTGTAGACTTGACCAATGTACAGACTTGATGTTCAGACTTTATGTGTGTGTGTGAGACAATGTATAGACTTTGGTTCGTGCAACACATAGGCTGCAATGTATAGACTTTGAGGCATGTGAACACGGCGCTGTACAGACTTATGCATTCATGGTTGCACTGACTAAGCCACGAGCCAAGTGGCGATGTATAGACTTGTGTTATGCACCCAGACAATGTATAGACTTGCACATAGAGACGCTGCATGAGACGATGCACGAGACGATGCAATGTATAGACTTGGTCTTACAATGCATAGACTTGAAAGATGATGCATGAGACGATGCATTGTATAGACTTAGCGATGCAATGTTCACACTCACTTAGACGCTGAGTGAGACGCTGGACAATATACAGAGTTTACTTCATGCAAGCTACAAGACAATGTATGGACTTTGAAAGATGATGCATGCATTAGCCAACGATGTACAGACTTTGCCAACGTACAAACTTTGCTAGGCTTACGCATGGACTAAGTCTGTATAGACTTGCTTATCTGACGCATTCAGCAATGTACAGATTTGACCGATGCAATGTATAGACTTGATCTCAAGGAATGCACTGGCTGTACAGACTTTGCATAAGCGATGTATAGACTTTGTGTTCTGAAAGTAGGTAAAGAAAAGGAATGTATAGATTTGGAGATGCCGAATGAACAACGTATAGACTTTAATGATCCATTCACAAGACGCAGCAAGACTCTGTACAGACTTTATGTTTATGCAGCATGACTCTGTACAGACTTAATAACGTGCAGACATTATATATGCATGAAGAGTACTGGCTGTGGCTGTATAGACTTGATCTAATGAATCAACCTGAGGTTGTACAGACTAGCCACTAAGGAAGCCACTAAGGAATGTGCAGACATGCTCACATGCTCAATGAATGCACCGATGCAGTGAATGCAGATAACAAGTGTATAGACTTGAGAATGCACGAGAGACATGAAATGCATTGGCTTATCACATGCACCAACATTTCTGTATAGGAAATAGCATATGCACAGATCTAAGAGTAGACAGAGCATTACCTGATCGGACTGTGCACTGATCTTACCTGTCACTGGTTGACTTTTGACTTGAATTGACTTCATGACCTGTGAGTCATTCTTAAACCTGTTCTGACAGTTTCTCATAATACATCTGGATTATGTCATCAAGGATGAACATGTAAACATAATGAGACATAATATTTGTCATCATCAAAACTCCAGAACCACAGGGGACACAACATGTTCCACGTGGCAGCAACTTAAAGGATCTTCACCTCTTCATCCGACACATGGCCAAGCTTTTTCCAAAAGACTTGGGCGAGAGTGTTTGTTCAAAACCCCTAAATCAAATTTTATGGGGACCACAAGAACTCTTGTTCGTGAGGATAAATAGAGGCCAGAACTCAAGCGGTAAGAAGAGAGAGAAGCTCGGCATCTGCATCTGAAAAAAAAATTGAGAGAGGAACCAGAGAAAAGAGAAAGGGAGAGATCGAAGAGAGAAGGAGAAGCTTGGGAAGTGTGTGAGAGCCACTGTGAGTCTGAAAAGTTTAAGTGCAGAGAAGAGAGATCGAAAGCAGAGTATCGGAAGTGGAAGAGAAATTCTGAGAGAAGAAAGAGCCTGCAAAGAGTCTGAGTTGGTCTCGACATCTGGATCAGATCCAGAGTCGAATTGCTCTAGAAAAGAGCTACAACAGTTTTGTTTTTACTATTTTCTTTGTTTCATTTTTGAATTGTTTCTCAATCGTCTATAAGCTGTGTAATCAGCTGTTCAAGCTGTGAGGCTGCGGCGAGGGGTGATCCTTAGACAGCAAGCTATGAAGCTCAGCGGTTTCTAAGTTGTGTGTTTAGTGGAAACCTCACTCGATCGAGTGAGGGGTGGATGTAGATCTCAGGATTGAGATCGAACCACCTTAAAATTACTTTACATTGTGTGTGTGATTGTTTGGCTCTTCATTGATTCTTCTAGATGTATGGCTAGGACCGGTCTTGTCTGGAATGTGATATTTATGATATTTTCATTCATATAATGTGCATGAGTCATCAACCAAAGAGTATATAGAAAGGCTTGGCTGGAAAGATAGGTTAAGCCTATCCGGAATGCCACACCTTGTGTGAGGAGATCTTGGATTAAACCTCCGCCCAGTACTAAACATGGTTGCTATTTTTCATCTATAATTATGTGTGATAATTCATCTAGCATTGTTGTTAGCCTGAATTCGATATACTCTCTATCAATTCAGTTTCAATTGATTACTCGTTTCACAGTAGGTTTTTCATTCCGCATTTATTCACTGCTATAGAATATAAATTTGGGGTAGATCTATTCACCCCCCCTCTAGATCTATAGTTCATCAATTCTCGTCACGTGGTATCAGAGCCTAACTTTCCATAAGGGCTTAACATCCCGGAGAGATCTCAGAAAATAGATGCTAGAGGTCTTACGGCTGAGGGTCTTTCCGTGAGTAAGCCACCGTTCTTCGATGGAACTAACTATGCATATTGGAAGAATCGAATGCAGGTCTTTGACTTTGCATATTGCCAGAAATTTCATTCTACAGCATAAAAGAGTTATCATTGGAGATGGAACTTCAACTAATTTTTGGTATGATATCTGGCTAGGTAACCAACCTTTGGCTTCTTATGTACCTGTTAAAGTTATTCCCAACAAAAAGGCCTCAGTCAGTGACTGTATTATGCAGCTGACCATTGAAGATAATCATTTAATTGACATCTTTTTACCAGGCGACATCACCAAGGCTATCAAGATTACCAACTTATCTCAATATGCTGACAAGGAGGTATGGGGCCTGTCCTCCTCTGGTGAATGTGTGGTTTCCTCAATTTATAAACATGCTTGCAACACCAACCAAACACACTCACCTCTGCCCTGGGTGCACCTCTGGTCCAAATGGCTGCCCACTATGATTTTTGTGCTATTGTGGAAAATTGTCAATAACTGCCTTCCCACATACTTAAATATCCAGGCTCTAGGCATTCAGCTTTGTTCTATCTGCTACTACTGTAAACAGTCCCAAGAGGAAACAACTAACCACCTATTCATTACTAGTGAATATGCTGCCTTCATTTGGTCTTCTCTTCAAACCTCAGGACTGCAGGCTGATGGTAACTCCGCCAGAACCCAGATTCTTAATTCGGTTTCACACATCAAACAAAAATCCATGTATGTCCTTTTCTCCTTGGTTGCTATTGGCTACGGTATGTGGGAGCTGTGGCCTGCAAGGAACATGGCAAAATATGAAGGCAAGTATATCTCCAAGCAAAGTTTGTTGCATAAAATTGTAGCCCAGGCTAAGCAGATTTGTGATATTTCTGAATTAAGAGAGGACAATTTCAACATGAGAAAAATCCTAGCACATTTTGGAATCAAGGCTGACAGTAAAAGAAATCCTCAAGTTAAAGTAGTTAAATGGTTATGCCCTCTGTGGCCATTACTTAAACTGAACACTGATGGTGCTTGCAAACTATCAGGCATTTCTGGTGGGGGTGGAATCATTAGAGATTCCAAAGGAAATGTTCTTCTTGCCTTCTCTCATTTTTATGGTCCTTGCAATAGCATCATTGCTGAAGCCAGAGCTCTACTCGATGGAATCAAATACCTTCATATTGTCAATAGTCAACCGGCATTGATAGAATGTGATTCAAAAGTTCTTGTGCAGATCATCAATAAACAGGTCCATTGTCCATGGGCAATACTTACTTATGTTAGAGAAATCTGGGCAATTCTTTCACAATGGGATTCCATTAATCACATGTATAGAGAAGCCAATATTGTTGCTGATTTATTAGCCTCCTTAGCGTGCACCAATAAATGTAATTTTTTCTATTCTTTTCATGAGCTTCCCATGAACATTAAGGGTGCATCTCGGTTGGATAAGCTAGGTATGCCTAGTGTCCGTCTCATGTAATCTTTTCCTTTTGCTCTTTTCAATAATATTTACCTCCTAGTGGTATGATGGTAAAGTGCATCCCTTCCTAAGGGGTACATTTTCCAATTTACCCCTAGGCAGGGTTTTATAAGAAAAAGAATGCAGGTCTTCCTACGAGCTAAAGACCATGAGATCTATAAGGTGGCCAGCCGAGGTCCATTTGAGCTTCCCGAAGATGAAGATGTCTGGACTCGGGAGCAGATTTGAAGATCAACTCTAAACTGGAGTGATGTCAATGCTATGCAGTGTGCTCTACATCCCACTGAGTTTTCGAGAGTGTCCTTCTGCTCCGCAGCAAAGGAAATGTGGGACAAGTTGGTGGTAATATATGAGGGAACATCTCAGGTAAGAGAAACCAAAGCGAATATGATAATCTTTGAGTATGAAGCATTTAAGATAAAATCTTATGAAACAATATCTGAGATGTATGCTAGGTTAATGGCACTTATTAATAGTTTGAGAAGTTTAGGCAAGATATATAGTGAGTATGAGCAGGTCAGGAAGATTCTTCGATCCTTGACACAGATCTGACATACGAAGGCCACTGTAGTGAAGGAGTCCAGGAACCTGGCGACTACTACTGTCGACGAACTCATCGATTCTCTTATGACATATGAACTGAATCTCAAGAGGGTCGATGATTCTGAGAAGAAGAAAAGGCCTCTTGTAGTTAAGGTAAATTCTAGTAGCAAAGGGTCTTCGAGTAAGCATATCTCTTCTTCTTTTGAAGAAGACTCAGGTGAGTTCGCAATGCTAACCCGAAAGTTTAAGAAATTTTTGAGAAAAGAAGGTAAAGGTTTCAGAAGAAAATATTACTCAGGGAAAAGACAGTCAAGACATAAATCTGAAATGCCAAAAAGACTGACGGAATTGTATGTTACAATTTCAGGAAGTTAGGACATCTGAAGGCAGACTGTCTTGAGTTGCAAAAAGAGAACTAGCCCAGGTGGAAGAACAAGAAAGTCAAGGCAATGATAAGCACCTGGAGCGACGAAAAAGAAGACAGTCAGAGCAGCTCATCTGACAGTGAAGGCAATGACAGACTGTGCCTGATGCCAAGAAGAGAAGAAGAAGAAAAGGAAGATGATGAGGTAACTTCTCCTTTCGAGAATTATACTTATAGTGATTGGGAAGAAGCATATGCTAAAATTCTAGATAAATATGATGACATTCGTAGGGATAATAGACACTTGAAAAAGAAGATAAACTCCCTTGTTAATGATACTTCTGAAAGTGATAGGATTGCATGCTTAGAGACAAAAAAATACGGATTTAAAGAATTCTCTTGCTGAAACAGAAGAATACAAATCTATCATAAAAGTAGTGAGATGTGAAAATGAAAATATGAAAAATGTGATAGATGAACTTAAAATCAGAATGCATAAATTTGAAGAAGAAATAAAAATAGCAAATAAAAAATATGAGGCTGTAAAAAGTGTGAATGAAGAATTGAAGAAAACAATTGATAACTTGGAAAAAGAAAACAATGACAAACAGAACTCCCTTGAGGGTATGACTCAAGGGACAAAAAATTTGAATGCAATTCTGGGAGCTAAAGTTAATTTAGAAGAGAAGGATTGGGTTTTAACACAACTAATAAGAAATAATTTGATGTCAAAACCATTTCATTTGTTGCTGAGAAAGGAACATCCAAATTCAATCCCTTGATAAGAATGAATTGTGAAGAAACCAGCAATAAAATTTTGTGAAAAATAATAAATAAAATAATGTCAGTGCCAAGGACAATGGCAAAGGGAAAGTGGACATGCCTAGAGAAACCAACACACTCACCACTGTACCTAAGCCTAAAGGTCAGGTTAGGGGTCAACCATTTAGAACCTAAGTCCAAGGAAGCCCCAACACCAAAGTAACCCAGTCACAATAGAAAGGTTGATGCAACAACCAACCTGCACCGAAGCACATCTCATCTGGGTTCAAGCCCTTTAAAAGCCAGGGTCTGAGCAAGAAGAGTTCAAGTCAAAGCTACTACTCTTATCATAACTCTGGTAGGACAGGTCGAGGTAGCCGTTATGTAAGGTTGATGCAACAGAGCATTCAAAAATCTCATCCTTATCAGGTGCATCGACGCTACTCTTGGAGTACCTCTGCACAGCCTAGGTTTAGGACATCTATAAATCAGAACTCATATAGCTCTGTCCACCCAAAGTTTATTCAACCTAAGGTCACTAGTGCACACACTCATTCCAATGCTCATTGGACCAATGATTGGCACAAAAATTCTCACATTTTTAAAAATCAGAATGCTACACCAGAGAATAAGTCAACAAAAACTCGTAATGTATATTGCAAACAGAACAATAAAAAATCCACTAAACAAGCACAATCACATAAATAAATGTGGATTCCCAAACAATTGTTGTCTTGCTTGCATGATTTAACAACTATTATGGGGCCCAAGCAGTTTCCAAAATTTTCTACTTGATCATGTTTACAGGTATGCCTGGTAGGCAACCACAATAGGTGGTATCTTGATAGTGGCTGCTCCAGGCACATGACTGGGGACAAAGGAAAGTTTTGTTTGCTGGTACAAAAAGATGCTGGTCATGTTACCTTTGGGGGTAATTGATGGGGCATCAAAGGCGATTTCCATACACGGGTGAAGTGTATTTGTGTGTTATGACTTGTATGAAGTTGTAATTGTGTAATTTCTTTCTTTTGGGCTCCTTGTAAGGCTTATATCAAGCCAATGGGCCATTTGTTATGTCAAGTCCAAGGTTAGATTGCCATTAGTAGAGTCCATTAGAAAGCCTAGTTCATATTGGACCAAATGCTACCCTTATGGACCATATTAGTCATTTATGGCCCAATTGGGCCACTCCCTCTCATGGACCACCAAGACTTGGAAGGCCCAAGTCTAGACATGAGTTAGTGGATTGGGTTGGCTTGCCTTGGACCAGCCTAGGCCCAAGAGAGGCCCATGAATGGGGCGCCCCCTCTTTTGGCCATATTAGGCTTGGTAGGTGGTGTTTGAATAGCTTTAGTCCAAGGTTGAATAAGCATGGTCAAATTAGATTAAACTAATGTATTAAATGTGTGATTCACATTGTATCCCAGCCCTTCAATCCAAACCCCTAGATCCAAGGGTTGAGGTTGAGTTTGGTTGGCATCCTATATAAGGTTGTATTTTTCATATTGAAGGAATTAATGAAGAGAAAATAGGCATTTGCCCCCAAGTGAGATTTGCGCCCCTCCCCTCTCTCTCCCTGGTTCCTCCACCCCCTCTCCCCTTTCTAGAGTGTAATCCCTTCCCCCTTGATCCCCTCCAGCATCTGAAGCAACTCCGGTGATCGCCGCCGCCATCGTCTCGCCGCCGACGCGTCGTTACCAACGGTTTCGGTGTTCTGTCCACTCAGGATAGATCCTTCTTCTCTGAGTTCCTGCTATCACTCCCTTCATCTTCTGAAGCTCAAAATTTAAGGGTTGGTTCCCCTCTAGAATCCTTATCCCCACAAAAAAAATCACGTCAAAATTCATCCTTTAGCTATGTTTTGATTTTCGTCCAAGTCCAAGTTCCAGATCTGTCCTGGTTCTGTTTACTGTTCATCAGCTCTGAGTTTACCCCATTCGAACCACCTTTTAATTTTTTTTGGGTCGGCCAAATTTACTGAGAGCTCTGTCCACATCCCTCTACCACCATAAATTTTCTTAATTTTTAGTTCACCCTCCAAGTATTTTACAAATTTCGTCCAAGCTCCCAAGAACAGTCTGCCCACAGTTTCCCAGATCCGACCCAGGTCTAGTACAAAAATCCCATAAAATCCATTTCTTCTCCACTCAAAAAACCAAAAAGAGTCCCGGATTCCTCTCTCAGAGACCTTCAACTTTTCTGAAGAAATCATTGCCAGATTCAGAAGTCTTCTCCCCGGTCAACGTCGATCTTCAGAGAAGATAGATCCTGCCCCAGCAGTTCTGGCCCGAATTCAGAAAGATTGTAAATTCAACAATCAGAAATACAGATCTGATTATTTTTTCTTAAGACCCCTACATCGAAGTATTTTGAGTCCTCTTTCCAACGGCTCTAAATTCGTCGCGTTCTGACGACGGGGCTGATCGCAGCAGCAGTTTCCTCCAAGTCGCGCGCCTGCAAACAGAAGTTCAGGTTTGTGGCCGAGTTCCCCGCGAGCGTCGTCCGAGGGCCGCCCGGCGTCCGGTGGTCGTTCCAGCAGCTCGCCATCCCAGGGGAACGCTTCCCAAGTGTCTCCATAACAGAGGAGTCATCAGGCCCCACACGACCCCTCCGGTCAGCACGTGGGCCCCCACTAACACGAGTACGCGTGAAGCCGAAGCATCACTCGGAACCGCCCGTCAACCCGAAACTGGTCCTCCCGGATCCGCTTGTGTCGCCCTTTACCTCCCTGCGTGGAGTGGGCTTAGTTGCATTGCTGTAACCATAATGTATTAAGTTCCCGGGGGTACGAGTTCCGGCCGGGTCCCATCTTCACCACGCCGAGAGCGTGGAGGTATCGCCTTCACCCTTACACTTGGCATTAGTTCAATTCTTTATATGCTTTATATGCCGCTGCTAGAGAGCATGTGTAGGGATACCTAGCCCGCTTTCAATTTATAATATCACTGCTGCAAGAGAGAGCGAAGCCGTCCCGTGACCCGATCCGGGCACAAGTGAGAGCCGACCACCCTAGCTCCCAGCCGGTTTCTCAACCGCGCACATCCGACGCTTCCCTCGTTAAGAGACGATCGCGAGCCTGTCGTGTCCGTGGTCCCGTCCCGCATCAATTTGGTATCAGAGCGAGTTGAGTCTAGGGTGTCTAAAGTCAAAAAAAAAAAAGAAGAGTGTCATTTACGTCTAGTCATTAGTCGGTTTAAGTCGAGTCTAGGATGATCATATTTTCAAAACAACAAAAAGAGTCGTTTTTGGGTCGCATACATCCCTTTACTCGGTATATCAAAAGGTGTTGTCCGAACGTTAGGCTACGCCTATCGGGAAGGCCGCACATTTGCGCGAGTGATCTTCGGATCAATTACCTCCGCCACGTACCGAGTCTTGGTTTACATCTAGGGTCCTTAGTGTGCATGCATTCCAACTTTGCATTACTTAGGGTCGTGTCTACTGTCTTGCCCAAATGGCCTTGCATATCCATTCCTAGGGATCCATTCCCGTATTTTGGCAACTATGGCCAACCCATGTCGACCCGTCCAAGGTGATAGGTCCGTGTCCGAGTACCTTCGGGCATATCATAAGTATTGGTTGGAACATGGCTTGGGAGAGGAGAGCAACACGGCCGCATTTCAATTCCGGAGAGGTTTGCGCCTTCACTTCCAATTGGAATGTCTTATCCGCAATGCATTCTCTCTAGTGGAATCCTATATGGTCGCTCTAGTGGTCGAACCATTTGAGTCACACTTCTCTCGGTATGGTGGCTTTAGACAAGCATCTACCTCCCAGCCGCCTACACCATGGCCTTCACCACTCGAGAGAGTTCCAATGTCATCCATCTCTATTTCCGAATTTGATTCGGAATCCTCTCATTTGGAACCACCAAGGCCCGAGCCACCCGTATTTCTAACGGGTACGCTTTTCATAGCCGAGCCACTTCTTAGTTGGCTCAAGGATGGCTTGGTACCACATCCCATCCCATCAATGGACCCCACACTACCACTAGTGTCAAGCAACTCATTTCATACCACCTTCCGGTCTCGTCACCATGTGGACACATTGGACGACCTTCTTAAAGGGTTAGACCGGCAGTTGACCTTTACACATTTATTGGCCCGAGGCTTCGACCAACCCGCTAGTCTTAGCTTCACCCATCCGGCCTATGGGTCCATTACCTCCGAGTGCACCGTGGGTTGTGTCACCACGGAGATTCTTCTACTCCTCCCGATGTAGGCCGAGTCCGACTTCATTTCCTTTTGCCCGAGGGAGGAAGTTTGTTTTC
Organism: Amorphophallus konjac; assembly: GCA_022559845.1. Classification (NCBI taxonomy): domain Eukaryota; kingdom Viridiplantae; phylum Streptophyta; class Magnoliopsida; order Alismatales; family Araceae; genus Amorphophallus; species Amorphophallus konjac. The sequence goes on along the minus strand of CM040125.1, from coordinate 289,010,217 downwards.
TTCACATGACCATCGTCCCGTTCACTATGGCGGATGAAGGTGACCATTCACACCTTCAAGAATTTCACGATTGGGACCGTGTCATGGAGGAACCCATCTCCCGGGGTCATACCTTCTTTGACCCTTTTGACCCCTCCACTAGTGAAGCTCCCGAGCTATCACATTCCCTCCACCTCTTCCAAGGAGTTCACTATTCCACCCATACCCCTCGGTCTATTTGGCAAGCCGTCTCTACATCTAGGGATGATGACGAGGGTAGTTTTGGATCTCCTACCCCTTCTTCACCCAAATCCCATCGGTCACCAATGCATGAGTGGTACATCTTAGGGTGTCTAGGAGTCCTCCCTTCCATCCACCATCGTGTACATCTATTATATGCATGGCACATATTCGGGTGTCCTGGTCCGCCTTCACCCATGTACGGGTCGGACTAACATTAGGTGTGTCTAGGGTCATATATGAGTCGGTGTGTTTTCTTTATGTGGTTTGTTTGTGTGGTGATTTTGAGTCGATTGTTTGCGTGGTTTGCATTCGTGTGTCTGTGCATGGTGAGTCTGCATGTGTCTTGTGCAAGCTCGTTGTCGGTCTCTTACGAGTAAGAGGCGAGTGGACTCACTTGATGAGTATGGGATCGATTTTACTTCTATACCCGGATCAGTCACCTATAGGGACTCAGCGGTGATTCCTAGTGAGTCTTCGAGCTGTCTCCTTCCTTTGAGAGTGCCCCTTCGGAGTGACCACCTTTAGCCATAGCAGTGCGCATATCGAGTATATATGGAATGAGCAGGTGCCGATCACTTGGAGTGGAGCATACCTGTGCTACTTAGCACGGTGACGGATCCGCCGGAGGACCGGAGCAGCCATACCCCTACTCGACGGGGTCGAGTTCCTCCCACCCGGGGAGAATTGATGGGGCATCAAAGGCGATTTCCATACACGGGTGAAGTGTATTTGTGTGTTATGACTTGTATGAAGTTGTAATTGTGTAATTTCTTTCTTTTGGGCTCCTTGTAAGGCTTATATCAAGCCAATGTGCCATTTGTTATGTCAAGTCCAAGGTTAGATTGCCATTAGTAGAGTCCATTAGAAAGCCTAGTTCATATTGGACCAAATGCTACCCTTATGGACCATATTAGTCATTTATGGCCCAATTGGGCCACTCCCTCTCATGGACCACCAAGACTTGGAAGGCCCAAGTCTAGACATGAGTTAGTGGATTGGGTTGGCTTACCTTGGACCAGCCTAGGTTTAGTGGATTGGGTTGGCTTACCTTGGACCAGCCTAGGCCCAAGAGAGGCCCATGAATGGGGCGCCCCCTCTTTTGGCCATATTAGGCTTGGTAGGTGGTGTTTGAATAGCTTTAGTCCAAGGTTGAATAAGCATGGTCAAATTAGATTAAACTAATGTATTAAATGTGTGATTCACATTGTATCCCAGCCCTTCAATCCAAACCCCTAGATCCAAGGGTTGAGGTTGAGTTTGGTTGGCATCCTATACAAGGTTGTATTTTTCATATTGAAGGAATTAATGAAGAGAAAATAGGCATTTGCCCCCAAGTGAGATTTGCGCCCCTCCCCTCTCTCTCCCTGGTTCCTCCACCCCCTCTCCCCTTTCTAGAGTGTAATCCCTTCCCCCTTGATCCCCTCCAGCATCTGAAGCAACTCCGGTGATCGCCGCCGCCATCGTCTCGCCGCCGACGCGTCGTTGCCAACGGTTTCGGTGTTCTGTCCACTCAGGACAGATCCTTCTTCTCCGAATTCCTGCTATCACTCCCTTCGTCTTCTGAAGTTCAAAATTTCAGGGTTGGTTCCCCACTAGAACCCTTATCCCCACAAAAAAAATCACATCAAAATTCATCCTTTATCTATGTTTTGATTTTCGTCCAAGTCCAAGTTCCAGATCTGTCCTGGTTCTGTTTACTGTTCATCAGCTCTGAGTTTACCCCATTCGAACCACCTTTTGATTTTTTTTTGGTCACCCAAATTTACTGAGACCTCTGTCCACATCCCTCTACCACCAGGAATTTTCTTAATTTTTGGTTCACCATCCAAGTATTTTACAAATTTCGTCCAAGCTCCCAAGAATAGTCTGCCCACAGTTTCCCAGATCCGACCCAGGTCTAGTACAAAAATCCCATAAAATCCATTTCTTCTCCAATCAAAAAACCAAAAATAGTCCCTGATTCCTCTCTCAGAGACCTTCAACTTTTCTGAAGAAATCATTGCCAGATTCAGAGGTCTTCTCCCCGGTCAACGTCGATCTTCAGAGAAGATAGATCCTGCCCCTGCAGTTCTGGCCCAAATTCAGCAAGATTGTAAATTCAACAATCATAAATACAGATCTGATTATTTTTTCTGAAGACCCCTACGTCGAAGTATTTTGAGTCCTCTTTCCAACGGCTCTAATTTCGTCCTGTTCTGACAACGGGGCTGATCGCAGCAGCAGTTTCCTCCAAGTCGCGCGCCTGCAAACAGAAGTTCAGGTTTGTGGCCGAGTTCCCCGCGAGCGTCGTCCGAGGGCCGCCCGGCGTCCGGTGGTCGTTCCAGCAGCTCGCCATCCCAGGGGAACGCTTCCCAAGTGTCTCCATAACAGAGGAGTCATAAGGCCCCACACGACCCCTCCAGTCAGCACGTGGGCCCCCACTAACACGAGTACGCGTGAAGCCGAAGCATCACCCGGAACCGCCCGTCAACCCGAAACTGGTCCTCCCGGGTCCGCTTGTGTCGCCCTTTACCTCCCTGCGTGGAGTGGGCTTAGTTGCATTGCTGCAACCATAATGTATTAAGTTCCCGGGGGTACGAGTTCCGGCTGGGTCCCATCTTCGCCACGCCGAGAGCGTGGAGGTATCGCCTTCACCCTTACACTTGGCATTAGCTCAATTCTTTATATGCTTTATATGCCGCTGCTAGAGAGCATGTGTAGGGATACCTAGCCCGCTTTCAATTTATAATATCACTGCTGCGAGAGAGAGCGAAGCCGTCCCGTGACCCGATCCGGGCACAAGTGAGAGCCGACCACCCTAGCTCCCAGCCGGTTTCTCAACCGCGCACATCCGACGCTTCCCTCGTTAAGGGACGATCGCGAGCTTGTCGTGTCCGTGGTCCCGTCCTGCATCAATTTGGTATCAGAGCGAGTTGAGTCTAGGGTGTCTAAAGTCAAAAAAAAAAAGAAGAGTGTCATTTACGTCTAGTCATTAGTCGGTTTAAGTCGAGTCTAGGATCATCATATTTTCAAAACAACAAAAAGAGTCATTTTTGGGTCGCATACATCCCTTTACTCGGTATATCAAAAGGTGTTGTCCGAACGTTAGGCTACGCCTATCGGGAAGGCCGCACATTTGCGCGAGTGATCTTCGGATCAATTACCTCCGCCACGTACCGAGTCTTGGTTTACGTCTAGGGTCCTTAGTGTGCATGCATTCCAACTTTGTATTACTTAGGGTCGTGTCTAGTGTCTTGCCCAAATGGCCTTGCATATCCATTCCTAGGGATCCATTCCCGTATTTTGGCAACTATGGCCAACCCATGTCGACCCGTCCAAGGTGATAGGTCCGTGTCCGAGTACCTTCGGGCATATCATAAGTATTGGTTGGAACATGGCTTGGGAGAGGAGAGCAACACGGCCGCATTTCAATTCCGGAGAGGTTTGCGCCTTCACTTCCAATTGGAATGTCTTATCCGCAATGCATTCTCTCTAGTGGAATCCTATACGGTCGCTCTAGTGGTCGAACCATTTGAGTCACACTTCTCTCGGTATGGTGGCTTTAGACAAGCATCTACCTCCCAGCCGCCTACACCATGGCCTTCACCACTCGAGAGAGTTCCAATGTCATCCATCTCTATTTCCGAATTTGATTCGGAATCCTCTCATTTGGAACCACCAAGGCCCGAGCCACCCGTATTTCTAACGGGTACGCTTTTTATAGCTGAGCCACTTCTTAGTTGGCTCAAGGATGGCTTGGTCCCACATCCCTTCCCATCAATGGACCCCACACTACCACTAGTGTCAAGCAACTCATTTCATACCACCTTCCGGTCTCGTCACCATGTGGACACATTGGACGACCTTCTTAAAGGGTTAGACCGGCAGTTGACCTTTACACATTTATTGGCCCGAGGCTTCGACCAACCCGCTAGTCTTAGCTTCACCCATCCGGCCTATGGGTCCATTACCTCCGAGTGCACCGTGGGTTGTGTCACCACGGAGATTCTTTTACTACTCCCGATGCAGGCCGAGTCCGACTTCATTTCCTTTTGCCCGAGGGAGGAAGTTTGTTTTCTTCACATGACCATCGTCCCGTTCACTATGGCGGATGAAGGTGACCATTCACACCTTCAAGAATTTCATGATTGGGACCGTGTCATAGAGGAACCCATCTCCCGGGGTCATACCTTCTTTGACCCTTTTGACCCCTCCACTAGTGAAGCTCCCGAGCTATCACATTCCCTCCACCTCTTCCAAGGAGTTCACTATTCCACCCATACCCCTCGGTCTATTCGGCAAGCCGTCTCTACATCTAGGGATGATGACGAGGGTAGTTTTGGATCTCCTACCCCTTCTTCACCCAAATCCCATCGGTCACCAATGCATGAGTGGTACATCTTAGGGTATCCAGGAGTCCTCCCTTCCATCCACCATCGTGTACATCTATTATATGCATGGCACATATTCGGGTGCCCTGGTCCGCCGTCACCCATGTACGGGTCGGACTAACATTAGGTGTGTCTAGGGTCATATATGAGTCGGTGTGTTTTCTTTATGTGGTTTGTTTGTGTGGTGATTTTGAGTCGATTGTTTGCGTGGTTTGCATTCGTGTGTCTGTGCATGGTGAGTCTGCATGTGTCTTGTGCAAGCTCGTTGTCGGTCTCTTACGAGTAAGAGGCGAGTGGACTCACTTGATGAGTATGGGATCGATTTTACTTCTATACCCGGATCAGTCACCTATAGGGACTCAGCGGTGATTCCTAGTGAGTCTTCGAGCTGTCTCCTTCCTTTGAGAGTGCCCCTTTGGAGTGACCACCTTTAGCCATAGCAGTGCGTATATCGAGTATATATGGAATGAGCAGGTGCCGATCATTTGGAGTGGAGCATACCTGCGCTACTTAGCACGGTGACGGATCCGCCGGAGGACCGGAGCAGCCATACCCCTACTCGACGGGGTCGAGTTCCTCCCACCCGGGGAGAATTGATGGGGCATCAAAGGCGATTTCCATACACGGGTGAAGTGTATTTGTGTGTTATGACTTGTATGAAGTTGTAATTGTGTAATTTCTTTCTTTTGGGCTCCTTGTAAGGCTTATATCAAGTCAATGGGCCATTTGTTATGTCAAGTCCAAGGTTAGATTGCCATTAGTAGAGTCCATTAGAAAGCCTAGTTCATATTGGACCAAATGCTACCCTTATGGACCATATTAGTCATTTATGGCCCAATTGGGCCACTCCCTCTCATGGACCACCAAGACTTGGAAGGCCCAAGTCTAGACATGAGTTAGTGGATTGGGTTGGCTTGCCTTGGACCAGCCTAGGCCCAAGAGAGGCCCATGAATGGGGCGCCCCCTCTTTTGGCCATATTAGACTTCGTAGGTGGTGTTTGAATAGCTTTAGTCCAAGGTTGAATAAGCATGGTCAAATTAGATTAAACTAATGTATTAAATGTGTGATTCACATTGTATCCCAGCCCTTCAATCCAAACCCCTAGATCCAAGGGTTGAGGTTGAGTTTGGTTGGCATCCTATATAAGGTTGTATTTTTCATATTGAAGGAATTAATGAAGAGAAAATAGGCATTTGCACCCAAGTGAGATTTGCGCCCCTCCCCTCTCTCTCCCTGGTTCCTCCACCCCCTCTCCCCTTTCTAGAGTGTAATCCCTTCCCCCTTGATCCCTTCCAGCATCTGAAGCAACTCCGGTGATCGCCGCCGCCATCGTCTCGCCGCCGACGCGTCGTTGCCAACGGTTTCGGTGTTCTGTCCACTCAGGACAGATCCTTCTTCTCCGAATTCCTGCTATCACTCCCTTCGTCTTCTGAAGCTCAAAATTTCAGGGTTGGTTCCCCTCTAGAACCCTTATCCCCACAAAAAAAATCACGTCAAAATTCATCCTTTAGCTATGTTTTGATTTTCGTCCAAGTCCAAGTTCCAGATCTGTCCTGGTTTTGTTTACTGTTCATCAGCTCTGAGTTTACCCCATTCGAACCACCTTTTGATTTTTTTTGGGTCGCCCAAATTTACTGGGAGCTCTGTCCACATCCCTCTACCACCAGGAATGTTCTTAATTTTTGGTTCACCCTCCAAGTATTTTACAAATTTCGTCCAAGCTCCCAAGAACAGTCTGCCCACAGTTTCCCAGATACGACCCAGGTCTAGTAAACAAATCCCAGAAAATCCATTTCTTCTCCAATAAAAAAACCAAAAATATTCATGGATTCCTCTCTCAGAGACCTTCAACTTTTATGAAGAAATCATTGCCAGATTCAGAGGTCTTCTCCCCGGTCAACGTCGATCTTCAGAGAAGATAGATCCTGCCCCTGTAGTTCTGGCCCGAATTCAGCAAGATTGTAAATTCAACAATCAGAAATACAGATCTGATTATTTTTTCTGAAGACCCCTACGTCGAAGTATTTTGAGTCCTCTTTCCAACGGCTCTAATTTCGTCGCGTTCTGACGACGGGGCTGATCGCAGCAGCGGTTTCCTCCAAGTCGCGCGCCTGTAAACAGAAGTTCAGGTTTGTGGCCGAGTTCCCCGCGAGCGTCGTCCGAGGGCCGCCCGGCGTCCGGTGGTCGTTCCAGCAGCTCGCCATCCCAGGGGAACGCTTCCTAAGTGTCTCCATAACAGAGGAGTCATCAGGCCCCACACGACCCCTCCGGTCAGCACGTGGGCCCCCACTAACACGAGTACGCGTGAAGCCGAAGCATCACCCGGAACCGCCCGTCAACCCGAAACTAGTCCTCCCGGGTCCGCTTGTGTCGCCCTTTATCTCCCTGCGTGGAGTGGGCTTAGTTGCATTGCTGTAACCATAATGTATTAAGTTCCCGGGGCTACGAGTTCCGGCCGGGTCCCATCTTCGCCACGCCGAGAGCGTGGAGGTATCGCCTTCACCCTTACACTTGGCATTAGCTCAATTCTTTATATGCTTTATATGCCGCTGCTAGAGAGCATGTGTAGGGATACCTAGCCCGCTTTCAATTTATAATATCACTGCTGCGAGAGAGAGCGAAGCCGTCCCGTGACCCGATCCGGGCACAAGTGAGAGCCGACCACCCTAGCTCCCAGCCGGTTTCTCAACCGCGCACATCCGACGCTTCCCTCGTTAAGGGACGATCGCGAGCTTGTCGTGTCCGTGGTCCCGTCCCGCATCAGTAATACTAAAGGCAAAATCATAGGGTCAGGTAAGGTCAGTAAGTGTCTTTCATGTAGCATTGAAGATGTTTTACTTGTTGAAGGTCTTGCTTATAATCTTCTTAGTATCAGTCAATTGTGTGATAATGGTCATAAAGTTGTTTTTGACTCACATGCATGCACTATTTTTAAACCTAATTTAGATACTGTAAAATTCATTAGAAAAAGAGTAAATAACATTTATATGGTTGATTTAGATGATGCTGCACACATTAATCTGTGTCTCACTGTAAATAAAGAGGATTTAGCCTGGCTTTGGCATCGCAGGTTAGGTCATGCTAGTTATAGAATATTACATAAACTGAATAAATTTAGCACGGTCAAAAGTTTACCTGAAGTATCATTTAAAAAGAACAATAAAATCTGTGAAGCATGTACTCAAGGATAGCATACTAGGAAGTCATTCAAGTCTATAACAGAAAACACGTCTTCCAAACCTTTTGAGCTGATGCATATGGATCTAATTGGACCTACTAGATCAGCTAGTTTAACTGGTAGAAGAAATAGATTTGTTATTGTAGATGACTTCACTAGGTATACTTGGGTATTCTTTTTGATTCACAAAAATGATGCTTTCAGTGAATTTTAGGAACTTGTCTACAGAATAAATCAGGATGGTAAGTATTCCATATCCAACATTTTATCAGATCATGGTAGTGAGTTTGCAAACTCACAGTTTGATGATTTTTGTAGGAATAATGGGATAACCCACAGATTTTTGTCACCAAGAACTCCAGAACATAATGGAGTTGTTGAAAGAAGAAATAGGACTCTAGTGGAGATGGCCCGGACAATGCTGGTGGAAAGTAAATTACCTAGAAGATTTTGGGCTGAAGCTGTGAACACCTCCTGTTACATTATCAATAGCGTTTTGGTAAGACCTTCCACTCAGATGACTCCATATGAAATCCTGAAAAGTAAGAAACCCTCACTGGCCCCTTTCAGTCTCTTCGGATCAAAATGTTTTATTCATGTCAATTCAAAAAGGGATCTTGATAAGTTTGAGGCCAAAAGTGAACCATGAATTTTTCTAGGGTATTCTGAGCTTTCTAGAGCCTATAGGATCTATAATATTAAATCTCAAACTGTAATGCCCTGGATCCTTGGTGGATCTTTTCTGGATCCTTTGCAGGTCTTGTTGGATCTTCGTTGGATCTTTCGGATCTGTTTCGGATTGGTTTCGTTGAGTTTCGGTTCGCTTTTGTGGCTTCTGAGTGAGTTTGACGAGCCGTGTGGGTTTTTCTCTCGTACCAGTTACGGAACCCTACGATGAGTTTGTTTGTCAATTCTCGAACTCGTGAATACTGCAGCGATGAAGTACTCTTTGAGCCGGTCCTTTCGACTATTTTTGCGTATTTTTTTGAATTTGTGCATTTTCGGCGCATTTTTAGAATTTTCGGAAATTAGGAAAATTTCCTAATTTCTTTCATTTTCTTTTCCTTTCCTCTCTCCTCCTTCTCATTCGCCGTTCCTCTCTCTCTCTCTCCCGTTCTCTCTCGTTCTCTCCCCTTTTTGGATCCGGCTGCAGACGGAGGCGATCGTGGGCGAGGTGGCGAGGCCGTGGAGTTGTCGAGGTGCGCGATGGAGCAAGGATCGGATGGATTCTGGCGCGATCCCGAACGGTGGATTCAAAGCCGGTGAAATCGGTTCGCGAGTGGATTTCGGCGTGGTTTAGTCCCTTCGGGGAGCTGTTTCTTCGGTGGAGGTAGGGTGACTGATCCTTACTTCGTCCTCTCTGTTTTCCCTGCCATTGCACGGCGTTCGGCTAGGAAACGGTCGAGTTTGGGCTTGGTTTGCCTAAACCGTGATTTTCGTGGTTTTTAGGGTCGGCCGGTAAACGGCGGCCGTTTGCGGCGTAGTTAGCTTCTAACTAACCGCAGGGATGTTAGGATACCGTCCACGTGAGTTTCGTGTGGTTTGGTGTTCATTCGAGGCCGGTAGAAGCCCGGGAACCTCGGTGACCCACTTTGGGTGGATTCGTTGGAATCGCCCAGATCGTGCGTTTTTGAGCTTGCATGTGGGAGTTTTTGTCCCCTGATGTTGTTATTCGTCGTTGTGGTTTGTTTCCCCTGCGTTTCGGCGTGAATGGGGCGTGGAATGGGCCCGTTTGGCCGTTCCTCTATTTTCCCGCCGTGACCGATGTAGCGGTCGTTTCAGTGGCCGTTACTTGGCTCTGAAGGCCCTACGATAGACCGCCATTTGATTAGGCATTTTTGAGTTTTCAGGCTTTTGGGAATGTGACGTCCCTAGGGTGGCGCGTCGTTTCCTTGTAATATGCCTAGGTTAGCGCGTTACTTCCTTTTTGTCGTTTTGTTTTGGGGTTGAGTCGGTTGATCTAACGCGCTTGACCCAGCGCGTTAGAGGAAAGTGACGCGCCTGGTCCTGGCCGTTACTTGCTGTTTGACCGACGTTTGACCTGCTGAGGTGGTGCCTCCAGCGGTCGTGCCCCCGTGCGTTGTTTGAGTGTAACGCGCCTGCCCCTGGCCGTTACATTCTGTTTTGGCTGAGCTTGGGTGGCTGTGCCCGTTGGATGTAGCGGTTGTGCCCCCATGTGTCGTTGTGGTACAACGCGCCTGCTCCTGGCCGTCGTTTGTTGTTTTGTGCTGGGTTGAGTGTGGCTGTGCACATTGATAGTAACGCGCCTCCCCCCGTGCGTCGTTTGGCTCTGACGCCCCTCCCCTGTCGCGTCGTTTGGTTGTAACGCGCCTGACGTTGCGCGTTACTTCGCTTTGGTTGAGGGTGGCTGGGCACGTTGAGAATAACGCGCCTACCCCCGTGCGTCGTTTGGTTGTAACGCGCCTGGTGTTGTGCGTTACTTGGCTTTAGTGTGGTTTTGTAGGTTTGTCAAGCTGGTGTGTGTGACGGATTGATTCCCGTCCGTTGTTTGGGAAGTAACGGCCCTAGGCTAGACCGTCGCTCGCTTGTAGCGGTCAAAGGTTGGTGCGTTGCATTCCTTGTGCCTTTGTTTTGCGCCCATTGATTCCTGTGTGTCTTGGCTTGGCCTTGTGGTCTGCCCGTTGTCCCGTGGATGTTTCTTGACGTCCTATGAGGGCTAAGACTACGTTGTAAGGTGGCCAGGAGTCTTCTTACTTGCGATAGGATTGTTTATCCTACTTTTGCTTGTATTGCTGTTGGGTTCAGGTCAACCCGGTGTGACCCAGTGGTTGACATGTGGCCTTGTGTGTGTGTGTCTCGATGGTTGCGTCCGGCTCGAGACACTGCTTCTGGATGCCTCGAGGTGTTGCCTTACCTCGATTTGCGTGTCCAGGTGTGCTGAGGGTTCTTGGTGTTTCCCTCAGGTCTCCGTGGGTCATTTTCTGCGGAGCGTTGTTTTGCTGGCTTAGGATTAGACCGATTGGCGGCTTGTTTCGCTACTTATGACGATCTTGCCTTTGAGTCATTCGACTCAGGGATCGTTACGTCGTAGGTCTAGTTGCCTGGTCCTGAGTCGGTTGGCGGTTGTTTAGCTGCCATGGTGCTTTGTGGTGCACGAGACGGGTCTTTCTTAGACTGCCTATGCTTTAGCACCTGTGTTTTTTGAGTTTGGTAGCCCTAGGCTCTTGCCGACCCACCGGGAGTGGTGGAGGGGTTTTCTTGTTGCGTTTGGTACGTACAGTTCTTAAGCTAGTTCCGTAGGCCCCGGCCAACGGTAGCGTCCTACCGAGGGGAGTACTAGCTAGAGGCCTGACCTAGGTAGAGGTCGGTGTGTGCACACGTGGTCAGGGACTGGGGACTTGCGCCGACGGGCGTGGCCCTGACTAGTCACTCGCAGTTGGTGCTGTAGTTTCGTGCTGTGGTACCATGTTTCCTTGGAACTGTTGTTCCTCGAACCTGGTTTTTGGTGTGTCCCTGTCCTTGAGAGACATGACACTTGTGGCGCAGTGTAAGTCGTCAGTGGACGCATCAGGCTGTTCTTCTGGGAGGAGGGTGCTCCTGCCACTCGGTGCTGTGACTCTCACATTTTTCTTGTGCGCTGTGACCTTCGCGGGTTGCCCTCTCGTGGCCGTACTCGAGGTCAGTGTTCCGTCATTGGCATGACATTCTCGTCATGCGTGGGGCTGCGTGCACGACGTCTCCTATCATGTTTTGTCTGTGTTTTTGGCGTCGGCGTCTGCCTTCGCCTTTGCTTTGGCTGTCGGACTGGGTTACCCTACTGTGTGGGTTTGGGGTCGACCGTCTGTTGCCGTTTGGAGTAGCTTAGGGTGTCGAGTTCTCCTCGGTGGCCGTCATCCTGTGTTTTACGGCCTCGCTCTTCTTTGTTGTTGAGCTCCCCTTGCTCTTAGCCTGTTCCCTACTCCTGCTGTACCCTGTCTATTTACAGCTTTTTAGTGTAGCTTTTCCTGTTTTGCTGCACTTGTTGTTTCCATAGTTGCTTCCGTTGCTCTATGCATTTTCCAGTGGGGATCCGCGTGACCCCTACTGAGTTTCTGTTGAGACTCACCCCTGCTTTTCAGGTGGGTTTCACCGTCTGCCTCTGCTGTTCCTGGTGGAGCGCGTTTGCTGTAGTTGCCAGCTGTACCTGCGTCGGGCTTCCCCCGACTTCTGTGTACGTTCTTTTCTGTCAAACTGTACTGTGCTAGACTGGTTGTCTTTCCTTTGGACTGGACTCGGGTGTATAATTGTCAACATTTGAATTATTAATGAAAAAATAATTTTATTTCTGCTACTTTAGCAATCCATTGTAATGAAATTTAATTGCTTACTGTTATATCTGCTGGCTTCAATGTATTCTACACACTCCTTTTTCCCTTCGGCGCTTTCCCGCGCTTGGGAGGCCTCGCGGGTCCCATGTGGTATCACGTGTATTCGGTATTTATACCGGGTACACCGGGTATCCGGAATCCGGGTCGCTACAGTTGGTATCAGAGCAGTGTTCTGAGATGTTCGGAGTTTCTTTTCTGAGCTATCAGAGCATTGTCGTGTGAAATACATGGAAATCCAGATATACAGTTACCAGAGTCCGTAAGGTCCAGTACAGTCTCTTGCTGGCGTAGGTGTTGCGTTGTTTTCTCGTGTGTGGTCTTGTACATGCTTTGTTGGCGCTGTACGAGATGGTTTTGCTCTCGTCTGGGTGTGACGAGGTGCTTCGTTCGGTTTTGAAGTTGTCTCGATCATGTTGCACTTGGCAGTGTTTGTCGGTTGGCATGAACCTGCAGTGCATTGTTCGAGCTGTTTTCTGTGATTTTGCTCAGGTGGCTTATGACTTTTAGCGTTGGTGTGATGGCCATGCGCGTTCTTACGTTGCTTTGGTTGTCCCAGCTTGAGTCTGTGTAGCTCCTGATGCATCGTTGTTTCGGTTGTCTCGATTTTTGTGTTGCCTCGATTGAGAAGTTGCTCGAGCGAACCTAGGATTTTCCCTTCCTGGTGAGCTGTTGTTGTCGAGCTTGTTGCTTCTCGTTCTTCTTGGTGAAGCTTTTTCGAGGTGAGCCTTGGAATTGCTGTCTTGGTGTTACCTTTGTCCTATGTCTGCTTAAGTGTGGACAACCTTGTTTTAAGCATGATCTGCTCCTTGTTATACGGTTGCTTGGTTTTGGACTCCGTAATGGTGTTAAGAGCTGTCGTGTACCGTAATTGTCGTGTCGTGTCTAGCGGCCGATGTGTTGTGAAGGCTCATTTGTTGTTCCAGGATGTAAAGGTAAACTGAGATTGGCTCTTTCCGCGTGTTTTGTGCTGAAGCTGGTGCTCTTCCTTTGTTGCACTTAGGCTCCTTGTGATCGGTTGTTCGCGAGATCGGTGCTCGTGGCGTGTTAATTGTGATATTTGTTGATTGCGATGACGCCTGGTGTGCGCCGAGATGCGACTACCGATGTTGTTCTATTGCCTGTGCGCATTGTTGAGGGTGCAGCGGAAGTGTGTGGGTTGGCTACCCACTCGTCGAGAGGTTCATTCTTTCTCGATGTGACTTCGTCTTGGCTTCTCGTGCCTTGACTTTGTCTGTTGCCGTGCCATTGTTTGTGGTTTTTTGGTGTTGGCATTGGCATTTGCGAGTGTTGGGGAATTTGTCGGCATTCCTGCTGATTGAGTACCCTTACTCTGCATTTCTTTCTTGGGTGTTGTGCTCTCGAGGCGTGTTCGTAGTCCTTGAGATGCGTTCCCTAGAGTATTGTCGTTTCTCGTTGTTGTGGGTCTTCTCTTGGTGAGCAGTCTGATGCGTGACCTGTCTCTTGTGGTCGTGTGCTCAGCTGTTCTGTGCCTTGATGTGACCCTGCTTGCAGTTGTGTTCCTTGGCTCTGTGTGTTGTGCGGAGCTGAATCCTGCAGGTGGCCGTTGTGTTGTTTTGGCGCTGTTTCTTTATGATTTTGTGTTCTTGTCTTGGACCATCGTGTTGTCAGTTAGCTTGCTGTACTCCCTTTCTCTTGGGTAGAGTTAGCTTGCGACTTAATCAGATGTGATATCTGAGTGAGGACTGACTTGATTGTGTTCTGGTCCAGTGGTGTTGTTGTCGTTGGTGTCCTGTGTGCCAGGTGTTCCCTGTTGCCTTTGGCACTGAGCCGATGATGTTGCGAGCTGTCAGCTGTGAGGACTGTGTCTCCTTGTATAAGCTGCCGCTTGCCGTGCTGTCGTTGTGTTTCTCGGTGTTGGTTATCGATTGTTGTGGCAGTCGTGTCTCGTTCTGGTGAGACGTAGCGACGTTGCCTTTGCTTCGGAGGTGTCAGATGTGTTCACTTTGGTGCCATACTCGTGCTGTTGACTTGCTGTCTTGGAAGCTGAGTGTGTACCTGTAATGGTGGTCTGACAGTGTTCCTCTGAGCTGTGTTTTCTCGAGATTTGTGTCATTTTTCGTGGTTGTGTTGTAGGGTTGTTCTTCCCTGCTTCTCCTTTGTTAGTCCTTAATTTCGAGGTGAAATTTCTTAAAGGAGGGGAGGATGTAATGCCCTGGATCCTTGGTGGATCTTTGTTGGATCCTTTGCAGGTCTTGTTGGATCTTCGTTGGATCTTTCGGATCTGTTTCGGATTGGTTTCGTTTAGTTTCGGTTCGCTTTTGTGGCTTCCGAGTGAGTTTGACGAGCCGTGTGGGTTTTTCTCTCGTACTAGTTACGGAACCCTACGGTGAGTTTGTTTGTCAATTCTCGAACTCGTGAATGCTGCAGCGACGAAGTACTCTTCGAGCCGGTCGTTTCGACTATTTTTGCGTATTTTTCTGAATTTGTGCATTTTCGGACCATTTTCGGAATTTTCGGAAATTAGGAAAATTTCCTAATTTCTTTCATTTTCTTTTCCTTTCCTCTCTCCTCCTTCTCATTCGCCGTTCCTCTCTCTCTCTCCCGTTCTCTCTCGTTCTCTCCCCTTTCCGGATCCGGCTGCAGACGGAGGCGATCGTGGGCGAGGTGGCGAGGCCGTGGAGTTGTCGAGGTGCGCGATGGAGCAAGGATCGGATCGATTCTGGCGCGATCCCGAACGGTGGATTCAAAGCCGGTGAAATCGGTTCGCGAGTGGATTTCGGCGTGGTTTAGTCCCTTCGGGGCACTGTTTCTTCGGTGGAGGTAGGGTGACTGATCCTTACTTCGTCCTCTCCGTTTTCCCTGCCATTGCACGGCGTTCGGCTAGGAAACGGTCGAGTTTGGGCTTGGTTTGCCTAAACCGTGATTTTCGTGGTTTTTAGGGTCGGCCGGTAAACGGCGACCGTTTGCGGCGTAGTTAGCTTCTAACTAACCGCAGGGATGTTAGGATCCCGTCCACGTGAGTTTCGTGTGGTTTGGTGTTCATTCGAGGCCGGTAGAAGCCCAGGAACCTCGGTGACCCACTTTGGGTGGATTCATTGGAATCGCCCAGATCGTGCATTTTTGAGCTTGCATGTGGGAGTTTTTGTCCCCTGATGTTGTTATTCATCGTTGTGATTTGTTTCCCCTGCGTTTCGGCGTGAATGGGGAGTGGAATGGGCCCGTTTGGCCGTTCCTCTGTTTTCCCGCCGTGACCGATGTAGCGGTCGTTTCAGTGGCCGTTACTTGGCTCTGACGGCCCTACGATAGACCACCATTTGATTAGGCGTTTTTGAGTTTTCAGGCTTTTGGGAATGTGACGGCCCTAGGGTGGCGCATCGTTTTCTTGTAATGCGCCTAGGTTAGCGCGCTACTTCCTTTTTGTCATTTTGTTTTGGGGTTGAGTCGGTTGATCTAACGCGCTTGACCCAGCGTGTTAGAGGAAAGTGACGCGCCTGGTCCTGGCCGCTACTTGCTGTTTGACCGACGTTTGACCTGTTGACGCGGTGCCTCCAGCGGTCGTGCCCCCGTGCGTTGTTTGAGTGTAACGCGCCTGCCCCTGGCCGTTACATTCTATTTTGGCCGAGCTTGGGTGGCTGTGCCCGTTGGATGTAGCGGTTGTGCCCCCATGCGTCGTTGTGGTACAACGCGCCTGCTCCTGGCCGTCGTTTGTTGTTTTGTGCTGGGTTGAGGGTGGCTATGCACGTTGAGAGTAACGTGCCTCCCCCCGTGCGTCGTTTGGCTCTTACGCCTCTCCCCTGCCGCGTCGTTTGGTTGTAACGCGCCTGACGTTGCGCGTTACTTCGCTTTGGTTGAGGGTGGCTGTGCACGTTGAGAATAACGCGCCTACCCCCGTGCGTCGTTTGGTTGTAACGCGCCTGGTGTTGTGCGTTACTTGGCTTTAGTGTGGTTTTGTAGGTTTGTCAGGGTGGTGTGTGTGACGGATTGATTCCCGTCCGTTGTTTGGGAAGTAACGGCCCTAGGCTAGACCGTCGCTTGCTTGTAGCGGTCTAAGGCTGGTGCGTTGCATTCCTTGTGCCGTTGTTTTCCGCCCGTTGAGTCCTGTGTGTCTTGGCTTGGCCTTGTGGTCTGCCCGTTGTCCCGTGGATGTTTCTTGACGTCCTATGAGGGCTAAGACTACGTTGTAAGGTGGCCAGGAGTCTTCTTACTTGCGATAGGATTGTTTATCCTACTTTTGCTTGTATTGCTGTTGGGTTCAGGTCAACCCGGTGTGACCCAGTGGTTGACATGTGGCCTTGTGTGTGTGTGTCTCGATGGTTGCGTCCGGCTTGAGACACTACTTCTGGATGCCTCGAGGTGTTGCCTTACCTCGGTTTGCATGTCCAGGTGTGCTGAGGGTTCTTGGTGTTTCCCTCAGGTCTCCGTGTGTCGTTTTCTGCGGAGCGTTGTTTTGCTGGCTTAGGATTAGACCGATTGGTGGCTTGTTTCGCTGCTTGTGACGATCTTGCCTTTGAGTCGTTCGACTCAGGGATCGTTACGTCGTAGGTCTAGTTGCCTGGTCCTGAGTCGGTTGGCAGTTGTTTAGCTGCCATGGTGCTTTGTGGTGCACGAGACGGGTCTTTCTTAGACTATCTGTGCCTTAGCACCTGTGTTTTTGAGTCTGTGCCTTGTGAGCCTCCACTAGTTGTAGCCCTAGGCTCTTGCCGACCCACCGGGAGTGGTGGAGGGGTTTTCCTGTTGCGTTTGGTACGTACGGTTCTTAAGCTAGTTCCGTAGGCCCCGGCCAACGGTAGCGTCCTACCGAGGGGAATACTAGCTAGAGGCCTGACCTAGGTAGAGGTCGGTGTGTGCACACGTGGTCAGGGACTGGGGACTTGCGCCGACGGGCGTGGCCCTGACTAGTCACTCGCAGTTGGTGCTGTAGTTTCGTGCTGTGGTACCATGTTTCCTTGGAACTGTTGTTCCTCGGACCTGGTTTTTGGTGTGTCTTGTCCTTGAGAGACATGACACTTGTGGCGCAGTGTAAGTCGTCAGTGGACGCATCTGGCTGTTCTTCTGGGAGGAGGGTGCTCCTGTCACTCGGTGCTGTGACTCTCGCGTTTTTCTTGTGCGCTGTGACCTTCGCGAGTTGCCCTCTCGTGGCCGTACTCGAGGTCAGTGTTCCGTCGTTGGCATGACATTCTCGTCATGCGTGGGGCTGCGTGCACGACGTCTCCTGTCATGTTTTGTCTGTGTTTTTGGCGTCGGCGTCTACCTTCGCCTTTGCTTTGGCTGTCGGACTGGGTTACCCTACTGTGTGAGTTTGGGGTCGACCGTCTGTTGCCGTTTGGAGTAGCTTAGGGTGCCGAGTTCTCCTCGGTGGCCGTCGTCCCGTGTTTTACGGCCTCGCTCTTCTTTGTTGTTGAGCTTCCCTTGCTCTTAGCATGTTCCCTACTCCTGCTGTACCCTGTCTGTTTACAGCTTTTTAGTGTAGCTTTTCCTGCTTTGCTGCACTTGCTGTTTCCGTAGTTGCTTCCGTTGCTCTGTGCATTTTCCAGTGGGGATCCGCGTCACCCCTACTGAGTTTCTGTTGAGACTCACCCCTGCTTTTCAGGTGGGTTTCGCCGTCTGCCTCTGCTGTTCCTGGTGGAGCGCGTTTGCTGTAGCTGCCTGCTGTACTTGCGTCGGGCTTCCCCCGACTTCTGTGTACGTTCTTTTCTGTCAGACTGTACTGTGCTAGACTGGTTGTCTTTTCTTTGGACTGGACTCGGGTGTATAATTGTAAACATTTGAATTATTAATGAAAAAGTAATTTTATTTCTGCTACTTTAGCAATCCATTGTAATGAAATTTAATATCTTACTGTTATATCTGCTGGCTTCAATGTATTCCACACACTCCTTTTTCCCTTCGGCGCTTTCCCGCGCTTGGGAGGCCTCGCGAGTCCCATGTGGTATCACGTGTATTCGGTATTTATACCGGGTACACCGGGTATCCGGAATCCGGGTCGCTACACAAACTATCGAATAATCAGCACACGTTGTGGTTGATGAAATATCTAATTAATTTGAAACTGATTTCTGCAGGAACAACGATGATCGAGAAATTTTGGAGAATAAAGAAGAGCAGAATGCAGAACAAGCATATGAATGTGAGACTGAAGAACCAGGAGTTCAGGGGGAGGTAAATGTCAATTCAGGTAATCAGCTTACCAATATTAGAGTGCTTAAAGATCACCCATTAGAAAATGTAATTGGTAATCTGCATGAACCCCCTAGGACTAGATCTCATTTTAGAATTGAAAATGAACTTAATTCTTTTGCTCTAGTCTCACAAATAGAACCCAAAAATATCGAAAGTGCATTAAAAGATGAACATTAGATAAATGCTATGCATGATGAACTTAATCAGTTTGAAAGGAACAAAGTATGGCACTTAGTTCCTAAACCTGCACATGGCTCCATAATAGGCAAGAAATAGGTTTTCAGGAATAAAATAGATGAACATGGAAAAATTATTACTAATAAGGCTAGGCTAGTGGCACAGGGGTACAATCAGGAATTTGAGGTAGATTTTGAAGAATCCTTTGCCCCTGTAGCTAGGCTAGAAGCTATTGGAATTCTTCTTGCATTTTCTTGTAGCCTAGGAATAAAATTTCAGCAGATAGATGTGAAATCTGCATTCTTAAATGGTCTAATAAAAGAAGATGTTTTTGTTAAACGACCCCCTGGTTATGAATGTATTGACTTTCCTAACCATGTCACTACTAGAAAAATATAAATATAAGGCAAAATTCTTCGACCTTCTAAAGTGTCAAAATCTGCCATCTATTCTATTAGAAGGCGGAAAGAGGGCGGATTATATTCTGCCTTCTATGCCACTGTCTTCTATGTACATAGAAGGCAAAAAGTACATTTTAGAAAGTGAAAACTTTAAAAGGCAGAAATTAAACTTTTAGAAGGCAATTTTTTTCCGCCTTATGAACTCCTGATTGATGGCATTTATATGCTCCCTCTATTATTTTTTAGAAGACGATAATTTCTGCCTTCTAAGATCTATATAGAAGGCAGATATTTTTACTTTCTATTTCTTTTAGATGGCAATTTTTTTTGCCTTATAAGTTGTCAAAATAAGTCACTAGAAGGTAAAATTTTATGCCTTCTATACTAACTTCATAATATAAACTATTATCTTTTCAAAGGAGTTTTTTCTCCATATAACCTGTTATATTTAATGATAGTTCTTCTAAAAAAATTCTCATAAATAAAATTTAATGACAAATATAAATTTTCTTTAAATATAGATTGAAACTATTCTCTCACAAAAGATGATTGTAAAATTTAAAATATAATATCATATGACAAATAGATACAAAGTCATAAGTCCACAACTATTCATAATATGACATCCACAATATGATATTCATATGATTCTGATAATATGCACTCAAAGTGCATTTGACATACACAACTCTATTTATACATCTTAAAAAAAATGTCCACAACTATCCAAATATAAAAATCACATAATCTTCATAACTTTATAAGCATTCTTCATCATCTTCTCTTGAAAGTACCTACAAAAAGATCAACAACTATTTTTAAAAAGACATTATAAAAGTTACTATGAAATAGACACATTTTATACAAAATTTATAAAATACTTACAGTGACATAAGAGATCATGTAGTTATCTGAGTATCTCTTAGTTAATCGTTCCTCTCGAGCAACTGAAATAAAATTTAAGCATGAAAAAATAATAAAAAGAATATATAAAAATAACATATAAAATTTGTAAATTAAAGCACTAAAAACTTACAAGATTTTTAATCCATGGAATAGACTTTCCTTCACATTGTC
The DNA here is from genome assembly GCA_022559845.1 of Amorphophallus konjac. NCBI lineage: Eukaryota > Viridiplantae > Streptophyta > Magnoliopsida > Alismatales > Araceae > Amorphophallus > Amorphophallus konjac. The sequence continues at coordinate 288,990,322 of CM040125.1, read as the reverse complement.
TTAATATTTTTCGCAAGTTTGTAGGCAACCTCATATTAGGACATAAGACTTTAGTCACGTGAATTTCATAATGTTCATCACCCAAAGATTGTCCATCCACCTGAATATATATAATTATAAAAAGTTACTCATGTATGAAAAATCTATAACAAGTTATATCAAGTTCAATAATAAAATGAGCCACCACCCAGGCTCGCTGGATTTCTATCAAGTTCAATAATAAAATGAGCCACCACCCAGGCTCGCTGGATTTGTATCAAGTTTAATAATAAAATGAGCCACCACCTAGGCTCGCTAGATTTCTATCAAGTTCAATAATAAAATGAGCCACCACCCACGCTCATAGGATCACATACCTTTGTGAGATTACGATGGTCTCAACTTTGAGCTTTAACTGGACGACAATCTCAATTTGAGGCCCTCAACTCACACCTTTCTCGAAATAAGCTAAAACATTGAAAAATATAGTAATTGACAAATTCTGGGTCAAAAAGAAACACCCAGACTATAGTAATAGAGTCTAATGTTCAAAGAAGAGAGGGAATCTAGAGAATTTTTTTCCAAGGCTTTGCAAACTGAAGAGTCTTATGCTAGGCAGAAGGCAAGGCAAAATTGGCTAATGCAGGGAAACTCCAATACAAAATATTTCTATGCAACAATCAAAGTAGAATAGCAATGAATTCTTAAACTTATCAGTGACAACCAATCTGCATTCCTAAAAGGGAGAAGCATCGACCACAATGTGCTTTTGGCCAATGACAATGGGCTTCCACCTACCTAGTATGTGTGTGTTATGCAGGATGGCCAATGAGACTCAAGCCATACTGATTCCAACATAAAACCTGGTGCACTAAGTATTCCAAGTCATTTTATTCTAAGAATGAGAAGTTCTACGAATTATAATGAAAGAAAAGCACACAAAATCAAAGCTAGCTTCATGCTAACCACAATTGATCCTACATTGGGGAATAGTACCTTCAAGGTTAAGCTAGTTAATCCACTCAAGTGACACCCGACTACTGGATGGTTGACAATCAAGCCACCATTCCAAATTTCCAGGTCGAATGATTGCTATTCAGAGTTTAGAACAAGGCCATTCTACCATTTGGGCGAGTACATTTTCAGGAAAATGAGTATAGAATTCACATTAAACTGACTTAAGATAAGCTATTTTCTCAATAATTAAATGACACAGGAAAAAGTAGAAACCATAAAAACAAGCATCGCCATGCATTCCTGATTTTTTCATCTATTTATTTTGTCTTTCAATATCATTCTTTTTGTTTCCCATTCAGGCTGTTGTATGAGTATTGAGTGAGTAGCTATCTGAAAGTAGATAGAGAATAGATCATGACATACATAGAATTTGTAACATGCTTAATAGTCCAGAGATTTTATGCAAAAACTAGACAAACAGTAACTCAAATAGGCCAATTCTGCTCTACAGTATTGTCAAATGCATTATACTTCAGAGGGAAAGAAAATTCAAAAATAAGTACCTCTCCCTTATCTGTTAATGTAGAGGAGTGCCATCCTCCTGCAGCAATATCGGCCTATACACTTGAAAAGTCAAACTTCTGAGTGGAAAACTAAAACCAAAGGGCACAAATGTTTTAACAACTAGGCGATAGTCTTAAAGATATAAAATGAAGAAATATTAAGCAATAAACCTGCATTTCTCACACCTCAGTCAGAGAATGAATAGAGTCCACAAACAAGCACAAATTGTATAGACCTCTAGAAAATAAAACACATTTCATAGTCAATAAAGGATGACACCATACCAGCTAGAAAAAAATGTCATTTTATATTGATAATAAATAAATGATCTATTCATTCTCTAAAATTAAACACATTTCATAGTCAATAAAGGATGACACCATGCCAGCTAGAAAACAAATGCAAACTAAAAATCTCATATCCTAAGGCATGTCTAACTAATCTGTTGCCACTTTAAAATTTAAATAGCTTTAGTAGAAAGACTTTTTGTCATTTGGCTAGGATAAAGTATAGCATTTGTTCTAATCACCGTACATACCTTCTCACTACAAAAAAATAGAGATATAAGCACAATTCATTTAGAGTCATTTTTTAAAACTGCCCTAAAAGTATCCTAAATAGAGGCATTTTATATTTAATACCATCCCTAAAATACTTAAATTTTCTTCTTTATTTAAAACATGTACAGTGGCATTTTTCAAATTACCTCAAGTAAAAAAATTTCATGCTTTTACCTGATCCGATATGTATGTGTGTGTGTGTATGTGATGTTTTTCATGTGTGTACTTATGATTCTTTGGACGTTTCAGGGTAACAACCTAGAAAGACATTTCGGAAGTCTAGCCTGTACCAAGTTCGTTGTTGGTGAATCATTTTAGTGGATCAGATGTCTTGCACAAACAACTATTGATGCCTTTTTTTTCTCAGTGGTGATTGGGCATGTGTGTGTGTGTGTGTGTGTGTGTATGTCACATACTATTTTTCATTTTGTTTCATTGTTTTGTCTCATGACATGTGATGCTTCATTTTGTTTCAACAAGGCAACCTTTTCTTCTATCACCTTGTAAATTGAAAATAATGTAACAACCTAACTCTATTAATGGCACTGCTAAGTGAACTGTTATGTTTGTTTTCTCAATTGTAATACATGATATCTGTGGGCCCCATATTTCATATTCATTGTCCTTTGCATTAGTAAATGTTCAAGTACGATACTATCCATGGGGCTTGGAAGCATCATGATGAGCTGAAAGCCAAGGATTCAAAGACCCTTCTCTTTGGTGAGAAGGCAGTTACCATTTTTGCAGTTAGATAGCCAGCTTAGACCTAAAGAACTTCAGAAGATTTTGACCATTGGGGAGTATTTCTATCAGAAATCAACTAACAGATGACAAGATACGTTACTTTGAGGCTCAGATACGAAGGCCATATTTCCATATAAAGCCACTTGACGACCATCAGCTACAAATCTGGCATCAGTATCTTGACTTTGTTGAGATGCAAGGGGATCTTGATTGGGTATAAATAGCTCCCATGTTTTGCAGTTTAAGTGGACTACTCTCTATTTCCTAATTAACATCTGAAAGACGTTTATGCTTTTATTGACAGACTGTAATAGTTTATGAGAGATGTTTAATTCCGTGTGCTAGTTTTGTGCTTGCACGAGCAAATCTTGTGCTTGCACGAGCATCAAAAACTTTTCTGAAGGTAACAGTCAGCAACATCACATCACTCAATTTCATTTCTAATAGATGCCATACAAGTTGTATAATTAATATGGACTCATTTGGCTGTACATTTTCATTCTAGTGTGATATCTCCACTGTAGTGCCGTATTTGCTAGTCATCTTTGGTATTGAGAGATATCTACCATGTTTGTCAAAATGACAGACTCTGATTAAGTAATGAAACTAGATAAGACAGAGACTGATAATTATACACTAAAGACGTCCTAATTAAAACTTGGCTCTTGATGCATCTTTTTGAAATGATAAACCTAAGTGGATAGAACTCAATAAATGACATTTAACTATGCCATCTTATTTAGTGGCCATTTTCACATATGCATTTCTACGGTAAACAGAGAATTCCCCAGTTCCATCATTATTGTTCAAAGATCAAGGAGCAAGTAGGGGATGTCCATGGTGCCCGTGCTTCTTTACTCAAGTGTGATATGGATTTATCTTCCAAGCTTGTTGACCATGTAAATCAACAAGCAAACATGGAAAAACGTCTGGTAAGCAAAATTGTCCTATACAATTTACATATATAAATAAACATGAATGATGATTGAGATGTTTTTTCAATCTTCCAGGGAAATATTGGAGCTGCCTACTTAATATATGAGAAAGCAATGGAAATGGTCAAAGAGCAGGATATACAAGCATTTTCTGTTCTTTGTATGCATTTTGCTCGATTTACATGCGTGGTAGGAATATCACTGAAGTATTGCAGAGTATCTTTTCATTTCTTATATACTTGCTTTTCTAAAAACTATATGCACATAGATCTGAACATTTCATATTAACAGTAAGACATGGTTTTAATGAATGGCACTATTTCATGCATGAAATGAAAGATCTTTGGCTGGGGGTGCAAGTGCTTCTGACTCCAATTCTGGATAAAATTCTCCAGAAATAAGATTGGTATCAGAATCATTTATCCCGACTTTGATACTAATTCTGATTTTCAGCCAAAATCAGAAATGGTATATTATTACTCTTTCAAAATCTGCTTTGATTTTTATTTTTGTCTTTTTTGGCCAGCCCAACTCTTTCCTCAGGAGATGGACAATCCTTAAGCGACAAGCCTGGGCTTGTCCCACAATAAAAAATAAAATTTATAGATGTACCTTATAAGATTTGAAATTAGTATATGTATGTTGCCAACTAAGATTGTTAGAATGCCAATTCTCGATATATCAGACCTTTCAAAGTCATAAAGTCCTCAAGCATGTGGGACATATGGTATATATCAGGTGATATTGCCTGCATAATTGATCAGTTCATGATGTGTTTCATGCTTCCATACTTGGAAAATGTATACCAGATCCTTTAATTATAATTGTTTATGACTGAATGTTCAGATTTGACATGTATGATAAAATTGGTGGTAAAATCCACATTTCTGTCGATCAGATTTGACATGTACATAACAGCTCGTGCATATCAAATCTGATCATTCAGATTGAATGGCACTTCAGAATGGGAGGGGCCTATATCCAACAATCTACTATTTTATTCAGACTAGGAGGTTGGACTAACCTCATTCTGTAATCTCCTTGGGTCTGTTATGGGTTTCATGGGTTTCTTTCTCTTTGGGTGAGGCTCTACCGTATTGGTAGATGACCTTCTCCTTTCTTTTGCTCCTTGTACGGGTGTATCCTCTGTACTTTTTTGCTTTATCAATGACTTATGGTCTCTAGGCCACCTCCCCCCCCCAAAAAAAAAACTGATGATAAAACATTTTCCGTAGTAACTTTCCCCCTATTAATGGGATACTTACAATTGTAGGATGCCCTTTGTTTTTGTAGCAGAAGCTGACTTAAGCTTTTGCTTTTTTCCCCTATCAGTGGTAGATTCTGGTGCAACATGAAAGAGGATGACATTTACTAACTATGATGCTACCCTGTAGTTTAGTATTCTCTTTGATTCTTTGCTTGCAGATCTGGTGTTATCAAATAAGCTGGTCATCTATGATCTGGAAAAAAATGTGATTGGCTGGACAGAGTATAATTGTGAGTATTTTCCTTCCAATTCATTATATTATAATATTTTCCTTCTAATTCATTTTATACTCATATTAATCTTAGAGCAGAATAACAGGAGTTATCCATCTGCTACCACATTTCATCTGTTAAGGTGCTTGGTGTGGTGGCAGCATCACTCATAAAATTAAACACCCACTCACCCAGGAGCAATCCTGGTTTCTTCCCCCGACCCACACAAGAACTCCCTGGTACCAATTGAGCCATGTTCACTTGTCATCAACTTTTTCTATTGTCGATGTCCTGAGAAAAATTATAATTTGTCAAGTATCTTGCCCAACACTTGCATGACTTTGTTTTAAGGTGATAAAAGCTGCTATTCATGGAAATAACCTGGTCAGCTAACTGGTCATATTTCTTTATCAGATGCTTGCACGGTTGTCAAATATGTAGTTATGTCTAATCAATGTACCAATTAAGAATTATGGAAGATCGTCAAAAGGAAACATTTGCAATAATGCAAGATAACAGCTTATCTCAAGTGACAAATGGAATGGGATTTTAAACTAGATTTCATGGGACTTTTGTAAGTATTAAATCATGCTCACGATAGGTAACCAAAAATTCAGAACATCTAAGATTTCATATTCAAATCCTGCTCATGATAGGAATACTGATATGAAAGCACAGTTGGAAACCCCTTAACATTTTTTATAGCATCCATTTTTATATGTACAAAAAAAATAAGACTACCCTATAAAAATTCAAAGGAGAAAATTTTGACACAATAGGGGGTTCTTACACTCCGACCCCTCCCCACAATACTTTCTTTTCTTCAGACCCCTTGATCACTTAACAAAAGCCGATTGTCCAATTAGATGAATATGCATATAGCCCATTGATGTTTAGCAAAAAAATATCAGAATCGATTTAGGAATTAAATAGTAATCTTTTTTCAACATGAATTAAACAGTAATCTATCTATATCTTTGTTTTAATGTAACCTACCATTGGCTCTCCAAGATGAAATTTTCAGTAAACTCCAAATGCACGGGCACTTCTAGTCATTCCTCACCACCTCATTTTATTGAGATGAATAGATGAGAAATCAAGGAACTCCAAATTTTAAACTAATTAAATGAAGCCATGATCGATACACATACTGATGCCCAGTCCACGAGTAGTGGCGACTGATGAAGGAGGCACTGTCGGTGCAGGCGAGGCAGGGGGGGAAGCAGGGCAGTCGGCCGGCAAGGAAGCAAGGCTGCGGTGGCAGGCTGAAGGTGGCACCGTCGAGGGAGACACCACGTGCGGCGGGCAGGCGGGGAAGCAGGGCTGTCGGTGGCAGGCTGAAGGGGGCACCATCGAGGGAGACACAGCAAGCGGCGTGCGGGCAGGGAAGCAGCGTTGTAGGTGCAGGCGAGGGAGGCGGGGAAGCAGGGCAGCCAACGGGCGGCAATGGCGGCTGGGCGTTCTCCGTCTTGTCGGCGTGTCCTTGACAGTGGGGAAGGGGGGGCAGGGAGGGGCGACTCCTGCGGAAAGAGAAGGTGAATGGGGGAGGAAGATGCACACGCGGCTCTACTTCGAGATCTTTCCACGCTAGGGAAGAGGGGCGGGCGAGAGAGAGAGAAAGAGAGATACCGAGGAGGGGAGGAGACGGAGGGAAGGTGATTGCGTCGATGAGGGAAACCCAAAATCGAGCCCATTCTAATTTTTAAAACAGAATAAAAGGAAAAATTATATTAGTGCCTTCTATTTATTAAAATTTTTAAGGCATTACTTAATATTATGCCTTCTATTGATATACATATAAGGCTGATTTTATTTTTGCCTTATAATGTAATAAATATAAGTCACAATTTACTTCTGCCTTTTATTTTCTGCCTTATATATATAATTTATTAGTAGTGTGTGTACAAGTTTGATAAGGAATTATATGGACTGAAGCAAGCTCCTAGAGCTTGGTACGATAGATTAAGCTCTTTTCTCACAGGTAATGGTTTTTCAAGAGGTAAGGTTGACCAAACTTTATTTACTAAGGTAGATAACAAGGATATTCTTGTTGTTCAGATTTATGTAGATGACATAGTGTTTGGGTCAACTAAACCATCCATGTGTGAGGAATTCTCAAATTTAATGACTGATGAATTTGAAATGAGTTTAATGGGAGAACTGAAGTTTTTCCTTGGTTTATAAATTTGCCAAACATCAGAGGGAAGCTTCATCACTCAGGCAAAGTACATCAAGGATCTGTTAAAAAAGTACAAGCTAGAAAATCTCAAGGCCATCACTGCACCAATGGGTGCTTCAACTAGTCTTAATGCTGACCCAAAAGGTAAATTGGTTGATTCCAAAATATATAGAGGTATAATCGGATCCTTGCTATATCTTACTGCATCTCGACCAGATATTCAGTTCTCTATGTGTTTATGTGCTAGATTTCAGGCTAGTCTTAAGGAGTCTCACATGAGTGCAGTGAAAAGGATTTTTAGATATTTATATGGCACCCTTGACTTAGGTTTATGGTATCTTGCTAGGTTTGAGTTTGAACTGGTAGGTTACACTGATGCAGACTATGCATGGTGTAGAATAGATAGAAAAAGCACTAGTGGGTATTGTCAATACCTTGGTGGTTGTCTAGTGTCTTGGACATTTAAGAAGCAACACACTGTTTCTCTTTTAACTGCTGTAGCTGAGTATGTTGCAGCAGGAAATTATGTAGCCCAGGTTCTCTGGATCAAACACCAGCTCATTGACTATCACATAAAACTTGGATGTATTCCTATTCTTTGTGACAATACTAGTGCTATATCCTTGACTAAGAATCATGTTCATCATTCCCGGACTAAGCACATTGAGATAAAACATCATTTCTTGAGAGATAAAGTAAGTAAGAATGAAATTGAACTGAATTTTGTAGAATCAGAAAAACGGATTGCTGATATATTTACTAAACCTCTTGGCAATGAAAATTTAAATTCATAAGAAGAGGAGACTAGGTTTATGTAAATTTCAGCATGATAACTGACTGCTTGAGTGTTCTCACATGGAATAAATATTCTATGTTTTTCTTATGATGTTGATGGTAGAAGTAGAATGAGGATGTTGTTGCATACACTACATTACATAAAGTCTATCTTGATCCCAAAGGTATATCAAGTGGTATGTTGGAAGAAGGGAAGATCTCTTCTATCTGGAAACCCATGCTATGTGTAGAGGCTAGTCCTCCGCCAAGTACCTTGGGTCAAGAGTGTGTCTTAGTCTTGCATCCCATTATCTGTAGTCTTGTTAGCCAAAATTTTTCATGTGCATTAAATGTTGTGTCCAGCAGAAGTGCACATAGACAGAGGGAGTTAATATCAAAAAATTGTTTGTGTCCATCTCATTGTCCTGGATATTAACAGGGGGAGTTCATGATAGGTTGTTCAAAAGTTGAGTCAGATCATTTCAAGTTACTGCATGTAGGCAGATGTGAGTGTCTCTTGAAGAATGTCGACACCCAAAGTTGACACCTTTTTGCATAAGTTATGTCTATTACTTCCAATGTTTTTTATTCCTATTCTGACTTGTTTCAGTCAACCAAAATTTTCACTACTCATAAGTTAAATGATCTCAGTTGGGCCAGTGTCTTTACCCGTTTATCTCACTTGACTCCTTGACACTTGCCATGAATTTCTTGCTCACTAAAATGTCCTGCAAATCATGTACTTCCTTCTGAACATGAAATAATGTCAATCTGATCATCAGTTCAATATTTTTTAGCTATTGAAATTCAAAGAATCTTTCATATAAAGTTCAATGATACACCATGAGAAATTGATGGTTTAAGTCAAATGAGTAAAAGTGTTTAAGGATTGAACTTAATGAAAAGGCTGCAGTTCACACTTTATAGCCCTCAACCACATCTAACATGATATGTTTTGTAAAGTTTCTCATAATCTGAAAGTTTAAAATTCATGATAAACTTGGTTGAGAGACTTGGGCTAAGTATTGTTCTTAAACAAAAAGTTTTCTGTAAAACCAAAGGGCAACCATGTCAAATAATGAGCCAACAACTCTATAGACAGAGCAATGGCTGAGTGCACTGAGAAACTAGGTTCTTCATCAAAGAAATGAAGAAAACCTATGTCATGAAGTGCTTTAGTTATCTCTGTTCAAAAATTAAAATAGGATGGTAAATTCTACTGAGTAACTAGGGGTACTGGCGTCTAATCAACGTGTACCCTTACGTCAAAAGGTATGGATTGTACCTGACTGTTCTAAGAATTATAGCCAAAGTAAAAAGAAAAATCATGATGTAACCCTAAAGTGAAAAAAATCAGAACTGTCAAATTTGTTTAATCTCAATACATGTCATTAGTTACTCCTCAGAACTTTCATGAGTTTAAATGAGTAAGATGAAGGGAGATTGAACATAAGATTTTCATGTACTTCTGGGTCATTGCTATTAACTGTTAATGCAAAATTATTCAAAGAGTTTGATTACTGAAATCTACATTCATCTTTCTTAAACCAAATATCTATCAGGCTTGAATTATATTAATTCTTGTAGAAAGCAGAATCTGAAATTTATATGCTAATCTAATGAAGGTTGAATCAGTTTGTATGCTTACACTTTCATGAACTTTCCCTACTTTGAAACTTTCTGTCATCCTTTGTCCAGCTCTAATTGTTTCTGTCAATTTCTTTTTGCTAATGGCAAAGGGGGAGAGTAAGTGAAGTTTGTCTCGTATTTGGTTTCTGTTTCATATTTGTGGGGCAGAGTAAGTGAAGTTTCTGTCTGTCTGCCTGGTAAAAGGTCAAATTGCATTTATGGGGAGAGAATGCTACTTGTGTGCTTGGTAAGTTCTGTCTGGAATATGAAGTGTGGTCTGGTCTCCATCTTGTATGATGGAGAGTTGAGATACAGGGGGAGAGAAAACTGATAAGGGACGTGAATGCACTTGAACTGTACATATTCTGACTCACAGTAATCTTAGTTCTACTATGATAGTGTAACAATGTTGCCATCATCAAAAATGGGGAGAATGTTATGCTCCTCTAGTTTTGATGTTGGCAAAACTATGATGAATTAATTTTGATACTGGCTACATTGTGATGATCTGAAGTTTCTACTTAAGTTAGAATAGGTCTTGTTCATAATAAGGTCGATGCATCTTCCATCAGCATAGAACATCAGGTCAATGCACATTCATGCACTTAGAAAGACTGGTCGATGCATATATGCATTCTGGTCTAGAAGGTCGATGCAGCTGTAAAAGTCTTGCACTATCACGTCGGTGGACTTTGTACACAGGTCGATGTTGCTAGGCACTATATGCTAGATGTTGCATCATCTGGTTGATACACACTATAGACTGGTTGATGATGTTGAGCCAGCGATTGAAGTATAAGGTCGGTGCGATAAAGGTCATATTTCATACGGTCGATGCACCTTGTGCATCTGCTTTGAAGTCAGGTCGATGCACTATGTATGTGCTGCTATGCAGATACTGTCCCTCTGACTCAATATGGTCTACCTGTGTAATATACAGGTCGAAGCTCTTTTGACATACTACTGCATTTCTTTCTTCACGTCAGTAAGGCAGGTCGATGCATTTTTGATTATGCATCGATGCATGTGCATATCTTCACACACCCACTCATATGATTTGTCTGTTCTTATGAAACATCTGAGCCTGCAATTTCCTGATACTTACTACTTGTTTCATGAGTCACATGATGCTGAGATTGTTAATAAATTATTACCTTTGTTTTGGCAAGAAAAATAAAATCATCAAGGAATGATTCAGATTCATGCTCAAACACATAAGATGTATAAAGTATTTCTGATTGTCACATGGGTTCGAAAGTGCAGCTGTTAAGGGAACGTGATCCAAGGTGATCTCCCAGTACTTTGGAGACTCTTATCGAAATAACTGTACCACGTGGCTGCAACTTAAAGGATCTTCACCTCTTCATCCGACACGTGGCTAAGCTTTTTCCAAAAGCCTTGGGCGAGAGTATTTGTTCCACATGCCTAAATGAAATTTTGTGGGGACCACAAGAAATCTTGTTCGCGAGGATAAATAGAGGCCAGAACTTGAGCGGCAAGAAGAGAGAGAAGCTCGGCATCTGCATCTGAAAAGAAAATCGAGAGAGAAGCCAGAGAAAAGATAAAGGGAGAGATTGAAGAGAGAAGGAGAAGCTAGGGAAGAGTGTGAGAGCCACTGCGAGTCTGAAAAGTTTAAGTGCAGAGAAGAGAGATCGAAAGCAGAGTATCGGAAGAGTTAGAGAAATTCTGAGAGAAGAAAGAGCCTGCAAAGAGTCTGAGTTGGTCTTGACGTCTTGATCAAATCCAGAGTCGAATTGCTCTAGAAAAAGAGCTACAATTGTTTTGTTTTTACTATTTTCTTTGTTTCATTTTTGAATTATTTTTGAATTGTCTATAAGCTGTGTAATCAGCTGCTCAAGCCGTGAGGCAGCGACGAGTGTGATCCTCGGACAACAAGCTGTGAAGGTTAGCAATTTGTAAGCTGTGTATCAGCGGTTTCTAAGCTGTGTGTTCAGTGGAAGCCTCACTCGATTGAGTGAGAGGTGGATATAGATCTCAAGATTGAGATCGAACCACCTTAAAATTGCTTTGCATTGTGTGTGTGATTGTTTGGCTCTTCATTGATTTGTCTAGATGTATGGCTAGGACTGCTCTTTTCTGGAATGATATTTCTAATATTTTCATTCATATAATGTGCATGAGTCATCAACCAAAGAGTATATAGAAAGGCATGGCTGGAAAGATAGGTTAAGCCTATCCGGAATGCCGCGTGAGGAGGTCATGGATTAAACCTCTGCCCAGTACTGAACTTGGTTGTTATTTTTCTTCTACAATTCTATGTGATAATTCATAGAGAATTGTCGTTAGCCTGAATTAGATATACTCTCTGTCAATTCTGTTTCAATTGTGTTGGTCCCCGGGGTAGGCGAGCGGACAAGAAGGGGGTTGAATTGTCCACCACACGAGATGGCAAATTAAAACTAATTACGGAATTAAAGAGATTGATGAGAAATATGCTAAACAAGTAAGCTTAGGTTCTCTCAATCTCTCCGATCTCACATGATCACACAAGCGGATATAACAAGCAAACCACACAATCGCACAAACCAAACCACAGTGCACATGGAATTTTGAGGTGGTTCAGGACCATGACGGGCTCCCTACGTCTACCCCTTACCAAACTGGTAAGACTTCACTCGGGGATAAATCCCAACACGGAGACGATGCTCCAAACACACACGGGGACACGCCTCAAGACACACACGGAGACAGAGTCTACCACACGATCTGACCACAGATGAAAACACACACACACACACACGCTGCAACAATTGGAGCACAATGAATCCACAACCGTACGCAGACGGTAACACACACAGAGTGTATTTTCAGGTTCGAAAAATAAACACAAACATTCAACACATGCTTAACCAAAGATATAGATCATGAATCACATCAAGAACAACATAGAAAAGATATAGGAAGGATCCCCCTTGGTTTCCAAAATCCGTTTGATGATGTTTTTCCAAGCACCGATCGGAAGGAAGTTAGATGATGGCGATTCTTGCATCCTCTTGTTCCTCTCATCGATCCTCTGCTCTTTCTCTTCTTCCTCGAACCCCAGAAACCAGTCAGAGGAGATGAAATCTCCCTCTCTTCTTTCCATTTTCTTCCTTTATCCTTTCTTCACCTGCAAGATAGGAAACTATAAGCTCAAATATGGAGTTCTCATCCAAATTCGTAGGTCACAAGAGAGTATATATAAGAGACATGAAAAGACCCATATACCCATCACAAAACCCTTAGAAAACCCCTCTAAGATATGTATAATAACCCTAGGGGCAAAGGAGTAACATTAGGATCCATTTGGATAGGGTTTAGAAGATTTTCGGATTCACGTATTTGGGTTTTTGCCACAAACGGTCAACCTAAACATTGGGCCGATTGACCTAAAATAAGAGAATTGAAACTAGCCCAACCTAGCTAGTTCGGTCGACCGAACTCTACAGTGTATACTACAGCAGTTTAGTCTGAATTCAGTCAATACCCTGCACAAGCAATCAACCTTCATGAATGAAAAATAGAGATTCAAACCCAATAACCCCAACATGAATATCTATGTAACACACTTATGAAAACACATAAAGAACATATGAATAATATGCATTAGAGCCCTTTGAAAACACAAGTGTTACACCTAAACAACAAGAGCTAATGGCCATGAAATTTAACACAATGAATGAGCATCTTAGCCATACTCTACTAAGGTTCATATGAGCATTGAAAAACCATTTAACATGAATTATGAGAACATCATTCACTCATATTTCCCATGATTAAAACTCCATATGAGAACTTACCATTTTCCCCAAAAATTCACACATGCAAAGTGCCAAGTTCTCACCATGAATTTTGATGCCTTTGCATATGGGATTGACATTGCTTTCTAAACCTGCATGACAGAATAAATGAAGTCAAAATCATGCAAGTTCATCCACTTCGATCACATCAAACATTTAATCAATGTTATGGTGTCTTGGGAGTCTATTAAACCTTTTCATACCAACCTTAACACCAAGACCCAAACTCACATCTTACATCAAGAGATTAACATGGTTGATACATGAAAGTCCATTCAAGTTCTCAACAAGCAAGCTTTTCAAGAAACCAATTAGTCAAGTGTTTTCATGTAAATCCTCAATACAAAGTCCAAGGCCAATTTGGCCATTCACTCAACCAAGTGTGAAAACCATGTAATAACCATTTAATTCTCATTCACTCATGTTTTATATGAATAGATTGAACATGATGCTAGCCCACAAGCATAAGCCAATTTCAAACACCAAGAGAATATCATTCAAGCTCATTCATTCCAAAGTTTGCATGAAGAAGTCAAACACCATCAAGTTTGATTGAATCACTTAAGCACATTATGATTTTCAAGATTCATGAAGAATATACATGAATGCCCAAGCAAGAACTCCATTTTCCTTTACAAACACTATAAGCATATAATCAAATAAGCTCAGAAACCTCTTTGAAGAACATAGATTGAGTATGTTCAAAACATTAAGAGGTCATGATAAAAAGCCATGAAAATCATGAATTTAAACAACATATTTGAGCCTCAGAAACTATTTGCCAACTCAACCATATTTGAACATCAAGAGCATTAAGAACACATCATGAAGCCATATATCACCAAGGTTGTATGAAAGCCTTAAGTTCATTACCATCCTAAGAATTACAATCTCATATAGCATGTAGCAATGAGTTCTTCTAGATTCTGAGACATATGAAACATGGCAATGATCATGAATGCACACTATCATTAAAATCATATGCAAATGTACATAAGGTTTAGTTATCACCAAAAACATAAACAAGTGCAAGGTACACAATAATTTCCCCCTTTTTGATGATGACATACTTTATGATTGACATGACAATATGATTTATGATATGACAATAGTCAAACAAAGATCCTTCTCTTCGTTAGACACAAACATAAATCTTTCTCCCCCTTTGACATTATCAAAAAATGGAAGGAAGGTAATGAAGTTCAAATATAAGAGATGAAATCTCCCTCTCTTCTTTCCCTTTTCTTCCATTCTCCTTTCTTCACCTGGAAGATAGGAAACTATAAGGTCAAATATGTAGTTCTCATCCAAATTCATAGGTCACAAGAGAGTATATATAAGAGACATGAAAAGACCCATATACACATCACAAAACCCTTAGAAAACCCCTCTAAGATATGTATAATAACCCTAGGGGCAAAGGAGTAACATTAGGATCCATTTTGATAGGGTTTAGATGGTTTTCGGATTCACGTATTTGGGTTTTTGTCGCAAACAGTCGACTTAAACATTGGGAGAGATTGAAATCATCACGTATTTGGGTATTCACGTATTCAAGTATTTTGATCTTCGATCAAAATCATAAAGTTTGTCATCATCAAAAAGGGAGAGATTGAAAGAGTTTAGTTACATTGTTTAGTTAATTCCTAAATCTTCTTAAAAGTTGCTAATTCCGCTGCGAAGTGTTTTAATTAGCCACCTAGTGTGGGGGACAATTCAACCCCCCTTCTTGTCAGCTCGTCTACCCCTGGACCAACAATTGGTATCAGAGCGAGGCTATGCTATTTCAAGATCTAACGATCTTTAGAGTGATCTTTGTAGGCGTATTTGATGAGCATCATGTCTGATAGTATTTTGTCTTCTCCTCCTCCGTGTTTTAATGGTTCAAATTTCAACGAATGGCTTAGGCACATGAGTCAATATGTTAAAACAATTGATCCCAAACTTTTGGATTTAGTTAAGCATGATTCATGTGGAATGCCTAGTGATGAGTCTAAGTGGACTGTGGAACATGTGAAGAGATACAAAGACAATGCTAAGCTTTTACATATTTTTAGAAGTTCAATTGATCTTCACAAATTTCCACTTATTTTCTCATGCAGGACGGCCAGGGAAATATTGAAGTGCTTGATCGGGAACTACAAAGGAAAGAACGAAAGCAAGTGCTTGATGGCCGGGAAGCACGATAAATCAAGTCAGGAAAGCTCCGAGCTAGATTCGGAAGGTGAGGAGATCTCTTTCGAAGAGCTTATGGAGTTGTATGATGAATTGGTTGAAAAGTATAAGAAGGTTAAATCTGAAAATAGAAAACTTAAAAAGAAACCTGAACATGCTTTTCATGAAAATGCTTCTTATGATAAGTGTTCTGAAGTTGAAGAACTGAAAAAGAAAAATAGTGCCTTGTTAATTCATAACTCTTTACTTGAAAGCAATGTAAAAAATCTTGAAAAACTTCAAAATGAAAATTCTTCATGTGATAGATGCTTAGAATTTAAAACTGAAAATGAATCTTTCTTGATTGATATCAAAAAGCATGAAGAAATTATTTCATGTATGAGAGAAGAAAATGAAAAGCTGAAACATCTAAATATAACCATATCTGAAAAATTGCTTACATTGGAAAAGGGAAAATGTTTGGTTGTAGATGAATGTGAAAAATTGGATGTGCTAGAATAAGAACTTGAAAGCTATAAAACTACAAATAGAGTATTGAATGAATGTGTCGTTTGCAGTGAATAAGAAATAGCTAGTTATGAATTGCACATTGCATCCCTTGGAAAAGACATTGTAGACTTGAATGCATCATTGTCTAAAATTGTCCAAGGGAAAGAAAATTTGAACAAAATTTTTGGAATAAAGGTGAACTTTCAAAAGGAAGGACTAGGCTATAATCCGGTGAACAAAAAGAACTTTAAAAATAAATTGTACACTTCTTTTATCTCGAGTTCGGATGTTGTTAGTTCATCACACATTATGTCACGCCCCGAACAAGGCGGAAATATCGGGACGTACAGTTAGGGACACGCTGGCAAGAGAGAGAACTAATCTAAAATAATACACAAGTGCTACAAGATGGAAATACTAAATGATCATTAACAAACCACAACTGATACAATAACCTCAAGTTCAACTTAATACATCTGGAATAATCAACCACTAAAACTCAATAACATGACTGAGACTAAAAGCTCTCCAAAACACAACTAAAGAAAGATAACACACTACTAACACACTAGAACTGATACACTCAAGACATCACTCCTGCCCTTCCCCATCGATAAGCGCGTCACCTGAAAAGCCTGGAAAAGGGGGAAAACACAACTATGAGCTAATGCTCAGTAGAAAATAACAGACATGTATAAGTGATTAACAGTTTAATTACATTTTAAAATGTCATGCTACAAATGATAAAACAATAAAAAGATAACGATGATATCACGAAAATAAAATTCAAAGATCTTGCAAGGTCAAGAAATATAATGAATAGAATGGTAAGACAAGAATTTACTACAGGAGATAACGATAAAAAGTTGGCCATATCAAGACAATTCAAGTCATGTCAAGCACGTATGTAATTTCATTTCCACGTCCAAGTAATAAGCAAGTAAAGTAAGCACAAGTAGAGTATAGAACAGTGAAGAGTGGAAAGTGAAAAGTAGTAGAAAGTAATGTAGAGAGTAGTGGACAGTCCTAGATTTAACACATGTCAAGTACTGGTGCCAAATGTCACACCTAGTCATTCACCTCCCCGGGGGTACACGTAGTGTTCGGGCGCTCTTCCCAGGACTAGACCGAGTCCTTAATTGTTTGCCAGGCATTGATTTCTTTGGATCAAAGATCCCACGAATCTAGACTTCCACAGTTTATGGCCAGAATTCCATGGTTTAAACTAAGTAGCAATAACAACTTCACGTAGGAAAGAGATTCATTTCCAGAATTTCAAGGTAAGTATAATCATCAAGGAGATCGAAACCAAGTCACAACAAGAGTAAATCGTGCTGCGCTACTGTAAAACAGTAGCAATCAAACAAGCTAATCAACATATTAATCCTAATCACCAAGTTAAGATATCATGATTAACCATTATCATTTGTATTAGCCAAAGAGCCAACAAGCTAGAACAAGTTGTCAAGGTAAAGAACAAGCTCTCACAGCGGTGAAATAGAATGCATTATCAGGGGCTTTAATTACACCATTAATCATTAATTAAGTGAGTTTCTATTTAACCAATGTAAGTGTTGTAATGGAGATAGTAAACATCGTGTTTTGTACTATGTTTGCGAGAAAGGACCAATGCAAATTGAAATCCAGGGGGACACATGAATAGGTCAAAAGTTCTTCAAAAATGTAATTTCAATGGGTCTAAGTTAAATGGGTTGATTCCCCACTGATTCGGATCCATCTTCGGTTCGAAAAATGAAGAAAATCGGGTTTCTGGTGTACGGGTCGACCCTTGGGGTCGACCCCTGAAAAACTGGGGTCTGGGAGCAGGATGGGTCGACCCCTGGGGTCGACCCTCGGGCTGGCCTGGGCTGCCAGGTGATGGGTCGACCCCTAGGGTCGACCCCTGCAAGCCCAGAACCGGCCGGGGGTTCCGGAAAACGAATGAACTCGCCCAAATGGGGTCCAAATGAGTTGAAATCAAAACCACATGCCATAGGAATCTTGCTAGACATATTAGGGTCATAAAACTATAATTTAGAAACACGAATTTCATCAGAATTCATAAGAATCACAACCTATTCTATGAAGAACACAAGGAGACCTAGTTCAGGACATACTTCCACTAAATCGTCGAATTCTCTCGATATACAAAACCAAATTTGGGGATTTTGGTGTCAAAAGAAAGCTAACTCGATCATGAATCCAATCATATATAATATGCTACATGAAGATCAAGTTACATGACTCAAAATGAGCCCGTAATCAAGCTCTGACTTAAGGAACACTATATGAATCATGTTCTAGACATGCTTCTACAAAAATCGAAATTCACGATGCATGCTCAATGGAATTTGGGGCTTTCTACGTTAAATGAAAGATAATAACATGCTGATTACTTCATGTAAGTTAATTAGAGTTTGGTTGTTAGATCCTACCTCAAATCGGAGAGAGAAAACTCAAACCCTAGGATGAAGAACACTTGGACAGCACCTCACAAAAAGCTCGATTTCTCCACGGATACCTAATGAAAATTGGGGCTTTTGCCACCAATGGATAGAGCTCGATGAGAGGAACAATTTGCTATACTCATGATCAAGATTTGGTTGAGAATTCCTACCTCAATCCATGGATCAAAGAAGGATGAAGGGAAGCCAACGGCCTGCTGACCCACCTCCATAATTCGAACTAGATCTCTCCAGATCTGAAACTTCAGCGAACCCCACAGCAGCCAAACGAAAGAAGACTCATAGGGCTTCATTTTGATAGCTCATAGAGCTTCTGGAGCCTTCTGAGTTGGGAGTATTCGCTGCTGCAAGCTACGTGTTTAGAAACGGCGCCGAAATCTTTGACTTGACCAAACTATGTCGGCAGCACGTTTTGGGGGTAAGTTTACCTCAAATTGATTGAGGGTAAATGTTCCTTACATTGTGGCCTTCCATTTGCCCTTGATTTCAGATCATTTGGTTGAGTATTGAGCTCGAATTTCGTGTTTTAAACTAAGGGTTAGGTATGGGTCAAAAGTGTGCACTTTTGGGTTTAAACTCTAAATAGATCTTACCACGGATTTACAATGGCCTAATGCCGGAAGGAAAAGTTGTTATCTACATCGACCTAAATCTATTTACTATTTTTACAGATTTTTCTAAGGTAGTCGAATTATTACTTATACTATTCCGTAAATAGTTAAATGTTAAGTTCGGAAAACTAAGTTCACTAATTCGGCATAATAAATGATTTTCTTAAGCTTAAATGTAGAAGACAAAGTTGCTAAACAAAATTAATTCTACAGGATGTGATTTTTGGGGATTTTTAGAAAATAGTTGAAAAATTACTTATTCTATTAATTAATTAATTAATCTAATTAATTTGGATAATTCTCATTAATTTGAATAACTTCAAATAAATTTCGAATAATTACAAATAACTTACTAAATAAATTTCTAAAGAATTTGGGGTCTTACACCCTCCCCTACTTAAAGGAATTTGGTCCTCCAAATTCACTGCACTAAAACTGAGAGTAGAAAAAGATCGCTCACCTAGAATAGATCGAGATACCGCTTTCGCATAGTCTCTTCAGACTCCCATATAGCTTCTTCGGTCCCACGCCGACTCCACTGAATCTTGACCATCGGTATCGAACGATTCCGGAGTTGCTGTTGCTTCCGGTTCAGAATCTTGACAGGTCTTTCCTCATAGGTCAAATCTTCCTTCAGTTCAAAATCCACCTGCTGAATGATATGAGTGGGATCGTACACATATTTCCGCAACATAGACACATGGAAAACATTGTGTATGCCAGACAATTGCGGTGGTAAAGCCAGTCTGTATGCTACCTCTCCCACTCTATCTAGAATCTCGAATGGACCAATGTACCTCGGACTCAGCTTGCCATGAATGCCAAATCTTCGGATCCCTCTCGTCGGAGAGACCTTTAAGAACACATGCTCGTCAACCTGAAATTCCAATGCTCTCCTTCTGTTGTCGGCATAACTCTTCTGTCTTGACTGGGCTACTTGTAACCGATCTCGGATAACACGGATGTTCTGTGATGATTCCGTAACAAGATCTGGTCCAAGCCACTGTTTCTCACCTACCTCATCCCAACACAACGGGGAACGACAACTTCTACCATATAGTGCTTCAAAAGGAGCCATCTGAATGCTAGACTGATAGCTGTTATTGTAAGCGAATTCAATTAGTGCCAAATGCTCACTCCAATTACCACCAAAATCAATCATGCAAGCTCGCAGCATATCTTCCACTATCTGATTGGTTCTTTCAGTCTGTCCATCTGTCTGTGGATGAAAAGCAGTACTGAAATTCAGACGAGTACCCAAAGACTATTGCAGTCCCTTCCAGAAATGTGAAGTAAATCTGGGGTCTCGATCAGATACTATATTCACTGGAATACCATGCAATCTCACTACTTCCTTTATATACAAAGCAGCCAATACATCAATCGTCCACTTGGACTTAATTGGTAATAAATGAGCCGACTTTGTCAATCGATCGACAATCACCCATATCGCATCAAATCCACCACGAGTCCTAGGTAGACCCATAATGAAATCCATGCCAATGCTTTCCCACTTCCATTGGGGTATGTCGAGTGGTTTCAATTTCCCTGCTGGTCTGAAATGTTCGGCCTTAACTTGCTGACATACCAAACATCTGCTCACAAAATCTGCAACTTCCCTTTTCATATTCGGCCACCAAAAGGACCTGTTCAAATCTCGGTACATCTTAGTGCCTCCAGGATGAATGGTATATCTGGATCTATGAGCTTCCTCAAGAATTTTGTTCTTTATTGTAGCCTCATCCGGAACACAAGTTCTGCCTTTAAATAATAATCTACCATCATCGGCCAACATGAAGTCAGGTCTGCTGCTCAATCTTCCCTTGATCTCTACCAACTCGGCGTCATTATCTTGCAAGGACTTGATCTCTATCAATAATTCAGGTTTAAGTTGAATCTGAGCAATCAAGAGCTGATCATTGACAATATTAAGATCCAGACTAGATAATTGTTCCAACAACCTCCATTCTTGTAACATGAGACTTGACAATCTAGCTAACGGCTTCCGGCTTAAAGCATCTGCCACAACATTACCTTTGCCAGGATGATACTCAATCGAGAAGTCGAAGTCTTTCAAGTACTCCAACCATCTCCGCTGCCTCATGTTGAGTTCCTTCTGAGAAAATAAATACTTCAAACTCTTATGATCTGAGAACACTGTAAAGGTTTCTCCATACAAGTAATGCCTCCATATCTTCAAAGCAAACATGACTGCAGCAAGTTCCAAATCATGAACAGGATAATTATCTTCGTGCTTCCTCAACTGTCTAGAGGAATAGGCAATCACCTTCCCATGCTGCATAAGTACACAGCCTAAGCCAATACCTGATGCATCAGTATAAACAACAAATCCTCCTTCACCAGAAGGTAAATCCAAAACAGGTGCAGTAGTCAAACACTCCTTCAGAGTCTGAAAGCTTCGCTGACAATCATCTGACCAATCAAACTTATTCTCCTTGCGGGTTAATCTTGTCATAGGTACTGCAATCTTGGAGAAATCTTGAATAAATCTTCGATAATAACCTGCCAGGCTTAGAAAACTTCTAACTTCTGTCACACTGGTAGGCTGTTCCCAATTCTTCACTGCCTCAACCTTCAAAGGATCAACGGAAATACCGTTCTTCGTAATGATATGTCCTAGAAAGGACACCTCTTGTAGCCAGAATTCACACTTACTGAACTTAGCATATAGTTGATGATCTCTCAATAATTGCAATGCCATTCTCACATGTTCAGCATGTTCCTCCTCATTCTTAGAATAAATCAGGATGTCATCAATAAAGACCACGACCCATTGATCAAGATAGGGCCGAAATGCATCGTTCATCAACTGCATGAAAGCCGCTGGTGCATTCGTTAGACCAAAAGGCATAACGACAAACTCAAAATGACCATACCTGCTGCGGAAAGCCGTTTTATAAATATCCTCTTCCTTAATCCGCAACTGGTGATATCTAGATCGAAGATCGATCTTAGAGAAATATTGAGCTCCCGCTATCTGGTCAAATAGTTCGTCAATCCTCGGCAAGGGATATTTGTTCTTCACAGTCTGCTGGTTCAATTGCCGATAATCAATGCACAGCCTCATCGAACCATCTTTCTTCCTGACAAATAGTACAGGGGCTCCCCACGGAGAAGTACTAGGACGAATAAAACCCTTCTCGAGCAATTCCATCAGTTGCTGCTTCAATTCCCTCAGTTCCGCAGGAGACATACGATAAGGAGCCTTAGAAATAGGAGCTGTGCCAGGAATAAGATCAATAGAAAAGATAACTTCCCGCTCAGGCGGAAGTCCTGGTAGTTCTTCTGGAAAGACATCAGGAAAATCTCGGACAACAGGAATGTCCTTGATCTCCATCTGCTGCTCAGGAGTTGCACAAACAAAGGCTAGAAAATCCTCACACCCATGCCTCAAAAGCTTATCATCTCGAAGAGCCGAGATGAGCAGTACGGAGTTATGGTGCTTGACTCCCGTAAAAGATAAACCAGAATGTCCAGTAAAAGTCACCGAGCTAGAACTACAGTGAACATTGGCCTCATACTTGGCCAACCAATCTGCTCCTAGGATTACATCATAATCCTTCATATCCATGCAGGCCAAATCTGCTGGAAAGTTCTGTTCACCAATCATAACCTTACTAAAAGGATAGAAATACTGGATTGTTGATCTAGTGCCAATAGGGGTTGAAATCTCTAACGGAGTATTCATCAAAACAGGTTCCACAACTAATGACTTAGCAAATCTCCGAGAAATAAATGAATGTGTTGCACCAGTATCAAAGAGAGCAAATGCGGGCTTATCGATTATAGTAAGGGTACCTTCGACGAGTCCGCCATCATCAGAAATCCCAGTTTCATCTGCATGTAAAGCTTGAAGCTTGCCTTGTGGTTTCTTAAAGACTAGAGGTTTTGCCGGTGTAGCTTGCTCCTGTTGAGTACGGACTGACTAGATCTAGAGGGGGGGTGAATAGATCTTGTCCCCCTTTTTCGATTTATCAAACAAAGACTAATTGGATCACGAGAAATCAATGAAGTATAGAACTAACGCTGATAGCAAGAATGACAGTAAACACACAAAGAGACACACACACAACAAGCAAACCACAAGACAATACTTTTTAGGTGGTTCAGTCCCTTCCCGAGACTTACGTCCACCCCTTGCTCAATTTGAGCAAGGCTTCACTATATGAGAATTTCTGATCTCACACAAACACTGCTGTCACACAGCTTGTTCCTGCTGACACAAAGCTTGAATCCGCTGCCTCACAGCTTGACACTAGTTGTAAAGATGAATAGAAATGATGTAACAGGCTGAACATGGACTTTTGTAGCAGAGTAATTAAAGAGTTCAGCTTGGGACTCAATCACATAGGTAACAAGGCAAGACTCCCTGTAGGACTTCCAGCCGGATGTCTTCAGCTGCCTTGCTGCTGGAGCTTGCAATGCCTTGAGCCAGATCTTCCTTCTGCAACACCGACGAACACTTCTGTCTTTTGCAGCTATTTGATTGCGGGAGAGCCACTCTTCCTTTTCTGGTTAGAGAAACTTCTGATGTTGATCTTCCTTAGCTTCTTCTCTATATTCCCATATTCAGTTCTCTAGGCATCGTGTAGCTACTCTTTTCTTTTTGCACCATTTCATATCAAGCTCGAAGCTGTTTCCCGCGCTAGTGCAAAACCTGTTAGGTTTCCCTCTAAAAAACAGGGAGAAGATTAAAGATAATCCAAAGAAGATTTGACCGGTTCTTAGCAAGATTCTCTCCTTGAATCCCGTGCAGAATCTTATCCTCTGAACAGCCCAACAACCTGCAACAACAACCTGCAGGTTTCAAGGAACCGAAACTGAATTCGGTTGGATTTTGGTTCTGGACGCTGAACCGCTTGTGGTCGACAACGACCCTGTCTCTGGTCGACAATGAGCAGTGTCCAGATGGCTGGTTCTTCAGACTGATGCTTGTATCGCTCATTGTTGACAATAGCCCTGTCGCCGGTCGACAAGGGGCAATGTCCAGATGGCTGGCAGTTCCGTCTGATGCTCTGTCTGTTCCGTGGTCGACAACGAGCAGGGCTCTGGTCGACAACCAGAGCGCGTATAGAGGAAAAATGACTTGAGCTGTGTTTGGTTTGATTCGTTGGTCGACAATGACTACTTCTCTGGCCGACAAGCAACCTTTGACAACTTCCTCTGATCTGTTGACTTCATTAGTACTTCAGTATACCTGAAATTACTTGAACTATCAGATTTGCATTGAATTAGTTAAACACATCTTTTGTCATCATCAAATTGTCATGAGTCCATTACTTTATATTGAGGGAGCAATTAAACATATCCTTTGTCATCATCAAAACTAAAGGGATGCACAACATTCTCCCCCTTTTTGATGATGACAACCATGAGTCATTGTGACAATTAGGAGATTATTTCAACCAGAAAATGCATTTGATATGCCATTCAGAAACTATCATAACATATATCATTATCACAGATTTCAGCCAGAAAATTCATTTGATATGCCTTTCAAAAGTATCATAACATGAATTACATGAATGACTCAAAAAAAACAAAGGCAAAGACTTGACATCTAGACACACCTAGACACACAATGACACACAAAGACTCTATCTCCCCCTTTGTCAACAGCAAAAAGAGGAGTATCCAGACATTCACTCCGTGGAGGACGAAGAAGTCTCGGGCTTCACGTTCTCTGCCATCCGATCCAGCTTGTCAACTATGTGTGCATAAGAAAGCCTTAGCTTCTGGATCTCTGAGATAGTAGCATGGTGATACTGTTTAGTCTGCTGGTTGGTGAACTCAATGCGTGTACCCATCTCTGCTGACACTTCAGCTAAAGTGCTAACCAGTCTGTTAAACCGAGAGCTAGCATGATCTGAGTGTTCCTTTTGCTTGATGAACCTGGTCTCCATCTGCTGCTCTAGTCTTTGGACTTTCAGCTCCAAGCGCCCGGTTGCAGCATTCATACTTTCTTGAAAGGATTGGAATTGAGTTGTGAGTGAGGTCAGCTGAGATGCTATCTGGAGAAGCACTCCGTGAGACTCAGTATTGGAGGTGGAAGGAGGTGGTGGAGCAGAAGTAGACGGAGCGAAGGTAAAGGGAGCATGGGTAGGTGGAACAGACGTAGATGGAACATGAGTGGCTGTAGTGCCTGGTTGCCATGGCACAATAGCGAGTGAAGGTGGAGGAGAGGTAGCAGTGGTGGTAAAGGGGGGAGTGTGAGTGGGAATCACCTCAGGTGGAGGGGTTGCAGCAGGGCTAACATGAATTGGTGTCTGTGGTGGAGAGGAGGAAGGCAACGGTGCTTTGGATTTACCCTTGGATGGTAGAGTGCGCTGGACTTGATCTCCGACCTTCTTATAGCCCAAAAATGTGGTCACGTAATGGAATGAGTATACGTGCCGTTTGGGAATGACAACGCGCGGAGCGGGAGGAATGGGTATAGTTGCTGCTTCCAAAATGGCAGTAATGTGGGTAGCATAAGGAAGAGAGTTCAGGGGATAATGCAAGAGGGTTTTGAAAGTGTTCTGCATGAGCTTGGGAAGGCAGATGGGTTGGCGTGTGATGAGGCCATGGAGAAGAAATAGGTGAAGTCGACTTACATGTTCCCTGGCGCCTCCTCTTGGTTGGATTATAGTGGTAAGAAGGTGATGGAGCAATCGATGAAGAGGAGGGAAAGTGTTGGCATTGAGGGATTTTGGAAGAACCTCAGGGACTGGTTGGCCAGTGACCACGGCATATGCAGCTTTGAAATCAAAATCCTCAGGATTGAAGACAGTACCATGCCTGGAAATATTCAGCGCCTTGTGGAGGAGCTTGAAGTCAAGGCTGATGACGACTCCCTGAACTACTGTATAGACCTTGTCATCCACGACTTGCAGATTGTGGTAGAACTCTTGCACAAGCTGTGGGGAATACATAGTATGTGCAGAGACAAACTCTGTCCAACCTTGGGCGTCCAAAACTTCCAGCAGCTCTGGGAACATCTCCATCAGCTTCTGATCGGAGAAATCTACTATTCTCGGTGGCAGGATGGTCCGGGGCTTCAGTGATCCAGAGACTGGATGGACGATGGGCATATCGAAAGTTGCTGCCTTGTCCGTTGTCGACCGCCGAGTGGTCGATGGCTGACCCTGCGTGGCCTTCTGCTTGGAGTGCTTGGACGACGGCGACGATTCGGCAGGAACCTGATCCCTTGCTCGCTTGGACGACCTATGAGCACGCGACGGATTCATGGTGGAAGGTAGCGAGAGAGTGTGTTGAGGCGAGAGAGAGGGATGCACAAGGGGTCGAAAGGGGACTGGAGATGGAGGACGACCGTGAAGGGTGAAAACGGCGAGGGTGAGAAGAGTAGGGACCCAGTCGGTTCAATTTATAGGGCATCATATTAGTGAATGAGATCTGGGTCATAGATTCTAGGGTAGTGGAACCAGCGCAATGCTGAAAACGAAGGGCCAGGATTAAATCAACCGAATGAAATTTGGGGGATTTATTGAAGTGTACATCCGTTCCTTAATGAAGCATTTATGTAACCTCTCCACCCTTATGCAAAGACCACCTTGTAAACTAGTAGAGTGGGCTTAGTGATTCACTTGAATTTGAAAGTATTGCACCAATAAGCTTACGCCCCATATCTAATTTCCTCCACATGACCTCTTAAACTTATAATAGATTTCATGAGATGATTTTAATAGCTGTGCTTTCTGAACAGTGTTTTCAACTTTTCTTTGCATGCCATACCTTTGGTCAACCATTTTCCTCTGCCTTTTAGATAATTTTGAGTGTTTCCTTTTGGAAGCATTTTGAAAGCTGTGGTCAGGTTTATCACATGCTTTTCTACACGAGGAGACACGCTTTTTACATGCTAGAAACATCGGCTACTTAGCATGCCTAACCATTCCACTTTTAACTGGGACACACCTTTGATTCGTGAGGCTATACGTTTATCAGACGCCAATATCCCCAGTTACTCAGTATGCCCAGTTTCAATAATTTTTGATGGTAGCAGAGATAGATTGATTCTTCATGACACACATGCCTCTCACTTATTTTTCATCCATTTTTTCTTAAGATGGGAGGCAGTAGTTTCTCAGAATCCAATCCATTGCTCTACCATGAAGACAGAGTTATGGCGTATTCCACGTGCATTCATGCTATATTTTTGGATTTATATTAACTGTTCAGAACGGGCACAGATAGAGAAACCGACTTACTACTAACAATCATAAGTCTCCAAAATCATGTGACAGAATCATAGTTATGGTTTGAATTTATTGAAGTAGTACAGTCCAAATCCTCATTACTACACTCAACCTCTACTCTTATTGAATACATTGGTGATTTTATAGGAAGATATGGTTAGGTTATTCAATGTTTTATCAAGGAATGAGTTTACACTTTTTCTCCCCCTCAATTTGATAATCCATGCTGAATTAAGAAGTAATGTTGGCCAGGATGAGATAGAAAGACACAGGGAATGGGAAGTATGGATGATGGTGAATGAGTGAAGATGAATCTGAGCTCAAACAGTTTGAACAATCCAGAAGATTTCCTACTAGAACTAGTGTTAACCAGGAACCTATTTAAAGTGGACATTTGCTTCTTTACAGATCCATTGTCGACCATGGAGCTGTCTCTGGTCGACATCTACGCAGTCACAGACCCTGCCTGATGTTGACATCTGCTTTCTTATAAATCTATTGTCGACTATGGGACTGTCTATTATCGACATCTGCGTAGTCATAGAACCAAACAGTTTCCTGCCTTGATGCCTTGGTCGACCAGTGCCCTGTCTTGGGTCGACCACCAGAGCTAACCAGTAACAGCCGACACCAGAGCTTCCAAACACAATCAGTACCAGAGATCTAACTGACATATCTAATTACAGAAATGACAGAAAGCTATACAGAGAACACATGAATATGAGCATTTCAAGAATTTTCAGGAGATATTCTACATATCCCCAACTCCCTTCTTAGAGTTGAAAATCTGTCATTGTTTAGGGGTTTAGTGAAAATGTCTGCCAATTGTTTTTCAGTTTCTACAAATTGAAGCATGAAATTTCCTTTGGATACCTCATCTCTCAGAAAATGATGACGGATCTCAATGTGTTTTGTCCTAGAATGTTGAATGGGGTTTTTAGACAAGTTAATAGCACTAGTGTTGTCACATAAAATGGGTGCACAACCAAGATCTACATTGTAGTCTTGGAGTTGATGTTTTATCCAAAGAACTTGTGTACCACAACTCCCTACTGCGACATACTCAGCCTCAGCAGTGGAGAGTGCTACAGAATGTTGCTTTTTAGAAGCCCATGAAATTAAACATCCACCTAAGAATTGACAATATCCACTAGTACTCTTCCTATCAATTTTGCAACCAGCATAATCAGCATCCGAATATGAAATCAGATCTAGTTTGTAATATGTAGGATACCACAAACCCAATTCTTGGGTGCCGTCAAGGTATCGAAAGATACGCTTGACAGCTCCTAAATGTGATTCCCTAGGACTAGACTGATATCTAGCACACATGCATACACTGAACTGAATATCTGGCCTTGATGCAGTTAAGTATAGTAGGGATCCGATCATACCTCTGTATTTCTTGGCATCTACCATGTTACCTTTTATATCTGCTTCCAAGGTTGCACTTGTACCCATGGGTGACTCGATTGGCTTGCAGCTTTCCATGCCAAATTTCTTCAACATTTCTTTTATGTACTTGGATTGATTAATGAAATATCCTTCTCTGCATTGTGAGATCTGCAATCCAAGAAAGAATTGTAACTCACCCATTAGGCTCATTTCAAACTCATTAGTCATTAAATTTGCAAATTCAGTACACAAAGAGGTTTCAGTAGATCCAAACACGATATCATCCACATAGATTTGTACAATCAGTATATCCTTACCTTGGGTCTTGGAAAATAATGTTTGATCAATTTTACCTCTTGTGTATCCCTTTTTAGTGAGGAAGGAACTCAACCTTTCGTACCAAGCCCGAGGAGCCTGCTTTAATCCATACAAAGCTTTATGCAATTTGAAAACATGATTAGTAAGTTCATCATTTTCAAAACCAGGGGGTTGTTCCACATAGACCTCTTCTTTTATAATGCCATTTAGAAAAGCACTTTTTACATCCATTTGTTGTAATTTGATTCCATGAGATGCTGCAAAGGCTAACAATATCTTGATGGCTTCTAATCTAGCAACCGGAGCATATGATTCTTCAAAATCAACCCCAAATTCCTGGTTGTACCCTTTAGCCACCAGTCGAGCCTTGTTTCTCATTACAACCCCTTCTTCATTCAACTTGTTTTTATATACCCATTTGGTTCCAATTACAGGGTGAGATGAAGGTCTAGGGACAAGTCTCCACACCTGATTTCTTTCAAACTGATTTAGTTCTTCATGCATAGCATTTATCCATGATTCATCTTTTAAGGCTTCCTCTACAGATTTGGGCTCTATTTGGGACACAAGAGCAAGTTGATCCAGTTCATTAATGGCCTTAATCTGAGATCTAGTCTTCCTAGGATCATGTATTCCACCAATAATGTTATCTAAGGGATGATCTCTAAGAAGTCTCAAGTTTTCAAGATTGTTACCTGAGATGATCTCTCCTTCAGTCTGATCATTGGAATTACCTTGGTTTCTTTCTTGATTCTGTGCTTCTTCATTCTCCATCGGTTCTTCTTTGTCTTTCAGAAATTCTCCATCTTCTTCTTCCTTGCTGACCTGTTCATTTTTAATAAGATCAGTAACTTCATCAAATGAGATATGAGGGGATTCTTCAACAATTTGATCTTTGGTGTTAAAAACCCGATAGGCTCTTGATCGGTCAGAATAGCCCAAGAATATTCCTGAGTCACTCTTTGGTTCAAATTTGTCCAAGACTCTCTTATCATTGTTATGAATGAAACATCTTGCACCAAAGATTCTAAGATGAGCTAGAGATGGTTTCTTACCTTTGAGCATTTCATATGGAGTTTTTGAACTAGATGGTCTTACCATTGCCCGGTTTACAATGTAGCATGCTGTGTTGACCGCCTCAGCCCAAAACTTCCTTGAAAGATTAGCTTCAACCAACATGGTTCTAGCCATCTCGACAAGAGTGCGGTTCCTTCTCTCTACAACTCCATTTTGCTCCGGTGTCCTTGGTGAGGAGAATCTGTGGGTTATGCCCTTGTTTCTACAGAATACATCAAAATCAGAATTTTCAAACTCCCCCCCATGGTCAGATATGATTGTACACACTTTGGACTTACCATCCTGCTTCATTCTTTTGTAAAATTCCTGAAATTCATGAAAAGCATCACTTTTATGTGATAAGAACATTACCCATGTAAATCTGGAAAAATCATCCACTAGAACATAACCATATTTCTTACCACTAAGACTGGCAATTCTTGTTGGGCCAAAAAGGTCCATGTGTACAAGTTCTAGGGGTCTGGATGACTGACTTTCAGTTCTACCTTTGAATGATTTTCTTGTTTGCTTTCCTTGGGTGCATGCTTTACATACTTTGACATTTTGAGCAAACGAAATTTCAGGCAAACCAAGAACAATTTTATTTTTCACAAGTTTGTGCAGCACCCTATAGCTAACATGCCCTAGCCTTCGGTGCCACAACCAGGTCAAGTCCTCCTTCTTGGCGGTTAGGCACAAGTTGGAGTGGGCTGGATCATCCAAGTCTATCATGTAAACATTGTTCACTCTCTCACCCATAAACTTGACTGCATCTGAATTTGGTTCAATAATCTTGCAGGTTTTGGAGTCAAATACTACTTTATGGCCTTTGTCGCATAGTTGACTGATGCTCAATAAATTATATTCCAGTCCATCCACCAGCAAGACATTTTCAATGCAGTTTGAAGGTTTCTTACCTATCTTACCTCTTCCGATAATCTTGCCTTTGTTATTTCCTCCAAACGTCACATAACCTCCATCTTTTGAGCTTAGCTGGGAGAACTTGGTCTTGTCTCCTGTCATGTGTCGTGAGCAACCACTATCTAAGTACCACTTGTTGTGCATGGCTGCCAGACATTCCTGCATCACGAATTACACAGAAACTTTTGGACCCCAATGGTACCCGGGTCCCAGATAGCTTGTGAAATCATGAAACTGCTGTAACAACATCTTGGGAACCCAAATTTTGTTAGAACAGTTTGTCTTTTCATTTCTTAACTTGTTCAGGTTGTGTTCCTTTTGATTTAATGTTCCTCTATTTTGAGTGCATTTTCTTAAATTCCAATTTCCATTCTATTTCAGCTGAGAGAAGTTGTGAGTTCTGTTTGTGTGTCTGGTCGACATCTGGTATGTCTGTGGTCGACCAGGGTTTCTCCAGAAGCCAGCACCTGTTCTGGCAGATCCTCTGGTCGACATAGGAGGAGTCTGTTGTCGACCAGCCTGTTTCCAGACACCTTGTTTTACAGGTTTGGGTTTATTAACATGATTTAATGCTCTGTTTGTCTGGTTACTTCTGTGAATTTGACCTTCTCGTCTGATATGGCTGTTGTTTTTAAGCTGATGTAGATTGACCATTTTCCCTTTAGAGTTCCTCTCTTCCAAGGTGACATTAGTCTGTTTAGAGGAACTTTCAGCTATGTCCTTTTGTTTGTTTTGATATAGGTTTATCAAGGGGCCTTTTCCTTTTGTGTCAGCTTTTTCATTTAACGTTTTTAGTTGGAATTCCTTTTTAGCTGTTGGGTTGTATCCTAACCCCTCTTTCTGAAAATTTACTTTTATTCCCAACACAGCGTTCAAGTTTTCTTCACCCTTAGTCATTTTTTCCAATGTTTCCTGTTTTTTTTTTAGTTCACTTTGAATTCTTTCTATTTCTTTCAGAAGTTGACTGTTTTCTTCCTTGAGTGAGTTGTTTCTTTCTTGAGTTAGCTTAGTTTCCTGTTCATATTCTTGAGTCTTTAGTTTTAACTCATCAATTGTGTTTTTTAGTATCTCATTTTCTTCTAATAGCTCTTTGACATTCTCTTTATCTGTCTTGTGTTGATTCAGCTTATTTTGCAAGGTGGTGATTTCCAATTCTAGTTGAGTTCTGTTAGCAATTAGGTTGCTGTCATTATTGAGCTGATTGACTTTCTTCTTCAACCTTTTATTTTCCTTTCTTGTTGTTTCATATGTATCAAGTAAGTCTGAAAAGGCTTCTTCCCAATCTGAGCTAGAGAAGTCTTGAAACTGGGAAGTTACCTCAAGATCGTTGCTGTCTCCTTCGGCCATTAAACATGTGTTTCCTTCTTCTTCTTCAGAGGTTGTTTCCTCTTCGCTGCTTTCTTCCTCCTCGCTCCATGTGCTTATCATTGCCTTTGGTCTCTTGTCTTTCCACTTGAAGCTTGATTTCTTAGGAGCCTCTGGACATTCAGCCTTCATGTGTCCTGGTTTCCTGCAGTTGTAGCAAACAAGCTTGTTAGATGAAGCTTTGTTTTTGTCAAACTTAAACTGGGATGATTTCCTTACCGTGCCCTTAGGATTTTTAAATCCCTTACCTTCCTTCCGCAAGAACCTTCTGAACTTTCTTGTTAGCATGGCTAGCTCGCCAGTTTCCTCACCTGTGCTAGATGAGTTATCAGTGTCAGATAATTCAGAGGTGCCTATTTTAGTCTTCAGGGCGAGCTGCTTCTTTTTCTTGCCCTCATCTTCGTTTCTCTTTAGGTTGACCTCATATGCCATTAGGGAACCTATCAGTTCATCCACAGTCATAGTTGTGAGGTCTTTTGAGTCCTCAATTACTGTGGCCTTGGTATGCCACATAGGTGTGAGGGACCTTAGGATTTTCCTCACAAGCTCCTGCTCTTTGTAGGTCTTGCCTAGACTCTTTAAGCTATTTGTTAGTTGTACTAGTCTGGCATACATCTCAGAAATGTTTTCATCAGTTTTCATTCTAAACATTTCGTATTCTGAGACTAGCATATTTGCTTTGGACTCTCTTACCTCTGAAGTACCTTCATAGATGACCTTGAGTCGATCCCACATCTCCTTCGCTGTTGCACATTGTGAGACTCTTGAGAACTCCGTGGGGTGAAGCGCACATTGCATCACGTTCATTGCTCCCCAGTTGATGGTTGATTTTTTGACCTGTTCTCTGGTCCAGGTATCCTCGTCGTCGGGCAGATCATAGGGTCCGCGGCTTACCACTCTCCATATCTCATGATCTTGTGCTCTCAAGAACACCTGCATACGATTTTTCCAGTATGAATAATCATTTCCATCAAAATATGGTGGTCTAGTTACTGAGTGTCCCTCAGCCATTAGACTTCTAGAGTTCAGTCCGCCAGCTTTCTCCTGGTTGTTAGACCACATTTTTGGAGAACCTGCTCTGATACCACGTGTTGAGTACGGACTGACTAGATCTAGAGGGGGGGTGAATAGATCTTGTCCCCCTTTTTCGATTTATCAAACAAAGACTAATTGGATCACGAGAAATCAATGAAGTATAGAACTAACGCTGATAGCAAGAATGACAGTAAACACACAAAGAGACACACACACAACAAGCAAACCACAAGACAATACTTTGTAGGTGGTTCAGTCCCTTCCCGAGACTTACGTCCACCCCTTGCTCAATTTGAGCAAGGCTTCACTATATGAGAATTTTTGATCTCACATAAACACTGCTGTCACACAGCTTGTTCCTGCTGACACACAGCTTGAATCCGCTGCCTCACAGCTTGACACTAGTTGTAAAGATGAATAGAAAAGATGTAACAGGCTGAACATGGACTTTTGTAGCAGAGTAATTAAAGAGTTCAGCTTGGGACTCAATCACATAGGTAACAAGGCAAGAATCCCTGTAGGACATCCAGCCGGATGTCTTCAGCTGCCTTGCTGCTGGAGCTTGCAACGCCTTGAGCCAGATCTTCCTTTTGCAACACCGACGAACACTTCTGTCTTCTGCAGCTATTTGATTGCGGGAGAGCCACTCTTCCTTTTCTGGTTAGAGAAACTTCTGATGTTGATCTTCCTTAGCTTCTTCTCTATATTCCCATATTCAGTTCTCTATGCATCGTGTAGCTACTCTTTTCTTTTTGCACCATTTCATATCAAGCTCGAAGCTGTTTCCCGCGCTAGTGCAAAACCTGTTAGGTTTCCCTCTAAAAAACAGGGAGAAGATTAAAGATAATCCAAAGAAGATTTGACCGGTTCTTAGCAAGATTCTCTCCTTGAATCCCGTGCAGAATCTTATCCTCTGAACAGCCCAACAACCTGCAACAACAACCTGCAGGTTTCAAGGAACCGAAACTGAATTCGGTTGGATTTTGGTTCTGGACGCTGAACCGCTTGTGGTCGACAACGACCCTGTCTCTGGTCGACAATGAGCAGTGTCCAGATGGCTGGTTCTTCAGACTGATGCTTGTATCGCTCATTGTTGACAATAGCCCTGTCGCCGGTCGACAAGGGGCAATGTCCAGATGGCTGGCAGTTCCGTCTGATGCTCTGTCTGTTCCGTGGTCGACAACGAGCAGGGCTCTGGTCGACAACCAGAGCGCGTATAGAGGAAAAATGACTTGAGCTGTGTTTGGTTTGATTCGTTGGTCGACAATGACTACTTCTCTGGTCGACAAGCAACCTTTGACAACTTCCTCTGATCTGTTGACTTCATTAGTACTTCAGTATACCTGAAATTACTTGAACTATCAGATTTGCATTGAATTAGTTAAACACATCTTTTGTCATCATCAAATTGTCATGAGTCCATTACTTTATATTGAGGGAGCAATTAAACATATCCTTTGTCATCATCAAAACTAAAGGGATGCACAACAGCTCCGATATGAGAGGACAATTGCGGATACGGTGCTCCTTGCTTCCACATCGCAAACAGGCGCCTAGCTTGCGCCAGCACTCTTCTATCTTGTGACCCGGACGATCACAATAGTTGCACACACCCTTGAATGGAACAATAGGGCCATGCTTCTTGTCTTCATGCCTCGGCATCTTGCCCTTCCACGATCCGGACCCGCTCCACGAACCAGGTCCACTAACAGGCCTCTTCTTGGTATACCCGGGTTTGACACTCTCGGAACCCGTAGGTAATTCTTTCTTGGTGCCTTTACCACGGATTCTATCCGTCATCTCAAGAGTATCCTCTAGAACTTGCGCTTTCCTTACCACCTCAGAATACGTGGAAATCTCCATCGGTGCCAATTGATTGATATAATGAAGCTTCAATCCATTGAGAAAGCGCTTCGCCTTCATCTTCTCGGTGGAAATGAGATGTGTAGCATATCGAGAAAGCCGTGCAAATTGAGCCTCATACTCTGCCACGGACAAACCTCGCTGTTTCAAGGCCGCGAACTCTGCCGCTTTCTTCTCTTGCACTCTATCAGAAAAATACTTGATGTTGAAGAATTCTTCGAATTCTTCCAACATAACTTGCCGATCACCGAGAGTTGCCTTGATAGAATCCCACCAAGTACGTGCATCATGTTCCAGTTGAAATGTGGACAAAAGGACACACTCCTGGTTGGTGTATTGCATAACTTCAAAGATTCTCCCCATCTCATCTAGCCAGTGCTCGGCTTGGTCAGGGTCAGTCGAACCAGCGAATCTAGGCTGGTTCATTCCGCGGAAGTTCCGGTATAGATCACCGGTGCCATGCGGTGCCGCTCCTGCCTGAGCTACTTGCTGAAGGGCCTGAGTAAGGCCTTGCACCGTACGCTGTAGGTTCCTCCATTCAGCACGATCAGCTGCCATCTACACGAGAATTAGATTACTTAGGTTTAATCAAGATAAATAATTACACGATTAAGAAACGATCTTAACCCAAGTTTCTACCCATTCTCACCAGGTCAGGTCCTAGACTTTTACAAGGTTAGGGATCTAATGCACCTAGACACGACCAAAAACTCGGTACCTGGCGGAGGTAATCGGTCCGAAGACCACTCGCGCAAGTGTGCGACCTTCCCGATAGGCGTAGCCTAACGTTCGGACAACACCTTTTGATATACCGATTATTGGGATGCAATGCAAGAAAACCTAAAACTTAGGAAACCTAGGAATGTGAAACCTACGCTCTGATACCAACTAAACTGTCACGCCCCGAACAAGGCGGAAATATCGGGACGTACAGTTAGGGACACGCTGGCAAGAGAGAGAACTAATCTAAAATAATACACAAGTGCTACAAGATGGAAATACTAAATGATCATTAACAAACCACAACTGATACAATAACCTCAAGTTCAACTTAATACATCTGGAATAATCAACCACTAAAACTCAATAACATGACTGAGACTAAAAGCTCTCCAAAACACAACTAAAGAAAGATAATACACTACTAACACACTAGAACTGATACACTCAAGACATCACTCCTGCCCTTCCCCATCGGTAAGTGCGTCACCTGAAAAGCCTGGAAAGGGGGGAAAACACAACTATGAGCTGACGCTCAGTAGGAAATAACAGACATGTATAAGTGATTAATAGTTTAATTACATTTTAAAATGTCATGCTACAAATGATAAAATAATAAAAAGATAACGATGATATCACGAAAACAAAATTCAAAGATCTTGCAAGGTCAAGAAATATAATAAATAGAATGGTAAGACAAGAATTTACTATAGGAGATAACGATAAAAAGTTGGCCATATCAAGACAATTCAAGTCATGTCAAGCACGTATGTAATTTCATTTCCACGTCCAAGTAATAAGCAAGTAAAGTAACCACAAGTAGAGTATAGAACAGTGAAGAGTGAAAAGTGAAAAGTAGTAGAAAGTAATGTAGAGAGTAGTGGAGAGAGTAGTGGACAGTCCTAAATTTAACACATATCAAGTACTGGTGCCAAATGCCACACCTAGTCATTCACCTCCCAGGGGGTACACGTAGTGTTCGGGCGCTCTTCCCAGGACTAGACCGAGTCCTTAATTGTTTGCTAGGCATTGATTTCTTTGGATCAAAGATCCCACGAATCTAGACTTCCACAGTTTATGGCCAGAATTCCAAGGTTTAAACTAAGTAGCAATAACAACTTCACGTAGGAAAGAGATTCATTTCCAGAATTTCATGGTAAGTATAATCATCAAGGAGATCGAAACCAAGTCACAACAAGAGTAAATCGTGCTGCGCTACTATAAAACAGTAGCAATCAAACAAGCTAATCAACATATTAATCCTAATCACCAAGTTAAGATATCATGATTAACCATTATCATTTGTATTAGCCAAACAGCCAACAAGCTAGAACAAGTTGTCAAGGTAAAGAACAAGCTCTCACAGCGGTGAAATAGAATGCATTATCAGGGGCTTTAATTACACCATTAATCATTAATTAAGTGAGTTTCTATTTAACCAATGTAAGTGTTGTAATGGAGATAGTAAACATCGTGTTTTGTACTATGTTTGCGAGAAAGGACCAATGCAAATTGAAATCAAGGGGGGTACATGAATAGGTCAAAAGTTCTTCAAAAATATAATTTCAATAGGTCTAAGTTAAATGGGTTGATTCCCCACTGATTCGGATCCATCTTCGGTTCGAAAAATGAAGAAAATCGGGTTTCTGGTGTACGGGTCGACCCCTGAAAAATTGGGGTCTGGGAGAAGGATGGGTCGACCCCTGGGGTCGACTCTCGAGCTGGCCTGGGCTGCCAGGTGATGGGTCGACCCCTGGGGTCGACCCCTGCAAGCCCAGAACCGGCCGGGGCTTCCAGAAAACGCATGAACTCGCCCAAATGGGGTCCAAATGAGTTGAAATCAAAACCACATGCCATAAGAATCTTGCTAGACATATTAGGGTCATAAAACTACAATTTGGAAACATGAATTTCATCAGAATTCACAAGAATCACAACCTATTCTATGAAGAACACAAGGAGACCTAGTTCAGGACATACTTCCACTAAATCATCGAATTCTCTCGATATACAAAACCAAATTTGGGGATTTTGGTGTCAAAAGAAAGCTAACTCGATCATGAATCCAATCATATATAATATGCTACATGAAGATCAAGTTACATGACTCAAAATGAGCCCGTAATCAAGCTCTGACTTAAGGAACACTATATGAATCATGTTCTAGACATGCTTCTACAAAAATCAAAATTCACGATGCATGCTCAATGGAATTTGGGGCTTTCTACGTTAAATGAAAGATAATAACATGCTGATTACTTCATGTAAGTTAATTAGAGTTTGGTTGTTAGATCCTACCTCAAATCGGAGAGAGAAAACTCAAACCCTAGGATGAAGAACACTTGGACAGCACCTCACAAAAAGCTCGATTTCTCCACGGATACCTAATGAAAATTGGGGCTTTTGCCACCAATGGATAGAGCTCGATGAGAGGAACAATTTACTATACTCATGATCAAGATTTGGTTAAGAATTCCTACCTCAATCGATGGATCAAAGAAGGATGAAGGGAAGCCAACGGCCTGCTGACCTACCTCCACAATTCGAACTAGATCTCTCCAGATCTGAAACTTCAGCGAACCCCACAGTAGCCAAATGAAAGAAGACTCATAGGGCTTCATTTTGATAGCTCATAGAGCTTCTGGACCCTTCTGAGTTGGGAGTATTCGCTGCTGCAAGTTACGTGTTTAGAAACGGCGTCGAAATCTTTGACTTGACCAAACTATGTCGGCAGCACGTTTTGGGGCTAAGTTTACCTCAAATTGATTGAGGGTAAATGTTCCTTACATTGTGGCCTTCTATTTTCCCTTGATTTCAGATCATTTGGTTGAGTATTGAGGTTGAATTTCATGTTTTAAACTAAGGGTTAGGTATGGGTCAAAAGTGTGCACTTTTGGGTTTAAACTATAAATAGATCTTACCACGGATTTACAATCGCCTAATGCCAGAAGGAAAAGTTGTTATCTACATCGACCTAAATCTATTTACTATTTTTACAGATTTTTCTAAGGTAGTCGGATTATTACTTATACTATTCCGTAAATAGTTAAATGTTAAGTTCGGAAAACTAAGTTCACTAATTCGGCATAATAAATGATTTTCTTAGGCTTAAATGTAGAAGACAAAGTTGCTAAACAAAATTAATTCTACAAGATGTGATTTTTGGGGATTTTTAGAAAATAGTTGAAAAATGACTTATTCTATTAATTAATTAATTAATCTAATTAATTTGGATAATTCTCATTAATCCGAATAACTTCAAATAAATTCTGAATAATTACAAATAACTTACTAAATAAATTTCTAAAGAATTTGGGGTCTTACACATTAACCCTGTTCAGCATGCTATAAAGAAAACCCAAAAATATGATGTTAAGCGTAAATTGAATCAAGATACGAAGTTGAAAAATAATTTTGCTTATACAAATGCCAATGCTAGGAAGCATAATCATGCTACATACACACATGCATCCACAAAGAAAATTTCATGTTTCTATTGTGATAGACTTGGTCACATGATGCATGATTGTTTTGTTATTAAATCTGATGAATTGAGAGCATGCGAGAAAATGAACGGGTTCAAAAAGTCAAGAAAAATTTTGAACTCCAAAAGAACTTTTGAAAAGTCTCATGCTTATGCTAGAAACCATGTTGTCAACAAAAGAAAAGTTCATTGCTTCTATTGTGGAAAGTTCAGACATGAGATGAAAAATTATTTTAGTATGAAAAATTAAAATTCTAAAGTTCATGCAAGAAGACCATTTGAAAGATTTGCTCAATTGAATTGCTATCATTGTGGAAAATATGGTCACTTGATGAAATCCTACTTTCAAAAGAAAATTGAC
Source organism: Amorphophallus konjac (assembly GCA_022559845.1). Taxonomy (NCBI): domain Eukaryota; kingdom Viridiplantae; phylum Streptophyta; class Magnoliopsida; order Alismatales; family Araceae; genus Amorphophallus; species Amorphophallus konjac. The sequence continues at coordinate 288,950,251 of CM040125.1, read as the reverse complement.
AACCATCATTCTATGAAAAAGAAAATTTTTCATGTTGAAAATGAAAACACTTTTGTTAAATCACAGAACTTCAATGCTTATTCATATAAGAAAACTGTGAAGTTTTTGTCATTGTCATTATTGTGGAGAGATTGGACATACTATGCATGATTGCTCTTTAATGAATTTTGATGATATGCATGTCCAAAAATTATGGAGAGCACCAATTAGAGGTGCAACTAACCATCTGGGACCCAAGAAGGTTTGGGTACCCAAAACTTGTGAATGAGAACTTTGTTGTAGGGACGCCTTGAGGCCAAGTGAAAGGCATGAAAAATAATGGTTGCTCATGGCAAAGGTTTTGAAAATAAATTTATGAGTTCTTTTTGAAAAATTGAAATTTATTTTATTTGAAGTTTCATTCATGAAAGTCAAGAAAAATCTAATTTTCTCATGTTAGTTTGCATTGTATCTATCTGTTCATTACTACATGACTACATGGTATATTGAATGGTGACTTGAGGAAGGGCATGTCATTCCTGTCTGAAATCTATCACCATATGTGAGTAGAGTCTTTGGACTTACACGTCCACCTTGTACCATGAGTCAATTATTCATTTAGGTCATATGTTGCATAATTTTCAGAAAATGTCAAATGTGAAATTTATGCACATAGAAAGGGGGAGTTTATTTTTGAATGAATGATTTTGAATTGTGAATCTAACTTATCGTTGTGGAATTGCATCTCTTGCCAATTGCTAAAGTTGAATTGATCATGATTCTACGCACATGATTCATGAAAAGGTGAATCCCTGAAATCTCTTCAATGGCTTATGTCAATTGGTGACATTATTCATATGACAGGTATCACTTCTGAAAAACCTGACTTATTATTCCTCTAGCTTGATGTGATGAATTTGTCTAATTGGTTGAACAGAATTAAAAATCTTGAGGGATGTTTATGAGATCATTGACCATTGAATATCTTTCAATCTGAACTGTATGTTTGATAGCACATTTGAACTCAACTGCATATCTAGTATAACAAATGGTGTTTGTGGAAGATTGGATTTGGTCCAGTTAGAAACTCTCACTATGTGTGAGTAGGGCCTTCAGACCTTCACCTCCACTGTGTACCAGAATGTGAAAATTTTGAATGTCTTGTGAATGGTTTTTGAAACTTTTAAAATGTTATTGAAAATTTATTTTTGAACATTTTTTGAAAACAATTCGGTTGCATTGCTCATTTCTGATCATTTCTGCACCCTTGTTTATAAAAGTCTTGAGATGAAAAATGCTTATTGTCTATCATTTAAATCTGAATGCCTTTTGTGGAACTTAGTCATGATGTTCTAAAAAATAAACTTTTGCATCTTGCTTTTGCATCATGCATTATATTCTTATGTTTTTATAGGTTGCATGAATTAGAGTTCAATGCATTATGTGCACTTAGATCACTCAATTGAAAAACTGAAAACGTGCATCTTGTACCATGATATGACTTGCACTTTGCAAAGCATTTAGGACATTCAAGTGAACATCTAAAATTTTGCATCCATATTGTATATTGCATTGCATATTGCATATTTCCCATTATGTGCTTGCATGTTTATATATGCTAATCACCCCCGTCTTTGGAACTGATAAGACTTCATACTCCTTGCTAAATAATGTTGCATTTGAGTCATCATTGGTGTGTTTCATGTCACACACTTAGGGGGAGTAAATATTTGATAAGTGCATCTATTTAGGGGGAGCTGCATTGTTATGTGTTCATATGTTTTTAGTGTGCATACTGAATCAAATTCGCACACATCATGCACAAAATGTGAAAATGAGTGTTAGAGATAAAGGTATAGTAATTTCTTTTCAACACTATAGAGATTTTAAGTTTGCTGCATGAATGTTAAAGAGGCAGTTGAGGAAAAAGTTGCCTACCTAAATTTTGGAAAAGAATCTGAAAAGAATGGCAGAGCAATGCTAAGTCTCACTGAGTAAACTAGATACACGTCACTTGAGACGTGTTGTGGTTCATTTCTGAAAGGTGTTGTACTGTAGTATCTCTATTCAAAATGCGGTGAAATGGTTCAATATTCTGAGTAACCGGGGAGTATGGCATGAGCTCCATGTGTCGCCTAGCGTAAAAAGGAGTTATTTGAACTTCATCACTGAAGGTAAAAATTCTGAATTCAGTATGAATTGCTTGAGTTGAAAATTTTGGTGAAAAACTCTTTGTGGTAGAGCGTAGCCTCCAATACGTTGTTCTTATAAATTGAAGTGTAGTCTGTAGAATCTCTCATTGTGTTGTTTTGAAAATCTGAATATCCATATTACAACAATCTATTTTCATGTTATTCACCTACACATATGAAAATTTGATTTAATATGTATTCAAAAAATTATTGACTGCATTGGCAATTGCATGAAACTTCTATATGTTTGCATAAACTCCTAGGTGCTATAAATGAGCATTGTAGTTGTTGACCCTCATGCACCTTTCTTATACTCATTCCCTTCTTAAATAAGTTAGGGGGAGCTGTGTTGCATGTATATACATATACATATATACTTGGTTACATGGTGCATTTCATATCTCATCATTTGTATGCATTTAGCTTCATGCATTCCTAAAGAAAATTCAAAAATCAGAAAACCATGAAAATCCAAATTTGTGACCCTCACATAGAAATAATCAACAATCTTTGAGTTCAGCAATTGGCTTAGTTTATTTTTCATAGGCATTTCTGTTTAGTCGCATTGCATGCATTCATAGTGTCATTATATGTTTGCATTGAGTTTTTACGCATTTCAAAAGAAAACTAAAAATCTAAAAATCTAAGAAAATCATTTAATGTGTCAAAGACATTCCATGAAACATCTTGTTGTGAGCTTTTATTGAATCATGAATCTGTCATGGTGAAATTTGAACTTCCTCCCACTTTTTGATTATGTCAAAGGGGGAGAAAGTGTTTTGATCTTTGATCAAAATCATAAAGTTTGTCATCATCAAAAAGTGAGAGATTGAAAGAGTTTAGTTACATTGTTTAGTTAGTTCCTCAATCTTCTTAAAAGTTGTTAATTCCGCTACGAAGTGTTTTAATTAGCCACCTAGTGTGGGGGACAATTCAACGCCGCTTCTTGTCTGCTCACCTACCCTAGGACCAACAAATTATTGCTCGTTTCATAGTAGGTTTTCATTCCGCATTTATTCACTGCTGTAGAATATAAATTTGGGGTAGATCTATTCACCCCCCTTTAAATCTGTAGTTTATCCATTCTCGTCATGTAGGACTTTCGGTCGACCAACATGGTGCCTTCGGTCGACCAATTTAGCCAGAACTGGCTAGAAAGAAATGTCACAAAGATCGGTCGACTGACTAGGAGACTTTGGTCAACCGAAATAGGCAGAGCTGGGCAGTCTGAACTGAGTTACAGATTGGTGGATCGATGGCCAAGTTTGGTCGATCGACTACGGCGAACATGCCTGATTTCTGAGTCCGAAACCCATCTAACCTAACCCATTTGGGTTCTATCTTATACCCATTTGCCCCTGAGTTCTTGATAGACTTATTAGGGTCATTTTGGAGGGTTCTAGAAGGGGTTTCTTAGTCTTTTGCACTCCTTGTATATATATATACATGACCTATGAATTTGGAGAGAATAACCCCTGTTGAGCTAATATTTCTTATCTTGTAGGTGAAGAAAGGGGAGAAGAAGAAAAGGAGAAGAAGAGAGGGGGGTTTCATCTCCTCCAAAGCATTTCTGGAGCTTAAGGAAGAAAGAAAAGTGAAGCGGAATGAAGAGAGGATTAAGAGTATGTTGGAATCGTGATCATCCGTCTTCCATCCGACCTGAGCTTCAAGCAACTTCATCTTTTGGCCTTGGAAATCAAGGGGGATAAACTTTACATCTTTATCAGTTTATTTCTGATGTTCTTCATGAGTTATATTTCGGTCTGAGCATGTCTTGAGCATTTGTTTTAATTTTCTGAACTCAGTGATATTGTGTGTGTGGTTTGATCGCCTGCATGCGATCGTGTGTATGGATCGTGCTGTGTTTGTTGCAGCGTGTGTGTGGTGTTGGGTTTCAGACCCATGGGGATTAGGGTTTATCCCCTTGTGTGTGCAGGGTCTGTCCTGCATGTATAAGTTGGGCCGTGTCCCCGTGTGTGTACAGGTGTCGTCCTCCGTGTGTGTTGAAGCTTGGCTCCGTGTTGGGGAGTTATCCTCGTGTTGGCTTTCCAGCGAGTGAAGCCTCACTGGTTTGGTGAGGGGTGGACATAGGGAGCACGTCGTGGTCCAAAACCACCTTACAATCTTTGTGTCTTGTGGTTTGCCTTATTGTGGTTTGATTGCTTATTCAATGCATGTGCGATCGGTGAGCATGAGCGAATCTTAATTCAATGGGCGAATCTTAATTGTCTAGATTCTACTATGTGATGTGTTTCTTTGCTTAATCCGCTTACATGATCAAGTGAGCTCGGCGAGATTGAGAGAAGCTAATTTACTATGTTTAGTTTATTTTCATCAATCTCGTTAAACTTGCTAATTGTGTAAAGAAAATTTTAAATTTGCCATATCGCTTGGGGGATAATTCAACCCCCCCTTCTTGTCCGCTCGCCAACTGGGCCAACATCTCCGGCTTAGACGAAAGGTTTAGGTCGAATCCCTCGGCTAAGGCCGTAGAAGGCTTTAGGCACCGAGCTAAGGTGGTTCATCGATGCTGGGATCACACCGACGCAAGGGTTTCGGGCTTCTCCGACTTAGACGAAAGGTCTAGGTCGAATCCCTCGGCTAAGACCGCGAAAGGCCTTGGCCGGCGAGTTAAGGTGGTTCATCGATGCTGGGATCGCATCGACGCAAGGGTTTCAGGCTTCTCTGACTTAGACGAAAGGTCTAGGTCGTTCCTGTCGGCTGAGACTCTGGGAGGCCTTAGGCACTGAGTTAAGTGGTTCATCGATGCTAGGATCGCACCGACGCAGGGATTTCAGGCTTCTCCGAGTTAGACGAAAGGTCTAGGTTGTTCCCCTCAACAGAGACCCTAGGAGGCCTTAGGCACCGAGTTAAGTTGTGTTTTTCGGTGATTCATGTGAAGAGTTCCAAGATACAATCTTGTTCATTGTGGGGTATTGGTTTCAGTTGATTACCGAGCTGAAGAAGCGGCTCATGGTATAACTTCAGGTGTTTCCCATTGAGGGGTGAGGGGTGGGAATTGAACTTCCCCCCAGTGGTTGATGACAACATAAGCACCGCCTTCATAAACTTTCTAGACCACGTAGGGTCCTACCCAATTTTCATTCAGCTTGCCTTTGGGATTTTTTTCCATGACTTCTTTCCGCTTGACCATGACTAGGTCTCCTTTCTTGAATTCTCACTCTTTGATGAGCTTATCGAAGGTGCGGACCATACGGGCATGGTAGACCTGTATGTTCTGCTGGGCTTTGAGCCACTGACCTTCCAGATCGGAGAGTTCCTCCAATCTTCTCTATATATTGGTTTGACTATCTTTGACCAATTCGTGCTGGATCGTGACCCCTAACGAGGGTATCTCCAGCTCTATCAGGATGACCACTTCTGAGCCGTACACTAGTGGGAAGGGTGAGCAACCTGCTGGGGTCTTGTACATGGTGCGGTACGCCTACAGTGCTTCATACATTCTATCTTCCCAATCCTTCTTGCTAGAGTTGACCATCTTGGCAAGAAGTATGCATAGTGTATTGTTGAAGGATTCCACTAACATATTTGCTTGCAGGTTGTAGGGAGTGGATGTCTTCCAATCAATTTTGAATTTATCGGCCAATCTGTAGACCTTTTGATTTTGGAAATGACTTCTATTGTCAGGGAAAATTCGATCAGGCACGCCAAATCGGAATATAATGTTTCGATGGACAAATCTTGTAGTGCCCCAGAATTTTATATAAATAATTTTCTAGAATTTTCAAAGGCCTAAATATATTAATAAAAGAATTCTGAGACTAATAAGTCATCATAGGCCCAATTAGGTTGAATAATTAACTAAGCCTATTTACACATCATCTAAAAGGGTTTAAGGCCCAAAACCATTAAGTTTGGCCCATATTCTAGAAGGTTACTTAGCTTATTTAAGGATAAAAATGAATTACATAAATAATAATATAGGAAAATGAATAAAAGAGTTTTATTTATTTGAAACTCTATATACGTTGAATGTAACGGTCTATCGTGCGACCGTCACATGCTTGTAACACATGGGTCTACGACCGTTACACTCTGTGAATTTCGTAAGCTGAAGAGTTTGATTCATGTTGACCTCTGGGAACAATAAATGTAACGGTCTATCGTGAGACCGTTACATGCCTATAACGCACCTGCATTAGACCGTTACATCCTGTTAGTTCCGTGAAGGAAAGAACAAGTACAAAGATCAAAACTTTGGACTCTTATCCACTAGAGATCAACGTAGGAAGAGTTATAACATTACTATGGACTCTTAGAGATCAGGTTTTAATAGATTAAGGACTCTAGAATCGATCTAATCTTCAAACCCTAGCCAAAACCCTATAAATAGGACCTAGTTCTGAACTGTGCGACCCTTACTTTTGGCTCGCAAGGAATCAAGGTAAGGAGGTGTAATCTTAGGTAAGTTCTTTAGAAGTATTTGTTTACAATACTTTAGACTAACTCATCTCCAAATTTCACATCTTTAGGTCAAGAGGTCGTGGAGTTAGAGCCCAAGGAAGTTGCTGAAAAATCACAGGAAGAAGGGAACTAGGGTTCGGTGTTCAGACCATAATTGGAAGTTTGAAGCCTAGACAAGAGGTAGGTTATCTCATGAACAGCAAAAACAACTTGATAGGACTATAAGCCCTCTGGTTTGATTGAATTTCATGCATAGTAGAGCATCAATTTCATGTTTTACTAGTTCCATGCATTACATGCATCTCTTAACCCTAAATCGAGAACTTGAAACATGTTATTCATCTATTCATGGTCACCTATGCATGTAGATAGCCTATCCTTCCTTATCATGCCTAGAAACTCATGATGTTTTGATTATAGACATGATGTGAGTTAATCTCTTATGTTTCATATTGCTTTCTGTTAGCAGACACTCTGACGCGTCACAGTGTTAGGGTGCTAGGCCCGGATACAGAGGGGGGTGAATGTATCCTTCTATGAATAATGGCCAAATAAAAACTCAGATGCTAGGCAAAATCCGGAATTAAGCTAATTCGATTTAAGCAAAATAACAAGTAGGTGGAGCGAGCCTATCCAAGCATCTAGCGGAAGCAAATCAAGCAATCAAACCACTACTTTATAGATTTTTAGGTGGTTCGGTCCTCCAGACCAACATCCACCCCTCACTTCCAACCGGAGTGAGCCTTCACTAGCAAACGCTAGAACCAAGCAGACTCAGTCTGCAAACACTCGCTGCCACACAGCTTGACCAGGGGAACAACCTCCCCTCTTCCTCCCAACCGGAGGGACACCCAAGTGACTCCCAGCCACTTGGAAACTAAAGGTCACAGACCTCTCTTCCTCCAGACCAGGAGGGACCCGACCTCAGTCCAGAGGATCAAAAGTACAAAGTTAACCAAATGAAGAAGGAAAAATAAGAAAGGAAAAATGCACAGCGATCAGAAAGCTGTAAAGAAAGATAACACAGATGTGGCTCGCATGGAGCTGACTGGCCTGGATTTGATCCACGGTCTAGTAGACAGATCTTCAGGTAAGCTTCTCTTCCTCTTCTCTTCTCTCTCTGCAATCTACTGCAGCTCTTTTCTTCTTTTTCTCTTTCACTCTCTCGATCTCTGCCCCTCTATTCTCTTCGGCTCACTCTCTCTCTTTTTCTTCTCTGGATCGAATACTCTCTGCTGCTCTGAGACTGGATGTATATACTTTTCTCCTTTTCTTTCGATCAGTCTTCTTTAGTGGAAGAAGGCTCGTATATATAGCAGAAGCAGCAGCAGCCCCTGGGCGCGTGGCTTCCACGTTTTCCCGCCCAAGGAATTCGCCAGATCCGAGGCAGCTTCATCCACGTGTCAGCATCTGCATACCTCGTCCTCCTGGGATCACGAGCCAGGTCATCAATCTCGGTAAGAATCCCTGTCAGACATAGCATCGGATAAGTCATCAGTTTAAGTCTAAGCACCTTGTACAGACTCTGTGAATGCAAAGCATTGTATAGACCTATAGAAATCAATATAGCAAGTGTGTACAGAGTGAGGGACTGTATAGACTTAGAAGTCATCATGCGTGCTCAGTGTTTATACTTGCTGAAGAATGCATTATCATAACAGGAGAGTGTGTAGACTTAGGCCTTCTGTTCAAGACAAAGACCAATGTACAGACTTCATACTGTACAGACTTGATGTTGATCAAAAGACCTTTGGACATCAGCCCAAGGCGTCAACGCTTCCAACGTGTAGCGTCGCCTCAGCTCCTCAAGCGAGATGCTCACGCCCTTGGCAACTGGCCAATGCGTCAACGCATCCAGTGTCAGCGTCGACGCAGTGAACAAGACAGGTGATGAACAATGCATGCACTAGCTTTACCAATGTGTAGACTTCACAATGCTCAGCCACTGTATAGACTTCACAAAGCTCAACCAGTGTATAGACTTCAATGCAGAAACCAAGGCTGTATGGACTTCAGACTTGAACGTATGACCTGTGAGCGATGTATACACTTGGCCCTTGAAGGATGTACAGACTAGAAGGAATGAAGCCCACGATGTATAGACTTGAATATTGAAGGCGATGTACAGACTTTGATGGAAGACGCAGAATGAGACGCTTAAGTCTGTATAGAGTTTGATGACTGAAGCATGAACAGTACGCCAACGTATGGACTTGGCCAAAGCGTAGGGAAAGCCCCCAATGTGTAGACTTCCAATGTGAATGAAATGCTGTACAAACTTGCTCAAACAGTCCGATGTATGAACTTGTAATTCCAACAGAAGGATGTATGGACTTTGATAAGAGAATGGCTGTACAGACTTCACCACAGCTGCGATGTACAGACTTTGACAAAGCAGTGATGTACAGACTTTAAATGAAAGTCCGATGTATAGACTTTAGCTGAAGACCAATGTATGGACTTCGAATATGAAGACCAATGTACAGACTTTGAATACGAAGACCAATGTATAGACTTGACAGTGATCTCTTCAGCGAATGTATAGACTTCAAGGTTCATTAAAGGATGTACAAACTTCAGAACTGAACATAGGTAAAAGGCTCCCAATGTATAGACTTCGAAGTTCACTGAAGGATGTTCAGACTTTGTTCCATCGACCAGTGTATTGACTTTGCAAGCGAGAGACGCTGGATAAGACAGTGGATGTACAAACTTTAGGTGAAGGCATGAAACGATCTCTAAGACGATGAAGTATGTATAGACTTTGCAGTGAATGGATGCTCAGTGAGACGCAAGTTGAGACGATGCAGTGTACAGACTTCATGTAATGCATGCAGACGTTGAACAATAGAATATGCAGACTTTGCCATGAGACGCTGAACAAGACGCTCCAATGAATAGACTAGCTGGATGCACTGTAGACAATGTCTAGACTCTGAAGGCTAACAAGCGTCCTCAGTGTACAGACTTGGGCTATACAAACTTTGACTCAAACATGCATATAAGACGCTAAATGAGATGCAAAAGTGTATAGACTTATACTGTGCAGACTTGGACTCAAATGTGCATATGAGACGAACGATGTATAGACTTGCATTACTGTACCAATGAATGGACTTGAGATGCACTAAGACGATGACTGTTCAGACTTTGGTAATGTGCAGACTTAGAACAGCAGCTAAGCATGTGTGTATTGTGTGAGAGTGTATACACTTGAAGCTATTGAACACAAGTACAATGTATATACTTCATGAACAGACGATGTACCTACTTGGAATTGATGCATGCTGTGCAATGTACATACTTTAAAATCATGCAAGCTGATGTGCAGACTTCAATTGAACCCAACCGAAGAGTGTATACCCTACACTTATCTGGGGGGTCGACCTATCTAGAAAGGGGTCGGCCCACACTATGCTGACTGTGATGTATGAATGCTTTATGCAGCAGATAGCATGGCTGAACATCAAATATGCAATGCAAATGCTTTATGATCTGATAAACTAACAGAACAGCAATGCAATGCTTTGATAAACCGGCTGAACATCAGAATGACTGAACATATGAAGATGACTCATTTCAGCAAGATGACTCACAGTAATTCACATCAAACACCAATCATCAAAACCAAATCAATCATCAAAATAGAACATCAATGCATGGTGACTCACAGTGTATGACTCACATCAAAGCCAATCATCAAAACCACAGAGGCACAACAATCTCCCCCTTTTTGATGATGGCAACTCTACACAGTGAGTTAATCTGATGACTCAAACTATTCTCCCCCTTTGACTTCATCAAAAAGAAAATAGTTTGAGAAATTATAGCATGTATAAAAACTCAGTCAATTTCTCCCCCTTGCAAGAACATGATTTAGAGATGATCAAAGGGAATCTGCATGCACTGATTGAATGATATTCTCTCTCTTTGGCAAACAATCTCCCCCTTTGGTATAATCAAAATAAACCATGGGAAGGGGTATGAATGTAGATGCAGATACCAGAAATATGAATGCAGGAGCACAATTCTTCTCCTTCTATGCAGCATGATGCATATGACAAAGAAGCTCCCCCTCAATAAATGGAACCTTATGAAATGAATGACAAGGAGACCACAGGGGCAATCAAGGAGAAGTTCAGGTTAATGAACCAAGGACAATAAGCAGAAGAGGTTCAAATAATCAGATTTACAAATAAGCTCCAAACAGAAATAATTCAACAAGATTTTCAAGGAGATATCAATCTCATAAATTCAAAACCTACTTTTTTAAAGTCTTCCATTATAAGGGCTTATGAATGAATTTTATTGATCAGCATGGTTTAAACATGATGTATGCAAAGTTTATCAATAAAATCCTGTATTGATATCTAAAACCATGTTTTAATAAAAATGAACCAAGCCCTCATATTTATCTTGATTGTCCTCCCTTTGTCTTACACAATCAAATTTATTGACTTCTTTCAGAATTACATGCACTAGTATTGAGATTAAGCAATTATGAAGTCATATTATTTTGTCTAAGGTTGTAGCAATTTGATTTTAGCATCAATATTCAGATATTGAGATATGTTCAACAATTTTTCATGCTACAAATTTTACGAGCAGTCTAGTTTAGTGCACACCTTGTAACTAGAGGATATACCTTGATCAGAGGCCAATATCCCTAAGCACTTAGTGTGACTAACTGTCATGCTATATATGAACAGAGATAGCAGTTACACATCATGACACACTCCAAGTCATTTCTTGATGAGTGAGTTGTATTTCTCAGTGTGCATGCCATTGCTCTGCCTGAATTTAATGAATTCTTAATCAGAGTTAACTAAGGCACCACATGACACAGTCCTTTGGACATGTGTTTCTCAGTGACGAATGTCATTGCTCTGACAAATATTACCCTTTAGACATTTCAGAAAAATTCATTTGCTTCAAATCAATAATAGTTTCATGTACTTAATCAGTTGAAGTCATGTATTCAAAAGTGCAGATTTCAGAAGTTTTCAAGACACATCATGAAACAGATGGTTAATGTTTATTAAACATGCTTCAGATATTTTTAAGAGATATTAAAGTCAAACTCATTGAATACATTAAACTTAAACCACATGAGTTATCTCAGTCATTCATAAAAATGTATAATAGAAGATTTCTAGTTCAAGAGTTTTCAGATTTATGATCGAGATAATCCCATTGAAATCTTCATGAAGGACTGATGGAATTCTGAACCCAAATGATACCAATTGATAGGAGAAATACCAATTGTTAAGAGAGATTGTGAAGCTCAAAGTTTTCAGAATATGATTAAGGTTTGTCAACAAAATCAATAAGAAAGGATATACAATGAGTTCTGACACATGTACGTATTTGACAACCTATATGCAATGCATTGCCTCCCCCTCACAATATGCATTCAAACTCTCTTTTTGGCATTTTCAATATAAGGAAATGTAATGCACTATATGTATGCAAAAATATGCAATTAACTCCCCCTGAAGAAATGCAATGTTTGCCATGAGATACTGAACATATGATTTTGATTCATGCACATTCAGACTGTCCTAACCAGCAAAGTGACCCATGGTACGAGGCGGAGCACTTGGTCTAAAAGACCACCTCACACATAGTAAGAACCTCCAGACAGACCTCCCTGCCTTTTGGTACCTTACCATTTATATACCATTGAGGTCATGCATGATTATTCAACATGCAGTCCTATATGCAATTCAGAATTTCAGTGAGTTATTGCAACACACAAATTTCAAGTCACACTCATAAGCAGTTCAGATTTTTTAGAAAATTCGAAATGCAATTTATTTTCAGAGTTTATGCATAACACAATTATCAAGCAATTGCAATTAGCCTATGTATGCATCAGATATAGACAACCCTTTTTAATCTGATATTTGCACAGAACTCTCAGCAAATGCATGATCAGAAAATAATGCACATGGCAAATGATGAATGAAAATGCAAAAATAGATTTAACTTGCTATGCATTAAAACTAAAAACAAGAAGAGCAGGAAGTTTACCTGAAAAGTTCAATAAAAGTTCAGTATGGGGTTTTCTTCTTGAGTGCCTTGGATCATTACCCCTTTTTATTCCAGTCCCAAGGCACACCTGCATAGCAATGTTATTTTGCACAAACAGGTACCCAAGAAGTCTTGGGTCCTGACAAAACATTATTACTCCTAGCAGGTTTTCTCAGCACATTTCTAGGAGTAGTTTTCAGATCTGATTTATGCACATTGAAAAGTTCAGTATGAATTCTATGTGCATATGCATGAGATTTCTTGTTAACAGAATAAAAATTCTGTTTGCCAAAATCAGTTTGGTTTTGCTATCCTGCCAGCCAACAGGTTGCAGCCCTGTGACCTGGCTTCCCACAATGATGGCATGTAAATTTCACAATGTGGAATTTAGCAGAGTTATTCTGAACATGCCAACAATCTCCAGCTTTGTGGCCTGGCTTCCCACAGTGATAGCATTCAGGAGACTTTCCAATGGTAGGTTTAGAATTTAATTTTCTACCCTGAGCATGCCAACAGTGGGCTGCAATGTGACCCATCTTGCCACAGTGAAAGCATGAATTAGAACTTTTCTTACGAGCATTCAGCCAGCATTCAAATCTCTTATGACCCAACTTTCCACAATTAAAGCATGTCATATGCTGGTTTATTGGAACAGACTTGTTCTTGTTAAGAGCATGATCATTTGCATGAAATTTATTCTTATCACTAACAAACCAGCATTGTGAAATTTTGTGTCCTAGTTTACCACAATGAAAACACTCAATTTTCCTTTTCTGAGATGAAAGATTTTTATCATGATATCTCCTAGCATTCTTATCATCCTTCTCCATCAACTTACACTCATGCATCAGATGTCCAACTTTATGACAGTAATGACAGATAATCTTCTTTTTAGATGCATGTGAGTGTGTGTGAGGACTGTGATCAGTAAACACTGATGGACCCTTTTTATTTATTTTTTGTTTTCCAATCATTTTCTGATTTTTATCATGTTTTTCTGTTTTCTTAGCCTTATACTGAGGTGAAGATGAAGTAGAAGGCTTTTCCTATTCAGAAGATTTAACAAAAACAGTTTTCAAATTGGATCCATCGACCTTCCTCATGACTGGACTGTAGCCCAGTCCTTCTTTCTTAAAATTATCCTTTGCTCCCAACATTTTCTGAGCAATGGGCTGTTTATTTTTAGAGGTGGTAGCTACATCTAAACCACTTACAAGAGATGTCATAACTTTGTTCTGAAGTTCCTTCTTGTTTATCTTATTGTAGCCCAGCCCTTCCTTCCTAGGGTTGATTTTTATACTTAGTAGCTTGTCTAGGTTTTTCTGCCCATCAACAAATTTAGACAAGGAAACTTTCAAATCCTGAATTTCATTTTCTAAAGAGGAAATATGTATCTCATAACTGGCAATCTCTTGCTCACAGCAATTCGTAGCTTCATTCAAAACTTTGTTAGCAGTTTTATATTTTTCAATTTCATTTTCCAGATTGCTCAGTTTATCAGAATCTTCAATGCAAACAGTTTTTTCTCTTTCTAAAGTAAGAAGTCTTTCAGACATCCCACTGTTTAACAACTTTAATTTTTCAATTTCCTTTTTAAGCTTATCATTTTGAACCAATTCATTTATTAGAAGCTGATATTCTAAATTGACTTCATACTTTCTTCCATTTTCAATTTCCTTCATATCTTTTTGTTGTTTTTCAAGATTTTTCTGTAATTCTATGTTTACAGACTTTATGGCATTAAGTTTTTCAATCAGCAATTTGTTCTCCTGTTTAAATTTCTCTGATTTTTCATCATCTTCTTTGGAGAGTTTTCTGAGAGAGTCATCTTCAGATTTTAGCTTGTTTAGTTCAGAGTAAACACATTCAAGTTCCTTCTTCAGTTTTGCATTCTGATTTTTATACATATGATTATCAGACAGGCATGCATCATGAAATTACTTCGTACTTGAACAGTTGTCACATGAAGAGCTAGAACTATCTATCCCAGTACCTTTCTTCAACTTTTTATACTGTTTTCTTAAGCTCTCATGTGACTCTAACAATTCAGCATATGCATTCTCCCAATCATCAAGAGAAAAATTCTCGAAGAGATTTACCTCATCATCATCATCTTCATTTTGGCTGCTGCTTTGATTGCTTCTGTCAGCCATCATGCAGCTTATTTGATTTCCTTTCCCGGCTCTCTTCATCATCTCCAACATATCCCTTGCAGATCTGCAATCAAGGAAACATGAGTGAAAGGCTTTGTCAGTGGCTGCTTTCATCAGATTTATAGCTGTCTGATTCTCCTCATACATTGATTCGTGATTGTCAGTCCATTTGGACTTTTTCTTTGGTAATTTATGAGGACCATGTGAAATCACTTTCCACAGGTCTGGATCAACAGATTTAACATAAGAGCGTAAAGCACTGTGCCACTGGTTGAAATCAGAACCACTAAAGACGGGTGGATAAGCCATTGAAACAGATAGCAGATAGATTCAATGCAACAGTAATATTGATGCACTAAAAATAAATTAGCACCGAAGATTGCAAGATCGGATCTGCAGGTCACTGGACCTTCTAAGCAGACACCGCTCTGATACCAACTGTTAGGGTGCTAGGCCCGGATACAGAGGGGGGTGAATGTATCCTTCTATGAATAATGGCCAAATAAAAACTCAGATGCTAGGCAAAATCCGGAATTAAGCTAATTCGATTTAAGCAAAATAACAAGCAGGTGGAGCGAGCCTATCCAAGCATCTAGCGGAAGCAAATCAAGCAATCAAACCACTGCTCAATAGATTTTTAGGTGGTTCGGTCCTCCAGACCTACATCCACCCCTCACTCCCAACCGGAGTGAGGCTTCACTAGCAAACGCTAGAACCAAGCAGACTCAGTCTGCAAACAGTCGCTGCCACACAGCTTGACCAGGGGAACAGCCTCCCCTCTTCCTCCCAACCGAAGGGACACCCAAGTGACTCCCAACCACTTAGAAACTAGAGGTCGCATACCTCTCTTCCTCCAGACCAGGAGGGACCCGACCTCAGTCCAGAGGATCAGAAGTACAAAGTTAACCAAATGAAGAAGGAAAAATAAGAAAGGAAAAATACACAGCGATCAGAAAGCTGTAAAGAAAGATAACACAGATGTGGCTCGCATGGAGCTGACTGGCCTAGATTTGATCCACGGTCCAGTAGACAGATCTTTAGGTAAGCTTCTCTTCCTCTTCTCTTCTCTCTCTGCAATCTACTGCAGCTCTTTTCTTCTTTTTCTCTTTCACTCTCTCGATCTCTGCCCCTCTATTCTCTTCGGCTCACTCTATCTCTTTTTCTTCTCTAGATCGAATACTCTCTGCTGCTCTCAGACTGGATGTATATACTTTTCTCCATTTCTTTCGATCAATCTTCTTTAGTGGAAGAAGGCTCGTATATATAGCAGCAGCAGCAGCAGCCCCTGGGTGCGTGGCTTCCACGTTTTCCCGCCCAAGGAATTCGCCAGATCCGAGGCAGCTTCATCCACGTGTCAGCATCTGCATACCTCGTCTTCCTGGGATCACGAGCCAGGTCATCAATCTCGGTAAGAATCCCTGTCAGACATAGCATCGGATAAGTCATCAGTTTAAGTCTAAGCACCCTGTATAGACTCTGTGAATGCAAAGCATTGTATAGACTTATAGAAATCAATATAGCAAGTGTGTACAGAGTGAGGGAGTGTATAGACTTAGAAGTCTTCATGTGCGCTCAGTGTTTATACTTGCTGAAGAATGCATTATCATAACAGGAGAGTGTGTAGACTTAGGCCTTCTGTTCAAGACAAAGACCAATGTACCGACTTCATGCTGTACAGACTTGATGTTGATCAAAAGACCTTTGGACATCAGCCCAAGGCGTCAACGCTTCCAACGTGCAGCGTCGCCTCAGCTCCTCAAGCGAGATGCTCACGCCCTTGGCAACTGGCCAATGCGTCAACGCATCCAGTGTCAGCATCGACGCAGTGAACAAGACAGGTGATGAACAATGCATGCACTAGCTTTACCAATGTGTACACTTAACAATGCTCAGCCACTGTTTAGACTTCACGAAGCTCAACCAGTGTATAGACTTCAATGCAGAAACCAAGGCTGTATGGACTTCAGACTTGAACGTATGACCTGTGAGCGATGTATACACTTGGCCCTTGAAGGATGTACATACTAGAAGGAATGAAGCCCACGATGTATAGACTTGAATATTGAAGGCGATGTACAAACTTTGATGGAAGACGCAGAATGAGACGTTTAAGTCTGTATAGAGTTTGATGACTGAAGCATGAATAGTACACCAACGTATGGACTTGGCCAAAGCGTAGGGAAAGCCCCCAATGTGTAGACTTCCAATGTGAATGAAATGCTGTACAGACTTGCTCAAACAGTCCGATGTATGGAGTTGTAATTCCAACAGAAGTATGTATGGACTTTGATAAGAGAATGGATGTACAGACTTCACCACAGCTGTGATGTACAGACTTTGACAAAGCTGCGATGTACAGACTTTAAATGAAAGTCCGATGTACAGACTTTAGCTGAAGACCAATGTATGGACTTCGAATATGAAGACCAATGTACAGACTTTGAGTACGAAGACCAATGTATAGACTTGACAGTGATCTCTGCAGCGAATGTATAGACTTCAAGGTTCATTGAAGGATGTACAAACTTCAGAACTGAACATAGGTAAAAGGCTCCCAATGTATAGACTTCGAAGTTCACTGAAGGATGTTCAGACTTTGTTCCACTGACCAATGTATTGACTTTGCAAGCGAGAGACGCTAGATAAGATTGTGAATGTACAGACTTTAGGTGAAGGCATGAAACGATCTCTAAGACGATGAAGTCTGTATAGACTTTGCAGTGAATGGATGCTCAGTGAGACGCAAGTTGAGACGATGCATTGTACAGACTTCATGTAATGCATGCAGACGTTGAACAATAGAATATGCAGACTTTGCCATGAGACGCTGAACAAGACGCTCCAATGAATAGACTAGCTGGATGCACTGTAGACGATGTATAGACTCTGAAGGCTAACAAGCGTCCTTAGTGTACAGACTTGGGCTATACAAACTTTGACTCAAACATGCATATAAGACGCTAAATGAGATGCAAAAGTGTATAGACTTATGCTGTGCAGACTTTGACTCAAATGTGCATATGATACGAACGATGTATAGACTTGCATTACTGTACCAATGAATGGACTTGAGATGCACTAAGACGATGACTGTTCAGACTTTGGCAATGTGCAGACTTAGAACAGCAGCTAAGCATGTGTGTATTGTGTGAGAGTGTATACACTTGAAGCTATTGAACACAAGTACAATGTATATACTTCATGAACAGACGATGTACCTACTTGGAATTGATGCATGCTGTGCAATGTACATACTTTGAAATCATGCAAGCTGATGTGCAGACTTCAGTTGAACCCAACCGAAGAGTGTATACGCTACACTTATCTGGGGGGTCGACCCATCTAGAAAGGGGTCGGCCCACACTATGCTGACTGTGATGTATGAATGCTTTATGCAGCAGATAACATGGCTGAACATCAAATATGCAATGCAAATGCTTTATGATCTGATAAACTTACAGAACAACAATGCAATGCTTTGATAAACTGGCTGAACATCAGAATGACTGAACATATGAAGATGACTCATTTCAGCAAGATGACTCACAGTAATTCACATCAAACACCAATCATCATAACCAAATCAATCATCAAAACAGAACATCAATGCATGGTGACTCACAGTGTATGACTCACATCAAAGCCAATCATCAAAATGATAGAGGCACAACACACAGTAGGACCATCACATTCAAGTAACGGCCTTACTATGAGCCGTCACAGTCTCTGTGGTATATGAGTTACTCTGTTAACTCTGACGCACCAATACAGACGCGTTACATAAGGGTAACGGCTATTCTCTAACCGTCACAATCACTGTGACGCCCCACTTCTAGACCGTCAGAGGCTATGTTCTGTCAACCCTAGACAGAATAAGATTCGTCAATCTTACTTATTATTAAGCCTAGTTGATTAGAGTTTTCACCTGATTATGTGAATTTAAGGTTATTTTAATTATTGATAATAGGGGTTGCATGATTTCAGGAACTTAATGGTATTTTAAGTTATGTTAGTTTCATAAGCCAAAAATTCTATAGTCTTGTATTCTAAATCATGATTCTTTTAACTATTGTATTGTCAGAGTTTTCATCATGATTTTCACGTTGATACTTGTATCTCTCTATCAATAGAGTCATTTCTATAAGAACATGGCACATACTCCGGTATGTTGACCATTAGTTCACATTTTTGCACCATAGGAACATATTCTTGGACTTGAGGACCTCTCTATTGGATATTCCTTCCAATGGACTAGAAAATCTTGTTTCAAGGCCTCCATAATTCTCCGCGAGCCTGGGATTCTCACTAGGACGCCGAGTTAGTTGTACCATTAAAACCCATTAATTAGAATACACTATCGTTGTTTTCTAATTCTAGTAATGTAACGGCCTTGTATTGGACCGTCAGGCTCATGTAACGGCCCAATATACGACCGTCACATTCATTTGAGGTTGAATTCTTGATTCTGGATTCAGACAAATGTAACGATCCTATACTAGACCGTCACACAATGTAACGGCCCAGTGAATGGCCGTCACATGACTTGAATATC
The DNA here is from genome assembly GCA_022559845.1 of Amorphophallus konjac. Classification (NCBI taxonomy): domain Eukaryota; kingdom Viridiplantae; phylum Streptophyta; class Magnoliopsida; order Alismatales; family Araceae; genus Amorphophallus; species Amorphophallus konjac. The sequence goes on along the minus strand of CM040125.1, from coordinate 288,930,917 downwards.
TCAACCCAAGGTTTGACCAAGGGTTGACATTTTAATGTTTCTAGATAAACCTTGATGATCTAGAACCTATCATATTTCTTAATAGACTTAATATAATGAATGAAAGTTAAGAGAATATACTGTTATGCTACCAATTTATTTTCATAAGCATAGCGTAGTCTAAGTCATTCTTGATCTCATATATTCAAATTGAAGCGTTCATTCATTGATTTTTATTATTTGGAATTATTATATTATTGGCCATACTTTACTGTTACATGCGTGGAAGTAGCGTAATTTATACCTGAAGATGTGATCGAGCACTGATTGTGTTCAAGGGCTCTATGCTAGTCCCCTCGGCTGATTGTCAGAAACATACTATTTTATAAACCATGGGTTATGATGCTACTGGCGTCGCATTGCGCTGGGAGTACTATTTCTATAAATAAGTGAAGATCCACGACATGCCATTCTTACTTGATATTCCACAGAAATTCACGAAGCACTTGCTCATAAGCATAAGATGCTAAAGTGGTGAATATGTGGCTTGCTAGTACATTCTCGATATATTCTTGTTAATGAAAGGCCAATATCATGTTCTTGTTCTATTCTTGCTAGTTCATTCTTGTTCTCATTCCATCTTATATGATTGTCTTCTTACTTTGATTTAATCGCGTGATCATAGCATTGCATGATTTGACCTTATTTCTTTAGAGCAAAAATATTAATCACTTTAATAGTGCCTTCATGTTGATGCGAAGATACCTACTGGGCAAGTGTGCTCATTACCTATTTCCAATCTTTTTCAGGAAATGAAAGTGAGTCGGGTTCGGATTCGAATTATTCAAGTAGCCGATCCGAGAGTGATTAAAGATGAGCGAAGACTTAGGAAGTCTATAATGTCTAGATTGAGTCAATGTAATTTTCCTATTTCTTGAGTCTAGTAGAATGAAAGATGATGGAAAGTGGTTGTATTTCGAGTATTGATCATTTATTAAATAAAGTTGGAGTTTGATTAAATTCTGTGCAATTGCATTTATGTGTGTGATTGTACTACGCTCTGGTCGTTCTTGCTTGCAAGAGGCTTACCATGCCGGCTGTTCGCGCTCCCCGAGCGAGTCTTCCGCTGTAATAAAATCTCGGGGCGTGACAGTTCCGTTGGTATCAGAGCCTAAGTCTCAGGACTTAGGGAAAGGAATCATGTCATAGGATAAGTCCAAGGTTTATGGACCCCTACCTATGAACTAAGGAGGAAATTCCATACCCATGTGAGGATTGGGTAGAGCCCGGGATAAGATAATTAATTAGCTTTAAGGTTGATTTTCATGAGAAATAACAAGTTGTTATTTTTCTCTCTCAGGTACCCTATTTTACAAATGGCTCATCGCGTAGATTGGGACGATATGCAACAAACAGTTGTCGGCCTCACTCAGGCATTGCAAAGTATAGCACAAGGTGGTGCAGGGGCAAGGGCTAGTGACCTACATCGCAACTTCCGGAGTCTAAATCCTCCGCGATTCTATGGATCTTCAAATCCCGATGAGGCAGAAAATTGGATCGATGAGATGAATAGGATATTTGACGCTATTCACTGCACCGATAAGGAGAAGGTGCGTCTAGCAACATTTCAACTAAATAAAGATGCCCGTACATGGTGGAAGTCGGTTCCGGCACCTCCGGCCGATGCACATCATACATAGGACGGGTTTCTTACTTTATTCCGTACCAACTATTTTTCTGAACATGTAAAGGAAAGGAAGGCCATGGAGTTTGCCTCCCTTCGTCAAGGGATGATGTCGGTGGCAGAATATGAGCTGCAATTTTCAAGACTAGCACCATATGCACCACACCTTATTAGCACGGAATTATTAAAAGTAAATCGATTTATGGACGGGTTACGACCTGGTTTCATTCAACAACTTGGGACACAGAATATCCGCACTTATGTGGAGATGGTTCAGAGGGCATATCTATGCGAGAGGACCTTAGAGAAGGTCGAAAAGTTGAAAGGAATTGGAGAAGAATCTAGCCGACGATCTGATCGGCATTATAAGAAAGAGAAGTTTAGCATCACGGAACCATACAAAAGCTGTGACAGCAAGAAAAGATCAAGGAGCGGGAATGGTGGAAGTTCCCAAAAGAATAATAAAAAGGTTAAGGAGAAGAAGGAGCAAGTTGCCTCGGCATGCAGTTTTTGCGAGAAATTCAGCCAATCGGCTGAAGAATGCTGGAAGCGCCTCGGTGCTTGTTTGCGTTGTGGAAGTAGGGAGCATCGTGTGCCAGATTGCCCCCTCATGAAAGATCAATCAGCTAATGGAGGACGTAGGAGGCAGGCTCGCCTCAATGCCGTTCTAGACGAAGAGGAAGCGCCCAGGGATGATGGGCTTATGGAAGGTACTCTTCAGATTTGTTCTCGTCCTGCATTTGTGCTATTTGATACTGGTGCCTCTCATTCTTTTATTTCCACTACCTTTGTAAAAATGTTGTCAATTGCATCAGTCCCCTTACCTTCAGATCTTGCTATTACTACACCTTTAGGATCTAGAACCAAGCTCACCGAGTATTATCTTAATAGCAAAGTGATAGTAGAAGGTTACAATCTCCACGCAAACCTCGTGTGCCTTGACATGAAAGGTTATGATGCCATTTTAGGGGTTGATTGGCTTGTAGACCATGGTGCTTATATCAATTGTCAAAATAGGATTATATCTTTTCGAAAGCTCGGTCTTCCAAGATTTTCTTTTCTTGGCATCAAATATAAGAAACATCCTACCATTATATCTTCTCTTCACGCTTGCAAGCTTATCTCGCAAGGATGTGAAGCTTTTCTTGCTTCAGTCATTATCACCGAATCTAAGGAAATTGTCCTAGCAAACATTCCCATTGCGAATGAGTTCCGAGATGTGTTCCCATCTGAACTACCTAGTTTACCGCCCGAGAGGGAAGTAAACTTTACCATTGAACTCATTCCAGAAGCAGCACCTGTTTCTATAGCCCCTTATAGGATGTCCCCCACAGAACTCAAGGAACTAAAAAGGCAGTTGCAGAAACTACTAGACAAGGGTTTCATCAGACCTAGCACATCCCCTTGGGGTGCGTCGGTTTTATAAGTCAAGAAGAAGGATGGTTCTCTCAGGCTATGCATCGATTACCGGTGACTGAATCAACTAACAATTAAAAATAAGTATCCATTGCCGCGTATTGATGAGCTATTCGATCAGCTTTCGGGAGCAGAATATTTTTCTAAGATTGACCTCAGATCAGGTTATCATCAGCTTAGAATCAAAGAGGACGATATTTATAAATCAGCTTTTCGAAGTCGTTATGGCCACTATGAATTCGTGGTAATACCATTTGGGTTAACTAATGCCCCAGCAGCATTTATGCAACTTATGAACAGTGTCTTCCAGCCATACCTGAATCGATTCATTGCTGTCTTCATCGATGATATCCTGATATACTCCAAGACAAAAGAAGAACATGAAGAACATTTGAAAATAGCTTTGCAAACACTTAGAGAACACAAGCTTTATGCCAAACTCAATAAGTGTGAATTCTGGCTCGAGGAAGTCTCATTCCTAGGCCACATTATTTCAAAAGAAGGTATTGCTATGGATCCTTCTAAGGTAGAAGCTGTCAAGAATTGGAGTCGGCCTACGACTGTGTCTGAAGTAAGGAGATTTCTGGGTCTAGCTGGTTATTATAGAAGATTCATTAAGGACTTCTCAAAGATAGCAGTCCCTTTAATTAGACTCACCAGAAAATAAAATCCTTTTGTCTGGTCAGAGGAATGTGAGAAGAATTTCCAAACTCTTAAGAATCATCTTACAACAGTCCCTGTTTTGTCACTATCAATGGAGGGTGGTGGATTTGAGGTATATACGAATGCGTCTGGAATTGGCTTAGGATGTGTCCTTATGCAAAATGTAAAGGTGATTTGCTATTCTTCAAGACAATTGAAACGACACGAAGAAAATTATCATGTACATGATTTAGAATTGGCAACGATTATTTTCACCTTGAGAATTTGGCATCATTATCTTTATGGAGAAAAGTCTACGATCTACTCAGACCACAAGAGCTTGAAATATTTATTCACTCAAAAGGGGATTAACATGAGGCAAGGGAGGTGGTTATAACATCTCAAGGACTTTGATTTTGCTATTCAATATCATCCTGGCAAGGCAAATGCTGTAGCAGATGCACTCAACAGAAAACCAATGGGTATGTTATCAAGTCTCATGATTAGTGTAACTAGCCTTATTCCTCAATTTGCTCAGTTGAATTTAGATGTTGACATTAAGGAAGAAAATTGCTTCATAGCTAATATCCAAGCTCAACCTACATTAATAGAGGATTTGGCCAAATTACAAGAGGATGATCCAGTGTTACTGGAAATTAAGGCCAATATTGAACAAAGGCCAGATTCTTCTACTTCTAATGATGGAAGATTACTATTAAAGGGCCGAATGTGTATACCGGATCATGAGGATACAAAGAAATTGATCCTAGAAGAAGCACATAAATCAAAGTACACCATTCATCCAGGGGGTACAAAAATGTATCAGGATCTCAAAAGAAACTTTTGGTGGCCCAATATGAAGAGGGAAATAGCTGACTTCGTGTCTCGTTGTCTAACCTGCCAACAAGTTAAAGCTGAACATTTTAGACCCGCAGGTAAATTACATCCCTTAAATATTACCGAATGGAAATGGGAGAGCATAGGGATGGACTTCACTATGGGTTTACCTAAGACAAGAGGTGGACATTATGGCATATGGGTAATCATAGATCGATTGACTAAATCTGCACACTTCATACCAATAAAGAGTCGATAGTCTGTGGATATTCTAGCAGCATTGTACATAAAGAAAATTATCAAATTACATGGTGTCCCCGTCACTATTGTATTAGATAGAGATCCTCGATTCACATCACAGTTCTGGAAAGGTCTACAACATTCACTAGGGACCAGATTAAATTTTAGCACAGCCTTTCATCCACAAACTGATGGTCAGATGGAAAGAATTAATAAATCAGGTGGTAGAAGACATGCTCAAGGCTTGTGTCATTGATTTTGGAGGAAGTTGGCATGATCACTTGCCTCTGGTGGAATTTGCATATAATAACAGCTATCAAGCAAGCATACAAATGACACCTTTTGAAGCTCTATATGGGAAACATTGTCGATCTCTAATATGTTGGAATGAAATAGGGGAAAAGCAATTTTTAGGCCCCGACCTTGTCAGGGATTCTACGGAGAAAATCAAGCTCATTCAAGAGAGAATGAAAATGACACAAGATAGGTAAAAGTCTTATGCCGACAATCGAAGACGTGACTTGGAGTTTCAGGTAGGAGATCATGTATATTTAAAAGTTTCTCCAGGTCGTGGTATTCGAAGATTTGGCATTAAAGGAAAGCTAACTCCAAGGTTCATTGGCCCATTTGAAATTCTTGAAAGGGTCGGTGAAGTGGCTTATAGATTGGCTTTACCTCCATAATTAGTAGGAGTTCATGACGTATTTCACGTCTCCATGCTGAAGAAATATGTATACGATCCTGACCATATTATCACTTATGATAATCTGGAGATTCAGAAGGATATGATATATGAGCAAACGCCAATAAAGATTCTAGATCGGGAAGTGCGTCAACTAAAAAATAAGGTTATCCCTATGGTCAAAATTCAATGGAAGAAAATATGGCCATACGAAGCAACATGGGAAACCGAAGCAGCCATGAGAAAAAGATTTCCAGAATTATTTAACTGTAAGTACAATCTCCCCAATCCATGTCTTGAATTCGGGGACCAAATTCTTTTAAGTGGGGGAGGGTGTAGTGCCCCAGATCTTTATATAAATAATTTTCTAGAATTTATAAAGGCCTAAATATATTAATAAAAGAATTCTGAGACTAATAAGTCATCATAGGCCCAATTAGGTTGAATAATTAACCAAGCCTTTTTACACATCATCTAAAAGGGTTTAAGGCCCAAAACCATTAAGTTTGACCCATATTCTAGAAGGTTACTTAGCTTATTTAAGGATAAAAATGAATTATATAAATAATACTATAGGAAAATGAATAAAATAGTTTTATTTATTTGAAACTCTATATACGTTGAATGTAACGGTCTATCGTGCGACCGTCACATGCTCGTAACGCATGGGTCTACGACCGTTACACTCTGTGAATTCCGTAAGCTGAAGAGTTTGATTCATGTTGAACTCTGGGAACAATAAATGTAACGGTCTATCGTGAGACCGTTACATGCCTATAACGCACCTGCATTAGACCGTTACATCCTGTTAGTTCCGTGAAGGAAAGAACAAGTACAAAGATCAAAACTTTGGACTCTTATCCACTAGAGATCAACGTAGGAAGAGTTATAACATTACTAAGGACTCTTAGAGATCAGGTTTTAACAGATTAAGGACTCTAGAATCGATCTAATCTTCAAACCCTAGCCAAAACCCTATAAATAGGATCTAGTTCTGAACTGTGCGACCCTTACTTTTCGCTCGCAAGGAATCAAGGTAAGGAGGTGTAATCTTGGGTAAGTTCTTTAGAAGTATTTGTTTACAATACTTTAGACTAACTACTCTCCAAATTTCACATCTTTAAGTCAAGAGGTCGTGGAGTTAGAGCCCATGGAAGTTGCTGAAAAATCACAGGAAGAAGGGAACTAGGGTTCGGTGTTCAGACCATAATTGGAAGTTTGAAGCCTAGACAAGAGGTAGGTTATCTCATGAACAGCAAAAACAACTTGATAGGACTATAATCCTTCTAGTTTGATTGAATTTCATGCATAGTAGAGCATCAATTTCATGTTTTACTAGTTCCATGCATTACATGCATATCTTAACCCTAAATTGAGAACTTGAAACATGTTATTCATCTATTCACGGTCACTTATGCATGTAGATAGCCTATCCTTCTTTATCATGCCTAGAAACTCATGGTGTTTTGATTATAGACATGATGTGAGTTAATCTCTTATGTTTCATATTGCTTTCTGTTAGCAGACACTCTGACGCGTCACAGTAGGACCATCACAATCATGTAACGGCCTTACTATGAGCCGTCACAGTCTCTGTGGTATATGAGTTACTCTGTTAACTCTGACGCACCAATACAAACGCGTTACAAAAGGGTAACGACTGTTCTCTGACCGTCACAATCACTGTGATGCCCCACTTCTAGACCGTCAGAGGCTATGTTCTGTCAACCCTAGACAGAATAAGATTCGTCAATCTTACTTATTATTAAGCCTAGTTGATTAGAGTTTTCACCTGATTATGTGAATTTAAGGTTAGTTTAATTATTCATATTAGGGGTTGCATGATTTCAGGAACTTAATGGTATTTTAAGTTATGTTAGTTTCATAAGCCAAAAATTCTATAGTCTTGTATTCTAAATCATGATTCTTTTAACTATTGTATTGTCGGAGTTTTCATCATGATTTTCACGTTGATACTTGTATCTCTCTATCAATAGAGTCATTTCTATAAGTACATGGCACATACTCCGGTATGTTGACCATTAGTTCACATTTTTGCACTATAGGAACATATTCTTGGACTTGAGGACCTCTCTATTGGATATTCCTTCCAATGGACTAGGAAATCTTGTTTCAAGGCCTCCGTAATTCTCCGCAAGCCTGGGATTCCCAATAGGACGCCGAGTTGGTTGTACCATTAAAACACATTAACTAGAATACACTATCGTTGTTTTCTGATTCTAGTAATGTAACAGCCTTGTATTGGACCGTCAGGCTCATGTAACTACCTAATATATGACCGTCACATTCATCTGAGGTTGAATTCTTGATTCTGGATTCAGACAAATGTAACGGTCCTATACTAGACTGTCACACAATGTAACGGCCCAGTGAATGACCATCACATGACTTGAATATCTCAACCCAAGGTTTGACCAAGGGTTGACATTTCAATGTTTCTAGATAAACCTTGATGATCTAGAACCTATCATATTACTTAATAGACTTAATATAATGAATGAAAGTTAAGAGAATATACTGTTATGCTACCGATTTATTTTCATAAGCATAGCGTAGTCTAAGTCATTCTTGATCTCATATATTCAAGGTGAAGCGTTCATTCATTGATTTTCATTATTTGGAATTATTATATTCTTGGCCATACTTTACTATTACATGCGTGGAAGTAGCTTAATTTATACCTGAAGATGCGATCGAGCACTGATTGTGTTCAAGGGCTCTATGCTAGTCCCCTCGGCTGATTACCGGAAACATACTATTTTATAAATCATGGGGTATGATGCTACTGGCGTCACATTGCGCTGGGAGTACTATTTCTATAAGTAAGTGAAGATCCACGACATGACATGACATTCTTGCTTGATATTCCACAGAAATTCACGAAGCACTTGCTCATAAGTATAAGATGCTAAAGTGATGAATTTGTGGCTTGCTAGTACATTCCCGATATGTTCTTGTTCATGAAAGGCCAATATCATGTTCTTGTTCTATTCTTGCTAGTTCATTCTTGTTCTCATTCCATCTTATATGATTGTCTTGTTACTTTGATTTAATCGCGTGATCATCGCATCGCATGATTTTACCTTATTTCTTTAGAGTAAAAATATTAAACACTTTAATAGTGCCTTCATGTTGATGCGAAGATACCTACTGGGCAAGTGTGCTCATTACCTATTTCTAATCTTTTTCAGGAAATGAAAGTGAGTCGGGTTCGGATTCGGATTATTCAAGTAGCGGATCCGAGAGTGATTAAAGATGAGCGAAGACTTAGGAAGTCTATAATGTCTAGATTGAGTCAATGTAATTTTTCTATTTCTTGATTCTAGTAGAATGAAAGATGATGGAAAGTGGTTGTATTTCGAGTATTGATCATTTATGAAATAAAGTTGGAGTTTAATTAAATTCTGTGCAATTGCATTTATGTGTGTGATTGTATTGCGCTCTGGTCATTCTTGCTTGCAAGAGGCTTACCATGGCGGCTGTTCGCGCTCCCCGAGCGAGTCTTCCGCTGTAATAAAAGCTCGGGGCGTGACAAATCTGACTATGATTTCTCCTGTCACTTCTCTTAGAGCCACAGCCTCTGCCTAGCGGGAGAAGTAATGCATCGCCACTAGAATGTATTTGCATCTCGATGAAGACGCGGGTAATGGGCCCATAACATCGGTGCCCCATTAAGCGAAAGGCCAACTGGGGCCGTCGGATGCAAATGTATTGGGTTCCTTCTTGGGATCGCAGCATGCTGCTCGCATTTATGACATGACTTGGCATACTTGCAACAATCATCAAACATAGTTGGCCAGTAATATCCCAGCTTCTTGATTTCAATCTTCATTTTGGTCCCAGCTTGGTGGGCGCCGACTGATCCGACATGAACTTCCTTCATGACCGTCCACACTTCACCCATAGACAGGCATTAGAGTAGCACCTTTCTTCTGGCATCCACCACAGTTCGGATCAAGGTTCCTTTTCTGACTTCATAAGAATCTTTTATTCTAATCAATTTGATCTTTTCTTCCCTTTGCTTGGGAAATTCTTGGTGTTTAAACCATTTTATCAGGGGCTTTCTCCAATCAGGAGAGCTAATTGCTTCTGCTATTGTAGCTTCATATTCTCCTTTGTCCGACTCCTCTACCATGCAAGGAACTTGGCGCCTGTGTATGATTATTATGTTGAGAGATTCACCTGGCAAAGCTGCCAGTGAGCTTGCTAACTTCGCCAATGCATCTTCCTGGGCATTTTGACTTCGGCCGACATGGCCTATTTCAATGAAGTAGAATCGCCCCATGAGCTTCTTTGCCTTGGCGTAATTAGGGAGTAGTCTGAGCTTCCGGACATTGAATTCCCCCTATATCTGCTTGACAATAAGCATTGAATCGTCAAACACTTACAGCATTCGAATCTCCCTATGGAGAGAAATCTGAAGGCCGATGATCAAGGCTTCATATTCAACTTCATTGATTGTGCACGGCTTGTTGATCGAGCACGATGTATGAAGCACTTCTCCTTCTGGGGATTTGAGGATGATGCATGCTTCGGCTATTATGCTCGCAAGCCCTAATTGGGATGTTTCAATTCGGGATGGTCCGCCAAAGTATAATTGCCATATGGCTTGATGGATTTGGTCCACTTCTAGTGTTTCATCTTCCAGAAGCTCTGTGATTAGAGGGGAATTCTCAGGCACGGGATGTGCTGCAAAGAAATCTGCTATTGCTTGGCCTTTAATGGCCTTTTGCGGCACATATGTAATATCAAATTCCATCAAAATGACGGCCCATTTTCCCAATCGCCCTTTCAGTGCCGATTCAGACAAGAGATGTTTGACTGGATCAGCCCTTGATATCAGTTGTATTTCATGCGAGAGCATGTAATGCCTCATCTTCATGGCTTCGAAAACCAAGGCAATGTAAACTTTCTCGATTGGGGTATATTTTGCTTCCGCCTCGACCAGTCTTCGACTAATGTAATAAAGCTCTTGCTCCTTTCCTTTGTCATCATTCTGGGCCAGCATTGCCCCTAGTGAATATTCGGTGGCGGCAATGTGGAGAATTAATGCCTACCCTTTGACAGGTGCCCCCAACACTGGTGGGGTCTTCAAATATTCCTTCAGCTGGTCGAAAGCCTTTTGGCATTCCTGATTCTAACCGAACGGCGTATCCTTCATCATCAGCTTATGGAATAGCTGACATCGCCCTGACATGTTGGAGATGAACCTGCGGATATAGGCTAATCGACTCTACAATGACTGCAGTTCCGTCAGGTTCTTCGGCGGTGACAACTCTTGAATGGCCTTTATCTTGGAGGCGTCTATTTCAACGTCCCGATATCGGACAATGAAGCTGAGAAATTTCCCGCTGGAAACACCGAAGGCGCACTTCAACGGGTTCATCTTCAGCTCGTATTACCAGAGCCTTTGGAAAATGACCCTGAGGTCACTTAGGTGATCCACCTTCTTCTAGGTCTTGACGACCAAATTGTCGATATAACATTCGACCTTGTCATAGAGAAGTTCATCGAATATCCTTGTCACCACCCCATTGGTAAGTGGCGTCGGCATTCTTGAGGCCGAAAAACATCCTTTTATAGTGGAATATCCCCTTGGGTGATCGGAAAGCCATATGAATTCTATTATGCTCGGCTATCCATATCTGGTTGTATCCGGATGACCCATCCATGAAAGATAGAGCTTTGTGGCCGGTAGTGGCATCTATCATGGCTTCAGTGATGGGCACTGGGAAATCATCCTTTGGTCATGCTTTGTTCAGGTCTCAGAAGTCAATGCATATCCGGATCAGGCCGTTCGTCTTCTTGATAGACACAATATTGGCCAACCAAGTGGTGTATTGGTTTTCTGCTATGAAGTCGACGTCCACGAGTTTGTCGACCTCTTTGCAAACCTGGCTTATCAGTTCCGGCCTCATCCGTCGGGGTGACTGCTTCACTGGTTCAGCCTCTAGGTTAATGGCCAATTTATGTTAAGCAACTTCAAAACTAAGGCCTGTCATTTCTTTGTTGTTCCAAGCAAAATAGTCTCAGAACTCTTGAAGGAGCTGTGTATATTGCTTTCTTTCTTCCGGGGGAAGAAGGGAATTGAGGAAGGTAGGCCTGGGCTCATCTTCCGTGCCGAGGTTTACTTTGATCAGCTCATCGACAGTGGCCCGGACGCCATCTTCTATTTCCGGAGGAGCCGGCTGCAGATAGATGAAGCCCTCATCGTCTTCTTCGACTTCGAGGACATCATAGGTGTCCCTTTGCTTCACCCCGCCATGCAGTGGGACATCACCTGATTCTTCTTCTGGCTCTTGTATTGGCATTGGCGTCGACAATGCAGATTTTGGGCAGCTTGGATGTTGGCCCATGGGTGGATCACTCCTAGGGGTGGTAAGGAGTTCTTCAGCTTCTTACCTCCGTGGAGCATTATTAGAAGTCATGCTGACCTCTGCTTCAATAAATTCCCAGCGTTTGTAGGAGACATCGGCCTTTGACTCTTCATGCATCATTGTATGGGTCTTTAGGGTGTCTCCTGACTTAGAGAGCTACATGTTTTTTCATGATCTTCTTAATAATCATTGTAGAAAACCTCTACGGGGCCCTCACCCATCGGGGTGGGGACGGAAATCTGTTATGGGAGCTTGTGTGGGATAATATATTTCATGTCATGTCTCCTTTGACTTAATTCTCTGAGTTTAGTTTCCTATTTTGTTTTGATGATTGGCAATAATGCTTTTTATTTTTCAGCCCTTGGATTTTTATAAATAATGATGTTCAACACTGTTAGCATTTCATAACATCAAAAACATGCATTTCATACTAAGGTCGGTGCATGATAGACTTTGTTCATAATAAAGGTCGATGCACAGTTCATGGTAAGTAGAGGCAAGGTCGGTGCACATCATCTCTTAATCTGATAAAGTCGGTGCAGATCTTATAGCACACATTTAAGGTCGGTGCACGTCTTGTATGACTCTATACAAGGTCGGTGCACGTCTATGTAGAAGTGCGCATAAGGTCAGTGTAGAATTTGCCATGCATATCTAAGGTCGGTGCACATCGGTCTTAGTCATTGATAGAGTCTGTGCATGTCTACATTGTGCTTGCATATAGTTGGTGCATGTCTATGTATAAACATGCTTGCATATAGTCGGTGCACATTTCTGTAGAAACACACATAGAGTTAGTGCAGGTTCTGCATTGTACACAACAGGGTCGGTGCACTTTCTTATTCATGCACAACAAGGTCGTGCACTTTAACAGTTTGCATCATGCACACATAGGTCGGTGCTTATTCCCTTATGCATATAAGTATGTGCATACATTGTGTGTCTGCGTACAAGAACAAGCATGGAGGTCAGTGCACCTTTCTATTATGATATACATGGTCAGTGCATCTTTATCTTTTATGCATATCAGGTCCGTGCACATTCTTGTTGGTCAGCATGTAGGTTCGTGCATACTTCGCATATATACATATAAGGTCAGCATATAAGTCAGTATATGTTTGAAGGAATAAGGTCGATGCTAGTCTCGTGTCGCATGCATATTAAGTCGATGCTAGCAAAATTCTCCTTGTGCTAAAAAAGGCTAACACTTCTGTCTGTTATATTGCCAGGTCAGTCACTTGGTCGAACAAATGATGGGTGTACTGACAACCTACGAACTTATCTCACGTGGAAATCAAAGTACCAGGTTAATGGCATGTGATCCGAGGCAAGGAACGGAACAGATGATCCTGCCACGTGGACAGCTACAGTGCTGAGATTCTGACGTGTGGAATCTCGAGGGATCAGATCTGAGCAAAACTTTTGGCGGGAACGTGGTGACCACACGCCGATCGCCTGTTGCCTATAAAAGGAAGAAAGTCACCTAAAACTTGTACGATGAAAAAGAGAAAATAGAGTACAGAGGAAAAGGCAGCGAGAGGCGTACATAGAGCTGAGAGGTGAAGCCAGAAGGAGAGCTTGTGGTGAAGGAAAGTAGAGTATCATAAGGTTGAGAGGAGGGATCTGGTGTGAGTGTCAGTCTCTGTAATTGACTCGTGGATAAAATCCAGAGTCAATCTACTCCTAAAGAGCTATATTATTTCATCATTTTTTTGTTTCCATTTTATTCCTGAATTTCTTTAAGCTAGTGTCAGCGGGCGAGGGTAAGTCCTCAGACAGCGAAGCTGTAAAGCTCAGCCATAGCAAGCTGTGAGGCTCAGCGGTCTGGGATCATTTCTCCAAAGATGTGGATCAGCGGTGTGTATGGATTTAATCCCCGAAGCTGTGGATTAGCGGATCGAAGCTGTGAATCAGCAGTAAGTGACACTTAGTCTAAGTGTGGGGTGGATATAGATGAAAACCGAACCACCTATAATTACTGGTGTTCTATGTGATTGTTTTGTGCTTTAGGATGCTTACAACTTTTGTCTGCTCAGTGTCTAGATGAATGCTTAGGAGCGTTTAAAGGAAACGTGCTTTCATTTGTTAACGTTGCTAAAGCCTTTCATCCAGTAGGTATATCAAAAGGTGTGGTTGAAAAGATAAGTTACACTTATCTGGAATTTAACCTCTTGCGTGAGGTTAGTCTCCACCATCGTACCATACCTGGGTGTTTGGCTGACTGTTGAGTGCAATCATCTGATCTCTTTTGATATTGCTAAAATTCATCTCTTATAGTATTTGGGGATTCTATCTGACATTTTACAGCAATTTTTCAAACTATTATTGAGCATTGCCCTTCGTGCACACTTATTAGCATGATTAGATGTTCTTACTTCTTCTCTATGTCTGCTACTGTCTAAATCTGGTTATAGATTCTCTTATCTATGATTAGCGCATCTGATAGCTTCGTAGAATATCCTTTAATTTCACACTTGATTTTTGTTAGTGTTTTTAAGGGGTAGATCTATTCACCCCCCCTCTAGATCTTAGCGTCCATCTGTTTCAACACGTGGTATCATAGCCTAACTCTCCCTTTGGGCCTCACATCTCGGAGAGATTAGATATGGATGCTAAAGGTGTAGTCGCTAAGGGTCACTCAAATAGCAAGCCACCATTCTTTAATGGTAGCAATTAGGCTTACTGGAAGAATATGATGCAAGTGTTTCTCCGTGCTAAGGACTACGAGATCTGGAAGGTTGTCAGTAAGGGTCCATTTGATTTACCTCCAGATGAAGAATTCTGGACTAAGGAGCATATCCGAAAGTCCACTTTGAACTGGGGTGCCATTAATGCTATACAATGTGCACTCCATCCTACCGAATTCTCCAGAGTTTCCTCCTGTACCACCGCTAAGGAGATGTGGGATAAGTTATAGATCATCTATGAAGGGACGTCTCAGGTTAGAGAGACGAAGGCAAATATGTTGTCTCTGAGTATGAGGCTTTCAAAATGAAGCCTACAGAGTCCATATCAGAGATGTATGCGCGGTTGAATGTGATCACTAATAGCTTGAGAAGTCTAGGAAAGACCTATAGTGAGTATGAGCTTGTTAGGAAGATTCTAAGATCCTTGACACCCATTTGGCATACAAAGGCCACTGTAGTGGAGGAGTCTAGGAACTTAGCTACAACCACTGTAGATGAGCTCATCGGTTCTCTCATGACATATGAGTTGAACCTTGAGCAGGTTGATGAGTCTGAGAAGAGAAGAAAACCCCTAGCTCTCAAAGTCAATTCTAGCAAAGGGTCATCCAATGAGTACAGCTGCACTAGTTCTGAGGAGGATCAGGATGAATTTGCTATGATCACCAGGATGTTCAAGAAATTCCTGAGGAAAGAAGGGAAAGGGCTAAGAAGAAAGCATTTCTCTGGAAAAAGACAGTCCAAACACAAATCTGAACCTGCAAAGAAAACTGATGCCATTATTTGCTATAATTGCAGGAAAGTAGGACATCTCAAGGCGGAATGTCCTGAGCTCAAGGACAAGAAACCCACGTGGAAGAACAAAAGGGGAAAAGCCATGATTAGCACCTGGAGTGATGAAGAAGAAGAAAGTCAGAGCAGCTCCTCTGAAAGTGAGAAAGAAGAGAAGATATGTCTGATGGCAAAGAGTGATGAAGGCAAAGAAGATGATGTCGAGGTATTCTCCCCATTTGAAAACTTTACACAGAATGAATGGGAAGATGTGTATGCTGAAATCCTTGAAAAATATTAAAACATGCGTAGGGAGAATACACACTTGAAGAAGAAATTGAATTCATTAGCTAATGATACTTCTTTGCCTGATAAGATTGCTTGTTTACAAACTGAAAACTTAGAACTGAAAAACTCCCTTATTGAAGCTGAATGTAGTAAAAGCAAGTTAGTTGATTTGAAAAAGGAAAATGAGAATTTGCAGAACACTATTGATGAACTCAAAATGAAAATTCATGCTTTTAAGGAAGAAACAAGAATTGCCACTGAAAAACATGATGCCATCAATGGTGTAAATACTGAACTAAAAAAGACAATAGAAAATTTAGAAAAAGAAAACAAAGACAAACAAAACTCCCTTGAAGGCATGACACAAGGTGCAGAAAATCTGAATGCCATCTTGGGAATGAAAGGAAATTTCAAAAAGGATGGTCTGGGTTTCAACCCAACTAATAAAGAGAGGTTTGACATGAGAACTGTCTCCTTTGTGGCAGAAAAGGGAACATTTCAACCCCTGATAAACATGACTTTTGGAGGAAGTCAGAACAAGAACAAAATCAAAAACAGTGACAAAACTAAGTCTAGTGCCAAGGACAAGGGAAAACGGAAGATAGAGGTGTCTAGGGAATCATGCTCATACACTGCCACGCCTCAGACCAAGGGATAGGTTAGGAGTTAGACTTCTGGAGCTAGAGTTCAAAGAAGCCCCAAGACCAAAATAGACCAATCTCCACAGATGAATTATTTTACTTCATCTAGGTACAAGTCCTCTATGAGTCAAGGGCCGAGTAGAAGAACCTCCGGTCAAGGCTACTACAATACTGTTCCTACCTACCCTACATTTCACAGCACCTATCATCATAACTTTAGAAAGGGAGGTCAAGGCAGTTTCTACATGAGGCCAATGCAGCACCACTTTCAGAATTCATACTCTACTCAAAGGCATCAACCTCATCCTTGGAATTCCTATATGATTGGGCATAATAATTTCAGAAGTCAGAATTCTTGTAGCTTTGTCAACTCCATGCCAAGTCAACCCATGATCTATAGTGCACATACTACTCCCAATACATGTTGGACTAATCACTGGCAAAGAAAATTTCAGAATGATTTCAAAAAGAAGGAACAAGCCAAACCTAAGAAATAATTTTCAAAGAATAAAAGTGGCAAGAAAAAGCAGACAAAACTGAATGATAAGAGATCCACAACTGCTATGAAGAAGCCAAATCAAATGTGGATACCAAAACATCTAGTGTCTAGTTTGCATGAGATAAATGTTTTCATGGGACCCAAGAAGTTCTGGGCTCCAAATCATTCTACTTGATTCCCTTGTAGGTATGCCTGGCAGCTAGTCACAACAAGTGGTATTTGGATAGTGGCTGTTCCAGACACATGACCAGAGATAAAGAAAAATTCTGCATGTTGGTGAAGAAAGATGCTGGTCATGCTACATTTGGAGGTAATACCAAGGGAAAGATTATTGGATCGGGAAAGGTTGGTAAGTGCTCTTTTTGTTTAATTGAAGAAGTTTTGTTAGTTGAAGGTTTAGCTTATAATCTTCTTAGCATAAGTCAACTCTATGACAGAGGCCGTAAAGTTGTATTTTATTCTCTTGCATGCACCATCTATGAACCCAATTCTGGTTGTGTGAAATTTACTGGCAAGAGAGTCAATAACATCTATATGGTAGACTTAGATGATGTAGCACACTCTAATCTCTATCTTAATGTAAATAAGGATGACCTACCCTACCTATGGCATCGTAGATTAGGTCATGCAAGTTATAGTGTGCTTCATAAACTGAATAAACATAACATGGTAAAATGGCTTTCTGAAATTTCTTTTAAAAATGACAATACAATCTGAGGCATGCACCCAATGTAAACAGACCAGAAAATTATTTAAATCTAGAACTGAAAACCTATCTTCTAAACCATATGAGTTAATTCACATGGACCTATTAGGATCCACTAGGTCAGTTAGCTTATCTGGAAAGAGATATGATTTTATGCTTGTTGATGACTTCTCTAGATTTACTTGGGTCTTTTACTTGTCTCACAAAAATGAAGCCTTTGAAGAATTTCAAGAGTTCGTTTACAAAATAAAACAGACCAATGAGCATGCTATTTTGAACATTTTGTCTGATCATGGTGGTGAGTTTGTTAACTAACAATTTGATGATTTTTGCAGGGTAAATGGCATCACTCACAGGTTCTCCTCACCAAGAACTCCAGAGCGGAATGGAGTGGTGGAGAGAAGAAACCGAACCTTAGTTGAGATGGCTCGGACAATGCTTACAGAAGGTAACCTACTAAAGAAGTTTTGGGCTAAGGCTATTAACACTTCACGTTACATCATCAATAGAGCCCTAGTAAGACCCACAACTCAAATGACTCCCTATAAAATTCTTAAGAGTAAGAAACCCTCTCTATCTCATTTCAAGGTTTTCGGTTGTAAATGTTTTGTTCATATAAATTCTAAACGAGACCTTGATAAGTTTGAACCCAAAAGCGAACCTGGAATATTTCTAGGTTATTCTAATCAGTCTAGAGCCTACATGATTTTTAATCTCAATTCTAAAATTGTTGAAGAATCTCCTCATGTTGTCTTTGATGAGTCTGCAATTAGAACGGAAACTGGTTTAATTAGGGACAAAATTGATTGAGAAATCTTGAAGACCAAAGATGATCATAATGAAGAATCTGTTGAAGAAGCTGAAGTAGAAGGATCTAAAGCTCAGGGGGAGGTAAGTGAAAATCCAGGTAATCAGGTCACCAACCTTAAATTTCTTAGAGACCATCCTCTTGAGAACATTATTAGTAATCTAAATGAACCACCGAGAACTATAGCTCACTTGAGAATTAAAAATGAATTGAACTGTTTTGCTTTAATATCTCAGATAGAACCAAAGAACACAGATAGTGCCCTTCAGGATGAACATTGGATTAATGCCACACACGAAGAACTTAGTCAATTCGATAGGAACAAGGTCTGGCACTTAGTTCCTAAACCCTCTCATGGCAACATAATAGGCACTAAATGGGTCTTTCGGAATAAAACTGATGAGCAAGGTAAAATTGTTAGAAATAAGGCTAGGCTGGTTGCTCAAGGGTACAACCAAGAGTTTGGTATTGACTTTGAGGAGTCTTTTGCCCCTGTAGCTAGGCTAGAAGCCATTAGGATTCTTTTGGACACTGCATGCAATCTTGGAATAACTCTACAGCAGATGGATGTCAAATCTGATTTTCTAAATGGTGAAATAAAAGAGGATGTATATGTAAAGCAACCCCCAGGGTTTGAGTGTCTTGAATTTCTTGACCATGTTTATAAACTTGATAAGGCACTCTATGGATTAAAGCAAGCTCCTCGAGCATGGTATGACAGACTGAGCAAGTTTCTCACAAAAAAGGTATTCTCGAGAGGTAAGGTTGACCAAACATTATTCACAAAGGTATGTGAAAAAGAAATTTTGATCATTCAAATCTATGTAGATGATATAGTATTTGGATCAACCAATTTATCCATGTGTGAGGAATTTTCAGCATTAATGACTAGTGAATTTGAGATGAGCTCAATGGGGAGCTAAATTTTTTTCTTGGCTTGCGGGTATGTCAGACAAATGAAGGAACATTTATAACTCAAGAGAAATATATCAAGGATCTTTTGAAGAAATTCAAGATAGAGAACCTCAAAGCAATAACCGCACCAATGGGAACATCTACCAGCCTTGATTCTGACCCTGAAGGTAAAACGGTAGACTCCAAGCTATATAGACGTATGATTGGATCCTTGCTATACCTTACTACTTCTCGACCTGATATTCAATTTTCAGTACGTTTGTATGGTAGATTTCAAGCATGTCCTAAGGAATAACATTTAATAGCTGTGAAATAGATTTTTTGGTATCTGTCTGGCACCCTAGACTTAGGCTTATGGTATCCTGCTAAGTGTGAGCTGGACCTTATAGCTTACACAGATGCAGACTATGTCAGGTGTAGGATAGATAGGAAAAGTACCGGTAGATACTGTCAATTTCTAGGTGATTGTCTAGTGTCTTGGGCATCTAAGAAACAACATATTGTAGCCTTATCCACTGCTGATGCAGAGTATGTGGCTGCAGGAAACTATGCTGCCCAAGTCCTTTGGATTAAACACCAGTTAATTGACTATCTTATCAATCTTCGTTGCATACAATTTTCTGTGATAACACTAGTGCCATTTCCTTAACTGAAAATCCTATTCACCATTCTAGGACTAAACACATTGAAATCAAACATCACTTTCTTCGAGACGAAGTTAATAAAAAGGAGATTGAGCTTGAATTCATTGAATCTAGAAGACAAATTGCTGACATTTTTATGAAACCACTTGGAAATGAAATATTTAAGTTTTTAAGAAGAGAACTTGGTCTTTGTAAATTCTTAGCATGAATGCTCATTCAGATTTATTTTATCTCTTGGATGCTTCTAGTGTAATATGAGTCACTGAATGTCTGTTTACTGCACTTCATGGTTGAGCCATAGGTATATCAAATGGAAGATGGGGGAAGGACATATATTTTTTGTCTGAAAACCCACTCTATGCGTAGAGGCTAGTCCTTCGCCTAGTTCCGTGGGTCAATTCACATTTGTCTAGGGTAGGTTAGTGCCTTTCTAATACATATCTGAAACCTCACGTACACAGTCAGGGGGAGTTTGTGCATTCTCATATCATCCCTATAATTCCACTCTATGCATCTTAATTTCATCTCATACATTTTGATAGGGGGAGTTTAGAATAATTATGTTATGATTGAACAGATCATTGCTCAATAATGTCAACTTTCAATGTTGACTCTTGATCATTGCTCAAAAATGTCGACTTTCAGTGTCGACTCCTTCAAAAACTCATTCTGTCGTTCTTGAATCTGTCTGACACACTCTCCATTTATCTGATCTATTCTCATCCTTGGCAGTAGTATCTGAACATTTCTTGGAATCATTTTTTGAATCTGATGAAATGACAAACTGATAGACGTGTTCATTAATCTAAGCTGCTGAAATCAGAAAGCTTCTATTATAAGAAACAATAATGAACCCTGAATGAATTGTTGGTTTAAACTTAATGATCTTTAGAGACTAAAAACCACACTCAATGAAGAAGGACTTTGGAATATCTTTTAATAGTTCTTAACCATTTTGTGCATGTCATGTCTAATTGAGTCTTTCAAAATCTGAATTTATCTAGACTCAGGCTAAATTGGTTGAGAAAACCTGAAAATATGTATTGTTCTTAAACAACACTTTCTGAAAATCAAATGGACAGATGTGTCAAAATGATAAATCATATATTCTAAAGGCAAAGCAATGATTGAATGCATGAGAAAATGGGTACTTCATCAATGAAATGGAGAAACACTCATGTCATGAAGTGCTTCAATTTATCTTTGTTCAGAAAATAAAAGGTTAGTCTCACTGAGTAACTAGGGGTACTGGCGTCTGATAAACGTGTACCCTTATGCAAAAAAAAGTGGAAACTATACCTGAGATAGAATAGTAGATCTTGCTGAGTAACTAGGGGTACTAGCATCTTATAAACGTGTACTCTTATGTAAAAAGGTAAAATTATACTTGACTGTTCTAAAGCAGTAAAGAAAAGAAATACATGAAATCATCTCTGCTCCTCTAAAAAGTAATTCAGAACTGAGTTTGTTTAATCTCAATACAAGTTCCGGTCTATCCTGATGATGCCTCGAGGCTTAGATAAATGAGATAAAGTAAGACAAAAGCTGACGTGTCCCATGTGCTCTTGATTCATTACTATTAAAAGCTTATACAGACTGGTTCTCACAGAGCGAAGTGGCTAGTCTCTCACTTTCGTTCTCTTTAAATCACATAAGTTCAGGAATGCACAATCTGCACTCTTATACTAGAAGAATTTGTCCTTTACTTGCTTGGTTACTGAAAAGCCTAAATAGTTTGTCACATCAGATTTCTTCTTCAATGTGGTACTTATCTTAATATCTTCCTACTATCCTTTCTGCTAATGGCAAAGGGGGAGAGCTTTTTGATGTTGATAAGTCTTTTGGTGTCGATAGGGAGAGTGCTTGATTGGGAAAGTGTTTTCCATCTTTGCATCTCTTGAATTTTGCTGTGTGAATACTATGTGCATATTGCTATGATCATAATTCTTGACTCTTTTTAAAACCATTATTGACATCAAAATGTAAATGTGTTGCCATCATCAAAAAGAGGGAGAATGTTATGGGAGCTTGTATGGGATAATATATTTCATGTCATGTCTCCTTTAACTTAATTCTTTGAGTTTAGTTTCTTATTTTGTTTTGATGATTGGCAACAATACTTTTTGTTTTTCAGCCCTTGGATTTTGATAAATAATGATCTTCAACACTGTTAGCATTTCATAACTTCATAAACATGCATTTCATACTAAGGTCGGTGGATGATAGACTTTGTTCATAATAAAGGTCGATGCACAGTTCATGGTAAGCAGAGGCAAGGTCGGTGCACATCATCTCTTAATCTGCTAAAGTCGGTGCAGATCTTATAGCACACATTTAAGGTTGGTGCACGTCTTGTATGACTCTATACAAGGTCGGTGCACATCTATGTAGAAGTGCGCATAAGGTTAGTGCAGAATTTGTCATGCATATCTAAGGTCGGTGCACATTGATCTTAGTCATTGATAGAGTCTGTGCACGTTTGCATTGTGCTTGCATATAGTCGGTGCATGCCCCTGTAGAAACACACTTTCATATAGTCGATGCACGTTTCTATAGAAACACACATAGAGTCAGTGCAGGTTCTGCATAGTACACAACAAGGTCGGTGCACTTTCTTATTCATGCACAACAAGGTCGTGCATTTTAATAGTTTGCATCATGCACACATAGGTGTGACGACCCGAGAATCTGATTACCGGGAAGGCCCGATAACCCGAGACTCGTACCGCCACCCACGAGTCCGAAGACTCGGAAGGGTTAAAAGGATGGTGTGGAAACTACACAAGTATCACAAATAATTGCAGAAATTAAATTAACATTTTACATGGTCCACAATAAAATAACAACAACAGCAACAGTAGTCCACGACTAGTACAGTGACAAGAAAGAAAAGTACAGCTACACGGGGCATCCCCCGGCTCTAACCTCTGGCACTACCTCTGGGCACCCGCACCACGCTGCGCTCCTGACGTGCTCCCCGAAGGTGGCGCCTCACCTGAAACACGGTGAAAACACGCAGGGAATGAGTCTCAGAACAAGACCCAGTAGGGATCACTCGAACCCTACCTCGAAAAATGAGAAACCACTACTCTAGCAGTAGGAAAGTACCTCGGAAAAGAAAGCCCTGTACTCTACAGAACTAGACCCTACGGCACGCAAACCGACACACGTGCCACGATACGAGAAGACCGAAACTCAACGGTCGAACCGTCAAAACCCGAAGGTCGGAAACACACGACTGATAGTCTGACACTCCGTACTCGATAGGAGTACCACCCACTAGAAGCACAGCCGGTAGCGTCCCCTGACGTCTTACACCGCACCGCAGGTGAACCGCCTGACGTGGTAGGTCCTACCCGAGGCGCGAACACCGTACAAGTAACCACAAACAAGTGACTAGCTAGGGTCACGCCCGCCGACGTGGGTCCAACCGCCCCCAACCACGTGTGCACACACAGACCACGCGTCCCAGGTCTGGCCCTCTGACCGGTTTTCCCCTCAGCCGGACTCTGGCTGCAAGACGTGGGGCCCAACGGTAACCGGTCCACAAACCGTCTCGAAAGGTCGGCCCGTACACCACTCCCTGGTGCGACTAGCACCCGCGTACTAGTAGGCTACGACTAGTGGAGGGTCACTGAAGGAGTAGACTCTCGAGTCAACGGAAAACGACGTCCGAATCCGACAACGTGTGGGAATCACCCCACGCACCAGCCCCGTCGCACGGTGACCACGGTCGGAAAAGAAACAGACGCATTGCCTACGGTCAAACGCCTAACCGAGGAAAACGGGACTTCCGGACACCAAAGACACGGTCACGGAACTCCACGGGGTGCCCGGGGCGCACACACGGCCCAAGAGAAACACCCAACTACAGGCAAGATCGCGCTAGGGACACCTAGCGCGACAGGGAAGATCGTGCTAGGTCGCCCAAGCGCGACAGGAACATTCGCGCTAGGGAACCCTAGCTCGACAAGGACCATCGCGCTATGACCCCATAACGCGACAGGAACCGCCTCCTGTTCATCTTCTCCGATGAACGCGCTTGGTCGGGGCGGCGCAACCTCGAAGAACGCGCTACTGGAGTATAGCGCGTTCTCAGTCCGCGGCCGAAAACGGTAAGAGCGCCCAAAAATTCTAACCACGCCCCCATACCTCCATAGGAGAGGGGGAAAATAAAGGGGAAGACCCCTGGGGACCCCTAGCATGATTCTAGGCCCTCAAAACACGAATCCATGCATTGAATCCATAGATCGGGCGAGCTCTCCCCAAATCATGGAAAAACCCAAAAACGCTCAAATGATCCCCTCTCGGCCTCCCCGCGGCCTATAAATCATGGAAAAGAACGGCATGAGACTAAGGAACGTCACCCTACCTCAATGGAGCGAATGCTCCGCCGGATCGATCACGAATCACGAAGAACGCTCGAAGCTTCACGAACTCCCCACGCTTCCCACGCTCGCCGCACGCCCACGAGATCGCCTCACCGTCGCCCACGCGTCCGCGCCGTCGCCCCGCCGCCGTCCGTAGCCGGAGAGGGGTTCGCCGCGTCCGAATGGGAGAGAGGGAGAGAGAGGGGGCTCACGGTAGCGAGAGAGAGGGAGAGGAAGAAGAAAGAGAAAAGGGAAAAAGAAAAGAAAAAGGATTAGGATTTATAGAAAATCCAAATTTTCGGAAAAATACCGAAAAATAGAAAAATACATTTCTGGAATCCTCGGAACGCACCGATCGCAACGGTACCACTCGTGCCCGGGTGAACGGCCCAGTTAACCCGCAGCGAGCGTCCGAAGGAAAAGCCGAAACCCGCGCCGGAAATCGGGAAACACGCGCGAAAAAGTCGCGGAACGCCTCCGGGCCTCCGAAACGACTCCGGATCGCGCCGATCCGAACACGAAAGATGTCCGAAACGAAATTTCGGACACAACAGAGCCGGACGCTCCGAAAACCAGATCCGGGACCCACGAAGAAGGATCCGAAAGGTCCGGGATATTATAGCCCTCCCCCCTTAAGGAATTTCGTCCTCGAAATTGAGAACAACCAACGGGGAAAGAAGAGGAAGACTCACTCAAACAGATATGGGAACTGCTGACGCATCTCGTCCTCACGTTCCCACGAAGCCTCACCACCAGAGTGTCGCTGCCACACGACCTTTACCAAGGGAATGACCTTGTTCCGCAGGCGCTGCTCTCGCCTATCCTCCACACGGATCGGAAGCTCTGGGAGAGAAAGATCTGGAGTCACCTCAGGCCAAACAGAAAACTCGAGCACATGAGAGTCATCGGGCATATACTTCCGCAACATCGAGACGTGGAACACGTCATGCACCGACGCCAACTCAGGAGGTAACTGCAACCGGTAAGCAACCTCACCGATGCGCTCCACAATCGCGAAAGGACCAATATAGCGGGGACTCAGCTTCCCACGCCGTCCAAAACGCATCACCCCCTTCATCGGAGAAACTCTCAAGAACACACGAGCGCCCACGGCGAACTCAAGGGGCTGCCTCCTACGGTCAGCATAGCTCTTCTGCCGACTCTGGGCCGCCAACATGTTCTGACGAACCAGGTGCATAACATCCACACATTGCCGCACCAATTCTGGTCCCGTCAAAACACGCTCACCCACCTCAAACCAATCAAGTGGAGTCCGACAAGGACGCCCATACAGAGCCTCATAGGGAGCCATGCCGATGCTCGAATGATAGCTGTTGTTATAGGCAAACTCCACCAACGGTAGGTGATGAATCCAACTCCCCTGCCACTCCAGGCAGCAGGATCTCAGCATGTCCTCCAAAGTCTGAATGGTCCTCTCAGACTGACCATCTGACTGGGGATGATACGCCGAGCTAAATGCCAACTCCGTGCCAAGAGCTCGCTGGAAACCCCTCCAGAATCCAGAAGTGAAGCGCGGATCTCGATCCGACACGATCGAAATGGGAACCCCATGCAACGGCACGATCCGCTCCACATACAGACGAGCCAACCTGGACACGCTCCAGCTGACCTTGACCGGTAACAATCGAGTCACCTTCGTCAGCCGATCCACCAGCAACCAAATACTGTCCTGCCCACTCGGGGTCCTCGGCAACCCCACCACAAAATCCGTGGTCACATGGTCCCACTTCCAAGCAGGAACATCCAAGGGCTGGAGAGTACCTCCTGGTCGCTGATGCTCCGCCTTCACCTGCTGACAGATCAGGCACCTGGCCATAAATTCGGCAACATCTCTCTTCATGCTAGGCCACCAGAATTGCCTCCGCAAGTTCCGATACATCTTCGTCGCACCCGGGTGCACAGTGTACCTGCTCCCATGAGCCTCGCGTAACACCGCACGACGAACCTGTTCCTCGGCTGGGACGTACAGCCTGCCACGAAACCTCGCAGCACCGTCCTCGCTAAGCGCTACGTCAGCCATAGCCAGAATCCGGGGCAACTCAGGGTCCGCATGCTGAGCCTCTGTCACCTGACGACGGATAGCAGGAGTGACAGTCAGACTCGCAAGCACTGCCAACCCTGGCTCCTAGGGAATCTTGAGCCTGAAAGATACCTCGGGCACTTGTTCCCAGAGCCTCCACTTCCTCAACATCAAGGTACTGACCGCAACCTTCCTACTCAAGGCATCGGCGATGACATTCATCCTGCCCGGCTGATAAGACAGGGTGAAGTCATAGTCCTTCATGAACTCCATCCAACGCCTCTGTCTGAGGTTCAGATCTCTCTGCGAGAACACATACCTCAAACTCTGATGGTCAGTGAACACCTCGAACTTCTCACCGTACAGATAATGCCTCCAGATCTTCAGCGCGAAGATCACTGCTGCCAACTCAAGATCATGGGTAGGGTAGTTCTCCTCATGGGGCTTTAGCTGCCGAGATGCATAAGCCACCACTCTACCATGCTGCATCAGAACAGCACCCAATCCAACGCCGGAAGCATCTGTACACACCACAAAACCTCCCGATCCAGAAGGCAAAACCAACACCGGAGCCGAAGTGAGCAATCTCTTCAGTTCACTGAAGCTCTGCTCACACTCCTCGGACCAAACGAAAGGCACATCCTTCCGCGTGAGCCTAGTCATCGGGGTCGCAATGCGAGAAAAATCCTGGATAAACCGACGATAATACCCCGCAAGCCCCAAGAAACTCCGGATCTCCGTCACCGACCTCGGCCTCGGCCATTGCATCACAGCCTCGACCTTGGCGGGATCCACGGAAATGCCATCACCAGAAATCACGTGCCCCAGAAAGTGCACCTCGCTGAGCCAAAACTCGCACTTGCTGAGCTTCGCATACAACTGGTGATCTCGCAACGTCTGCAGCACCACACCCAAATGGTACGCATGCTCCTCAGCAGACCGTGAATAAACATGGATGTCATCCACGAAGATGACCACGAACTGGTCCAAATACGGATGAAACACCCTCTGCATCAAGTCCATGAAGGCTGCTGGGGCATTGGTGAGCCCAAACGGCATCACCAAGAACTCATAATGCCCGTACCTCGTACTGAACGCAGTCTTCTCCACATCGGACTCGCGAATTCTCAGCTGATAGTAACCGGACCGCAAATCAATCCGCGAGAACACTCGCGCAGACTGAAGTTGGTCAAACAAATCATCAATCCGCGGCAACGGATACTTGTTCTTAATGGTCACTTCATTCAGCTGCCGGTAGTCAATGCATAGCCGCAGACTACCGTCCTTCTTCTTCACAAACAACACGGGCGCACCCCAAGGGGAAAAGCTCGGACGAATATACCCCTTGGCCAACAGTTCCTGCAACTGCGCCCTCAACTCCCTCAACTCAGCGGGGGCCATACGGTAGGGAGCCTTCGCCAAAGGTCATGTACCAGGTACAACCTCGATCACGAAATCGATCTCCCGCTGGGGAGGTAATCCAGGCAACTCCTCAGGAAAAACATCAGGAAACTCGCGCACCACCGCAATGTCCTCGACATTCGGCTCCCTCCGGTCAGACACAACCACGGACGCGAGAAAACCCTGACAACCGGAATCAAGCAACCGACGGGCTCGAATAGCAGAGATAAGAAATCGAGAAGAGGCGGAACGGATACCTTGGAAATAGAAGGTCCGCTTGCTCAGATGCTGGAAGTAGACCCTCTTCATCCCACAATCCACCACCGCTCCATGAGTCTCGAGCCAATCCATGCCTAGAATCACGTCGTAATCCCGAAGCTGCAACGCATACAACCTGCCTGGCATACTCCGCGCATCGATCCACACCGGAACCTGGTCGAAGCAATACGGAGTGATCATAAAATCACCTGAAGGCAACTCCACTGCCAAATCACAGGACAACTGGGTCACCGGCTCCTCGACGCTCGACGCGAAATCCTCCGAAATAAACGAATGAGACGCGCCAGAATCGAATAAAACCCGAGCCGCACAACCCAAAATCTGAACGGTACCTTCCACGAGCTACGACGCCACTGCCTCTGCCCTGGTCAAGTGCGTGATCTGGCCACGAGCCCTCTGCCTGCCTCCCACACTGGCTGACTTGGGTAGCGGCGGATACTGTCCCTACTGCTGCTGCTGCTGGGGAACCTACTGCTGCGGCGGCCTCTGAGGACAGTCACGCGCCATGTGCCCTGGCTGGTCACACCGAAAACAGATAATCGGCGCCGTGCACTGCCTGCCTGGGTGGGTCCCACCACACCGTGGACAAGGTCCTCGTGATCCACCCACTGATCCCTGACGCTGCAAAGGAATCGGCTGCTGTACACTGCCCGATGAAGCCTGCCCTTGATCTCTGGACTTCTTCTTGCCGAACCCCTTCTTGAAGAACTTCTTGACCTTCGAGCCGAAGGACGCAGATCCTGTCACCGAAGCTGCATGTGCCGGCACTCCTGAACCACTCATCGCATGCTGGAAGGAACCCTGCTGCTGGGTAGCCGACTGCTGGCTGCGACCTGACAAAGACTGCCCCTGGCTGATCGGTCCTCGAGTCCTCTGCATATCCATCTCCAGGGAAATCGCAACACGAGACGCTGTCTCTAGATCAGTGGCCCCATTCGCGATCAAATGGTGCCTCAGCTCCAACCTCAAGCCCTGCACAAACTGCGTGGTCCTCACCCTCTCATGCTCCATGATATGAGGTGCATACCGACCCAGCTCGACAAATCGGGCCCTATACTGCAACACGGACATGTCACCCTGCACCAGCTCCAGAAACTCCCGCATCTGCTGCGTAGCAACAACATCTGGACAGTAGGTACGCTCGAAAGCACTAACAAAGTCATCCCACTCGACCTGCTCAAGTGGACGAAGCTGAAAGGACGTCTTCCACTCGGAAGACCACCACCTCCGAGCCGTACCCTGCAACTGGTTGTAGGCCAACACCACTCTGTCCTCGGCAGTACTCTTCGCAGAACTGAACACCCGCTCCATCTCATCGAGCCAATCACGAGCCGCATCAGGGTCTGCCTGGCCGCTAAAGTAAGGTGGATGGAACTGCATGAAGTCCCTCACTGCTCGGCCTGGCCCACCCCTAGCAAACGAGCCCTCAACAGCCTCTCCGCCAAACTGCTGAGACATGAGATGGTACATGCCTCGAAAGAAATCCTCGGCCCCCGGAGCCCTCGCAGCATCCGCGGCCTCGGTCGCTCCCGGAACTCTGCTATGCTCCTCCTGGTCCCTCTGGACCCCTTGCTGGATCTCCTGACCCCCAGCCGACTGCCCCTGCTGAGAGCGAGAACTCCTCCTCGGCGCCATCCTCGCTCCTGAAGCACAAGACAGAAAAACACGGAAACGGCAATGTCAAAATAAACACACGGTGCCCAATGCCAGCGTCATCTGTACATCATCGCTGTGGACTAGTGGACCACTACAATTACCTATGATTCTCATGTAATTCCACAACCGCGCTCTGATACCAGCTGTGACGACCCGAGAATCCGATTACCGGGAAGGCCCGATAACCCGAGACTCGTACCGCCACCCACGAGTCCGAAGACTCGGAAGGGTTAAAAGGATGGTGTGGAAACTACACAAGTATCACAAATAATTGTAGAAATTAAATTAACATTTTACATGGTCCATAATAAAATAACAACAACAGCAACAGTAGTCCACGACTAGTACAGTGACAAGAAAGAAAAGTACAGCTACACGGGGCATCCCCCGGCTCTGACCTCTGGCACTACCTCTGGGCACCCGCACCACGCTGCGCTCCTGACGTGCTCCCCGAAGGTGGCGCCTCACCTGAAACACGGTGAAAACACGCAAGGAATGAGTCTCAGAACAAGACTCAGTAGGGATCACTCGAACCCTACCTCGAAAAACGAGAAACCACTACTCTAGCGGTAGGAAAGTACCTCGGAAAGGAAAGCCCTGTACTCTACAGAACTAGACCCTACGGCACGTAAACCGACACACGTGCCACGATACGAGAAGACCGAAACTCAACAGTCGAACCGTCAAAACCCGAAGGTCGGAAACACACGACTGACAGTCTGACACTCCGTACTCGACAGGAGTGCCACCCACTAGAAGCACAGCCGGTAGCGTCCCCTGACGTCTTACACCGCACCGCAGGTGAACCGCCTGACGTGGTAGGTCCTACCCGAGGCGCGAACACCGTACAAGTAACCACAAACAAGTGACTAGCTGGGGTCACGCCCGCCGACGTGGGTCCAACCGCCCCCAACCACGTGTGCACACACAGACCACGCGTCCCAGGTCTGGCCCTCTGACCGGTTTTCCCCTCAGCCGGACTCTGGCTGCAAGACGTGGGGCCCAACGGTAACCGGTCCACAAACCGTCTTGAAAGGTCGGCCCATACACCACTCCCTGGTGCGACTAGCACCTGCGTACTAGTAGGCTACGACTAGTGGAGGGTCACTGAAGGAGTAGACTCTCGAGTCAACGGAAAACGACGTCCGAATCCGACAACGTGTGGGAATCACCCCACGCACCAGCCCCGTCGCACGGTGACCACGGTCGGAAAAGAAACAGACGCATTGCCCACGGTCAAACGCCTAACCGAGGCAAACGGGACTTCCGGACACCAAAGACACGGTCACGGAACTCCACGGGGTGCCCAGGGCGCACACACGGCCCAAGAGAAACACCCAACTACAGGCAAGATCGCACTAGGGACACCTAGCGCGACAGGGAAGATCGCGCTAGGTCGCCCAAGCGCGACAGGAACCATCGCGCTAGGGAACCCTAGCTCGACAAGGACCATCGCGCTATGACCCCATAACGCGACAGGAACTGCCTCCTGTTCATCTTCTCCGATGAACGCGCTCGGTCGGGGCGACGCGACCTCGAAGAACGCGCTACTGGAGTATAGCGCGTTCTCAGTCCGCGGCCGAAAACGGTAAGAACGCCCAAAAATTCTAACCACGCCCCCATACCTCCATAGGAGAGGGGGAAAATAAAGGGGAAGACCCCTGGGGACCCCTAGCATGATTCTAGGCCCTCAAAACACGAATCCATGCATTGAATCCATAGATCGGGCGAGCTCTCCCCAAATCATGGAAAAACCCAAAAACGCTCAAATGATCCCCTCTCGGCCTCCCCGCGGCCTATAAATCACGGAAAAGAACGGCATGAGACTAAGGAACGTCACCCTACCTCAATGGAGCGAATGCTCCGCCGGATCGATCATGAATCACGAAGAACGCTCGAAGCTTCACGAACTCCCCACGCTTCCCACGCTCGCCGCACGCCCATGAGATCGCCTCACCGTCGCCCACGCGTCCGCGCCGTCGCCCCGCCGCCGTCCGTAGCCGGAGAGGGGTTCGCCGCGTCCGAATGGGAGAGAGGGAGAGAGAGGGGGCTCACGGTCGCGAGAGAGAGGGAGAGGAAGAAGAAAGAGTAAAGGGAAAAAGAAAAGAAAAAGGATTAGGATTTATAGAAAATCCGAATTTTCGGAAAAATACCGAAAAATAGAAAAATACATTTCTGGAATCCTCGGAACGCACCGATCGCAACGGTACCACTCGTGCCCGGGTGAACGGCCTAGTTAACCCGCAGCGAGCGTCCGAAGGAAAAGCCGAAACCCGCGCCGGAAATCGGGAAACACTCGCGAAAAAGTCGCGGAACGCCTCCGGGCCTCCGAAACGACTCCGGATCGCGCCGATCCGAACACGAAAGATGTCCGAAACAAAATTTCGGACACAACAGAGCCGGACGCTCCGAAAACCAGATCCGGGACCCACGAAGAAGGATCCGAAAGGTCCGGGATATTACAATAGGTCTGTGCATACATTGTGTGTCTGCGTACAAGAACAAGCATAGTGGTCAGTGCAGCTTTCTATTATGATATACAAGGTCAGTGCATCTTAATCATTTATGCATATCAGGTTCGTGCACGTTCTGATTGGTCAGCATGTAGGTTTGTGCATACTTCACATATATACATATAAGGTCAGCATATAAGTCAGTGCATGTTTGAAGATATAAGGTCGATGCTAGTATCGTGTCGCATGCATATAAAGTCGATGCTAGCAGCATTCTCCTTGTGCTAAAAAAGGCTAACACTTCTATCTGTTATATTGCCAGGTTAGTCACTTGGTCGAACAAATGATGGGTGTACTGACAACCTACGAACTTATCTCACGTGGAAATCAAAGTACCAAGTTAATGGCACGTGATCCGAGGCAAGGAATGGAACAAATGATTCTGTTACGTGGACAACTACAGTGCTGAGATTCTGATGCATGGAACCTCGAGGGATCAGATCCGACTGAAACTTTTGGCGGGAAAGTGGTGACCACACGTCGATCGCCTGCTGCCTATAAAAGGAAGAAAGTCGCCCAAAACTTGTACGACGAAAAAGAGAAAATAGAGTAAGGAGGAAAAGGCAGCGAGTGGCGCACATAGAGCTGAGAGGTGAAGCCAGAAGGAGAGCCTGTGGTGAAGGAAAGTAGAGTATCGTAAGGTTGAGAGGAGAGAGCTGGTGTGAGTGTCAGTCTCTGTAATTGACTCGTGGATCAAATCAAGAGTCAATCTGCTCCTAGAGAGCTACAATATTTCATCATTTCTTTGTTTCCATTTTCTTCCTGAATTTCTTTAAGCTGTATGTCAGCGGACGAGGGTAAGTCCTCAGAGATCGAAGCAGTAAAGCTCAACGGTACCAAGCTGTGAGGCTCAGTGATCTGGGATCATTTCTGTGACGACCCAGACTTCGGATACCAGATATACCCGATAGGACTACCGAGTACATCCGATACCACTTGGAACCCGTGAAGCCTCCCAAGAGCTGTAAAGCTCCGAAAGGAAAAAGGAATTACGTGTAGTACATTGAAGCCACAGAGATATAACATTAAGCAATTAAATTTCATTAATCAGGTTTGCTAAAGTAGCAGAAATAAAATTACTTTTTAATTAACAGTTACAAATTAATAATTATACCAGAGTCCAGTCCAAAGGAAAGACAAGTACAGTCGACAGGAAAGAAAGACGTACACTGAGGTCTGGGGAAGCCCGACTCAGGTACCGCTGGCAACTACGAACTCGCCACACCAGGAACCGCGGAAGTAGAAGAGCGCCACACCTGAAAAGTAGGGGTGAGCCTCATGTCACTGGCTTAGTAGGGGTCACGCAGATCCCCACTGAAAAATAATGCAGTAACACGCTAAAATAGCAGGTAAACAGCAGGAGCAGTAAAGCAGGAAAACTAAACTACAAAGCTGTGAAAGAAAATCGGAATGGAAGGAGCAGCTACAGCTACAAGAAAAAGAAAAAGCCATACCGAACAAGCGTGGCTGCCGAACTAGCCTTGGCTCCCTGAACTACTCCACGCAACAATAGGAAGGTGAACCCGGATCTGACAAAGTCAGGAGTTGCTGACCTGTCGACAAGACACCAGCCTCAAAACTAAGGCCTACGAAAAAAGGTAAAAGCCTAGAAGATACCAAGACAGACAAGACAGATGCTAAAGCATACACGACTCGATTACCGTGCACACTCGTCTAGACACGACCACACACACACGACTAGAATGTCGTGCACACGACACAACACTGACCTCAGGCAAGACCACGAGAGGGCTAACCCAGAAAGGTCACGACGTACGAGAAATGAGAGAGTCACGTGACGGAAGCACCCCCTCACTAGAAGAACAGCCAGCTACGTCCACTGACATCTTATGCTGCGCCTACAAGTGTCTGTCTACGTTGCCAACAAGACGACAGAGACGAGGACACTGTCTGAAAAGAACAGGAACTACAATAACGAGTGACTAATTAGGGTCATGCCCGTCAGCGCAAGTCTTATGCCCCTGACCACGTGTGTACACACAAGCTCAATGCCTTGAGCCAGGCCTCTAGCTAGCTTTCTCCCCCAGCAGGACACTACTGCAAGGCAAGGGAGCCCACAGAAACTAGCCTACAAACTGTATCTCGGGAACTGCCACGCCACCACTTCCAGGTGGGTTGACACGCCGTAACGCGTCGCCATACTACGACTAGTGGATGTTCAGTAGACACAGAACTCTGCAACACAAGCGATGAAGTACTGACAGGCAAGGAAGCACTATCACACGTACTACAAAGCACCAAGGTAGCACACCGCTGTCGAAAGACTTAGGACAAGGTAACTAGACCTACAGATACAACGATCCTTGAGTCTCACGACTCGGAGTCAAGATCATCGTACAAAGCGGAACAAGTCGCCAATCGGTCTAATCCTAAGTCAAGAAATGACACGACTGCGTAAAATGACACACGGAGACTTGAGGGATCGACAAGACCCTCAGCACACTTGGACACACAAAATGAGGTAAGATGATACCTCAAGGTGTCCAGAACCATGTCTCAGACTGGACA
Organism: Amorphophallus konjac; assembly: GCA_022559845.1. NCBI lineage: Eukaryota > Viridiplantae > Streptophyta > Magnoliopsida > Alismatales > Araceae > Amorphophallus > Amorphophallus konjac. Next base: position 288,896,294 of record CM040125.1, on the reverse strand, counting down.
AAACTACCGAGACACACACAAGGTTACTTGTCAACCACTGGGCCACTCTGGGTTGACCAGAACAAGACAATGACGATTCTAAAGTAGGAAAAAGAATCCTACTTCAAGCAAGAAAACTCCTGGCTATCTCATAACGAGGCCATAGCCCTCATAGGACATCAAAAGATATCCACGGGAATAGCAATAAGCTAAGGCACTTGTAAACCAACACATCGGGAAATGACATGCAGGAATTTAGCGGGGGAACATACGCTAGCAGTCATAGAATGGGCCACTAGGTGATTGTAGCGGTCAAGTATTAGGCCGCTAAATCCGGTCAAGTACCGACCTATTCGGACAAACCACCAAAGCAATCTAATATAGACCCACCACACGGACTAGGCGGTCCAAGGGACAACCGCCACACTAACCGCCCTAAGACGCTAACCTAAGACAAATGACATGTAGAGGCCTAAGAAAGGCACGCTACAGCGAAGAAACGCATGAAGGTTGGACCGCCAAGGCCAACCAACTTAAAATCATGACTATGTCTACAACCACAGTAACACGAATATCGAGGCAGACCACAGGCCGCTGAGACTATCCCCTCGAGACGGGAACTCAAGGAAGGCCACTCACATGCGGTTGAACCCCACCGCACACACACCGACTCACGGTGACTCAATCAAGCGTAACACAAAGCCTAGGATTCACATCCCTACGGGCATGCTAATCAAAATAACTCGGTACTTTTCGACACCCCAGAAACACGGACACGGAACCCACAGGGTGTTCGGGACACTCGCGAGGCCATAGGTCGGTCATTGGGTCTCAACCGGACCGACCAAGACTCAAAATGAGCTTAAACATGAAATGCCGGTCGACCGGAACCCTAGGGTTGGTCGACCTGACAGGGCCGGTCGATCAGCCCAGGTGGTCCGATCGACCGGACTAGCGGCTGGACCCGACACGGTCCAGTAGACCGGTCATGGTGGAAAATCGGCAGAATCGAGCCCTAACGCCCGATTCCACTCCCCGTTCGATTCCGATCGAAGGGGGAAACATCCACAATCACAATACCGACCTTCCACACTCCGGAAGGGGTCAAAATAACGCACAAACGGATTGAAACGCGCAATTCCACCGAATTAACCCTATATGGGTCACCGGGGTTCCCGGGCTCGTACCGGCCCCAAATGACAACCGATTGACACGAAATCAGCGGATCTGGAATGCCGACATTCCAGGGGTTCAATTGATACCAACCGATCTAAAAATCGTCGCCGTTTTTTGGCGAACCCTATGAACACCACAAAAGCATGATTTTATCGAAACTGAGCGAAACCCGCTCAAACTCGCACCGAACAACATGAAATTACATGGAAAATGTAGAGGAGAGGTAGAGCTTCCATTTCCCTACCTCCACCGAAGAAACCGTGCGTCGAAGCGACTAATCCATGCCAAAAATGCCAAAACAAGAACCGCGTTGATCTCAGAATCCACCGAGGGATCGCGCCACGCCACGCTCAAACCGTCGCTCTATCCCGCATCCTGATCACTTCATCGCGTCCCCGTCTCGGCCAGCTCTGCAATGGTGCGCGCCCCACAGCGAACGGCCCAGAGATGAGAGAGAATGAGAGAGAGAAAGAGATGAGAGAAATGAGGGAGGAGAGAGGGTGGGTTAGGTTAAATACAAAGGAAATTAGGAAAATTTTCTAATTTCTAAAAATTTGATAATTGACCCGAACATTGACTAATTCAGAAAAATACGTAAAAATAGCCGAAATGATCCTCTGAAATAGTACATCACTGCTGTAACGTCCTCGAGTCGATGAACTGAGAAATAAACTCACTGCAGGGTTCCGTAACTTGTACGCGAGAAAAATCCACACGGATCGTAAAACTCAACTCAGGACCCACAAAAGTGATCTGAAACCCTCCAATAAGGATCCGAAAGACCTAACAAGAATCCGATAAGAATCTAGGGCTTTACAATTTTGCCAAAGCTGTGGATCAGCGGTGTGTAGGGATTTAATCCCCGAAGCTATGGATCAGTGGATCGAAGCTGTGAATCAGCAGTAAGCCACACTTAGTCTAAGTGTAGGGTGGATGTAGGTGAAAACTGAACCACCTAAAATTACTGGTGTTCTGTGTGATTGTTTTGTGCTTTAGGGTGCTTACAGCTTTTGTCTGCTCAGTGTTTAGATAAATGCTTAGAAGCGTTTAAAGGAAATGTGCTTTCATTTGTTAACGTTGCTATCCGAAATTGTTGCTAAAGCCTTTCATCCAGTAGGTATATCAAAAGGCACGGTTGAAAGGATAAGCTATGCTTATCTGGAATTCCACCTCTTGCGTGAGGTTAGCCTCCGCCATCGTACCATACCTGGGTGTTTGGCTGACTATTGAGTGCAATCATCTGATCTCTTTTGATATTGCTGAAATTCATCTCTTACAGTATTTGGGGATTCTATCTGACATTTTACAGTAATTCTTCAAAATGTTATTGAGCATTGCCCTTCGTGCACACTTGTTAGCATGCTTAGATGTTCTTACATCTTCTCTGTGTCTACTACTGTCTAAATCAGGTTATAGATTCTCTTATCTATGATTAGCGCATCTGATAGCTTCATAGCAGATCCTTTAATTCAGCACTTAATTTTTGTTAGTGTTTTTAAGGGGTAGATCTATTCACCCCCCCTCTAGATCTTATTTAATGGTGCAACCAATATTCAGAGGGGGGTGAATGAATCCCCTTCTATAAAATTGATCAATTTAAACTTAATCTAAAGACTTTAAACAAATGAAAACCAATGATGCACTTAATCGAATAGATGAACTGCAAAAGAGCATACTCCTAAGCAAGTCTATATTGTTGATAGAACCAGATCAAGCATGCATATACACTAAATACATTCAGTCATAACCGTAGATAGGAACGCGCCAAGCATACATCTAACAGTTGATAGATTGGAGAGCAAACCACGGTACACAAGATCTTTTTAGGTGGTTCAGTCCTCAGGACCTACATACAACCCACACTCCAACTAGAGTTTGGATTCCACTGCCAAACAGCTTGAACAACTGGGCCCCACAGCTTGCCAACAACGGCTGAGCTTCACATCTTGCTTAATAGCTGACTAACAGCTTGACTGTTGGGCAATACAGCTTCGCCACCGCTAGGCTTTACAGCTTAGCCACCGCTGCCTAACAGCTTGATCAGCTGGGCCTTATAGCTTAGCCACCGCTGGGCTTTATAGCTTAGCCACCGCTGCCTAACAGCTTGATCAGTTGGGCCTTACAGCTTAGCCACCGCTGACTAATAGCTTGAAGAAAACAATAGATGAAAGAAACAAAAGATAGATCTCAGCACCGGAAAGTTGGAAATGAAATTGGGAAAATGTTGCTCTCGTTGGAGCAAACTGGTTTGTATCTGATCCAAGGGCCAATCAAGCAAATCTTCAGGATCTTCAATTTCTTCTCTCGATCTCTCGATCTCCCTCTTCTTGTTCTTCTTGTTCTTCTTTTTCTCTTACTATCTCACTTTTCTCTCTCAGACATGCGATACTCTGCTTCTTCTCAGAGTAGGCTCTCACTGATAGATTTCTCATCTTCATCTCTCTCTCTCCTTTTTTTTATCTCAGAAGATGGTTTTATATATCTTCACCTTTGGGGTCCCCCGGGATGAAGCTTTGGGTGTGTGGAAGACTTGTTCCCACCTAATCAGGGACGCCACATGTCAGGTGCAGATGAGTACAAGGATCCATGTGTCAGCTTCGTTCTGGGATGGTCTACCTTGGATCACATGCCCAAATCATAGGCTCAGTGGAACCTTGAACCACGTGACTCCATTAAATGAGAGACTCCCTGCTCAAAACTGGGTCCTTTAGTTGACTTAACCCTGTCAAGAAAGAATAAGGTATTTTATCAAACACCTTATAATCATGTGACAGAATATTTGAATAGTGCTAAATGCAAATATGCACAGACTTGGAATATGCAATAAAGACACCGTGCACTGACCTTATTATGCGGTATAAGAAACATGCACCGACCTCTATATGCATAGGTGAAAATGTGCACAGACCCTTACATACGTGTGGCAAACCATGCAGTGACATGTATGTGTTCTATGTAAAACATGCACTGACCTAAGAGTGCTAAATGCGAAGCATGCATGGACCTATGTGTGTTATATGTGAAACATTCATGGACTTCATATTGCACAAGGCAGAAGATGCACTGACTTGTTATGTGCACAAAGCAGACGTGCACGGACTTGCCATAATGTATGCACCGACCTTGTTCTGCCGAAAGAAGATTGTGCACCTTGTTCTGCCGAAAGAAGATTGTGCACTGACCGTGTTTTGACTAATGAAGAATGTGCACCGACGTAGTTTTCCCTAAGGCAAAACTCGCACCGACCTTGTTTACACAAGGCAAATGTGCACTGACTTGTATATGCACAAGATAAAAAAAGGTGCATCGACCTTTACATGCACAAGGCAAATGTGCACAAGACAAAGAAAGATGCTGATGGGGGACGGGGACCGACACGGACTAAGACTCACAAGGACTCTAACTGAGGCAAGCAGTAGCACGCTCAAGGGTCGCCAAGTGGCTGACCACCGTGATACCCCACAGAGTGAAGGACGTCTCTCAACAGAAACTCCGACCTCGGCCGTCCCAAGGAGGGAAGCGCACGTGTCTAGGCGTAAAGTCGATTTCCAAAGACAAGGGGAGTCGCGTTCTAGCTCGATGCTCTAATGGTGCTAAGGGATGGGTGCTCTCACTCACGATCCGCGGCGATGGCAACAAAGTAGCTAGGCGCCTACTCTCTCTCACGCGGCATAATCAAAAGCATACTAAAAGAGCAAGCACAAGAGAGGAGTCGGAACGCGTACCTCCACGCCTAGGCGTGGGGAAGGAACCCCGGCCGTGGGCCAACAACCCCGATACACTGAAGACCAATAAAATACAACCCAATAGTGGCCCACTCCTCGCAGGGAGGTAAAAGGCTACAAGCGACGCATTCGGGGCTGCCGGGCACGGGCTGACGGGCCGCACTCGGTGACGGGCACGATGCTGCAGAATCGGTGTCGCGCGCGCCTGGACGGAGACGGGTCCCACGGGCTGATGCGACGTCCGATCGAGGCGCCGTCAGAGAGGACGCGTCGCTGACTGCTGGAGGAACGCTCCGGCCAGAGGGGACGCGCTGGGTGCGCCGGTGGTGGCCGTGGGCGCTGCTGAAAACCAGGTCTGGTTCTGTGGTCGCAGAACCGCGCACGCCGCCGGTAAAATCTGGAACTCGGTCGTCCGGTGCCCGAACAGGTCCGGGCCGGTTGGAGATGAGAGCTGACTGGTAGAGGAAGCCCTCGGCCAAACGGCGCGGGCAGACGATGCCGGTACGAGTCGCAGGAGCCGCTGGAAGTTGGTGTTGATTCGCTGGCCGGACTGTGCAGGCACGCCGGCGCAACCCCACGAGAACGACTGCCACGGACGGTGACGACGTCGAAACGCGACGTCGTCGGCGGCGTTGGACAGGAGACCTGGAGATCTACGAACCCTGAAGAAACCAGGGTAACAGGCGCAGTGTGGAGGCCTGGGGAAAATTCGCAAGAAGGGCCTCCCTGCTGGGCGAGCAGAGAAGGGGGTGCTGGCGCAGGTCGACGGAGAAAATCGGTACGGGCGGTGCCGACCTCCGATTGACGCGAAACCAGCGCCGACGCGAAGCTGATCCGCCGACGTATCTCCAGAATTTAGCTTGGGGCGAAACTCGTCCAGGAGAGGGGCGCGAGCTCTGCTACAAGTCGGGGCAGAAATCTGATTCACGAATACGAACCGTCGAGGAAGAAGAAGAAGATAAGAAGGAACCCCGGAGTCCACCGGGGGCTGAGGCGTCGCACCTCGCCGATCTCCCGTCGCAGGAGAAGAGAGAAAGAGAGAGGGGGCGCACAAGGCTTTTGCACAATGGCTCAATATTTTAATTCATGTGTAAACTGAAACAAGTACAAGATGGAGACTACTTATAGGGGAGGGGAGAAAACCCTAATTCTACTAGAAGGAGGGGTGCGCCTAGCTCCAAGGAGAGAAGGGCGGCCCATATTCCAGCAAGTCTAGCAAAATAAGAAAGAATCTAAGTGGGAGAAGGAAGGGGTGGAGTTGTGGAAAGGAGGAGATGGGGAAAGGGGGAAAGGGAGAGGGGAGCGCCCCCCACCTTCCCTAGTAGGGCTAGGAAGGGTGGGCGGCTGCCTCCACCTTCTCTACATGAAGAGGGGGCCGCACCCTAACCCTAATGGGCCCTCAATAAGTGGGCTTCAAGCCCCATTATGCCCATGAACCAACTACAAGACCCATTATCCCTAAATGCAACCCAATAAGCCATCACATGGCCCAATAAGTGTCTAAATAAGATAAAGTGTCCACGCAGGGACCAAACCAAGGCCCACATGGCCTGAGCAAGCAGAGAAGATAGCTAGAAGATGCCGCCATCGCCGAGCCACAAGGAAGTAGCGGTGTGCCGGGTGCTCCGTCGAGGATAGCGCCGTGTGTCCTCACCAATTCTCCCCGGGTGGGAAGAACTCGACCCCGTCGAGTAAGGGTCACGGTCGCTGAGGTACCGCTCCAGCAAGTCCGGATCGATCCGCTCCAGCTCTCCACGTGTAATCCAGGTGTTGTCCGACTCGGGGCGCCCTCTCCAACGCACTAGGAAGCGTTGGTAGGCTCCGCTCCTGGTAGTAGTCACCTGCTCATCCAGTATGCAATCTATATGCTCGCGTGTATGTAATGGGGCTGGAGGAGGTGGACTCTCAGTAGGTGTATCACTCACAACAGGAGGGTCAGGCCCAAATAACTCACTGGGTATCACCGCGGGATCCCGATAAGCTACCAGATCAGAGACATTGAACGTCGAACTGATCCCGTAGTCGTCTGGTAGCTCGATCTCATACGCGTTCGACCCAATACGCCTCAACACTCTGAATGGTCCTGCACCGCGGTCTTGGAGTTTCTTTACGGCTCCCGAAGGAAACCGTTCCGGTCTAACCCGGACCATGACGTACTCTCCCTCGCGGAACTCACGTGTGCGTCTGTGCGCGTCAGCTGACTCCTTGTAACGTGCATTGCAAGCCTCAATATGACGACGGACATGATCATGCAACTGTCTAATATGCTCAGCAAAAGACTCAGCTGACTCAGAGACTCGGGACTGAATGGGGGAGGGAATCAAATCAATCGGTTTCCTAGGCCTACGACCAGTGACAATCTCAAATGGACTCAACCCTGTAGACCTATTGACCGAATCATTATAAGCAAACTCCGCTAAAGGTAAGACAAGATCCCAATCTCCAACTCTATCACGCACTAAACATCTCAGAAGATCCCCTAGACTTCTATTGACTACCTCTGTCTGACCGTCAGTCTGGGGGTGGTACGCGGTGGAGAACTTCAACTGGGTGCCCATCATCCGCCAAAGGGTTTTCCAAAAGTAGCTCGTAAAACGCACATCCCTATCAGAAACAATGGTACGCGGCAACCCAAACCTGGACACACAGTGGGTGAAGAATAACCTAGCAACTCCAGAGGCATCCGATGTCTTGGAACAAGGAATAAACAAGGCCATCTTGGAGAAGCGGTCAACCACAACAAAAATAGAATCGTGCCGCCGTGCTGTACGGGGCAAACCAAGCACAAAGTCCATGCTGATATCCTGCCAAGGACTATCAGGGACAGGCAGAGGGGTATAAAGGCCAGTGTTCTGTTTCCTCTGTTTCGCTAGGGCACAAATACGACACTGGGCAACTATGCGGGCCACATCCCTCTTCAAACTGGGCCAGTAGAAACGGTGCTCAACAGCCTCTATGGTCTTGTTTCGGCCGAAGTGGCCGGCAAGACCTCCTGCATGAAGCTCCCACGTAAGAAAATCACGAACTGAAGTCCGTGGGATGCACAACCTATCACCTCGAAATAAGTGACCATCCTGAAGGACATACTCGCTAAACTCACGGGACGGTCCTGACTGAAGGGCAGAATAGATGGGACCGAAGTCCGGGCAATCAATGTAGGCCTCCTTCAACTTCTCTAAACCAACCACCTGAACATTCATGGTGGATATCAACATCACCCGCCGACTAAGAGCGTCGGCCACCTTGTTCTCAGCACCTGCCTTGTGCTTGAGAACGAATGTAAACTCCTGCAAATATTCCACCCATCTACTATGTCGGGCATTCAGCTTCTTTTGGGTGTGGAGAAATTTCAATGCCTCATGGTCAGAAAAGAGCACAAACTCCTGGTGGAGGAGATAGTGCCTCCAATAGCGCAAGGCCTGAACAACTGCGTAGAATTCCTTGTCATAAGTAGAGTAACGCAGTTTGGCATCATTGAGTTTCTCACTAAAAAAGGCTATAGGGTGGGACTCCTGGCTAAGCACTCCACCTATGCCTAAACCTGAGGCATCACATGTAACCTCAAACACCTTAGAAAAGTCAGGAAGTGTCAGAACAGGTGCCTGGGTCATGCGATCCTTGATAGTCTGGAAGGCTGTGGCAGCAGCCTTCGTCCAGGTAAACTCCCCCTTACGGATGCAATCCGTGATCGGGGCGGTGATAGAACTGAACCCCCTAATGAAACGGCGATAGAACGTCGCCAGACCATGAAAGCTCCTCACATCGTGGAGTGAGCGGGGCTCGGGCCACTCCACTATGGCACGGATCTTCTCCGGATCAGCGGAGACTCCGTTACGGGACATAATGAACCCTAAGAAAGAAACCTGGTCAGTCATGAAGCTACACTTCTTAGGGTTGGCAAACAAGCTCTCCCGTCTCAGAACAACACACACCTGCCTAATGTGGTCTAGGTGTAACTCCCTAGTGCGGCTATAAATCAAGATGTCGTCGAAGTAGACGACCAAAAACACTCCAATCATGGGACGCAACACCTGCGTCATCAACCGCATGAAGGTGCTAGGGGCGTTAGTCAGCCCGAAGGGCATGACCAACCACTCGTAAAGACCATCCTTGGTCTTAAATGCAGTCTTCCACTCATCACCGGGTCTGACTCTCACCTGGTGATAGCCACTCCTAAGATCGATCTTTGAGAAAATCGTGGCTCCCGACATCATATCAAGCAAGTCATCCAGCCGGGGAATGGGAAACCTATACTTAACCGTGATCTTATTGATCGCACGGCTATCGATGCACATACGCCATGTGCCATCCTTCTTCGGCGCTAGCAGGGCGGGAACAGCACAGGGGCTCTTGCTATCCCTAAGGGAACCCCTACTCATCAACTCATCAACCTGCCTCTGTAGCTCAGCGTGGTCCGCGGGACTCATCCTATAATGTGGAAGATTGGGCAAGGACGAGCCCGGAACAAGATCAATCTCGTGCTGGATGTCACGCAAAGGTGGAAGGCCTTCGGGAAGGTCCTCCGGGAAGATATCAGCAAACTCTCGCAACATCTCAACTAACTGAGGGTCTGTCACTCCCTCGAGACTGGGGACTACCTCACCCGTCTCCCTGACAACCACAGCTAAAAGAGGGACACCACTAGTAACCTCTCTCTCCATCTCTCGGGGACTAATGATCATCAACCTTCTCGTAGGAGGAACATCTATGGTGAGGGTAGGAGAGGGGGTGGAAACAGGCACCGGAGGTGGTGGTGGCGGGGGCTTGACCTTCCCCTGGTGAGGGGTGGTCGTGGCATTCGGACCGGCTGGTCCCCTAACAGTAGGGTCCCTAGGTGGGGCTGGGTGGAGGGTGATCCTGTGGCCGTTATGATCAAATGTGCAAGTGTTTGCACGGCCCTGTAGGGTGGCATCCATGTCAAACAACCATGGCCTCCCTAAAATAATGTTACCTACCTCCATAGGGAGAACATCGCACCAAACTTCATCCTGATAGGTCTGGAACTGAAGGGACACTAGGCAACGGAGCCTAACAGGAATGGAGGTGGAATCGACCCAAGAAACCCTATAGGGAGCAGGGTGGTCTACTGGGGTCAACCCAAGGCGGGTAACAGTGCCAGTAGATATGGCGTTAATGCAACTCCCGCTGTCAATGACAATCTTGCAAGCTTTACCCCCAAGCCTGCAGAAGGTGTGAAATATGGTGGTGCGACGCCAGTCATCACTCACCTGGGGCTGGGCTAGGATGCACCTAACTACCCCTAACTGTGGGTCACCCTGAAAGTGGCTACCCTGGGCACCATCCTGCTCTCCTCGAGCAGATCATCGAAGAACTCCTCAACCAAGTCCTGGTCTACCTCATAGCTAACAGGTATGGGCTCAGTGGGGGACTCAGTGGAAGCGGGGTCTGCCATGACAAGGGCCTTCCTCTCTCGAGTGGGGCATCTATCAGCAAAGTGGCCAAAGCCGCCACACCGGTAACAAGTACGTGCGCCCGCACTAGATGAGGCCCCAGCGGTCATAGGACTCTTGCCCTTGTCATCATGACGGGGCGCGGGGAGTAACGGCTGTGAACGAGCAGGATGTGGGGGAGGCGGAAGTGTAGGGCGAGTGGGGGGGTAGGGTGCCTGCTGGCGAGGTGGAGGAGCGGATCCCTAGGAAGGGGTGGACGAGGCCTGGGACCAGTGGGGTCCTGGCGAGGAGGCTCTGCGGGCCGGGCCGCCGGTATCGACCATACTGGGTGGAAGTGGAGCGAGGGTCAAGACCCCGCTGACTAGGCATCCCCGGACGAAAGGTGGGGCCAAACTCCAACTCAAATTGCTCTAACTCTAGGGCAACCTGGTAAGCCAGCTCTAAAGTGTCTACCTGGCGACGGTAGAGCTCATACTGATACTCGGGCCTCAAGCCACGGCGAAAACGAGAAACAGGCATGCCCTTCTCTTCATCAACTCCACATCGCAAATAATACTCGTCAAATTCGGCGATGTACTCGGTCACGGACCGATCGCCCTGACTAAGGGTCTGCCATCGGTCAATGAGCCTCTGGCGGTAAGAAGGAGGGACATACTTCTCGCGGAGCTTACGCCGCATATCAAACCAGGTCTCTATGGGTGGGTCCTGCCTCTGTAACATCAGACTCTCGACATTCCTCCAGTAGGTCTGGGCTCTCCCCATGAGCTTCATCTTGGCAAATCGGACTTGCCGCAGCTCAGACATCTCAACCCATTCGAAATACCTATCCATGCTATTCTCCCAGTCTATGTAGGCTTTTGGGTCAAGAGACCCCTCGAAAGTGGGTGGATCGGCACGGACGGTCCTAAGGGCCCTATCATCCTCATCCTGGTGTGGTCGACGACCACGGTACTGGCGTCCATTCCCCTCAAAATCCATCTCGGACCCATGGTCATCAAAGTCGGGGGCTCGGGGACGTCGCTCCTGAGCCCGAGGGGCTTGGGCGGCCGCAACAAGAGGAGCTTGGTTGGCTCTAGGAGAGTCCTGGCGGTGCACCTCATCAATCCCACCTATCCGTCCAACAAGACCCTGGAGGGCCAAATCGGACACGGTGGCACGATCCTCAATGACCTTCAGACGATTATCTAGACGCTCAGTCAACTCCTTGATGGACTGGTCGGATTTGTCCATACGGACCATAAGTTGGGCAATCAGATCCTCTAGAGATGGGCGTCCCTGAGGTGGGTGTTGGTCACCCATGGCGTCCGGGCGATGGTAGTCCGTACCACCCCGAGTGGGCATGCAAAGGAGGCTAACACCCTAAGACCTAGAGGGACACGAATGCAAGGAGATGCAAGACTCAAACAAGACACGACAAAAACCTAAACACGACCCTAAGACCCAACCTGTAAGGACAAGTTGGTAACCATGCTCTGATACCAAAATTTGATGGGGGACGGGGACCGACACGGACTAAGACTCACAAGGACTCTAACTGAGGCAAGCAGTAGCACGCTCAAGGGTCGCCAAGTGGCTGACCACCGTGATACCCCACAGAGTGAAGGACGTCTCTCAACAGAAACTCCGACCTCGGCCGTCCCAAGGAGGGAAGCGCACGTGTCTAGGCGTAAAGTCGATTTCCAAAGACAAGGGGAGTCGCGTTCTAGCTCGATGCTCTAATGGTGCTAAGGGATGGGTGCTCTCACTCACGATCCGCGGCGATGGCAACAAAGTAGCTAGGCGCCTACTCTCTCTCACGCGGCATAATCAAAAGCATACTAAAAGAGCAAGCACAAGAGAGGAGTCGGAACGCGTACCTCCACGCCTAGGCGTGGGGAAGGAACCCCGGCCGTGGGCCAACAACCCCGATACACTGAAGACCAATAAAATACAACCCAATAGTGGCCCACTCCTCGCAGGGAGGTAAAAGGCTACAAGCGACGCATTCGGGGCTGCCGGGCACGGGCTGACGGGCCGCACTCGGTGACGGGCACGATGCTGCAGAATCGGTGTCGCGCGCGCCTGGACGGAGACGGGTCCCACGGGCTGATGCGACGTCCGATCGAGGCGCCGTCAGAGAGGACGCGTCGCTGACTGCTGGAGGAACGCTCCGGCCAGAGGGGACGCGCTGGGTGCGCCGGTGGTGGCCGTGGGCGCTGCTGAAAACCAGGTCTGGTTCTGTGGTCGCAGAACCGCGCACGCCGCCGGTAAAATCTGGAACTCGGTCGTCCGGTGCCCGAACAGGTCCGGGCCGGTTGGAGATGAGAGCTGACTGGTAGAGGAAGCCCTCGGCCAAACGGCGCGGGCAGACGATGCCGGTACGAGTCGCAGGAGCCGCTGGAAGTTGGTGTTGATTCGCTGGCCGGACTGTGCAGGCACGCCGGCGCAACCCCACGAGAACGACTGCCACGGACGGTGACGACGTCGAAACGCGACGTCGTCGGCGGCGTTGGACAGGAGACCTGGAGATCTACGAACCCTGAAGAAACCAGGGTAACAGGCGCAGTGTGGAGGCCTGGGGAAAATTCGCAAGAAGGGCCTCCCTGCTGGGCGAGCAGAGAAGGGGGTGCTGGCGCAGGTCGACGGAGAAAATCGGTACGGGCGGTGCCGACCTCCGATTGACGCGAAACCAGCGCCGACGCGAAGCTGATCCGCCGACGTATCTCCAGAATTTAGCTTGGGGCGAAACTCGTCCAGGAGAGGGGCGCGAGCTCTGCTACAAGTCGGGGCAGAAATCTGATTCACGAATACGAACCGTCGAGGAAGAAGAAGAAGATAAGAAGGAACCCCGGAGTCCACCGGGGGCTGAGGCGTCGCACCTCGCCGATCTCCCGTCGCAGGAGAAGAGAGAAAGAGAGAGGGGGCGCACAAGGCTTTTGCACAATGGCTCAATATTTTAATTCATGTGTAAACTGAAACAAGTACAAGATGGAGACTACTTATAGGGGAGGGGAGAAAACCCTAATTCTACTAGAAGGAGGGGTGCGCCTAGCTCCAAGGAGAGAAGGGCGGCCCATATTCCAGCAAGTCTAGCAAAATAAGAAAGAATCTAAGTGGGAGAAGGAAGGGGTGGAGTTGTGGAAAGGAGGAGATGGGGAAAGGGGGAAAGGGAGAGGGGAGCGCCCCCCACCTTCCCTAGTAGGGCTAGGAAGGGTGGGCGGCTGCCTCCACCTTCTCTACATGAAGAGGGGGCCGCACCCTAACCCTAATGGGCCCTCAATAAGTGGGCTTCAAGCCCCATTATGCCCATGAACCAACTACAAGACCCATTATCCCTAAATGCAACCCAATAAGCCATCACATGGCCCAATAAGTGTCTAAATAAGATAAAGTGTCCACGCAGGGACCAAACCTAGGCCCAACATGGCCTAAAGCATAATAAAAGATAACTAGAAGGTGCCGCCGTCGCCGAGCCACAAGGAGGTAGCGGTGTGCCGGGTGCTCCGTCGAGGATAGCGCCGTGTGTCCTCACCAGATGCACCGACCTTTATGTGCTTGAGTCCGAAACATGCACCGACCTTGTGTGCATTCACACAGGAGCGTGCACCGACTTCGTGTGCAGACAAATAAACTATGCTCTGACCTTAGTAAGATTAAGGTGGATATGCACCGACCTTGGTTCAGCATGAAACTGGAACGTGCACCGACTATATATGCTATATGAGCAAATATGCACTGACCTTATACGTAAAATGCTCAACACATGCATCGACCAACATGAATGAGCCGTAACATGCATTGACCTCTATGTATGCATAAACAGGAGTGTGCACTGACCTTGCAAGCTATATGAGCAAATATCCACTGACTTTATATGCAGACATACTTAGACAAACTCAAACAGATTTGATTGAAGTATTTATTCATTTCAGTCTCAACATGATTCATAGATTGTCATTGTCAAAACCAAGGTTCCAACAATCTCCCCGTTTTTGATGATGACAACTATGAGTCATGTATGATTCGAAAAGATGAATTTAACAAACAAGTCATTATTTTTATTTTATTCAATCCCGAATTCATAGATTGACATCTATGGCAAGACCATTCAAAACAAATATGCAGTACTGACATTTCTGTGAACAATAAGAAAATGCAAACTAATGTTTGGTTGAGATCTCATCATACAATGGCTTTAGACACAGAAATTCACAAATTTGTCATTCTCATTCAAATCTGTTAACCAATAACCAATAGACAAATCTCTTCTATACTAAAACCAGTCATACAACAGACAGATCAATATAGACCATCAGCATCTCCTACTCCCCAGACCAATGAACTGTCATACATGACCATCAACAAATTTTCCCCCTTTGTCATTATCAAAAAAAATTAGGAGGACTCTTAGATATCAGCAAGACTTGTTCAGCTGGAGCTAGTACCTCTTGAGCTGCCCCTTCCTCTGGGTGGTGTGCTACTAGAACTGCCTCTCAGAGGAATTGCCCGTGGAAAAGGTATTCTGTCTAGTTTAGTTCCAAGTGCTGCAGATTTTGCCATTACTTTCTGTTCATTTTGCTTGACTAGGTCATGAATCTCTTTGACATTAGATGTCATGTCCACAAACTAGTTTTGCATCATACTACACATGTTTTCTAGTTGGGATGTCTACTCATTGTGAATATCAGCCATAAATGTGGAAGAACTTGTGGCATGTTCAGTGACAACATTTTTGAAGTTGCTAGCTATCATCTGAACTTGTGCATGAACTATATCCAGTTTCTCATAGGTATTGCCAAGCTGTATCATGCTTCCATGTACTTCACCAGATATGGCATTAATTCTCTGAGTCAGAGCCTTTTGCTCTTGTCTGAGCAAAGTCATCTGAAGTTTCACATGTTCTAGCTCTATCTTGATATCATAGGAGTGGACAAGAGTCTGAGTGAGTTTTACAAAAGATGTAGTCTGAGTGCTTTGCATTTTTCCCAACATTTCTCCTGCCTTCTGACATACTACTAGTAAGGAGTCCAAAACACCATGCAATTTCAAATCAGACTTGTGCTTGTCATATACAAACTTTATCCACTAACTGTCTATTGTATGTTCCACATGTAGCATTCTGGCATCAAGTCTCTGAATAGCTAAATGTAAGTGCATGAACTGTGCATTCGTTGTTCTTCCTTGATTCATGATGAGGTTTACCAATGTGGTAAACATTTCTGAAATCTGTGGTCCTGAGGTTGGTCCAGCAGAGCTAGATGCTTGAAATTCTGGAGGAATGAATGGTTCTTCAGGAGAGTAAGGAGGTTGTATTCCAAATAAAGTTATAGGTCCTTGATGAAGTCCATAGAAGGGAGTTAAACCTATAAATTGTTCCTGTGAAGCTACTACTTCAATTTCTTGGACTTCCTGGGATTGCTCTTCCTGAACTTCTTCCATCCTTTGTTCTTCCTGAAGTTCTCCTTCTCTTTACTGCTCCTCTCTCTGTTCAGACTGATCTACTGCTACTTGGTACTGAGACTGCTATCCAAAATGATCGAAGAGCTCATCAATATGCTGATCCAACTGTTGCATCAGTTGCTCATCAGTCAAGTTCAGCTCATGAACTTCTTGCTCCAACAGCAAATCTCTGATTTGCATCTCTGCAGAAACTTGATTTATATCTTCTTGTTGCTCAATAATCTGTTCAGTAATAACATCGTGCACATCTATGGGCTGTTGTTCATGTTGTATTAACTCTTCCATCTCAATAGCAGGTGGATGTTGCTCCTGCTCAGCTTGTTCAACTTGCTGCTACTGATGTTGTTATGTCTCATGTTCAGCTTGAAGATGACCCTTTTTCATTGATGGGACCTCCTTTTCAGCTTGTTCTTTTACTTGACTGGCAAAAGAAGGTTTCAATTTCATAAATTTGGAATGAAATCCATATTGTAAACATTCACCTTGGGAATTTCCTTAAAAGTCTCATTCTTCAAGGAGATAATCATTTTCTTGAACACGGTAGTCAAATGGGCAGCATAGGGTAAGCTTCTCCTAGACTCTCTGTATGTGCCCATAATCTGAATCATTATGTCTGGCAGACATACCTTGATCTTTTTGAACAGACAAAATAGTATCAAACTCTGAGACTCAGTTACCCTTCCTCTTCCTCCAATTTGAGGTGTTATCATGGTTGTGAGAATGTGATGAAATAACCTCTTTGATGGAAAGAACTTGTTCGCATTAAGCTGAGTCAGTTTTGCCAAATTTTTATCTTTGGGGTTACTAGGCAACCCTGTGAAAAGACAGTAAGCCTCATGTGTTATGTCTCCTCTGAATTGGCGCTATCATTGTCTTGTTTTTATGATTGGCAACAATGGTTTGACCATTGGCAACAGTGGTTTAACCAGTCATTGTCTTTGGCAACATCAACTTTTTATAGGTCAGAATCACTCCCAGTTTCAATTTTTTTTGGGTCATTGCATTTTCAGATTGATTAGTCATGTGCACACATTCCAAAGTCAGTGCGTACAGTCCTTCACACACAAGGTCGATGCTAGACAAGTCCGTGCATATATATGTCTAAGGCATTCGCAAGGTCGGTGCAATACAGGGTGGTGAAGTCTGTCCATATCCTGCGTCTTATCTTGCGTCTCACATAGCCTAGCATGTCTACATCTAAGGTCAGTGAAGTCTGTGCATTTCGTCATATGCATACACTGCTCAACTCCGTGCACGTCACTGATCATGGGGATCAGCTCAAAGCATTCATATAGTTGATGCATGTTTTCACACGATCAAAGCTGCATGGAAGGTCCGTGCAACATTCAGGACCATGCATCATTTATGTCCGTGCACATCTGCCTTCTTGTACATAAGTCTATGTACGTGGTAGCCACAAGACTTCATAGTTTGTGCAAGTTTAAAGTCAGTGCGTCAGCGTCTCATGCTACGTTTGATACACACACAGGTCAGTGCTATTTTCGGTCTTGCGTTTCTATCAGCGTCTCATGCACAGCTGTGACCCCGTCTGCGTCTCATTCTGCGTCTCAATGCATGCCTACACCTCAATGTTTTTCTAAAGCATATAGGAGGTCAGTGCATTCTCTAACTCGGTGCATGTTTTACATGCACGCATATAGAGCACGGTGCATTGTTTACCTCGGTGCATGTCTTCGGGTGTTCATACGAAAGTCAGTGCATATCAACGTATGTGCTTGATTTAGTCTAAGCAAGACTTGGTCGGTGCAAGTTTATGCCTTGTGCTATACAAGGTCCGTGCAACATTCAACTCGATGCACATCTTCCTCATGGACCATGTTGGCCTGTGCACGTTTACTCACGTGCTACTAAAGTCCGTGCATTCTAATGTGGCTAGTCTGTGCATAAGAGTTCTAAAGGCTTAGAGTCTGTGCAATGTTTGCATATGTGTTCACTAAGTTAGTGCAGTGTCTTCCCTTCCGCATACAATCTCGGTGCAATACACTCTTGCTGCATCTGAAGGTCCGTGCATATAGAAAGTCGGTGCAATACACTGTGCATGTTCGTATATGTCTGTCAGCATACGAACTCGGTGCAAGTGACTGTAGATCTCGGTGCATGGCTAAAGCCTATTCAGTCGGTGCAGGTTTTTGTCTTAGACATATTATAGACGCTGCAAACTTTGCACTGAGCTCTTTTCTATCCTAGGTCTGTGCATATGTCTGTTTACGCATTTCACGGTCAGTGCACATCTGGTTTAATTAAGCTGTATGTGCAATGTCTGCTCTTCCACGTGATGAACTCTAATTTTCAACAAGTGATCCTAAACGATACTCTGTCTTTTGCAGGGAACAATCAGGTTCGCAGAAGAGGCACATGACCTCCGAAAAGGTAGAAGGTTGGCTGGTGGATAAAGGGCAAAATGATTGGCACGTGATTCGAGGAAGGAAGGTTCTATTCCCTAGTATGTGGACCAATGAAATTTCAGTAGGGTTCTGTTGCTTGATTCATACGAAGCCCATGTTCCTATATAAAGGTATATTACCCTTCGAAGAAAGGTACTGGTGGCTGTGCTGAACAGAACTGAGAGAAAAGAAAAAGAAGTGCCGCCAGAGAGAAGAAGAGAGGAGAAGCACGAGAGAAGAAGAGAAGAGGAGAGCCCAGAAGGAGAAGAGAAGAGAGAGCAAGAAAGAGAGTGAGAAGAAGAAGAAGTGTGAGCTGCAGTCTCTTTCTGACCTCTAGATCAAATCCAGGGTCAGCTTGCTCTATCTTAAGAGCTACATTGTTTTCTTTCATCGGTGTGTTTTTACGTTTCTTCAGTTTTTCTTTTTGAAACCTTTAGAAGCTATGAATCAGCAGAGCTAAGCTGTATTGCTCAGCGGGCGAGGGTGTTCCTCGGACAGCAAGCTGTGAGGCTCAGCGGTTGTAGGATTTCCATCCCCAAAGCTGTGGATCAGCGGTATTCAAGCTGTGTGGCAGCAGGAAGCCTTACTCAGTTGAGTAAGGGGTGGACGTAGATCTCTGGACAGAGATCGAACCACCTTAAAAACATTTGTCTCCTGTGTGATTGCTTGTGCGTCTTCTCCTCGGTAGATGAATGCTTAGGCTCGCCTAAATGGTTTAGCATGGTTTGATTAGTTAATCGTTCATCTGCTGTTATCTTCTGATTGGTTTCATCTTGCGTTCTTAATCGAGTTTCTACTGCTGGTTGATTTCACTTGCTCTTGGATCATCCTTCTTCTGAATCTGTGGGTGAGTCCATTGCAGTTCAGTCTATTTCCGCACTGGTTATTTTTAACTGCCGTTGTTGCCTTTTATTTGGGGTTGGATCTATTCACCCCCCCTCTAGATCCGTTCATCACACCCTTCACTTGGTATCAGAGCCAACCTCTCCCTTAGGGCCTTACATCCCGGAGAGTTTAGAATGGATGTTAGAGGGTTAACTATTGAGGGTCAGTCCACTAGTAAGCCCCATTTCTTCGATGGGTCTAATTACTCTTACTGGAAGAATCGCATGGAGATATTCCTTCGGGCTAAGGACTATGAGATTTGGAAGGTAGTTAGTATTGGTCTTTCAATTTACCCCCAGATGAAACGTTCTGGACCAAGGAGCACATCCATAGGTCCACCTTGAATTGGGCGGCCATTAATGCCATACAATGTGCACTTCATCCCACCGAGTTTTCTAGGATCTCCTCCTGTGGCATAGCCAAGGAGATGTGGGATAAGCTGAAGGTTATCTATGAAGGGACTGAACAGGTTATGGAAACCAGGGCCAACATGTTGGTCTCCGAGTATGAAGCATTCAGAATGAAACCTGATGAGTCAGTGTCTGAAATGTATGCCCGTCTGCTGGTGCTCACAAATGGCTTGAGAAACTTGGGTAAAGTATATACTGAGTACGAGATGGTTAGGAAAATCCTGAGGTCTCTGACACCTATTTGGCATACCAAGGCCACCGTTGTAGAGGAGTCAAGGAACCTTGCTACCACGACCGTTGATGAGCTCATTGGCTCTCTTATGACTTACGAGCTAAACCTTAAGAGGGTAGATGAGACTGAGAAAAGAAAGAAACCCCTGGCGCTTAAAGTCTCAGCTAGTAACAAAGGGTCTGATAGTGAACAAAGCTCGTCCAGTTCATGTGAAGACAGTGATGATTTTGCTATGTTTACTAGGAATTTTAAGAGGTTTCTGAGAAAAGAAGGAAAGAGCTTTAAGAAAAAATATTTCTCTGGAAAAAGGCAATCAAAGCATAAATTTGATACTGCCAAGAAAACTGATAGCAATGTCTGTTATAATTGCAGGAAGGCAGGACATCTCAAGGCAAATTGTCCGGAGTTGAAAAACGTTGAGAAAGCTAAGCCCAGGCGGAAGAATAAGAAAGGAAAGGCTATGGTTAGCACCTGGAGCGATGAAGATGAAGGAAGTCAGAGCAGCTCCTCTGACAGTGAGAAGGAAGACAAGCTATGCTTGATGGCCAAAAGTGGTGAAGACAAAGAAGACAGTGATGAGGTAACTTCAATTTTTGAAAATTTCACTCATGATGATTGCAAGAAGCATATGCTGAGTTACTCGATAAATATTATGATATGAAAAAAGAATACAAATGTTTGAAAAGGAAAGCTAATTCTGTTATTCATGATACATCTTTGAATGATAAAATTGCATGTCTGGAAATTGAAAAAATAAATTTAAAAAAATCTCTTGATTAAGCTCAGTGTGATAAAGTCATCTTGATTGACTTAAGATCTGAAAATGAAAATCTGATGAACACCATTGATGAACTCAAACTTAGAATACACGAATTTCAGGAAGAAACTAGGATAGCCACTGAAAAATATGAAGCTATCAATGGTGTGAATGTTGAATTGAAAAAGACAATAGAAAAATTAGAAAAAGAAAATACAGACAAACAACACTCCCTTGAAGGCATGACACAAGGTACAGAAAATCTGAATGCCATCTTGGGAACAAAAAGTAATTTCAGAAAGGGTGGTTTGGGTTTCAACCCAACTATAAGGAGAGGTTTGACGTGAGAACCATCTCCTTTGTCACAGAAAAGGGGACATTTCAACCCCTGATAAACATGACTTCTGGAGAAGGTCAAAATAAGAGCACAATAAAAACATTGAGAAAACTAAGCCCAGTGCCAAGGACAAGGGCAAAGGGAAGATAGAGGTGTCTAGGGGATCATGCTCACATACTCCCACACCTAAATTCAAGGGACAGGCTAGGGGTCAGTTTTCTAATGCTAGAACTCAAGAAAACCCCAAGGCCAAAACTACCCAGTCTCCACAGAAAGGTCTAGGCAACCATTTAGGTGCTTCGACTTCTACTACTTCTGGGTACAAGTCCCCTAGGAACTCTGGGCCGAGCAGAAGTACCTCAGGACGAGGCTACTTCAACAATGCTCCAACCTACTCTTCATGTCATAACTTTTCTCACTACAATTCCCATGAGAGAGGTCAAGGTAGCTTCTATATGAGGCCGATGCAGTATCATTTTCTGAACCCTTACACTACTCAGATGCATCAACCTCAACCTTGGAACTCCTATGTGCAACCTATGCACAACGAAATCATAAGTCAGAACCCCTATGACCTTTACCATTCGATGTTCAGTCAGCCTAGGGTCTTCGGTGCACCAACTACTCCCAAAGCCTATCGGACTAAGCATTGGCAAAGAAAGTTTCAAAATGATTTTAAAAGGAAGAACCAAGCCATAGTACAAAAACAACTTCCAAAAACTAAAAGTGGCAAGAAAAGGCAAACTGAACTGAATGACAAAAAATCCACTATGAAGAAACCAAATCGGATGTGGATACCAAAACATTTAGTTTCTAGTCTGCATGAAATAAATGCTTTTATAGGGCCCAAACAGTTAAGGGTTCCAAACATTTCTGCTTGATTCTCCTTGCAAGTATGCCTGGCAGCCAACCAGAATAGATAGTACCTTGATAGTGGCTGCTCCAGACACATGACCGGGGATAAAGACAAATTTTGCATGCTGGTAAAGAAGGATGCATGTCATGTTACCTTCGAGGTAATACCAAAGGGAAAATAGTTGGATCAGGTAAAGTAGGTAAGTGTTCTTCATGCTTCATTGATGAAGTGTTATTGGTAGAAGGACTTGCCTACAATTTGCTCAGCATCAGCCAGCTGTGTGATAAAGGTCATAAGGTAGTTTTTGAATCTCTTGCATGCACCATATTTGAACCAAATTCTGAATGTGTCAAATTTTCTGGTAAGAGAGTCAATAATATCTACATGGTAGATTTAGATGATGCAGCACATACAGATTTATGCTTAATTGTTAATAAGGATGACTTAGCCTATTTGTGGCACCGTAGGTTAGGTCATGCTAGTTATCATGTGTTGCACAAACTGACAAAACACAGCATGGTAAAAGGTCTCCCTGAAATTTCATTCAAAACAAATTATAAAATTTGTGAGGCCTGTACTCAATGCAAGCAAACTAGAAAGTCATTTAAGTCTAGAACTGAAAGCTTATCTTCTAAACCGTTTGAGCTGATTCATATGGATTTGTTTGGACCATCTAGATCAGCCAGCTTATCTGGTAGGAGATATGGTTATGTTTTAGTAGATGACTTCTCTAGATTTACCTGGGTATATTTCCTGACACATAAAAATGATGCTTTTAAGGAATTTCAGGAATTCTACCATAAAATAACTCAGACCAATGAGCACTCAATTTTAAACATTTTGTCTGATCATGGAGGTGAGTTTGAAAACTCACAATTTGATGATTTCTGCAGGGATAATGGAATCAACCACAGGTTCTCATCTCCAAGAACTCCAGAGCAGAATGGAGTAGTTGAAAGGAGAAATAGAACCTTGGTGGAAATGGCTAGGACAATGCTGGTTGAAGGGAATCTGCCAAGGAAGTTCTGGGCCGAGACTGTGAGCACATCCTGTTATATAATTAACAGAGCTCTGGTAAGACCTTCCACACAAAAGACTCCTTATGAGATACTTAAAGGTAAGAAACCCTCACTAGCACATTTCAAGGTCTTTGGATGTAAGTGTTTCATTCATATAAATTCTAAAAGAGACCTTGATAAGTTTGAACCTAAAAGTGAACCTTGAATTTTTCTAGGATATTCGAAGTGTCCAGAGCCTATAGGATTTATAACCTAAACTCAAAAACTATTGAGGAATCACCTCATGTTGTCTTTGATGAACATTCTAATAAATCTGAAATTGGTTTTTGCAGAGACGAGGCTGATGGTGATATCCTTGAGAGTAAAGAAGAACCAAATCCTGAACCTGCAGAAGATGGTGAGACTAGTGTGTCTAGAACTCAGGGGGAGGAAAATGCAGAACCAGGTAATCAGCCTACCAATGTTAGAGTTATTAAAGATCATCCTTTAGATAATATAATTGGTAATCTGAATGAACCCTTTAGGACTAGATCATACTTTAGGAATGAAAATGAGTTGAATTCTTTTGCACTAGTCTCTCAAATAGAAACAAAAAACATAGATAGTGCCTTAGAAGATGTGCATTGGATAAATGCCATGCATGATGAGCCGAACCAATTTGAAAGGAACAAGGTATGGCACCCAGTTCCTAATCCCTCACATGGCTCGATTATAGGCACTAAATGGGTTTTTAGGAATAAGATAGATGAGCAAGGTAAGGTAGTTAGAAATAAAGCTAGGCTAGTGGCACAGGGTTACAACCAGGAATATGGGGTAGATTTTGAAAAATCTTTTGCACATGTTGCTAGGTTAAAGGTAATTAGAATACTTTTAGCTTTTGCATGTAGCCTAGGAATAAAATTGCCGCAGATGGATGTAAAATCTACTTTTTTGAATGGGTTGATAAAGGAGGATGTGTATGTTAAACAACCTTCAGGTTTTGACTGCCTTGATTTTCCAGATTATGTTTACAAATTAGATAAGGCATTATATGGACTAAAGTAAGCTCCGAGGGCCCGGTACTACAGGCTGAGCTCCTTCGTCACAGGTAAGGGTTTTTCAAGATGAGAAGTTGACCAGACCCTATTCACTAAGGTCAGTAACAATGACATTCTTATTGTTCAGATTTACGTAGATGATATAGTGTTTGGGTCAACTAAATCTGAAATATGTGAGGAATTTTCTAAATTAATGACAGATAAATTTGAAATGAGTTCTATGGGAGAATTGAAGTTTTTCCTTGGTCTGCAGGTCAATCAAACATTGGAGGGAAGCTTCATCACACAGTCCAAGTACCTAAGGGACCTGCTGAAGAAATATCAAATGGAAAACCTCAAAGCAATAACAGCACCTATGGGCACCTCAACCAGTCTTGATGGTGACCCAAAAGGTAAATTGGTTGACACCAAGCTCTATAGAGGTATGATCGGATCCCTTTTGTACCTTACTGCATCTCGACCTGATATTCAATTCTCAGTATGTTTATGTGCTAGATTTCAGGCTAGTCCTAGAGAATCTCACATGAGTGCAGTGAAGAGGATTTTTAGGTATCTCTCAGGCACCCCTGACTTAGGTCTATGGTTTCCTGCTAAGTGTGAGCTCGACCTTGTAGCTTACACTGATGCAGATTATGCTGGGTGCAGAATAGATAGAAAGAGCACTAGTGGGTATTGTCAATACCTAGGCGGTTGTCTTGTGTCTTGGGCATCTAAGAAGCAACACACTGTTGCTCTTTCCACTGCTGAAGCAGAATATGTTGCGGCAGGGAATTGTGCAGCCCAAGTCTTATGGATAAAGCACCAACTTGCTGATTATCACATCAATCTAGGATGCACACCTATTTTGTGTGATAACACCAGTGCTATTTCATTAACCAAGAATCATGTTCATCACTCTAGGACAAAGCACATTGAATTTAAACATCACTTCTTGAGAGATGAAGTAATTAAGAATGAAATTGAATTTCACTTTGTTGAAACTGAAAAAAAAATTGCTGATATATTCACTAAGCCCCTTGGAAATGATAGTTTCAAATTTTTAAGAAGGGAACTTGGCTTATGTAAATTTCAGCATGATGATTAATGTTTCATTCCTATCTGTTCTGAATAAATGCTCTTCATAAATGTTTCAACTGCACATGTCATAGACCATCAATTAAGTAACTCTGTCAGTAGGTTAACTGCATGCATTGCACTCTCTCCGTTAATAGAGTCATAGTTGTGTAGTGCATTTGTGTCAAGCATTTTCATTATGCATTCATATGTCACCTTATTTCGACCAATCATGATACACATAGACTGGGGGAGCATGTGTTCTCCATTCTTGTTGATTGTCTACCTTGACATGCATTGTGTTAGAGGAAGTTCAGAAATTTGTCTATCTGTTCTGATTTTTTTTTCTGAACCAACTTCTCTTGAAATGATTTCTCTTGGCATCCCTCTATATCAAGTTGATACCTTCTCATGGTAACACACTTGGCATCTGACCTACCTTTACTTAGAAAATTCATTCACTCTCATCCTTGAAAATCTTGCTATCCCTGAGATTCTGAAATAAAGACAAACTGATGATCATTTCACAATACTAAGCTTCTAAAATCAGATATCTGCTCCTATAAGAATCTGAATGCACCTTGTCTGAACTGATGATTTAGGTTTAATGAACTTTAGAGTCTAAAGGCTTAACTCAATGAAAAAGAGTTGCTCAATTAATAGCTCTCAACTATTCTCTAC
Organism: Amorphophallus konjac; assembly: GCA_022559845.1. Lineage (NCBI taxonomy): Eukaryota > Viridiplantae > Streptophyta > Magnoliopsida > Alismatales > Araceae > Amorphophallus > Amorphophallus konjac. The sequence goes on along the minus strand of CM040125.1, from coordinate 288,870,892 downwards.
ATGTTATGTCTGATTCTGTCATTCTGAAACTGAAAGTCTATAAACTCAAGAAACCGTAGTTGAGAAACTTAGATATAAGTATTGTTTTTAAACAAAACAAAAGGGCAGCTATATAAATCTTTTGGGTCAAAAATAATTTAGCAGAGCAATGACTGAAGTCACTGAGAAACTGGGTCCTCCATCAAAGAAAGAGGATGTACCCATGTCATGAGGTGCTTTAGTTAACTCTGTTTAAAAAGGATAAAATTTTGATTCAAAAACTAATTGGCAGAGCAATGGCTGACTGCACAGAGAAACTGGGCTCTCTATCTATGAAATAGAGTGCACCTATGTCATGAAGTGCTTCAGTTACCTCTGTTCAAAAAATTGAAACAGAATGGTAAATCCTACTGAGTAAACTGGGGGTGCTGGCATCTGATCAACGTGTACCTCCATGTACAAAGGTCTGATCATACCTGCTTGTTCATACATTTATGGTCAACAAGTTAAATCCAACTGTAACCATGAAGAAATATATCAGATTTTGCTTAACCTCAATACCTACTCTAGTTGCTCATATGAACTTCTCTGATTTTATACTCAAGTAAGTTGAAGATTGATTGTTCTGACCTGATTTTGTATGCCTGGTTTATTGCTATTAACATCTCATGCAACCCTCTACAACGAGTCTAGTTCCTAAACTCTAACTCTCATTACACTTAAATCAGACTTTTACCAAGGTTGCCTTACGTGAACTCTTATTCTAATAGATTCTGATCTAAGTATGCTTGTTTAATGAGATTTTACTTCAGTTTGTCACCAGATCTCATGGATTCCATACTCTGAAACCCTTCTCATTTTTGTGTCTCCTCACTGCCTCAATTCCCTTGTCTCTCTCCTATTCCTTGTTTGCTGATGGCAAAGGGGAAGAGAATTTGATGAGTTTTAACTCGATGGGCAGTTTGAGTCTTATCAATTCTTTAGTGAAAAGGGGATAGAAAGGGGGAGTGTCTAAAGGGGGAGAGATTTCCTTTGCAGTTTCTGACTCTTATTGCATTTGTGTTGCCATCAAAGTATAAATTGTTGCCATCATCAAAAAGGGGGAGAATGTTGTGTCTCCTCTGAATTGGCGCTATCCTTGTCTTGTTTTAATGATTGACAACAATGGTTTGACCATTGGCAACAGTGGTTTAACCAGTCGTTGTCTTTGGCAACATCAACTTTTTATAGGTCAGAATCACTCCCAGTTTCATTTTTTTGGGTCATTGCATTTTCAGATTGATTAGTCATGTGCACACATTCTAAAGTCAGTGCGTGCAGTCCTTCACACACAAGGTCGATGCTCGACTAGTCCGTGCATATATATGTCTAAGGCATTCGCAAGGTCGTTGCAATATAGGGCGGTGAAGTCTGTGCATATCCTGCGTCTTATCTTGCGTCTCACATAGCCTAGCATGTCTACGTCTAAGGTCTGTGAAGTCTGTGCATTTTGTCATATGCATACACTACTCAACTCCGTGCACATCACTATTCATGGGGATCAGCTCAAAGCATTCATATAGTCGATGCATGTTTTCACACGATCAAAGCTACATCGAAGGTTCGTGCAACATTCAGGACCATGCATCATTTATGTCTGTGCACATCTGCCTTCTCGCACATAAGTCTATGCACGTGGTAGCCACAAGACTTCATAGTTTGTGCAAGTTTAAAGTCAGTGCGTCTGCGTCTCATGCTATGTCTGATACACACACAGGTCGGTGCTATTTTTGATCTTGCGTCTCTGTTAGCGTCTCATGCACAGCTGCAACCCCGTCTGCGTCTCATTCTGCGTCTCAACGCATGCCTATGCCTCAATGTTTTTCTAAAGCATATAGGAGGTCAGTGCATTCTCTAACTCGGTGCATGTTTTACATGCACGCATATAGAGCACGGTGCATTCTTTACCTCGGTGCATGTCTTCGGGTGTTCATACGAAAGTCAGTGCATATCAACGTATGTGCTTGATTTAGTCTAGGCAAGACTTGGTCGGCGCAAGTTTATGCCTTGTGCTATCAAGGTCCATGCAACATTCAACTCGATGCACATCTTCCTCATGGACCATGTTGGCCTGTGCACGTTTACTCACGTGCTACTAAAGTCCGTGCATTCTAATGTGGCTAGTCTGTGCATAAGAGTTCTAAAGGCTTAGAGTCTGTGAAATGCTTGCATATGTCTTCACTAAGTCGGTGCAGTGTCTTCCCTTCCGCATACAATCTCTGTGCAATACACTCTTGTTGCATCTGAAGGTCTGTGCATATAGAAAGTCGGTGCAATACACTGTGCATGTTCGTATATGTCTGTCTGTATACGAACTCGGTGCAAGTCACTGTAGATCTCGGTGCATGGCTAAAGCCTATTCAGTCGGTGCAGGTTTTTATCTTAGACATATTATAGACGCTGTAAACTTTGCACTAAGCTCTTTTCTATCCTAGGTCTGTGCATATGTCTGTTTACGCATTTCACGGCCAGTGCACATCTAGTTTAATTAAGCTGTTTGTGCAAGGTCTGCTCTTCCACGTGATCAACTCTAATTATTTGCAAGTGATCCTTGTTGTGTCCCCTGTGGTTCTGGAGTTTTGATGATGACAGATATTATGTCTCATTATGTTTACATCCTTGATGATATAATCTTGTTGCATTATGAGAAACTGTCAGAACAGGGTTGAGGATGTCTCACAGGTCATGAAGTTAACCCAAGTCAAAGAGTCAAAGTTAAATCATGACAGGTAAGGTGAATGCTCAGATCAGGTAATGCTTTAATTAGTTCTCCTGCATACATTCAGTTCATGTCTGCTATATGCATTCAATTCATTGGTTCATGTTTATTGTGCATTGCCTCACATCAAGTCTAGACATCCTGGTTACATTCTAAGTCTACACATCCTACTAGGTCGGTCTTCAAAGTATGCACATTGATCTTCAAGGCATCGAGTCTATACACTGGACTGTGCTTCATGCATTGGCCAAGTCTGTTTAGTTAGTATGGACAGTAGTGGGTCGACCCACCCCTATTGATGCGTCGACCCATCAGAACACTGACTGTCTGGGTTTCAAAGTCTATACATTGCTGCTTTGGCCAACTCTATACATCCGTTTGCCTGACTCCTGTTTCAAAGTCTACTCATTCATTGTTAAGGCGAGTCTATACATTGGCTCATGGTCTTCAAGTCGATACAGAGTCTTCATCTTCTAAAGTTTGTACAGCCAGTCACTTGACAAAGTCTGTACAGTGTCTCATATTGGCAAAGTCTGTACATCGTCTGGTCTGTGGATGCTTTGTCCTTTTGAAGTCTATACACTAGATTGTTAGCCCTTCAACTCTATACATTCGAGTGTTAACCTTTAAGTCCATACATTAGCCTTCAGACTAGCAAGTCTATACATCGCCTGTTGATTGCAAAGTCTGTACAGTGTTCAGAGTTCAAAGTCTACACATTGGGGGCTTTTCCTACGCTTGGCCAAGTCTATACACTCATATCTTTCCCTACGCTTTCCTGGCCAAGTCAATACATTGCTAAGCCTGTAGATGCACGCACTGCTAATAAGTCTAGACATTGGAAAGTCTATACATCATGCATCTTTAAGTTGAAGTCTGTACATAGTCAGCATCCAGTTGACCGTCTCAGGCAGTGTCTCTTTGTGCGTCTCTTGCAAGTCCATACAACGCTTCAGACTAAAGCCTGTACATCGGACAGTGTTTAGGCGAAGTCTATACATCCGTCCGTATAGTGTCTTGGCCACCGTCTCACGACCACCAAGTCTATACTTTGGTCGGTAGCAAGTCTGCACATTGGACTCTTGATCAAGTCTACACATTCAACAGTGTTCTTCCAAGTCTGTACATTAGAAGCTTCACCTATGTTTCCCTTCAAGTCTATACATCGGGAAGTCTTCACATTGGTTGTTGAATGATGAGCAAGTCTGTACAGTGGATCGTCTCTGTTACCGTCTTATGCATTGAGCAAAAGTCTATACAGACTCCACCGTCTCATTCTGCGTCTTAGACTGGTCAAGTCCATACATTGGCTGCATCATTTCATTATCAAGTCTACACACTGCCTTTGGGTCTCCAAGTCTATACAGCCTTTTACTTCGCCAAAGTCTGTACATTGGTCTGCATTGCCCAAGGACTAAGTCTGTACAGCCATTTACTTAATGAAGTCCATACATTCATTTGCATTGAATGAAGTCTGTACATTGGTTTTGTTATGCTCAAGAACGCTTAAGTCTATACACTGCTATGGCTTGTTCCTGAACGATCTTCAAGTTAAAGTCTGTACACTCCCTCAGTGTACACACTTATTCTTTTGTTGCTCTAAAGTCTATACACTCGTTCTCAAGGCTTCAAGTCTATACACTATGTTGCATTACATGCTTTAGCTTAAGTCTATACACCCGATTCCCTCATGCATTTCATAGAAGTCTACACATTCTATCTTGTTATGATAATGCATTCATCAGCAAGTCTATACACTGAGAGCGCATGTTACAAGTCTATACACTCTCTCAGTGTACATACTTGATCATTTGCTGTTCTAAAGTATATACATTCGGTTGCTTATCAAGCTGCATCTTTTAAGTCTGTACACTGCTATTTTTACATTAAGTCTATACATTCTGCTGATCGACTGAAGTATCTTTTCATTTAATCTGTAGAGTCTGGGCACGTGACACGAGGCTAGCATCTGGCACGTGATCCAAGATGCTGAGAAGTCACCACGTGGACTGAAGCTTGGGCGGGAATCGAAAAGAGCACGCCCTAGCACATGCTGAACCTGATATAAATAGAAGCCTCCGTCCATTGAAAAAAGAAGATGAAGAAGAGATAAAATGATCTGAAAGAGAAAGAGTGATCGAAATAGACAGACAGTGCAGCAGAGAGGCTGTGAGCAGAAGAAGAAGAAAGAAGAATAAGAAAGAAGAGACAGAGAGAGAGCCTGTGAAAGAGAAGAAAAAGAAGAATGAGAAGAAGAGAGAGCTAGAGTGATAGAAGCTTCAACTGAAGATCTGTTCCTGCTGGACCGTGGATCAAATCCAGGCCAGCCAGCTCCTGCGAGAGCCACAGTCTGATTTCTTATTTCTCCAGCTTTCTGTTGCTGCGGTTTTTTGCTTTTCTTTTTAAACAGTCACTTGTTGTTCTTCCGATTACCCTGTTGGGGATCGGGTTCCTCCTGTGGACTCAGGAGAAGGGAGATCTTGTGTCTTTGGTTTGGAAGTAGCTGGGTGCTACTTGTGATTGATTCCCCTCCGGTGTGTGGAGGAAGGGAGTGTTACTCCGGTTTCCCTCTGGGTTGCAGAGGAAGAGAGATCGGTGATCTCTGGTGTTGCTAGTGACAGGTTGTCATTAGCAGGTTCCCTCCGGTGTCTGGAGGAAGGGAGAGGTTTCTGCGGTTCTGTTCTAGCTGGTAGCTGGAACAGGTTTCAAGCTCTGTGGGTAGCAGAGCTTGGTTGAGGGATTTGTTTCCCTTGGTTGTTCAAGCTGTGTGGCAGCACCTGTTGCAGACTGAGTCTGCGGTTTCTAGCTTGTGCTAGTGGAAGTCTCACTCCGGTTGGGAGTGAGGGGTGGACGTAGGTCTGTGGACCGAACCACCTAAAACCTCCTGTTCTGTGGTTTGCCTGTGGTGTGTTCTTCCATATCTTCTATCTATTTCACAGGTTGTTTGAATAGTCTTGTTTCGATCTACAGTGGCCTTGAGCTTTACATCTTGCTAAGTGAGTTTAGTTTTCATTGTTCTGTCCTTTGGCATTAGACTTCATCTGGTTCCACTAGTATAATCAGCAACTCATCTGGTCGATCAAATGCCTATTTGAACTCTATTGCTTTTACTCTGCAACTGTATCTAGTAGCAGGCGTATTGTTTTTTTTATTTGGGCAATATTCTTGAAGGAGATACATTCACCCCCCCTCTGTATCGATCGCACCGTCCCAACAATCCTAAACGATACTCTGTCTTTTGCAGTGAACAATGAAGTTCGTAGGAGAGGCACGTGACCTCCGAAAAGGTAGAAGGCTGGCTCATGGATAAAGGGCGAAATGATTGGCACGTGATCCGAGGAAAGTAAGCTTCTATTCCCTAACACGTGGACCAATGGAATTTCAGTAGGGTTCTGTTGCTTGATCCATACGAAGCCCCTGTTTCTATATAAAGCTATATTACCCTTCGAAGAAAGCTGCTGGTGGCTGTGCTGAACAGAACTGAGAGAAAAGAAAAAGAAGTGCCGCCAGAGAGAAGAAGAGAGGAGAAGCACGAGAGAAGAAGAGAAGAGGAGAGCCCAGAAGGAGAAGAGAAGAGAGAGCAAGAAGAAGAAGAAGTGTGAGCTGTAGTCTCTTTCTGACCTCTAAATCAAATCTAGGGTCAGCTTGCTCTATCTTAAGAGCTACATTGTTTTCTTTCATCGGTGTGTTTTTACATTTCTTCAGTTTTTCTTTTTGAAACCTTTAAAAGCTATGAATCAGCAGAGCTAAGCTGTATTGCTCAGCGGGCGAGGGTGTTCCTCGAACAGCAAGCTGTGAGGCTCAGCGGTTGTAGGGATTTCCATCCCTAAAGCTATGGATCAGCGGTATTCAAGCTGTGTGGCAGCAGGAAGCCTTACTTAGTTGAGTAAGGGGTGGATGTAGATCTCTGGACACAGATCGAACCACCTTAAAAACATTTCTCCTGTGTGATTGCTTGTGCGTCTTCTCCTCGGTAGATGAATGCTTAGGCTTGCCTAAATGGTTTAGCATGGTTTGATTAGTTAATCGTTCATCTGTTGTTATCTTCTGATTGGTTTCATCTTGCGTTCTTAATTGAGTTTCTACTGCTGGTTGATTTCACTTGCTCTTGGATCATCCTTCTTCCGAATATGTGGGTGAGTCCATTACAGTTAAGTCTATTTCTGCACTGGTTATTTTTAACTGCCATTGTTGTCTTTTATTTGGGGTTGGACCTATTCACCCCCCCTCTAGATCCATTCATCACACCCTTCATCATGATGATTGTATTCAAATTCTCCTTCGACTACACCTTCTTCTGGAATTCTAAATGTTTTATAGAGGGAATGCCTAGAAACTTCAATCTTTGTCTCCTTGACACTAGTCCAAATTTTGAACAGTACTGAATCAAAATTCAGATTATTATAGAACTCTGCAACTAGTCTAGTGTAATAAACCCTATGCTTACCCAGAAATTTTTGTCATTTTTGGAAATGAAACAATTCCAATAGTTCAGGAAATTTAGAAATCATTGCCTGGTCGTTAAAGTCCACGTACCATGGAAACATTATCTTTCCAGCTTCCAATATTAATGTTGCTTGCATCGATGACCTAGCAGGATCATCTTTTTCTTCAACCTCCTCAAGAGTAGTTTCTATAGCAAGCGTCTGGTGCCACTTAGAAGGAGTTCCCAATTTCTTTTTTTCCCTTTTTCTATTTTCTCCTTAAGCACTACGGGGCTGATATCTTGATCGTGTGCTATCCTTGATCTTTTCTCCTTTGGTAGAACCTCTGTAGCCTTTGCTGGCGTAGATTCCTCTGGGTTCTACTCCTCCATCGCCTTTCTCTTTCCCTTGCTCTCGGCGGCCGGAGACGACATGGTAGACGCAGAGAAGAGTAGATGACGAAGGGTAGAAGAACGAGTAGAAGAAACGTGGAAAGGGAAACTGGAGAGGCTTGGCTTACGGTCTGGGCACGAGCGAGGAAATCGCGAATGTGGGAAGGAGTTTCGGCTTGAATGAAGAGGGTATGATAGACATTATAAGTAGGGTTGAGTATTTTATATGAGATACTACCGATTTTACCAAATTCAACAGTTAATACCCAGAATACCCTTTACTTTAAAGAAAATGCCTTTCTACGCACTTAAGTGATTTTCGGCATATGTGATTATATCTTTTACTATGAATCTTCACAAATTACTCCTTTGAAGCAAATACAATGAAAATAAAATAATTTTATCAAGGACACTTCCCAATCAGAGAGACCATTAATCTTACTAGCCATTTTCATTAGCCAAAATTGATAAAAATCTATTTTATATTGAACTTAAAACAGTTTTAGTTTACTGAAAAGAGCCCAGAGTAAACCATATTTACCATTGATCGTTTATAATTTTGGATTAAGCATTCCAATCTTACCACACCTTTTTACTCAAGGATACATGTTGATCAAACACCAGAATCCCTAGTTACTCAGTGCAGTTTACCTTTATGCTTCATATTTTGAACAGAGATAGCATTTTTTATCATGACTTGACCTCTGAATTTCTCTGAGACATATAGTCAGTTTCTCAAATAATATGCCATTGCTCTGCCTTTTTCATTTTTCATCTAATGGCATATTCCCTGGTCTTTTAATAGAATTTTCATAAAACTTGGCTTAAGGGCCATATAAACACTAGATTTTCTACCAGATCGACTTATGACTAATGACTTTCAGATTTTTAGACAATCTTCTGAGCAGTTCCAATTTAGACTGTTTTAAGACCATTGAAGACTCATTCAAGGGTAATTGTGAGTATTTTAAGATAAGATTTAATCTTCATAAACAAAAAATCACACTCCAATTAAGATCAACAATTTTGTTATTAGTTTAGAGTGATCTTAGTAGTTAACTATTTAAGATTAGTAAAGGTGACATATTTGAGATTTTACTCCCCCTGAATAACACATTCTATGATCTTATTATGAAAAACAGATGAGAACATGGATGTGGATAAATTAAAGAGAAGACGAACAAGAAGATATGAATGAAGACCATACAAGAGCAAGGTTAGAACTTAGGGCTAATTTACAAACACCCAAAGACTTAGCCTTAAAGGTCTCGCAACAAACTAACAACCATCTATATAAATCAGCAGCTCTCAACCTTCAGCTTGTAGAAAAGTCAGTGCTTCCAAAAGAGCATTTCTCCAATTGCTAACTTGTTATCTTGGACATGACTTGAACTGATTCCAAACATTATATCAGCAGCATCACTTTACTACTCACAAGGCAAATTTAGCGCACTATCCAAGCAACAATTAAGCAAAAATCAACAGCTCAAAAATAGACAGTCCAGCCCCAAAACATTATACATACAATCTCAAATCAGCTCAGCTCCCCCTCAAAATGTGTAGAGATTTCAACCAAACACCACTTATTTTTCTTAAAGTACACAGAGATGCAGCAACTAAATGCACATTACGAATTTATGCTACATGTAATGTTTTGGACTCTTGGTACTTGGCGGAGGTCTAGCCTCTACACATGGAGTGGATATCCAGACAGAAGAGATCTGCCCTTCTCCCAACTTCCATTTGATATACCAAGGAGTCATGCAGACCTATCCATCTACTCATGAACATGAACAACTAACTACATGTAATATTCTAATGTGAGTTATGCATGTGGCAGATGATCAGGAATTAATCATTTCAATACAACATCAATCAGAAGCATTAATTGATGAAATAGCATTCAATAAATATAGAAGAATCATTCTGACCAATCATTCAAAAACTCAGAGATAAATTACTCATGCCATAAAATAAGCAAAACACGAAAAGGTATGAATGGGGTTTAACTGATTTTTATGTGCCTTGTGTATTTATTCAACCCCTTTTATTTTGTCCACCAAGGCATACTTGTAAGACAGAATTACCTTGCATATCTAGGAACCTAAGAACCCTTGGGTCATATCAGATGAGTAACACCTCTAGCAGGTGTACTCCAAGCACTCAAATAATCAAATTTCATGATTGAACAATTGTTCATTACATGCCGCACATTCCCACAATAATGAGATGACATCAATGAATTGATGTTCTTCTTAACTTCATAAATGGAGTGATTTTGTGGGATGGCATTAGCTCTGCCATTTCTGTCATGGAACATGAAATTTCCTCTCATATACCAACAGTTCTGAACTGTATGGCCTATTCTTTTACAATTGTTACAATAAGACCTTTTATTTGAAGTCAAATTTGGCCTTCTTTGTTCATTAAAGCTTCTCTGGGTTTTTAATCCAACATTGTTGAGATACCAGCAGTCATGCATCCTATGCCCAATTCTATTACAATGAAAATATTGAATTTTTTATTTTCTGCACAATATGATTGTTGCCCTTTTTATATTCATTCAATTTCTTGGATGCATGCATGTCATCTGCTATCATTACATGGCAGTCATCCATAAAATGACCTGCCCTACCACAATAATGACCTCAAGATTTCTTTTTGTATTCATGTCAGTATGTGGGGAGTTTTTTTGGCAACATGCATTGATGAATCAGATTTCTTAATAGTAGTAGAGTTTTCAGCATGGACAGATTTCACAGCATTAGCAGAAACATTCTTGTTATTATTCTGATTCACACTCTTTCTATGTTTTCCAACCTTTTTCAGATTTTTAAATGGATTATTAATTTTTTGAACAGAAAATTGAAAAACATGTGAGGTAGAGCTAGATACAAAAGAAGTTTGAGTTTTGTTTCCAAAGTTCTTTTTATTCTCAGGGTTATAGCCCAACCCTTCTCTCTGAAAGTTCACAGTTGTTCCAAGAATTTTATCCAAGTTATCCTTTCCCTTAACAAGTTTAGACATAGAATTTCTTAGGTTTTGGATTTCAGAATTCAAAGAAGCAACATTCAACTCATATCCAGCAATTTCAACTTCATATGAAATAACCTGCTGAAGCAGAGCATCATTCAAACTCTTTAAAGTATCAATTTCCTGTTTAAGCTTTTGTTCCTTATTAACCTCTTCCTCTTTCAACACACATTTCCCTTTTTCGATAGTGAAGAGGCAAAATCTCGCGCTGTGTCCTGAGCGGGCTGTGGATCACTAGAAGATGAACTGCAAGACAGGGAAACGTATCAGAGGGCCCAGGGGATTTCCCTGGGGAAAAGCCCTCCGATGGCTAAGTCAGTAGAGCTGTGGTGGAAGCAATAATGGGGAGGAGAAAAATTGGTGCGCGAGATTCCTCTCCACCAGAGGGGTGAAGCGGATTGCTCAGGAGTTTTGGTGTATGAGTGCCTTAATGGCCCCCTTTTTCTTCTTACCTTCCACTGCAGGGTATCCCTGGTTTAAATAGTACGCCGCCTTCAGGAGTCCTGCAAGCTGAGGGGTTTCCGGCGGGAGTTACGTCCTCAACGTGGGCTTTCATGGCCTTATCGTGGGAACGTTATCGCCTCGAAGTCCGGCGGTTTCTGGATTCCCCTGTCCATTGGGGACTCTTAACGACAGCACGAACGGATAATATCCGGTCTGGCCGAGCTTCCGAAATGCCAGCCCTGTCTGGGCGATGAGCATAGCTCGGCGGAGGAGGGGTTGGATAGGTAGGCGAATGCCTGTCTCTCCCGGGCGGGGAAATGGCTCGGGCCGGACCCTCCTTGTGACCTGACCATTACTCGGGCCCTCCGAGCCAAGGGGCCACCGGGGAGAGTTGGTTCCTCGAGTGTTTGTTCGTTGGGCTTTTCTTTCCTAAGTGGGCCCTGTGGGCTGTCACTCAGGTGAGCTTGCCTCGTTGGACCCTGTTGGGTCTTCTTGGGCTGCTCTTTGGATGGGCTGCAGAAATCCCCCTCTCCACTTGTCCCCCTCCTACTCCTGAGCCATGGAGGCTCGGTTGAGTAGTTTTTGAGGCTTTGGACCGGCGTGGCTCAGGTGGGTGAAATTCTGTTGGCGTTATGGAGCCACGTGTAGTGGTCGCCTGGGCCCGTAATGATGATCCTGACGGATTTGAAATGAAGGGGCCCCCCTTTTCTCGGAGCACGGAACAACGCGCCGCCTTCCTCCAGGGTTTTATAGGTGTTGGGCACTGTTTGTCGTTCTAGGCTTCCCAGGGTTTTAGGCTTTCCTTAGTTTCTTTGCTTCCGGGGCTCCTTGATGCGCCGTGAGAGCACAGCGGAGACGCAAAGTCTTACGGCGGTGTTTGAGGAGTTGGCGAGGGTAACCGCGGAGGCGGTCCGGCAACTTCCTTCCCCCCCGGAGTCTTCGAGCTCGTGCGAGGGATCATCTTCCGGCTCGATGGCTGATCTGCCTCTGGAAGTCAAGCAGGTGAGGCGGGAGCCCGTCCCCAATTGCAGTGAGTTGGGGGAAGCTGAGGTGAGGAAGCTGGAGCATCGTTTTCGCTTGCCTCTCAAGTACAGCTTTGCTGCCGCCGCCCTGTATGAGACGAGTCTGGACAGCCGCACGGGGCATATTTGCACTTTTCTCCTGGCTTGGAAGAGTGGGTTCCGCCTTCCCTTCGAGCCTTTTGTACTTAAGCTTCTCGAGTTTTTCCGTTTGGCGCCTATTCAGTTGGTGGCCAACTCGAATCTCCTTCTCTCCACCTTACGGATTCTCTGTCGTCAGCACGACATTTTTCCTTCCTTGGACCTCTTTCACTATTTTTTCGAGTTGAAAGCGCACCCGTCGGCGGGGAAGGGCTTCTACTTTATCCAAGCGAGGAGGAACAGGAGTTGCATCTCACTCGCAGTGAAGGACTCCTCGCACAAGGGGTGGAAGACCCAATTCTTCTGGGTGAAGGCGGAAGCGACGGACAAGTCTTGGAGATGTCTGGTTTCGCCCAATTTTCATCCGAATCTTCCCCCTCGCCAGGAGGAGTTCCCTCCCCACGTGGAGCGGTAGGCCGCTCGTCTGCTGGATAACCGCCAGTCGACCGAGGAGCTGGTGACGCCGGAGAACATCAAACGGTGTTTTCTTACGCGGTTGACGTCGACAGGTATCGCTCTCGAGGTTCTTCTCCTGGGGTGGTAGTTACTTTTTTTCTCCTGACCGGGTCTTCTTCCTTTGTTGCAGACGTGAGGTGGGAACCTCTAGAGGAAGCTGCTGAGGTCATTGATCTGGGAGATGACTCGGCGGCCGACGAACCAGATGCTTCTGCGGGTCGCGCCCAAGCCCGAGATAGGGGCAAGGGGGTGGCCCCCGAGGGATCTTCACGACCAACTGGTACGAAGCGCAAGGATCCCACGGCGGGAAAGTTGCGGGAGGCCGTGAAGGCCAGGAAACGGGCCAAAAAGGCAGGTGTTCCTTCTACCGTCGGGGGCGACTCAGGCTCGGCGGCTCTCCCCTCTCGGGGGCAAGATGGGGCCGACCCCTCGGGGCCATCTCCCCCACCTCCCAGGCGAGAGGGGGCCGAGGAGACCGGAGGCCCTTCAGAGGGCAACGATGGGTCGGCTCTCCCCCCCACGGGGGTAGAGGGGGCCGATGTCGAGGTAGTTGACGCCGAGACCGGGGGATCGGTCGGAGGCGGTGATGTCTCGGTCGGCGAGGTGCGGGCCGAGACAGGCAGGGCTGGGGGTTCGCCCGCAAGGGCGTTGTAGCCCCAGGTGCTTGAAGCTCCCGGTGCGGTCGGCCCTGCGGCGTCGGTCGAGGTTGGGGGTTCACCCGGGGAGACGTCGCGACCCCAACCGACCGTGGCGCGCGAGGCGGTCGGCTCCGTCGCTCGAGCAAAGCCTTCTGGCGGGTTGCCTAGGGCGGAGCGGTCCCCTCTGCCGGAGCCCTTGGAAAGGCTCAGTATTACGGGTGACCTGTATCGGGTCTACCGGTCGATCGCCGCGAGGATGAAGGGGGGAGAAAGGCGCAATACCCCCCCCCCCCCCCCCGGGATCCTCGATGTTCTGATGGAGGGCGGCCTGGTCATAGCTCGGTCAGCGGCTTTGATGTCGGAGGTGCACGCCCGGACGGAGGCGGAGCGGTTGAAACTCGCCTGGACCCTTGGAGGATGCGAAAGGAAACTGGCCCGACTCAAGGGGGAGCATGACGGGCTCCGGCAGGAGTTTTTCGCGTTCCGGGAGGTGGCGCGGGCGAGCCGTCTGGGCACCCCGCCAAGACCTGGGAGTCTCTTGAGAGGACAAGCCGATCCTTGGAGGAGGAGCGTCTGCGTTGCCTCAAGCTAGACAATCGCTGAGAGCTCGAACGCGCCGAGCTGCTAGATCGGGCGGAGGTGGCGGAGCGCCTCCGAGCTGAGGCTGAGGTGGACCGGGCCTGGGCGGAGGAGCGTGCGAGCGAAGCCGAGCAGAGGATGGTCGAGGTAGAGGAGCGTGTGGCCGAGGCGGAGCGGGCTCGGGTCGAGCTCGTCGGAAGGGCGGGGCAGATCGAGGCGGAGGCGATCGAACGCTACAGGAGCTCGGATGCTTACTCGGCCGACCTAGTGGAAGCCGCCCTACCCTATTACGAGGTAGCACTTCACCGGGGCGCTCGAAAGGGGTTCAAGCAGGGCTATCACCGGGCGGTAGACTATGCCGACGAGCAAAACTCCACGATCGAGTTCCCCTTTGGCCAGCGTTATGACTCGGATGAGTCGGTTTCTAGCTCCTCATCGTCGGTCGGGGAAGATTCGGAGGGGTCGCCTCCATTGGGGTCATCGGCTCCGGACGTTTTGGGAGGGCTCACGACCGAGACAATTCTCGCACAGGCGAGGTCAGTGTCCGAGCCGGCCGTCACCGAAGGTGCCGGGGATGACGCGTCCCCTTCCGCCGTCCTCGAGCGTCAAAGTGGCCCGAGGCCTGATGTATTTTGCCTTGTTCCGCCACTTTCCATTTTTGTCTCTCTTTCCTCTTTTTAGAGAGTTTCCTTTTGGTGTGATAATAAATGACTTGCTCTGCTTGAGTACCATCTTTCCCGTGATTTGGTTGGCGTATCTGGAGTAGTTGGGAGGTGCCGATATGTTCTGCGCAGTTTTCACATGCTGATTCGGTAGACTTCTGACGGGGCGTCCTTTCGTTCCTTCACGCTTTGAATGCCAGGCCGCTTCGTGAATCCCACTTGGGCGGGGATCGAGGAGTTGGAGGTGACCATTCAGGGGGATCCCTTGGCGTGTTTTAAAGGGGGGAGTCATTTAAGGCGTGCGGCCTCCCTTGCCCTATAAGAGAGACCGAAGGGCGCTCCTTCCTCCTTAACGCTAAGGATCCCCACCGTCGATCTGTCCTTACTCCTTCTTCTTCACTCTACGTTATGCCTCTGCAATCTAAGCATGGAGGGTCCCGCGGAGGGTGACGCTGTCGATGATGGGGAGCGGCGGGCTCCCGCAGTCCTGGAATGTTGAACGGATCCCACGGTCACCGCGCGTGCACGAGACGGGTCTGACGGTCGCCGCGCGGATCTGGGGAGGGCTTCGGCGTGTGGAAGCACGCCGTTTGCCTCTTCTTAGCTCCGACGAGGCTTCTGGGTGGACGCCGAGGCGGAGGACGGATGGGGGCATCAGGGAAGTCTGCCGCCACTCCCCCTCTGTATGGGGGGGCCGCATCAAGCTCCCTCCTCACCGAAGCCTTCCTCCGTCTGCAGCCTCTTTTTCCCTCTTCTGCTCTTCATTTCTTTCACTCTTCGAGGGCTGCTTGCTCTCTCCTTCCTTCCAAGGAGTTGGCAGATTGGAAGAGGGGAGGCCTTCACGGCTCTCCTTTTTCCTGGTTGTTGCCAACTTGGGAGGTAGCTTTCCTCAACGTTTAAAGGTGGCCTCCCTTCTGCAGGCCCTCTGTCACCTTTGTCACGGGCCACCCGAGCCAACTGGTTCGACCACCTTTTGTCCGAGCCAGTTTCCACACGAGGCAGAGTCAGTGGCTGGACGCGAGGAGATCAAGACCGAGTCAGTCGAGCGATGGCCCCTTGAAGCGGTGTTAGACGGATTTTTGCTTTTTGCTATGTGATGTACTGGCATTTGCCTATCTGATGTACCAATGGTTTGGAATGAAAAGAAAAGGGATTTATTCCGTCCATCTTGCTGTACAATTTCAAAAATAGAATTTGCGTAGTGCGGCTGCGTTCCATGTCCGAGGAATGGGTTCCCCTTCCATTGTTGCTAACCTGTACGCACCTTTTCCGAGCGTCTCGACCACTCGGTAGGGACCTTCCCAGTTAGGGGACAGCTTGCCCACCGCCTCTAGTGGTCGAGAGGCTTCGGCCTTCCTGAGGATGAAGTCCCCCGGTTGGAAACGTCTGTCTCGGACCTTGGCGTTGTAGTATCGAGTGAGGCGGCGCTGGTACTCCGTTGCTCGGACGTTCACGATCTCTCGGAGTTCGTCTGCCAGGTCGAGGTTCTCGAGCAACTTTTGCCCGTTTGCCTCGGGTGAGAAGCTGATCACTCGGAGAGACGGATTGGCGATCTCTAATGGAACGACGGCTTCGGTGCCATATACCAACTGAAAAGGGCTTTCACCGGTTGCCGTCCTGGGGGTCGTTCGGTGCGACCATAGTACGCTAGGCAGTTCCTCTAGCCTGCTACCCTTAGCCTTGCCGAGTCTGGTTTTTATGCCTTTCAAGATAGTCTTGTTGGCATTTTCAACCAGCCCGTTGGCCTAAGGGTGGGCGACCGAAGTGAAGTGGTTGCGGATATTTAGGTCGGCGCATCTGTCTTGAAAATACCGAGAGTCGAATTACCGACCGTTATCGCTTACTATCACTCGGGGGATGCCAAAGCGATAAATGATCGATTTCCAAACAAAGCCCCAAACGACTGTCTCGGTGATCCTTGCCGTAGCCTCGGCCTCGATCCACTTGGTGAAGTAGTCGATGGCGACGATGATGAACTTCTTCTGGGACTGGGCCGTCGGGAATGGCCCAAGGATATCGATTTCCCACCGAGTGAAAGGGTAAGTCTCGGTTAGGGTGACAAGTTTCGTAGCCGGCTGATGGACCAAATGGTCGAACCGCTGGTAACGATCGCACTGCCGTGCGTGAGCCGTGCATTCGCGCTGCAGGGTGGGCCACCAGTACCCCTGCCGCAGTAGGATCCTGGCTAGCGGCCGACCTCCTGCATGCGCCCCGCACAGGCCTTGGTGAATTTCTTGGATGGCTCATCTTGCTTCGTCGGGCCCGAGGCACTTCAGGAGGGGACCGGAGAACGATCTTCGGTAGAGAGTGTGTCGAGGATGACGAAGCGCCGAGCTTGATACTTCATTCGGCGGGCTTCCCGAGGGTCGGAGGGCTCTTGGGAGTCCTGTAGCCAGGACAAGTAGGGGGAGCGCTAGTCACTTGGAGTGGCCGAGTCAACAGTGAGGAGCTCCGTGTCTATGCTCGGGCGCTCTAGCTCTTCTAGGAGGACCGATCGTGTACCTTCCGGGTCTAGGGAGGAGGCCAATCGAGAGAGGGCGTCCGCCCGAGAGTTTTGCTCCCGAGCTATCCAGACTACCCCAAATTCCTCGAACTGTTAGGCCAGGCTCCGGACCAACTGAAGGTATCTGATCATGGGTGCCTCCCGAGCTTCATACTCACCGTTGACCTGACCTACGACTAGTTGAGAGTCGGTGTGGATCCTGACTCGCTCGACCCCCAACCGTCGGGCCATGCGTGCTCCCGAGATAAGGGCCTCGTACTCGGAAGCATTGTTGGATGCCTGAAAGTTGAATTTCAAGGCGTACTGTAGCTCTATCCCTTCGGGGGACCTCAGGAGGATCCCCGCACCGCTGCCTGCCGAATTGGACGATCCATCGATGAACAGTTCCCAGGTTGGCCTGGTCGTGGTCGGAGGCCTATCCTCGGCAGGGATGGTGCTTTCGGCAATGAAGTCGGCGAGCGCTTGGCCTTTGATTGCTGATCGCGGCCGGTACGAGATGTTGTAGGCCCCGAGCATAATGGCCCATTTGACGAGTCACCCTGAGGCCTCGGGGTGGGCCAGAATCTTCTTCAACGGCTCACCGGTTAGCACGGTGATGGGGTGCCCCTGGAAGTAGGGTCGGAGGCACCTTGCGGAGGTACCCAACGCTAGCACGATTTTCTCGGTTGCGGGGTACCTCCGTTCGGCCTCATTGAGCACCAAGCTGGTGTAGTAGATCGGTCTTTCGATTCCTGAGTCATTCCTGACTAGGACCGAGCTGACCGTGGATGGCGTCGCCGAGAGGTAGAGCAGCAAGACTTCTCCTGGGACGGGCTTGGAGAGCACCGGTGGTGAAGCCAGGAACTTCTTAAGCTCAGTGAATGCTGTCTGGCACTCCTCATCCCATGCGAACGTAGCAGATGCTAGCTTGGGTCCCCTCATCAGTTTGAAGAAGGGCAAGCATCGTTCGGCCGCACGGGACAGGAAACGACTGAGAGCGGCGACACGCCCTGTCAGACGCTGGACGTCTTTAACGCACGTGGGCTGGTGCATGTCCAGGATGGCCTGGATTTTGTCGGGGTTGGCTTCGATCCCATGCTGAGTGACCAGGAAACCCAGGAACTTCCTGAATTTTACTCCAAAGGTGCATTTGGCGGGGTTGAGCTTCATGTTGTACTTCAGGAGGGTGCCGAAGGTCTCGGCAAGGTCGGTGAAGTGGTCTTGGGCCTTGGGGGTCTTGACGAGCATGTCGTCGATGTAAGCCTCGACGTTCCGACCTAGCTGTCCCTCGAACATGTGATTTACCAGTCGATGATATGTGGCTCCAGCGTTCTTCAACCCGAAGGGCATCCGGGTGTAGCAGTACACGCCGTAGTCTTCTGGATTCATTCTGATCTGGTGATAACCCGAATAGGCATCTAGGAAGCTGAGTATCTCGTTGCCCGAGGTTGAATCAACCAATTGGTCGATGCTCGGTAGCGGATAGTAGTCTTTCGGGGTAGCCTTATTCAGGTCGGTGAAGTCCACACACATCCGCCATTTGCCTGCGGTTTTTGGTACCAGGACGATGTTGGCTAGCCACGTTGGGTACCGGACTGGTCTGAAGAGGCCAGCTTGTCCCTCGGTGACCTGCGCCTTGATGATCGCCTGCTTCTCGGGCGCATGCTTCCTTCTCCGTTGCTGTACGGGCCTCACGGCGGGGTCGAGGTTGAGCTTGTGCATCACGGTCTCCTCTGGTATGTCAGGGAGTTGATCATCGGACCAAGCAAAGACCTGAACGTACTCAGAAAGAAATTTCTTGTATTGCTGCTATTCCTTGGGTGGTAGGTCGGCTCCGATCCTTACTCCGAGGGCTGAGTCATCGTTTAGGAATACCATTAGCAATTCGCCACCGGGCTCGGTGGTTACGGTCTTTCCTTGGATTCCCTTGGGGCCCTTATCCTCCCCGTCCGGCCTTGAGGCTTCCACCGAGATGTTGTAGCACCTTCTAGCCGTGGCCTGGTTACCTCGGACTTCCCCCAACCCGTTTTTGGTGAGAAACTTCATTTTCTGGTGATAGGTAGATGGTACGGCCTTTATTCGGCTGAGGATTTTCCGGCCGAAAATGGCGTTGTACGCTATCATACCCTTGATCACTATGAAGTCCACCATGACCGTAACGGTTTTGGGTGGGGTGCCGATGGCGATCGGCAGGCTTAGGGCTCCCTCGGGGTAGGTGGCCAGGCCGTTAAACCCGCAAAGGGGTGTTCGGATCGGGCGGAGTTTGGATGGGTCTTCCCCCATCTTGAGGAAACAGTCATAAGATAATACATCGGGGGCGCTCCCATTGTCAACCAGAATTCTATCTACGTTACAATGGTTTATTGTGGCCAAGATAACGAGGGCATCATCATGCGGGGTGTTCAGCCCTTCCAGGTCTTGGTCGGAGAAGACTATGACCTGGGGCTCCCTCGACGGGCCCCCTGAGGGCTCTAAGACCTGGCTAGCCCGCTCGGCATGACGCTTCCTTCCTCGGCTGGTGTCGCCGCCCGATGCCGTTCCTCCGGAGATGACGTTGATGTGGACCCCTCGGGGGGCATTGTCGATCTCTTCGGTGATGTCTCGATTTTCTTTGCGCCTAGCAGCAAACCGGGCCAGGTGCCCCTGACGGATGAGACGCTCGATCTCATCTTGGAGCTGGTGACAGTCGCCAGTGTGGTGCCCATGGTCGCCGTGGAACAGGCAATGCCTGTCGCGCTTGCGGTTCTTCGATCTCATTGGTTCGGGCTGGCGGAGGAGTCCTGAGTCTTTGATGTCTTCATAGATCTCGTAGACTGGCGTGGTCAACGGGGTGTATCGCTCATACTTCCATTTGCGCTCTCCTTCCCGATCGCGCTTCTTGCCCGAGCCAGGATTTGGCTCGGAGGCCCGCTTCTTGTCCCCCTCCCGACCTGAGCCGGTTGTGTCTCGGCAAGCGTTGAGTACTTCTTCACACTCGGTGTGGCACAGTGCCAGAGTCACTAGCTCGGCCAGGGTCGAGGGAGGGTGGAGGACCAGTTCGCGGGGAAGATTCTCGTCCCGGGTGCCCCCGGTCAGAGCGGTCGTGGCCGAGGCCACATCCAGGCGGGGAATTCTGAGGGCTTCCGATTTAAATCGGTGGACATAAGCCCGGAGCCTTTCCCCTTGCACCTGTTTGAGGGCCAGGAGCCCCGCTACTGACCTTGGGGGGGCGCTCCCGACGAAACTCTCCTTGAAGACTCACCCGAATTGCCTAAAGTCCCGGATGGACCCAGGGGCGAGGGCTCGGAACCATGCCTGAGCGCCTTGGACCAGGGTGGCCGCAAAGGCTCGGCATTTGATAGGATCCGGCGTTCCATGCAGAGTTACCAAGGCGTCAAAGCTATCATAGTGATCGGCTGGGTCGCCCTGGCCATCATAGAGCTTGAAGGTCGGAATGGAGGTTCTGGGAGACACCTCTGCCTTCAAGATGTATTCGGAGAAAGGGGATTTCTCCTCATCCTCCGGGAAAGAGGTTTTCTGTAGGGCGCGCTATTGCTCTGTAAAACGTCTTTCGAAATCCCTCAATCGGAGGGATAGTTCCGGCTGCGGTCGTCCCGTGGGACTGGGGGGAGCGTCGTGGCGATCCTCAGGAACGTCAGCGCCCGGGCGCGGAGGCCTCTCCCTCTGTTTCCCTTTTCTGGGCGTGGAGGAAGCCTCTTGCTCCGGGGGCGGAGCTTGCGAGGGTCCTCCCACGTTGTTGCAGATGAGCTGTTGACCGCGGAGGGTGAAGCGGCCCCCAGTGGTATGCTGGGATGCACTTCGACGGGGGGGGCTCCCGGACGGGGCACGGGACCTGGCATCCCTTGCCGCCTGGGCCCTCATGAGCTCCACGAGGACATCGAGCTTCTTATTGAGGGCCTGGAAGACCTCATCGCCACCGTTGGGGGGTGCCCCTGTCGCCGGCGGAGGGGGCGGTGGCCTGTTGGTGGGGACGCTGGCGTTGGAGGGGGGGTTCTGTGAGGCCCTAGAGGGGCCATCTCCTGCCGTCACCACGGCCTTACCCCTCTCGCCGACGGACCTCCTCCCTGAGCTTCTTCTCACCATCTTGGCTCTTCGTGTGTTTCCCACAGACGGCGCCAGATGAAGAGGCGAAATCTCACGCTGTGTCCTGAGCGGGCTGTGGATCACCAGAAGATGAACTGCAAGATAGGGAAACGTATCAGGGGGCCCAGGGGGTTTCCTTGGGGAAAAACCCTTTGATGGCTAAGTCAGTAGAGCTGTGGTGGAAGCAATAATGGGGAGGAGAAAAACTGGTGCGCGAGATTCCTCTCCACCAGAGGGGTGAAGCGGATTGCTCAGGAGTTTTGGTGTATGAGTGCCTTAATGGCCCCCTTTTTCTTCTTACCTTCCACCGGAGGGTATCCCTGGTTTAAATAGTATGCCGCCTTCAGGAGTCCTGCAAGCTGAGGGGTTTCCGGCGGGAGTTATGTCCTCAACGTGGGCTTTCATGGCCTTATCGTGGGAACGTTATTGCCTCGAAGTCTGGCGGTTTCTGGATTCCCCTATCCGTTGGGGACTCTTAACGGTAGCACGAACGGATAATATCCGGTCTGGCCGAGCTTCTGAAATGCCAGCCCTGTCCGGGCGATGAGCATAGCTCGGCGGAGGAGGGGTTGGATAGGTCGGCGAATGCCTGTCTCTCCCGGGCGGGGAAATGGCTCGAGCCGGACCCTCCTTGTGACCTGACCATTACTCGGGCCCTCCGAGCCTGGGGGCCACCGGGGAGAGTTGGTTCCTCGAGTGTTTGTTCGTTGGGCTTTTCTTTCCTATGTGGGCCCTGTGGGCTGTCACTCAGGTGAGCTTGCCTCGTTGGACCCTGTTGGGTCTTGTTGGGCTGCTCTTTGGATGGGCTGCAGAAATCGCCCTCTCCAGATAGTCAACCATTTTTCTGACAAAACAGTATTTAACACCATGAGCTTTTTATGTTGTTCTTTCTGGTTACTAATTTCTTCCAACAATTTATCCTCAGATTCATCAAATTCCATTTTCTTTTCAAGCAGCAGCTCATCTTCCTCTTTTAAAGACTTGATCAAACTTTTCTACATATCATCATTAGAATTAAGATCCTCAATTAATTCTTTCAAGAAAATACAGTCATTACATGTTTTTTCAGCTTTGAGTTCCTCATTTTCAGCATGATCGGATTCAACATGGTTAACATGTTTCAGTTTCTTTTTCAATGACTTATTTTCTTTTCCTATTTTCTTCTTCTCAGATTTGACATTGTGATACTTATCTAACAAACCATTATAAAGAGTCAACAATTCATCAAAAGTGATTTCAACAGAGCCAGAGCTTACCTGTGATGAGTATTCATCATGTTGATCACTGTTGTGATCTCTTACCATAAAACATGTGTCATCTTGCATATCAATTCCCACCTTTAACTTGTCTAAAATTTCTTTTACGCTCCTGCACTCAGAAACATAAAGAAACTCATCAGCATCAATTGCCCTCTTCACTAGATTTAGGGCTTCCACTTTTTCAGCATTCTTAAATCTATCAACAACAGTCCATGTAGATTGATCTTCTAGAAGATCATATGGACTATGTGCTATAAGAATCCACAAATTGGAGTCTATAGAGATTACATAATCTCTGAACTTTCCTAGACAATTATAAAAACCAGAACTGCCAAACCTCGGTGGATTGGCCATAGAAATAGATTTAAGACAAAGATAAGGACAAAGGATGCACCAAAGATGCAGGATCTGATCTGTAGATCATTGGATCTAAGGACACAAAAACTCGCTCTGATACCAATTGTTAAGCCGATAGGAGTCGGTCCAATGGTGCAACAAGGATTCAGAGGGGGGTGAATGAATCCCCTTCTAAAAACTTGATCAATTTAAACTTAATCTAAAGACTTTAAACCAATGAAAACAAATTATGCACTAAATCAAACAGATGAACTGCAAAAGAGTAGACTCCTAAGCAAGTCTATATTGTTGACAGAACCAGATCAAGCATGCGTGTGCACTAAATACATTCAGTTAGAACCGTAGATAGGAACACACCTAGCATACATCTAATGGTTGACAGATTGGAGAGCAAACCACGGTACACAAGATCTTTTTAGGTGGTTCAGTCCTCAAGACCTACATCTACCCCACACTCCAACTTGAGTGTGGATTCCGCTGCCAAATAGCTTGAACGGCTGGGCCTCATAGCTTACCAACAACGGATGAGCTTCACAGCTTGCTTAACAGCTGACTAACAGCTTGACTTTTGGGCAATACAGCTTCTCCACCGCTGGGCTTTACAACTTAGCCACAGCTGCCTAACAGCTTGATCAGCTGGGCCTTACAGCTTAGCCACCGCTGGGCTTTACAGCTTAGCCACCGCTGCCTAACAGCTTGATCAGTTGGGCCTTACAGCTTAGCCACCGCTGACTAATAGCTTGAAGAAAATAATAGATGAAAGAAATAAAAGATAGATCTCAGCACCGAAAAGCTGGAAATGAAATCGGGAAAATGTAGCTCTCGCTGGAGCAAACTAGTATGGATCTGATCCAAGGGGCAATCAAACATCTTCAGGATCTTCAATTTCTTCTCTTGATCTCACGATCTCCCTCTTCTTCTTCTTCTTCTTCTCTTTCTCTTACTATCTCACTTTTCTCTCTCAGACATGCGGTACTCTGCTTCTTCTCAGAGTAGGCTCTAACTGCTAGATTTCTCGTCTTCATCTCTCTCTCTCCTTTTTTTTTGATCGCAGAAGAGGGTTTTTTATATCTTCAGCTTTGGGGTCCCACGTGCTCACGCTTTGGGCGTGTGGAAGACTTGTTCACGCCTAATCAGGGACGCCACGTGTCAGGTGTGGATGAGTATAAGGATCCACATGTCAGCTTCTTTCTGGAATGGTCCGCCTTGGATCACGTGCCCCAATCATAGGCTCAGTAGAACCTTGAACAACGTGACTCCATTAAGTGAGAGACTCCCTTCCCGAAACTGGATCCTTTAGTTGACTTAACCCTGTCAAGAAAGAATATGATATTTTATCAAACACCTATAATCATGTGATAGAATATTTGAATAGTGCTAAATGCAAATATGCACAGACTTAGAATATGTAATAAAGACACCGTGCACTGACCTTATTATGCAGTATAAGAAATATGCACTGACCTCTATATGCATAAGTGAAAATGTGCACAGACCCTTACATATGTGTGGCAAACCATGTAGTGACCTATATGTGTTCTATGTAAAACATGCACTAACCTAAGTGTGCTAAATGTGAAGCATGCACGGACCTATGTGTGTTATATGTGAAACATGCACGGACCTCATATTGCACAAGGCAAAAGATGCACTGACTTGTTATGTGCACAAAGCAGACGTGCACGGATTTGCCATATTGTATGCACCGACCATGTACTGCCAAAAGAAGATTATGCACCCTGTTTTATCGAAAGAAGATTGTGCACTGACCGTGTTTTGCCTAATGAAGAATGTGCACCGACCTAGTTTTGCCTAAGGCAAAACTCGCACCGACCTTGTTTAGCACAAGGCAAATGTGCACTGACTTGTATATGCACAAGACAGAAAAAGGTGCACCGACCTTTACATGCACAAGGCAAATGTGCACAGACTCTAATGTGCACAAGACAAAGAAAGATGCACCGAATTTTATGTGCTTGAGTCTGAAAATGCACCAACCTTGTGTGCATTCACATAAGAGCGTGCACCGACTTCGTGTGCAGACAAACAAACTATGCACCGACCTTAGTAAGACTAAGGTGGATATGCACCGACCTTGGTTCAGCATGAAACTGGAACATGCACCGACTATTATTGTTGAGTTATGATTTTGATGTTTGTTGGCGTTATGGTTGTTGAGTTATGATTTTGATGTTTGTTGGCGTTATGATTTTGATGATAACTAAACTTAATGTGTGATTGAGTGATGATAACTAAACTTATGGTTGATTGCACATTCATGTTTAAATATGTTTGAGATGACAAATGGCAATGGTACATGGTCTTGATTCATGCTTGATTGAATTGTTTTTACAAGAGGCAAGAGGTTTCATAACCTCTTTAATGTGAACAAGCATGGTATTAACCTTAACTATCTTGCTTGCAGGATCAAACATGGCAGTCACCTGGTGAACTAAACTTGTGGATAAGCACCCTGCTCCTCTACAATCCAAAATAGGTGGTATATGTCATTTACTATCAAGAACCATTGGTGAGACTCTTACCTTGTGTATCTCATGCTTAGCATTGATCTCACCTTGTGTATCTTATGTATACACCTCATTCATGCACATTCAACATGAAACCCTTCTGGCCATCGTGCGCCCTCGCCCGCGGATCGACCTGCGCGGTCAAGTCGCGGGGATCGACCATGTGGATGTTTGCATGGAGTTTAAGGATTTATCATATGGATGTTTGAGCTATAGTTCTAATCAATTATCCTTGTGTTTGCAGGTCCATATACTCAGTACAAATCCTCAAGGTCGAAGGAGTTTGATGCCACAAACATAAATGAGCTGCTCAAGGGTTTAAAGGGCTGAACGGGAGAAACCTGGGGCTTCCCCTGCCAACGGTCGACCGCCGGTCCAGGACCGGTCGACCGCCAGCAGCGGTCGACCGCCCAGACAGGGGCGGTCAACCTTTTTTCCCAGCAAGCAACGGACTGAAACCTGTAAAATTCTGGTCGACCGCCAGCCCTCCACCGATCGACCGCCAGCCCCGAGGCCTACTTTTCTTGACTTTTGGTTCAAGTTCGAAGGGTGGTCTTTCCACCCATTTTTTTAATCCTTTTCCCCCAATTACACCAGATTTCGTGGATCTGGTCTGGGGCTTGTCCAAAGGGCCATTCAAGAGTTATAAAACTCTCATTTGGTGCTACAAACCCTAATCAACTAAGATGGGTGTACTTTCAAGGGAGATCAAAGGAGAGGCTACCCAAGTGGAGGAAGAGGAGAAGTACTGTAGCCGTGAACAATACTCCGTGCAGCAAGTGTTCTTCATCCATCCTCAACCTATTGAAGGTAGATCTGAACCCAACATCCTCCAAGGAAAAGAAGCAAGCAAGGAAGCAAGGATTCAAAGGAAGATTGCTAAAGGAAGAAAGAAGAAGAAGCAAGCAAGCAAGCAAGTAAGCCATCCAAGGGGATTCAAGTGGAGATCAAGAGGAGGTGTTCAAGTGAAGATTGAAGATATGTTCAAGATCCATAACATGCATTCAAGGGGAACCCAAAACAGAATTTTTCTAAACTAATCCTCATCATATTTATGTTTTGGGTATTGTATTTGTGTTCCTCATAAACTGAAGAATCTATGTGTGTGTGGATCGTGTTGGATCCGTGGTCGTGTGTGTGTGTTGTTTTTGATTCTTGTGTGCGTAGGTCTTCTTAGATCTACGTGTGTTGTGTGGTTCTATTCAGATCATAGTATTTGTGTGTGGAGTGCTACTTTTGTCGCAGCGTATGTTGTGATCCGGTTGTCGAATCGTGTTGGAGACATTGTCTCCGTGTGTGTGTGTATTGGGGCGCGTCCCCGTGTGTGTGTGCAGGTGTCGTTCTGCGTGTGTGGTTGGAGCGTTGTCTCCGTTTGGGGATTTATCCCCGAGTGAAGCCTCACCAGGTTTGGTGAGGGGTGGACGTAGGATTGCCGTTGTCCATCCGAACCACCTTAAAAATTGCTGTGCATTGTGCTTGTATTGTGTGGTTTGCTCCATTTTCTCTATCTCCATTCTACATAAACGTTAGTTTAAATTGTTGTTCAGGTCTATCTTGCTTAATCTATATCTTATCATATAAAGTTTGTTAAATCTAATTTGTGTTCAAATAGCTTTGAATCTCCTAACTAGCTTTGTATCACATATTTTATAAAAGGCCAAAAGTTTTCCTAAAATTGGTAATCACCCAATTCACCCCCCTCTTGGGTGTCATTGATCACGGAACTTCATATATGCTATATGTTCAAATATGCACTGACCTTATATGCAAAATGCTCAACACATGCATCGACCAACATGAATGAACTGTAACATGCATTGACCTATATGTATGCATAAACAGGAGTGTGCACCGACCTTGTAAGCTATATGAGTAAATATGCACTGACCTTATATGCAGACATACTTAGACAAACTCAAACAGATTTGGTTGAAGTATTTATTCATTTCAGTCTCAACATGATTCATAAATTGTCATTATCAAAACCAGGGTTCCAACAATGCATCTTTGATTTGTCGAGCAAGCGACCCCCATTGTTAGGGGAGTGGCGTCACATGCCTCCACATTTCAAGATGATATTTACCGCTCAGACGGTTGTTTCTTGGTTTGAGGCTTGTTTTGCTAGGCCTCTGATGCATCTTCAGGGTTCCGGTAGTGGACCGAGACCATGTGGACTCCCCTTTCATAACTGCCCACTTCATGAGGGCGCGGTGGATTCACTTTGTATTCCCCTATCTTTAGTTCACCCTTCTCGATCAGGCCTTGAGTAATATCTTTGAACACATAATAGTCTTCGATAGGGTGGTGATGGGAATCAACACCGGACACTAACATTTTGTTTTGCATTTGTGACCTTTTATTTGCATTTATATCGTTGGCTAATTGGGTTTGCAATTGTAAGGCATTATAAGTCAATTTGTTAGTCTTTAGGAATCTTTGGGTTTCTATGTAAAAAGTCAGTAGGTCCAGTAGGGTGCCCCACCCTCTTTCCCATTTGTCCACCTAGGATCATGGGCCATGTGGGGCTGGTTCAAAGTCCAAGATTGGACTTGGACCAAGGGGACAAGAAGGGAGAAAATTCAAAATTCTCCTCCCATTTTCAATGGGGCGCCCCCCTTTAATATAGTTTATTCATTATTGTATTTTTTTTATTTTGGTCATTTGACCACATGGGGGATTAATTAACCTATCCCTTCTTTACCCCTCCCTAACCCTAGATCTGAGGGTAGTTTAGGTCTTTTTTCCATTTCTATATAACCCATGTATTTTGTGAATTCCATAGCAATTAATGAAGAAAAATCCCATTTGTTGCTCCAAGCCCAAGGGCGCCCCTCTCTCCCTCTCCCCTTGCAGCTGTGAAGGTTGCCCTAATCTATGGTGTGAAGCCATATTCTGGGAGTGATTCCCACCTCTACCACCTCCGCTGGATGCGACTTCCAGCCACTGCCGCCGCCGCCTCCGTTCGTGCCGCCGTCGAGCCGCCACAACAACATCTCTGAGCTACTATCCTGAACCATGAAATCCAGAACAGCAACCTGAAGATCTGGTTGGTACTCCCAATCCGTGTATCTGATGATCTTGAAATTTTGATAGATCATCCCCCTTGTTGTTACCTCCTCCCAGTTTAAATTTCGTGCCAATCCGCCAAAGTTTTCTATTTTTCTCAGTATTATAGTTCCACCCGTGAAAGTCTGCCAATCAGCAGACTTGCAGGATAGTGTTTTGTTCTCTTATTTTTCCCGCCCTCTTAACCATCTCTAAAAATTCCCAAAAAAATTTGAGCACGTCCCACACACCCCCCTCTATCCACCATAAAATCCCCAAAATCTAGATCCACCCCTTCCCTGTCAGTCAAAATCCATTTTTAGGCAGGTCCTGTTCTGTCCTCATAGTTTGTAATTTCGAGCTAGAAATAACTACAACCAACATAGTTTTTCATTTTCAATCCATTTACTGGATGGATGTGAAATAATTATATGTTGTATCACATGGAGTCCTCTATCTAACGGCACCAATCTCGCCTCGATCCGACACCAGATCTGGGCAGAACTATTCTTTTCGCCGGGTCGCGCAAACTTGTTCCGTGAACAGGCCAGCAAAGGCAGCAGCAAGTTAATTCTTGCAAAATTATTTCAGCGTCGATTCAACCACCGCCAATCTCAGGAAATGAAGAGGAGTCTCCCACCAATGTCCCAGCCAGCCGCCGTGATCAAAAGGTGACCGGAAGCTGATGGGGACATCAGAGCAAGACCAACCATATTTTATTTTACATTTGTGTCCTTTTATTTGCATTTATACCCGTGTGTAATTGGGTACGCAATTGTATGGCAAGTATAAGCCAAAATGTGAGTCTTTAGGTTTTAGTGGGTTTATGTGCAAAAGTTCAGTAGGTCTAGCAGCGGCCCCCACCTTCTTCTCCATTGGACCACCTAAGCCCTAGGGTCCATGTGGGGCTGGTCAAATGTCCAAGGTGGGCTTCTAGAGGACTGAGCCATGCAAGGGGATAAAGGGTATAAAAAGTCAATTTTCCCTCCCCTTAAGTCAAGGGGGCGCCCCCCTTAGAATGGATTTTTTTATTTTATGAAAACACATTGGAGAATTAATTCTGTTCTATCCCTTGTATGCCCCTCCCCTAACCTAGGTCTGAGGATAGTTTAGGTCATTTGTATTTTCATATAAATACCTTGTATTTCGTATTTTGATAGAATTAATGAAGAGAATTTTGTGAAATTGCCAAGGAATGCCCAAGGGCGCCCTCCTCCTCTCTCCTCTCTCCCCTTGTAGAGCTGAAGGCTCCTTCTTCTAATGTGTGAAGCATCTCTTCTACCTCCTTCCAGAGTGTGAAGCTCAGCACCGCCGCCACCGCCGCCATCGAGCTGCCATCGTACCGCCACCGCCGCGTCTTCGGAGTTCTATCCACCCCTAGACAGAACGGTAAAGGCCCATTTTTAGCTCCTTATCATGAGCTCAGGTCGTGCCCAAAATTGGAGGGCTAGTCCCCCACATTCCCCCCATCCTTCACAAGAAATCTAGGTCATTTAACCCATGTTAGCCAATTTTCCCAATTCTATCTTTCCGCCCCCAACAACCTGCCATTTGTGTAGATCTTGTTACAATAGTCCGGTTCGTCCTTTGTTCGACCACCTTAACCATTTCTGATTGATCTCAAATTTGGATTGGGTGTTCTACCCACCAAAACCCACCTCCACAATTTTTTTCACGGATTTAGGAGTTATTTTTCCTTTCTGAAAATTTAAAACTCAGGCCAAAATCTATTTTGTCCTGTGCAGTCAAGATCCGACCCATTTTCAGTCAAAAATCCATTTCTACTATAAAACCACCTATAGAAAATCCACAAAAAATGTCGGCGTCTTCCTTACTTCCCTCTCTCTAACTTTCATTAAGGGCCCAACTCCCAGATCTGATGTTTTAGTCACGGTCAACGCCCATTCTCAGGCAGATCCAAATCTGTCCTACCAAATCTGAATCTAAGAGCCCACCTGTTGTAAAATCATCCATGAAAAGTACGGTCCCCTCAAAATTACTGTGATACCGGAGTGTCGTAGCTCTCTAAAAGAGCTTTCCAACGGCGCTAGTCTCGCATCAATCAGAGGTTAGGGCTGATCGCAGCAGTCGTTCTCGCCTGGTCACGCGCTGCAGGAACAAAAGAACAGCTCGTGGACAGCAAGAAACAACCACCCCGGGGCCGGCCACCGCGACTTCTACAAGGTGAACCAGCACCTCACCTTCCCAGGGAATGTCCCTCCAGGAGCCACTGTCGCAGCAGTACCATCCCCGGCCCACTCTGCCCACCAGCCAGGACATGGGCCCCACAGTTGTCGGCGCGCGCTGCCACCGGAGCTGTCCAGATTGTTGCCCGTCAACCCAAGATCGGTCCTCCCGGAACGCACTTGTATCCCTTTACCTCCTTGCGTGGAGTGGGCAATAATATCTGTACTGTAATTATTGTAATTGTTTTTATCGGGAGTTACCGTACATGGCTGGGGTCATCTTCTCCACGCCCGGAGCGTGGAGGTATCGTGTCCACTCCCTCTCTCGGCATTTACTTTACTCGTATTTATTTGTGTATGCCGCCGCATGTGATAGGATTATTAGCTCGATATATACTTATATCATCGCTGCGAGAGTGAGTGAGTGACCTATCCCGTGACTTAATCCGAGTACACGCGGAAGAGCCGACTACCCGACTCATTGCAAGATCCTTAACCATGCACGATCCCACGTTTCCCTCGCTTAGGGACGAGCTACAAGCTAGAGTCCCAGGTTCGCATTTTGTCCCGCATCAAATTGGTATCAGAGCGAAAGGTTGAGTCTAGGGTAGTTTTGTTTTAAAAAAAAAGTCTAAGTCTAGGTGTCGCATTTGCATTCCTTTATTCGATATATCAAAAGGTGTTGCTCGAATGTTAGGTTACGCCTATCGGGATGGTCACACATTTGTGAGAGAGGATCTTCGGATCCTATAACTCTGCCAAGTACCATCTATCAGTTAAGTCTATGTTTGTAGTTGAGTCGGCATTCCAACCTTGCAACACATTTTTGAGTCGTGTCTAGTGTCTTATACAAGTGCCGGCATATCCATCTTGTAGTTCCCCATTTCCAATGGACTCCCGGTCACCCAGGCAATATGACCGTTGGCACACCCATGGGTTTGGAAACCATCCCATCTCTTTCATTAGGCCCGAGGCCTCGAACTTTCATGGTTCCAATGTCCGAAGCGACTACCGACATTGGGAAGCCGCTATGGACAAATACTTTGATTATTACCCCATGTCCGAGGCCATAGAATTCACTTTTGCTACGGAGCGGCTTCTTCATTACACAGCCGAAAAATGGGATGACATTGAACGCTTAAGAGAAGTTAGGAGGCAATGGCCCATCGAGTCATGGTGGGACATGAAGAGGTAGCTTAGGAGGGTCTACCTTCCCCACCCAGTTCTACCCAACCAGCCCCACCCAACCACCTCCAACCTTCCTCACCCAGTCACCTCCCACCGGGATTGTCATAGACAGAGGCAAAGAGTCCCGCAAGTCGATGAGCCTAAACCCAAGACTGGGCCGAGAGACTATGAGCGAATCCACCATGATGCCCCTACTCCAACCCCCACCGTTGTCGAACTCTTCAAGATCATCTCGGATCGGTTGGATAGGATGTGTACTCAAATTGACGGACTCCTGCCCGAGCCTCCCAACCCGGTACCACCACAAGGACCTCTTCCCCTCGAGGAGGACGTTGCTTCCCCACTCATGAGAGCTCCATTACCACCACTCTTAACTTCCAATCTTTATGTGAAGCCACCTCAGCCCGAGCCACCCGTGTTTCTAACGGGAAAGCTTTTCATCGCCGAGCCACTACTTAGTTGGCTCACGATCGGCTAGGTCCCTAGGAGACCGTTCTACCCATCCATGGACCCCGCACTCTAAGTAGTGCCCGTCAACTCCTACCACACAACGTTCCGGTCTAGTCACCACATAGATGCCTTGGAAGCCAAAATGTGAGTCTTTAGGTTTTGGTGGGTTTATGTGCAAAAGTCCAGTAGGTCTAGCAGGGGCCCCCACCTTCTTCCCCGTTGGTCCACCTAAGCCCTAGGGCCCATGTGGGGCTAGTCAAATGTCCAAGGTGGACTTCAAGAAGACTTGACCATGCAAGGGGACAAAGGGTATAAAAAGTCCATTTTCCCTTCCCTTAAGTCAAGGGGGCGCCCCCCTTAGAATGGATTTTTTTATTTTGTGAAAACACATGGGAGATTTAATTATGTTCTATCCCTTGTATGCCCCTCCCATAACCTAGATCTGAGGATAGTTTAGGTCATTTGTATTTTCATATAAATACCTTGTATTTCCCATTTTGATGGAATTAATGAAGAGAATTTTGTGAAATTGGCAAGGAATGCCCAAGGGTGCCCTCCTCCTCTCTCCTCTCTCCCCCTTGCAGAGCTGAAGGCTCCTTCTTCTAATGTGTGAAGCATCTCTTCTACCTCCTTCATGAGTGTGAAGCTCAGCACAGTCGCCGCGCCGCCATTGAGCCACCATCGTACCGCCACCGCCGCGTCTTCGGAGTTCTGTCCACCCCTGGACATAATAGTAAAGGCTGATTTTTAGCCCTCCATCAGGAGCTCAGGTCATGCCCAAAATTGGAGGGTGAGTCCCCCACGTTCCCCCAATCCTCCACAAAAAAATCCAGGTCATTTAACCCACGTTAGCCATTTTTCCCAATTCTATCTTTCCACCCCCAGCAACTTGCCATCTATGCAGATCTTGTTACAGCAGCCATGTTCTTCCTTTGTTCGACCCTCTTAATCATTTCTGATTAAGCTCAAATTTGAACTATATGTTCTATCCACCAAAACCTACCTTCACATATTTTTTTCATGAATTTAGGAGTTATTACATTTACTATACCGGGAGTTACAGCCTTGGCCGAGGTTGTCTTCCCCACGCCCGATAGTGTAAAGGTACATTCGCCACCCTCCTTATTTGGCATTTTGCTTATTTCGTATATCTTCATATGCCGCTGCTAGAGTGATAGGATAATTAGCTCGTCAAATTTTTATCACCGCTGCGAGAGTGAGTGAGTGGAACCCGTCCTGTGTCTCGATCCGAACACGTGGAAAAGCTGATACCTGAGATTCATTGCCATTTTATCAACCGCGCAGATGCACGCGTTTCCCTCGCTTAGGGACGTCCGCGAGCTAGAGTCCCTTGTCGTCTCAAGTCGCGTCCTGTCCCGCATCAAATTGGTATCAGAACTAAGTCGAGTCTAGGGTAGTTGGTTAGTAGGTCCAAGGTGTCGCATTACATTCCTATACCCGATATATCAAAAGGTGTTCCCGGAATGATAGGTTACGCCTATCGGAAAGGTCGCACACTTGCGTGAGTGCGATCTTCGGATCAAACCTCCGCCACGTACTGGATACTGGTTGAGTCTAGGTTTGTAGTCGAGTTTGCATTCCAACTTTGCATTGTTGTTTAAGGTCGTGTCTAGTGTCTTGTCACCAAGTGTCGGCATGGCCATCCTATAAATCCTCGTGTCCCATTGATCCCCAAAAGCCCACGTCATATGAATGGTGGCGACACACCCAAGGATGGGGAACCCAACCCCACCACCTCCGTAGGCCCGAAGCCCCAGACTTCTATGGCTCCAAAGTCCCGAGCGACTACCTAGAGTGGGAAGCTGCTATGGATAAATACTTTGAGTGTCACATTATGTCAGATGCCGTGTAAGTCGACTTTGCCACAAGATGACTTTTTTACGAAGCCGCCGAAATATGGAGGGACATAGAATGCTTGAGGGAAATTAGGAGGCAATGGCCTATAGACTCATGGCTTGAGTTGAAGGGCGAGCTTAGAAGGGTCTACCTACCCGGCCCAGTCACCTCCAACCGACCCCACCGAATCACCTCCAACCAAGTGGGTCATAGTCCGAGGCAACGAGCCCCATACGTAGATGAGCCTAGGCCGAAGACTAGGCCAATTGAACATGAGCAAACCCACCATGATGCCCCTAGTCTACACTGCACCTTAGACGATCTCGTGCACATGTTTATGGACCGGATGGATAGGAGGGATAGGATGTTAGCATGACTCCTGCCCTAGCCTAAGGAGGTAGTAGCCGGTAGTCTGAACCCGATGCTGTCTACGGATTCCCCAAGTCCTCTCCCCATCATGGAGGAAGTCCCATCCCCAATCGAGGGAGATGTCGTGCTAGAACCTTCACCCTTCGAACTTCAGCCGGAGCCATACCTACTTACTAAGGGTGAGATTGTCATTGTAGAGCCACTTCTTAGCTGACTCAAGCAAGGCTTAGTCCCTAAAGCCTTTTTTTACCCATCCATGGACCCCGCACTACCATTAGTGCCAGTCAACTCATTCCATACCACATTCCAGTCAGGTCACCATGTTGAAACATTGGATGACCTTCTTAAGGGATTAGACTGGCAGGTGAAGTTGGCATACATGTTGGCCCCAGGCTTCGACCAACCCACAAGTCGTAGCTTCACCCATCCCGCTTTGGGGTTCATTACCTCCATGTGCACCGTGGGTCATGTCACCACGAAGGTTCTTTTATTCTTCCCTATGCCGGCCGAGCCGTATTTAATTCCACTTATCCCAAGGGAAGAACCATATCTACTATATGAGACCACCGTCCCATCTACCCTAGTGCATGAAGGTGACCACCTACACCTTCAAGAATTTCAAACGTGGGACCGTGACCTATGGGAACCCAGCTCGAGGGGTCACACATTCTTTGATCCCTTCGACCCCTTCCCTAGTGAACCCCTTGACCCACCACACCTACTCCACTTCTTTGAGGGATTCCACTATTACACCCCTTCCCCATGGGCCGGACCATCTACACCCATCAAGCCCATCCACTGGCGAGAGATACATACATATTGTGGTGAGGAAGAAGGTAACTTTGGCTCTCCTAGCCCTCCCAAGTCTCCCAAATCCAACAGGCAGCCGCATGCTAGGGACATATTAGGATGTCTAGGAGTTCCCCATTCCGCCAACCACCGATTGCATCGAATGTATGCATGGCACACATTCGGATGTCCTGGTCCACCATAGCATATGGATGGGTCTGCATAGCATTAGGATTATCTAGGACATAGAAGTGTGTTTTCTTTCTACAGTTTGTTAGGATTCTGCATGCATCGAAGTCGAGTCGGTCTATTGCAAAGCTCGCGATGTCAGCCCCTTTCGAGTGTGAGGCAAGTTGGGTCTAATGCGTACGTTGTAGACTTGCCAGAATTTGGGATCGGCTCTACTTCAATGTCTCAGATCTAGTCACATAAAGGGACTCCGCGGTGATTCCTAGTGAGTTATTGAGCCGTCTCCTTCCTTTGAGAGTGACCCCACCCTGGAGTGTCCACCTCTAGCCTCATTCCCACAGCAGCATGTGCATATCGAATATATACAGGATGAGCAGGTGACGATTACTTGGAGTGGAGCGTACTCCGCGTTACCTGGTCGGTAACAGATCCGCAGGAGCCACATGAGCAGCCGCACCCCTTACTCGACGGGGTCAAGTTCTTCCCACCCAGGGAGAATTGATGGGAATCAACACTGGACACTAACATTTTATTTTACATTTGTATCTTTTTGTTTGCATTTATATCCTTGGTAATTGGGTTTGTAATTGTAAGGCATTATAAGCCAATTTGTTAGTCTTTAGGAATCTTTAGATTTCTATGGAAAATGCCAGTAGATCCAGCAGGGTCCCCCACCCTCTTTTCCATTGGTCCAACTAGCATTATGGGCCATGTGGGGTTAGTTCAAAGTCTAAGATTGGACTTGGACCAAGGGGACAAGAAGGGAGAAAATTCAAAATTCTCCTCCCATTTTCAAATGGCCCCCCCTTTAATATAGTTTACTCATTGTTGTAATTTTTTTTATTTTGGTCATTTGACCACATGGAAGATTAATTAACCTATCCCTTCTTTACCCCTCCCTAACCCTAGAGTTGAGGGCAGTTTAGGTCTTTTTTCCATTTCTATATAACCCATGTATTTTGTGAATTCCATAGCAATTAATGAAGAAAAATCCCATTTGTTGCTCTAAGCCCAAGGGCGCCCCTCTCTCCCTCTCCCCTTGCAGCTGTAAAGTTTGCCCTAATCTATGGTGTGAAGCCATATTCTGGAAGTGATTCCCACCTCTACCACCTCCGCTCGATGCGACTTCCAACCACTACCGCCGCTGCCTCCGTTCGTGCCGCCACAACGACATCTCTGAGCTACTATCCTGAACCACGAAATCCAGAATAGCAACCTAAAGATCTGGTTGGTCCTCCCAATCCGTGTATCTGATGATCTTGAAATTTTGGTAGATCATCCCTCTTGTTGTTACCTCCTCCCAGTTTAAATTTCGTGCCAATCCACCATCGTTTGCTATTTTTTCCAGTATTTTAGTTCCACCCCTGACAATCTGCCAATCAGCAGATCTGCGGGATAGTGTCTTATTCTTTTATTTTTCCCACCCACTTAACCATCTCCAAAAATTCCCAAAAAATTTTGAGCACGTCCCACACATTTTTCTCTATCCATCATAAAATCCCCAAAATCCAGATCCACCACTTCCCTGTCGGTCAAAATCCATTTTCAGGCAGGTCTTGTTCTGCCCTTACAGTTTTTAATTTTGAGCCAGAAATAACTACAACCCACAGAGTTTTTCATTTCCAATCCGTTTACTGGATGGATGTGAAATAATTATATGTTGTATCCCTTCGAGTCCTCTATCCAACGGCGTCAATGTCACTTCAATCTGACACCGGATCTGGGCGAAACAATTCTTTTCACCTGGTCGCATAAACCTATTCCGTGAACAAGCCAGCAAAGGCAGCAGCAAGTTAATTCTTGCAAAATTACTTCAGTACTGATTCAGCCGCCCCCGATCTTGGGGAATGAAGAGGAGTCTTCCACCGACGTCCCAGCTAGCTGCCGTGATCAGAAGGTGACAGGAAGCCGCCATCCCACAAGCCGAGTTCGGTTGTTGTCCAGCGAGTCGTAACAGTACCGAGTTGGACCAGCAGTCCGCCTCAGGTCCAAGAGCCCTTCCGACTTGCTTCCTGTCAAACCGAGACCGCTATTCCTGGGTCCCACTGTATCCCTTTACTTCCCTGTGTGGAGTGGGCATAGAAATTCACTTCTGTAATTAATTACATTTACTGTACCAGGAGTTACAATCTTGGTCGGGGTCGTCTTCCCCACGCCCCGTAGCGTGGAGGTACACTCGCCACCCACCTTATTTGGCATTTTGCTTATTTCGTATATCTTCATATGCTGCTGCTAGAGTGATAGGATAATTAGCTTGTCAAATTTTTATCACCGCTGCGAGAGTGAGTGAGTGGAACCCGTCCTGTGTCTCGATCCGAACGCGCGGAAAAGCCGATACCCGAGATTCATTATCGATTTCTCAACCACACAGATCCACGCATTTCCCTCACTTAGGGACATCCGTGAGCTTGAGTCCCTTGTTGTCTCGAGTCGCATCCCATCCCGCATCAGGTGGCCCAGTATCCGATGATAGGGGCAAAATGGAGGGTCATTACTTCCTCTGAAATCCTCCGGCCGCTTGGGCTCTGGGAGTGTAACCTTGCCATAGTGGCAAGCCCATTCAAAGATCCCCTGAGTTTTATTCCTCGGGAAGGAATAAGGCTTTTGCATCTTCTCCCGCAACGTGGGGATTTGTTCCGACGGCCGACTAATTGAAGGATTGGCTACTTCTTTTGCCTTCCCCCTCGAGTGCATGAAAGCACTAAAGCTGGTGCTTGGGTATTAGTTCTCCCATTCTGTCGTGGCGGCGGCCGAGCGATGCTTTGACAGTCGAGCTTCTATATCGGCTACCTTTATGCTCAAGTTATCAAAGGACTGGAACTCTTCGCCGGCTATCCTTTAAAAATTTTCTTGCTTAGACTTCATATGTAAACCTCGATAGCGGCTTCGTGGCCTAGAGGAGGCTCGCATCTTGCATGGAGGTCCCTCCAACTCTTAATGTAATCCACGATGAATTCACTATCTTTCTGCCTTTGGCTACACGGTTCCTACCCTGAGTTTATGGATTTGTCCCGCCGGAGGAGGAAGCCCTCAGTTAGATCAGCCAATAGTTTGGTCATTTCAGCCAATTGTGCCTTCAATATCTCGATCTTCTGCTACTGCTCATAGCATACTGCGAGCATAACATGGCCATATTGAGAGAAATCCAGAGTGTGGCTTGGACTACTGCCTTCTGTTCCGACATCAGGCGGGGATGGGAGCACCCCGTCACCACGACTATCTGGACCGGCCCCTCAGAAGAGGATGGGACCGTCCCTATATCCATGCATGGACTCGAGTTCAAGAGGAACACTTCTTCATCTAGGGTTTCGACGACTGGAGGCACATGTCATTCCTGGCTCTCAGCTTCCTGTGTATATGGACCTTCTAGAGGGTCGTTGCTAGCCGAAGGCGAGACAGATACCATGTTCGCTTCATAGAATTATTCTAATGAGAAACCC
The DNA here is from genome assembly GCA_022559845.1 of Amorphophallus konjac. Lineage (NCBI taxonomy): Eukaryota > Viridiplantae > Streptophyta > Magnoliopsida > Alismatales > Araceae > Amorphophallus > Amorphophallus konjac. The sequence continues at coordinate 288,832,145 of CM040125.1, read as the reverse complement.
AAGCCTGGGTTCCAGGTAATCTTCAGAAGTTCTTTATCCAAGCTGGGTGGGTACTACAACTTTTTGAACATTTGGTTTCGGTTAGTGGCTTAGAAGAAGGGAACTTGCTGCCTCCTGGCCATCCTGACCACTTTGCCGGATATGTCCGGAAGTCCCATAATCGGGCCGACTGGGCCATAAATTTCTTCAGGGAATTTGCAATCATCATCCCCTTTCACCGGCTATTCATTAGTAGTATAAAATATTATGGGTTGGCCCTTAGAATTGGGCACCTCCAAAATCTTAAGGAATTTGACCGTTTGACAGTCTGTATTCGTAAGGGGCTTTGTGATCCTTGGAGGGACCTTTATGTATCCCAACAGAGCTTCGGCATCTCAGGCTCAGGGTAGCTATCAGATGGCATTGCTCGAACCACCCCTTTGACTTTAGAAATGTGCAACACCTCCTGCGGAGCCACATAGTCGGGTGGAGGAGGAGGGAACCAGTTGTCATCCTATTTTATCTCCTTCCCCTTGCTTTGAGCTTGCTGGGGGATCTGCTTCAGCTTCACCACATAGAGTGATGCATCCAGCAGATGGCATTCAAACACCTCACAGGGGTGTAAGTCAGAAAATATTCTTTCTTCCTTGCCGTCCCGGGAGTACTTGATGCATTGGTGCAAAGTAGAAGACACTACCCAGTTTTGATGCAGCCATGGTCGGCCCAGCAATGCTTTGTACGAAGTATCTGAGGTGATAATGTGGAACTGCACCGTAGTGGTGAAGTCTCCCAGTGAAAGCTCGAACTCCGCTATGCCCATTGGGACTTCAAATTTTGTGTTAAACCCAGCTATCTACATGTCGCTGACCTCGATCAGGTGTACGTTGAAATAATATTTCTAGTAGACCCTATAGGGGAGCATGTTTACTACTGCCCCAGGGTCAACTAGGATCTTGTTTATAAGCTGGCCATTCAATTGCCCTTTCATATACAAGGGCCTATTGTGGCTGGCGGAAGGCAGGAGCATATCCTCTTCAATGAAGGTGATAGCCATCCCCGAATGCATCTCGGCGACGCAGCTCTCATAGTGTGCTAGACTTTGCAAGGCTGCAATGACAACCTGCCCAGTTTCTTCATCTACATAGAGTATCTCCCAAACGTTGAATCTTGTTGGGATTCTCTTCAGTTGCCTTATTATTCCGTTGCCGGCACTGACATTGGCCAGCTTAGCTTCTTCGGCCTTGCCGTGCTTGCCATGCTTTGGCACTGGAGGATTCGGCAAAGAAGATAGCTTGTCTTCTTCTTCAGGGGTTGCCTAGTCCCGACATTCTTGGTCAGCTGGATCTTTTATCTGGACGGGCTTAGCCGCAGAGGGAGTGCCCTCATTATCTTTGTCTGCCAGGGATGGCGCATTTGAGGCCGAGGTAGAAGTGCTTTCGGCTTTTTATTTGGCCCGTTGGCCTGACCATTTACCCTTCTGCGCAAGCAGAAATTTGGCGAATGAGGGGACCACTTCACCAGTTGTATCTTCAGGGTAGAGGCCCGATGGAGGCAGGATTCTCGCACCTTTGATTTTAGGTTTAGGGATGTGATAGGGCTGCTCACCCTAGAATATAATATTGTGATTGGCTGGGGGCAAATGTCCCCATCTCCTCCCAAATCTAGTGGCATGCTGGGAAGTGGACGCTTCGGACTAGTTCGCTTCGGTCGGCGTGAAGCACATTTCTTCATCCTCCTCTTCAGAGTTTTGAGCCATGTCGAACAATGCCGACAAGGTATTGCAGGACACATCACTGCACTTTCCTTTATTCTTTGACTTTTTCCTCTTTTCCTTCTCCTTCACCACTGACGGCTGTTCCTGGGAAGGTTGATCCCATATCCCTGGTTCTGCTGCTTCAACTTCGGCTTGTTTGGTCAAACCCAGGGATTCAAAATGCTCCCAGGGGACATATTCCTTTAGTTGCACCGGTTGGATCTTGGGTGGCTCATAGTCTTCTAACCCATCAATGATCGCCTGCAGTCGTTTGACTACCGAGCTGACTTGAGCATGCATTCGCAGGAGAAGTGACTTCTTCTTGTTGTCAGTTGGCCTTCGGAGGACCAGTTGAGGAGTGGTTTGATACTGGACCTGGGTTACAACCGGCATTGGTAGCTGAGGTGTGACGCCATGAATTCAGACTCCCGGGATAGGGCGGGGTGCTGGCTTCTTTCTTATTTTCTTCGACATCGTCTGCCAATTTCCCTGGTCCTTTGCAGCGGCCAAAACAAATGCCTCATAGGTGTGCTTTGTAGAAGCATCCGACACATCCTCAAGCAATTGTTGATATAAGGAGATCATGTTGACCGTGGCCCCCATCACAGGCATTTCGTGAGGGCAAGGTGGATCCACCTTGTGTTCGCCCATTTGGAGCTCTCCCTTCTTGATCATGTCTTCAATGATGTCTTTAAACACATAGCAATTTTCAATGGTGTGCCCGAGCATCTGATGGTACGGGTAGAATCGAGGATCATCTTTCCTCTTGATATCACTGGGTCTCTTCGGCTCCGGGAGGGTAATCTTATTGTATTTGGTGGCCCATTCAAAGATGACTCGAGTCTTCTCCTTTGGGAAGGAATAAAGCCTCTTCATTCTGGATCACAAGGAGGCACTTTCTTGCTGTTTAGTCGGCTTAACAAGAGGAGTGTTGGAGACTCCTTTATCCTTGCTCTTTTGCTACTCGAAGTCCTTGAAGTCAACTACATTGACTTCTTTAGGTGCGGGCCGCTTATCAACTATCTTTGCCTTCTGTCTTGAGGCAACCATAGTGGAAGGGTATCTGGAGAGGAAAGCCTCGATTTCTAATACCACATTATTCAATCGGTCGAACGACCTGGTCTCCATCCTGATCATTCGTTCGAGGACTTCTCGATTCAAATTATGTTTGCATATTTGAACTGCATCTTCTTGATGTGGCAGACGCCTACACCGCATGCTGAGGTTCCGCCATCTCTTGATGTATTCCAGTGTAGTTTCATCATTCTTCTGCCCGATGGTGTAGAGTTCGGCCACGATGACCTCCCTTTTGGTAATGTGAAACTGCTCCCGAAACTTTCTCTGCATATCCGACCAGTCAACGATGGACCCTGCCGATAGGTTTGAGTACCATTCGAATGTGAGCCCCGTGAGCAAGGACCTGAAGAACTTCAGTAGGTACAATTCATCAGTTGCTGGATCGCCCATCACATTGATGTAATAGGCTATGTGTTCCTTTGGGGAGCCTTGGCCGTTGAACTTGTCAAACTTCGGTGGCTTAGTGACATCGGGAGGCAATCTTTTGGCCACATGATGGACAGGGTAAGGCACCTTGTACACATCAGAAGTGGCATATTCTTTAGCACCCCGATCGGCCACCTTCATCTCAATCATTTGTTCGATCATTAGCTCGTTCGCCATTACCGGGTCCACCGGCTCCGGGTAGAAATGAGCTGGCTGGCTTTGGGGTGTTGCCATCAACGTTACTGGAGGTACCGTGGTGGTGCCTTGGTGTTGAGGAGCCGGAGGAGTTCATGGGGCCGTGCCCCAGTATAGTTGGGAATTCACTGAGAAGCCGTCATTTGGGGCGAGCCCTCAAATTCATCAGCACCTCCCCGGGAAATTTCTTGAGGGGCTTCAACCTACTTCGAGACAAAAGTGTGCATGGTCAAATTGATCACTTGCCTTTTTAGAGCTTCAATCTCCTGCTTGTAGGCTTGGAGCAACATCATCATTGCTAGATCACGGGTGGATGAGCCGGGAGCTTGACCTCCCCCTTGCAGCGGAGTATCTAGAGAAGGTGCTACTCTCTCTCCTTCATCTTCGGTGGTGATTATGTTTGCCGCCATGGTGACCACATCTAAGGTTGTTTCGCTAGTGAGGACTTGTATTATCTCAGTCACGGCTCTTCTTCTTCTGGTGACGAGACCTGGCCTATCAGCAAGCCTGGTCACTTCTTCTTGGTCTTTAGGGAGGGCTCCGTAATGACCGGCCACTCCGGCCATATTGCATGTGTACACTTGTAGCTTCTTATTTCTTCGGGTCACCTTCCTAGTTGACTGTCTAGGGAAAGTTAACCTGTCAAACACCGAGATTCTCAGCGCAGCTTCTTCACGGAGGGGTGGCCCATAGCATCCCGACTCCGCCTTCTTACTGTCTTCCGGGTTGACTAGTCACTCCTAGTTCTTTTCCACATCATTTACGGCTTCTAAGAGCAGCTATGTTCCCAAGAGGGTGTTTCCGAGGCCATGGAGGTATCCTCGTACGGCCTGAGTGATATCGTCTTGCACATTAGTGGGGCAGACCATTGGAGATGGCACTCGAACATGTGCCGGTGGTTTGTACGTAAGGCGCTTCTACTCGGAGCTCTCACCGTACCTCCCATCATTTGAATAAATATTTGCATGTCGGCCATGAGTGCAGAAGGCTGGTCTTCGAGATACTTGCACCAGTGTCTCAGTTTTCTCTTATTCAACTTCTTCTCTTTTCTCGAGCCTATCACTCTTGACGGGCTCTAGTTGGATTGGGGTTGGGGCCCGTCGCTTGGGCACCCATACTTGTTTGAACTTTGTCAGCTTCGGGGCCGACCCTTACTTCTATTTGGACCTGGGGTGGTCCACTTTTCTTTAGGCCAGTGCGTGGGACCGATTGCGCACCGGTACTGTTGGGATCACCCTGTCGGGCAGAATGGTGGCCTGGCGGCCATTCAGAAATACCCGGACTCCTCCGATCATAACGGATTTGCCCGAGGTGGGTATCCGGCCTTGCAGTGTACCAGTAGTCTTCTTAGCTGCCCTCCTGGCAGCTGGAGTGCGCTTTTTCCTTGCATCAATGTGGTGGATGAAGTAACCCACCGCCTTCATTTCCTCAAGTGTCTCCTCCGTGGGGGTGACGGGCTCGTCCTCCTAGATCTCCAAGAGATTCAAGAACATGACCCCAAGGAAGTTGGGGAAACCAACAACTGGGCAAAAGTCGCTGAAGCGGATCGGCATAGCTGTAGACACGCAAAAATTGACATCATTTTAAGCATATCTCCTATCACGCTACGATACCCCATTTGACCCTCAAATCGAGTTATTTTAGTTCTTTTTCTCATTTTTATTGAATATTCAACTTTCTCTAGCTTTTCCACATGTTTTCTTATTTTTCCAAATTTTTCTGAGCTTTTTCTCCATTTTTCGGGGCCTTTTTCTAATTAATGGCAGGGACCCGGCCGCCATTTAATGGGCGCCCAGCCAGTGAGTGCCCATTCTTGGAATTGGCACCCATGGCTTGGGCACCCATTCCAATTGGTGCCAAGGTCATGGGCGCCCATTCCCTGCAGATTATGCTTGATCCATTTTTCGAGATTTATGAATTGATGACACTCTGAAAGTCGCCAATTCTTTAAATAGCGACTGTTCGAAAGGTCGCCAATTCTTTTTTTCATATTTTAAGTTGAAATTGGATTATTTTTTATTTCACGAGTATCTAGAAGGTCGCTATTTCATAAATGGGCACCCGTGTGGAAAGTTGCCAACTTCCTTGCTATATTTTGAGCTTTTAACTTCGTCCGAAACTCGTATTAATTTCTAATTAGCGACCATCTCATGGTCGCCAATTCCTTTTAAATTTCAGAAAGTCCTAATCCATCTCGAAATGCCTTAGAATTGGTGACGCTTCCGTCTGCCGCCCTTTTAGATAGCGATCGTCTGCAAGGTCACCATTTCTTGTAGAATTCCCAACTCCGGCACAACCTCCTTCTTTCTCCGTTTTGAGCTTCCTTTTCACTTTGGAAAGGATCCTAAAGGTTTCTAAGGCTGAAAGGACACATGGCCAATGTTTATCTTTTTCCAAATCCAACTTAAACATATTTTCCTAATTTCTCTTGGATTAAACTCCAAATTTTGGCTCTATAAATAGTACCCTTCCCTCCTTTGTGTTTAAGGTATCAACATTAATTCAAGGGGAGGTGCTGCCGGATCGGAAGCTCAAGGAGGAGACTCCCACATGCTTAAAGCCTCATCCTAAGGAGATCTTCATCCTTTGAAGCCCCAATTGGAGAAAACCAATAAGCCCTTATTTTTCCCTTACTCTTTTCTTTTGCGCATATTCATGTTCATTCATCATATTTTATTATTCTTTTCATCATCTCAACCACGTTGAGAATCTCCCTTAGTGCAACACTTGCACACTCCTTTTCATCATACATCATCTTTTACCCACGCTTTGCATAGGGGTTTAAGGGCCAACACCCAATAAGGTGTGTTCTAGTCCATACTCTTCATTCTTTATATTCATATTATGGATTTGATAGTACACACTTGATCTCTAATCAAATCTTTTTGTTGATGTTTATCTATTTTGCAAGGGTAATCAAGCTAAATAATAACTCTCTTCATTGGCCGACTGATAGGAAGAGAAAGTGCACTCACATCTCCCACGCTTTAAAAGGTATTTATTCGTGATCCCTCCTTTATATTTATTTTTATATCTTTTGAGGCCCATGTTTCTCTGGCGATCACCTTTCCCCTTAGCATCCACGCATGGTCCCCTTTTCTATCCCTTTCCCCATTCTTTTCATAGCTTTATTATTTCTTATTTTCTAAGTGGATTTTCTTATAATCTATAAATTGGCGATCACGGTGGGACACCTTTTATTTTTCTTTTGATTACCCTTCCGCTTGGGCACCCACGTGTGCCATCTCCCCGTGCACCCACGGTGCACCTCCTTTTGTGCTCCACGCAGCACTCTCCCAAAGTGATTGTTAGTTTGATAGATTTTTAGAAATTCCATTTATCAATCCATCTCTTAAAAAAAATGAGCATCCTATGCTTTATTTCATGTTCATGCTTGATTGCCATGATCCATGTTTGGAGTATGTGACTGTTTCTCCCTCTTTTTCCATTGTTATTTTCATTGCCCTAGCTCTCTGGCCATTTTTGCAGGTTCTGGGAGATAGGGAATTAGCGCCCATAAAGAGGGCGCCAATTCCCCATTTGGTGGTAGCTATAAGAGCGCCAATTCCTTGCCCCATTTAAAAAAAATTGGAATTGGTGCCCATCAGCTGGGTGCCCATTAAAGAAATAATAAAGTAACAGAATTGGCGCCAACATAGAGGGCGCCCTTTCAGGAATTGGTGGCACCTGTTAGGGTGTCAATTTCCTATGTTTTTCACATAATTCTTCTTGTATGAGTTGTTTTGCATCATTCTTACATATTCCTGTTCATACATTCATATTTCTATTATTTTTCATTAGTTTTGCATTCATATTGCATTTGGCTTGGGAGACCTCCTCTCCCCACACTTCTAGGATACTATACCCCCTCTTGGTCAATGAAGGATCCTCCATTGAGCACTCCGTCTCTTTGAACTGGAATATCCTAAACCAAGGCCTCCGTAAATCCCCGCACCTGTGGTTCTCTCACGGAAGCTTGGGCTGGTTGTATCTTTGAAGTCCCGAGTTTAGTTGGCCTATTCGTGGTGAGAGCGTGCATCTAGTTGGCATTGAAGCAAAATCCATATTGAAACTAGGTTTCTACCTTGTGTGAATTACATAAACTTTGTTAAAATCTTTATTCACCAAGGTTCAAATAAACAAAAATCAAGCATAAACATTCAACTTGTTTGCTATTCTTTGCAAATTGCTTTGATTGAACCATTGTTTGTTTGCATAATGTTGCACATTGATAATAAAATCAACATGCCTAATTCAACCTACATTCATGAGGATGTTCAACCTGGCACATCTTATGATCCTCAATCCCATAATTCTCACCATAATTTGCCAAAGGGACCACGTCCCAACTCCTATGGTCTTGCCCGACCCATGGGCAATGTCCAATCTCATGGTCCCTTGAATCCTTCGCGAGCCACTATTTCCCCGGGACCGTCTCCTTCGCATGACGAGAAGGTTTCCCAAGTCCTTCATGCATTAGATCATCTCACCCCTCAACAAATCTAAGCCCTTAAGGCTTTTGTTGAGGGTGCATCTCCATCTCAACCTCCTTCCAATTCCCCATGGGTGGCCCATCACCCACCTTCGTCATCTCATACCCGGGTGGCACATCACCCATCACCTTATTTGATTCACACTCCCGCTCGGGTGGCCCATCACCCACCTCTTTCTAGTCCTACTCGGGTGGCCCATTACCCGCCTCCCTCTTCCCATCCTTCTTCTACACATATTTCTCATCGGGTGGTCCATCACCCACCTCCTTCTATTCCTTCTCCTCCACGGCCCCAAGGCCCATGCATTCCTTACAACCCGGCCCGTCTGGGTCCTTCTATGGGCCAGCCCATTAACCCTCCCCCATGGTCTTTATGTCATGCCACTCCTCCAAGGCAATCATGCCAACCCTCTACTTTGCATGTTACACCCCTCCAATAAACTCTTCTCGATAAAATTGCTTCGATGGACGAACAATTAAAGAGGGTTACGAGCTCGCAACCCGCTCTTCCTCCTCCTCAAGTCAATCCTCTTCATGCTTTTATGAAGAACATCACTAAGATGGAAAAAGAATGGAAGGAGAGGAGAGACGATGGCATCATCTATGATAGTGGGCAAAATGTTTCAATAAGTTATAATGATCAAGTGGACGCCGACCGCTCTCCTCCCATTCATCCCATTAATTCATATGCCCATCCGCCTTCATATTCACCTCCACAAAATTTTTCACAATATCATGACCTTTCGCCTCCGCATTTACCTCCACAAAATTTTTCATAATATTATGACCCTCCGCCTCCACATTCATATTCGCCAAATCTTTCACAAAATCCTCCACATTACATTCCGTTATCACCCATCATTACGCCTCCACCACGGCGTCGACTTGAGTTTAATGATAATGAAGAATTGGAAGTTCTTTATGAAGAGTTGGAGCCTGTACAAGATGTTAAAGTTCTTCAAGAGAAACCCACTCCGAGTTTCCTTCGTTTCCCACTCCCCCCAATGCTACCCGATGAACGCCCTGCTTAGGACGATGCCACCATCCCCAACCCCATTTACCAAACCAATTAGTGTTATGATGATTGGTCGATACTCCAATCACCCATGCCGGCGCATCATGATCCTTCCATTACCTTTCAAACCTCTCGCCCCACCAAAATCCGACGCTTTTTGCGCACTAAACCTCCCTCCATTACACCTCCAAAAACCACATTATGAACCTCCGCTAAGCCATCCGAGCTTACCTCCATACCATCGGCCACCGCCCAACCACCCGCTGAACCCCAAAGCCAATTACACCGAACCTCACTTTGTCTACCCCTTCACCTAAACCACCACATGAACCCGTGGCTAATCCTGAGCAAAATTTACATATTTTTGCACTTGACGCAACCCCATTTGCTTCCAAGCTAGGGGAGAAGCCCGACGTGTTTCAACCTTCGCTTCCACTTATCCTTCCACCAACACCTTCCATCGAATCTCCACCATCCACTAAGCCCTCCGCCTCACCTTCCTCTACCACTCGGAGTGGGTATATTTCTACAAGCACATGTGCTGAGGATGATCAAGAGCCGGACAAGAAGGATTTGGCCACAGTTATGTTGTTCAAGATTCAAGAGTTCATTTATCGGATGCCAATCCGCATTCTTGAGCCGGGCATATTTGAGAAGTCTCCATCAAGGCTCACTATGATAAATTCTTCCAAGTTGATGCCATATCGACCTTTTACCATTTTTACCTTGCTCATTTGTCGATACTGTTTCAATGCTCTCATTACCCCGCACTCCATTGTCATACGATTTCCTAAGGGATTTTCTTCTTGCATCATAATAACACATCCTTCTAATGAGAGCTTGTGGGTGCTATTTCCACTTCTTGAGCTATTTGGTCGGGCACCTTGCTTACCATGGAGGGGTGGGCAATCTTACATTATTGGGCCACTCCATGGGTGAGGAAGAGGATCTCATTCTCTCATTCCATGCATTCTTTACATAACATGCACCCCTTGCATTCCATGCATCCATTGCATTCACGGCATTGCATCCATTTGCACTCCTCCTTTCCCGGGTTTCTAGACCCGTATCTTCCTCTTCTTCCAGAACCTCCAGACCCTTTCTTACGTCTCTCCATTCTCACCGGGCATCGCGCCCTTCCTTACTCTTTCCTCATGGGATTTTCGGATCCTCTTCTCCTCCCAGGGCATCGCGCCCCTTTCTATCTTCTTCCCCAGACCTTCCGAACTCATTATCTATCTCACCAGGGCTTCGTGCCCCCTCCATTATTCTTTCCGGGCATCGTGCCCCGTTCTACATTATCCCTCCGAAACCTTTGGACTTTTTAGGGTATCGCGCCCCCTTTTATTTTCTCCTTGCAGAACCTCCAGATTTCCCAGGGCATCGCGCCCATTTTCACCTTCCTCTTCCGGAACCCCCGGATCACCTTTCTCCCTTCCTAGGGCATCGCGTCCCTTCTCTTTGTCTTCCTCCAAAATCCACGGATTTTCTATCTCTCCACAACGGGCATCGCGCCCCTTTCCATCTTATCCCTCTGGAGCCTCCGGACCTCCTCTATTTCTTCCGATTTGTCCTCCTACTCTTCTAGGACATCGCGTCCTTCATTCTTTTCTTCCTCTTCAATCATCTTTTTCCATACCATTTCCCAAGGCATCGCGTCCCTCGGGATTTTCCCCCTCCGGAACCTTCGGATTCTTCTTCCCATCATAATTCTCCTCCTTCACCTCTGGACCCTCCAGATCCGCCTCTTTCTATCTATCAGTTTCTCCTCTTAATTCCTCCTGATCCCGTGTTTGACCCGACTATTGACACCCATTTTTTATCGATAAGTTGAGTCATTCCTTTTACCACCATTTATTGATGCCTCAAGTTGTCCATTGCTCATTGGGCCTTTTTCAGGCATGTCTTTGGGCCTATTTTATGGGTACCTCCCTCCCTGGCTTGGTCTGCTTCAATTCAGGGCTTAATGGGCCTTGATTTTGCTTAATTATCAATTTCAAGTGCCCAACCTTGGCACGATCGATCGCCCGACCGTCCAGTCTCTAGGCTGTTAGGGTGAGCTGCTCAGCTATTTAATGGATATTTAGGTGATTTTCTGGATTTCCACTGACAAACTTTTGCACGGTCTGAGTATAGCCGTCCAAACCCATTGTACAGTTTGTACTTAGCTGTCCAATTCCCAGAGTCCTAATTTCATTGCATCTTTTTGATAATTATCTATTTATCTATTTTTTTGGATTTATCACCGACAAGGCCTACACGGTTGGACCCGAGCCGCCCTATTTGTTGAGTGGTCTAGTGGTAGACCGTTCAATCCATAACAGTCCAACAGTGAAATAGTCGGTCATTTCGATGGATGTTTAGATTATTTTTTTATTTATTTAATTTCCACCGACAAGCTTGAACGGTCAAGCAATAGACCGTGCAATAGGTTGGGCGGCCTATCGCGCGACCGCTTAATGGCCCGATTCCTGAGACTTTAATGAATTTTCTCTCTCCGGCCCATGGTTGAACCCTTGACTTATCCCACCATTTTCTCTGTGGTTTCTCAACCAAATGAGATTCCGTACGATCTTGGTGGAAGAGAAGTCATTTATCTATAGTTTTTATGTTATTGTCTCGACCTAATTTTCACTAGAAACCCTAATTTCGAGGCTAGGTTTATGGGCTCTATAAATAGGACCCTTAGTCTAGGCTTTGAAAGGGGGGAGATCTAAGGTCATCGGCGAAGCTCTGCCACATTTTCGAGTGACCTACAGTCAGGGAGCGAGGCCTTCTACGTCCACTCAGGCCTCCGGTTCAGGGAGTATTCATTTTTTGAGTCTTTGTTTTAATAGTCCCACCATTCTTTTCTTCATTGCATGCATCATTTTCTTCACTCTTTTCCCCATGTTTTTCACTCTTGCACGTCATACACACACCCTCCTATTATTTTTCCACGCCCCCCAGGGGTTTAAAAACTCCCAGGTATCCACATTCCGATTTATTATGTCTATTTTCGTTTGTTCTTATAGTTACTACACTTCACAGTTCTGATCTTGGGTTTTCTTTTGAGTTTTACATTGTGTTTTGCCGGTCAGCATCGTACTAGCACGAGTCCCATCCCCTCTAGCCGGCCGGAAGGGGTGGAGGTTCGGATTCTAGAGCTTAAGCCCTGGTGGTATTGAGCGGTCATCTTCCTGTCCGTTTGAAGCGTAGAGCGGATTCTTCTGCACCGTTCTACATCCTTCTGCGGCGTCATCCCGACCGTTATGCTGCCCACAGTTCTTCATCCCGCGTCCATCCCAACGCTCTTCGATGGTCTATCGAGCGGTCGTCTGAATCATAGGGTGGTTCTTCCAGAGCCACCTATTTCTGCAGTGCTGATTCACAGGCGAGTGTCTCCCTTTGCCAAGGTACGGGTGTATTTTCTTTACATTTCGGAACCTTGGTGGCGATCACAATCACACATTTGTCTATCCTTCCTCTCTTCCTTCATACCGCTTGTCTTTATATTTTAATTTTAGAAAAGGCAGGCAAGAGAAAGGAGGAAGGTGGGAAAAACATGTGAACACTGACCTCTTCCACATCCACTGCTTTGGGCATCTGCCCTTTCTCCCACTATTTTCGAGGCTTTAGTCCTCATTCTTCCACTTGATTTCCCTCTCCTTCTGTAGACCTTTCATGCGATCAGGGTCTCTGCACCTTAATGAGGGCGTTCTAGCCCACACCTCTTTTCCTTTTATCGTTATTCTTCTAAGTCTAGTTTAGATACCGCTCTCTCTTGTTAAGCCACTTTCAAATCTTTGCTATCCTTTCTTATATGCCAAAAGAGGACTGTAAATCCCACATTCATCAAGATCACCTTCGACAGCTGCTTCTACAAAGGTCGCAAGGTAATATGTTTGCATAAGTTTGCATTCTTATGCATTTTCATCACCTTATTCACGCATGGTTTTCAAAATGAAGTGCTTCTTAACATGATTAAGAGTAGTTGTTTTAGACCCTTATCTTCAACTTTTGTTTAATTAAGTCAATGTCAAAAAGAGTCTTTAGGCCTGCTATGCAATAATTTAGCTATAAGAACCCCACGCTGGGAGTTCGGCATTCTCTCCCAGCTCATTAAGGGCAACCCTTAGCTGGGCACCGCACACACTTCACAGAGTCCTTAGCCGTCTCCCTCGGTAGAACACCATTGCTACTTGGGCCATGCTCAAGGATACAAAGTCTTTTCCTTTTCTCTGCTCGGTTGAAATATGAGGATAGAGATATTATGGGCAAAAACAACCAACTTAAGCACACCCAGACAAGAGGAAGTCTCAAATAGGGGCAGTCTATTATGACCTTACTCTCAAAATTTTAAGTTCAATTGTAATACATCTCAAGTCCAAAGGACGCCAAAAGAAAGAATGATGGTCAAATCAAAAAAAAATATATGAGCAAAGGAATTTCAAAATTTTTGGCATGGCAAGAGGGCAGTACAGTTTTCCCGTCGGACGTTATGAGCCCGATCGTATAAGTGCCTATAAGAGATTTAAGGTTCAATGATATGACACAAAGCCCCGGTGCAACAGATCGAATCTCTAGGGGTTGTGCTATGGATGGAAGTCAAAACCCGATATCTTCTTAACTAATATTAAGCTTATATCTAATTATTCTTCTCTTCTCCCTCTAAGATCGAGTGTTTGTCGGGTATGGCCTTGGTAGGGGCACCGTTATCCAAGGGTAGCCGGTTATAGGGCGCCACCTTCTTATGCACGCTCTGCTTTGGGCAATTTTTAACAAAAGGGGAGGGAACGAGGACCCCTAGCCAGTGGTTTAAAAACATCCTTTGATGTTGCCTTAGCAAAGTCTAAACCAAAACCCATAAAAAAGGTCAAATATTTTCCAAAATCCAAAAAAAAAAATTCTAAGAAATCTACAAAAATTTAAATATTTTTTAAAACCCATACAAATTTGCATATTTCAAATATTTTTAAAAACAAAAAAAAATTGCATTGTATTTTCTAAAGGTGCCTTTTGCAGGGACAACAACTTTCACAAGACCAAGAACTCGGGATGAGTCCTCTTGGATCATTGCTATTAATTTTTCGATTCATCCCTATATTAATCAACATGCTTCGCCATGCTGGGCATCAATTGATCGATCATCTCCAAATCTTTTTAATCAACTCCTGCTTATTTCACTTGATCACTCCTGCCACTAGGCTTTACTTGATCTTGATCATTCAACTCCAAATCTTATGATATGCCAAGATGGTCATCCTCGTACCAACAAACAAACAATGATGCTTTATCGGCTTCAACACTATTCATACTATGCCTCACATGAGTTAAATGCTTGATGCTTCTAATGTTATTCTATCCACGTTGAAAATGATGCTATTCATGCTATTGATGCTATGCTTTAATTTAAATGCTTTATTGCTTATTCGTTGGTTGTTATCTTCATGATATCTTGGCTAATCAACTTTTGAGCGTAGGAAGAAGCTTCCTTGGTCCCACCGTTCGGACATCATTACGCAAGTCCGACGGTGCTCGCATTAAATTTCTCAGTTCCCCAATGGTTATTGCTATCACCATCTCCCATGTATGCATTTTACTATATATTATCTACACTATTAGATTATATCAAAGATCATGTGGCTTTGGTAAATTTGGAATTTGACTTCCCCTTCATCAAAAATGATGATGATTCCAGAGGAATCTTAGTCATACGGATATGCCGTTGAGTCGTCCAAGATTGGGGATGATGGTTCTCTTTTACGAGTTGGTGAGCGGATAAATGGGCTTCAGCTTAGTATCAGCTCATAAAATCGATTTCTTCACTCAGTCTGGGCAGCTTAATAGTATTATCCTTGATTATCTTATATTTTCATCAATTTTCCCTTTAAACCTAGCATGCATTCATGTACGCCTTTGAATTAACATTGGAAAATCATTCTGATACCTCATTTTAAGGTCAATTGATCATTATTTTCAAGATAAGAGATATTCCACGCCGAATTGTGTCCTCAGTTTGTCTTGTTGCCGTTTTGGGCTACTTCCTTGAAAACTCCTTTGTTTGGATTTCTATCCTCTTATTTCAATCTTTTTCCTTTAATCCACATTGGCTGTAGCACGTCCACATTGGCTAGTAACTGCTCCCCAATGGTGAAACCTACAGGTTTGTGACCTGGTGTACTTCCACCGCGCTGGAAGTTGATCGCTCTTTTTATCTCCTTCGTGCCCGCGTGCACCCTCCTTCTATATCCAAACAATTGTTGCTTTTCATTGAATCTCCCCAAGATTGCTTCATCTCGAGCTCTTGAATCAATTCCTATTAAGTGATGTTAATTGCGTGTCTCAACACACCTTGACATCTACTTTTTAGTTCGCTTTCACTTCATTCCACTTCATTACACTCCATTTCATTTCATACCATTTCGTCTCGCTCCCTTGCAAAGCAGACGCCAAGGTGGGGCAGCTGTAGACACGCCAAAATTGACATCATTTTGAGCATATCTCCTATTGCGCTACGATGCCCCATTTGACACTCAAATTGACTTATTTGAGTGATTTTCCTCATTTTTCTTGAATATTCAACATTCTTTAGCTTTCCCACATGTTTTTCTTTTTTTCTAGATTTTTCTGATCTTTTTCTCTATTTTTCACTTTAATTAATGGCAGGGACCCGGTCACAATTTTAATGGGCGCCGAGCCAATGGGCGCCCATTCTTGGAATTGGCACCCATGGCCTAGGCGCACATTCCAATTGGCGCCCAGGTCATGGGCACCCATTCCCTACAGATTCTGTTTGATCCGTTTTCCGAGATGTATGAATTGATGACACTCTGAAAGTCACCAATCCTTTAAATAGCGACTGTTCGGACGGTCACCAATTCTTTTCTTCATATTTTGAGCCGAAATAAGATTATTTTTTATTTCACGATTGTCTAGAAGGTCACTATTTCATAAATGGGCACCTGTATGGAAAAGTCGCCAATTTCTTTGCTATATTTTGAGCTTTTAACTCCGTCTGAAACTCATATTAATTTCTAATTAGCGACCATCTCATGGTCGCCAATTCTTTTCAAATTTTTGAAAGTCCTAATCCGTCTCGAAATGCCTTTGAATTGGCAACGCTTCCATCTACCGCCCTTTTAAATAGCGACCGTCTGTATGGTCACCATTTCTTGTAGAATTTTGAACTCCAGCACAACCTCCTTCTTTCTCCGTTTTAAGCTTCTTTTTCACTTGGGAAAGGATCCTAAAGGTTTCTAAGGCTGAAAGGACACATGGCCAATGTTTATCTCTTTCCAAATCCAACTTAAACATGTTTTTCTAATTTTTCTTGGATTAAACTTCAAATTTTGGCCCTATAAATAGGACCCTTCTCTCCCTTGTGTTTAAGGCATCAACATTAACTTAAGGGGAGGTGCTACCGGATCGGAAGCTCAAGGAGGAGACTCCTACATGCTTAAAGCCTCATCCTATGGAGATCTTCATCCTTTGAAGCCTCAATTGGAGAAAACCAATAATCCCTTCTTTTTCCCTTGCTCTGTTCTTTTGTGCATATTCATGTTCATGCATCATATTTTATTATTCTTTTCATCATCTCAACCACGTTGAGAATCTCCCTTAGTGCAACACTTGCACACTCCTTTTCATCGTACATCATCTTTTACCCACGCTTTGCATATAGGTTTAAGGGCCAACACCCAACAAGGTGTGTTCTAGTCCATGCTCTTCATTATTTATATTCATATTATGGATTTGATACTACACACTTGATCTCTAATCAAATCTTTTTGTTGGTGTTTATCTATGTTGCAAGGGTAATCAAGCTAAAGAAAAACTCTCTTCATCGGACGGCCAATAGGAAGAGAAAGTGCACTCACATCTCCCATGCTTTAAAATGAATTTATTCACGATCCCTCCTTGATATTTATTATTATATCTTTTGAGGCCTGCGCGTCTCTGGCGATCACCTTCCCACTTAGCATCCACACATGCTCCCCTTATCTATCTCTTTTTCCATTCTTTTCATAGCTTTATTATTTATTATTTCCTAAGTGGATTTTCTTATAATATACAATAGCCATGCTCCGAAGAAATTTTCTGGAGGCAAAAGGCGTGTGTTCGTTGCTTACAAGAAGGTGATAAAAATACAAAGTTCTTTCATGCTTCTGCTGTGTCTAACAAGAGGCGGTCGTAGAGGCAGTCGTACATTGCCCATTTAAAGAATTCCTCTGGTCATCTTATTGATCAGTAGGATGTTATTGCCTCGATGTTTGTCTATTAATTCACAGAGGCTTTTTCTTCCTCCGGTCACTCGATTGATCCTGGAATCTTGGATCCTATTCCATCCTTGGTTAGCTTTGATCATAATGCTTGCTTGTGTGAGGTGTCCACTGATTTGGAAATCCAACAAGTTATTTTCAGTCTATGTCTGGACAGTGTGCCGAGTCCAGACGGGTTTTCTGGTCACTTTTATCAATCTTGCTGGCCCATTATTATAGATGATGCATGTGCTGCGATTAAAGCTTATTTCTGTGGTCATATGTTGCCCTGGGTGATTACATCCTCTATCATTGCACTGATTCCCAAGGTGGATAGACCTGTTACTTGTGGTGACTTTCGTCCCATCAGCCTTTGCAACTTTCTGTATAAGATCATCTCCTGCATCATCTCTGATATGCTTGTTAGGCTATTACCAATGCTTATTTCAGAGGAACATGGTGCCTTTGTTAAGGGACGTAACACAATTGAGAATGTGTCTGATAAAGACATCATACGCTACTCTCTATTTTTTTTAGTCAAACATGTATTTTCCATTTTATTTGAGTCTTCTCTATTAATTTTTCCTTTTATTTAGTCAGTTTAGTGGTCAATGGGTCACTAGTATAGTTAGTTAAGCCTAATGGGCCCAACTAAGTGGGCTGGCCCAGTGGCGCCCTCTCCATGGGCTGGTTGGTCATTGTTTGAATTGTTAGGGTCATTTTGGTCTTGTGAAAGATTCGGAGCCTATAAATAGACCCCAATCCACTCTCTGTAGAACAATTTTGATGCATTAAGAAATACAACTCCTTTTAGTAATTATCTCTGTTGAACCCCGTGCATAACCATGTATAAAGGATTTTTGATGATGAACTAAATACCATGTGATTGTGTTCCATGTTAACATCTTGCATATGTAGTTTATGGATCTGAAATGAACTGAGCGAATTCTATTTCATTGAATGGCTAGTGTATGACACGGTCAACTGATTTGATGAACTTAACTAACATGTGCTTTGATATGTTTACATGAGTTAGTGAGAAAGGAAAGTCTCCGAACAAATTCGGTGAAATTCTTCTAACTCTTCCCTAGTTGATTCGGATAGGATACAAGCTATTGTGATAGCTATCATGTGGTTTGAAGAAACTTAGTCTAGATATTGAGTGATTGATGAGAGTTAGAGACTAATCTTAATGAAAGCAAATGAGAACTGAAGACTGACCTTAAGTGTGTAACTTTGATAGGGACTTTCAATGGAGACCAAATGTCAAGATCAAGTGTCTATCATTCAACTGAAACATTAAAATAGTAAGTTGCTTTGATTGAATGGTTGAAGGAGGATTCTTGTATAGTTTGGATGAACAAACCCCAAGGTAATTCCCTATTATAACTACTTGGCTTGTCTGTGATTTTTAGAGTAGAGTTGCTTTTTTCTTCCATACATGTAGATGTTTTTAATATCTCATGTCTTTAGGATCACCCCTTTGTGAGTTCTATTGAGTTTGCATTTTGTCAGGAAAAGTGTCGACCCATGTTTGTCAGGAAAAGTGTCGACCCCATGGGTCGACACTTTATCCAAGGGTCTGGTGAGGTCGACACATATTCTGGGACTTTCTGACGTGGCCTTTTATTATTGCCACAGGTGGAAAGTGTTGACCCCATGGGTCGACACTTTCTACGCTGGGTTCTGTTTGGGCTTTGTTCTGTCTTGCCCGAACGCGAGTGTCGACCCATCGGGTCGACACTTTCTGGCAACCGGGAAAAACACCGGTTCGCGCGGCGGCCGGAGCCCTAGCTCGATCCCCTCTTTGTATGCCCTATTGTGATTGGTCCTTGGAGGATAATATCCTCCACGTGGCCGCCCATTCCTCTTGGGTATAAATCGGATGAGATAGGGTTTATTGGAGAAAGGAGAGAGGATCTAATGCATATACGATTTGGGATTTTTTTGCAGGGTGTGCAGCCGCAAGGGAAAGAAGCTTCCTCCCATGACGTTCTGAGTTCGATTGAAGGGAAGAAAAGCTTGCAATCAACCTTCATGCAGTACGTTTGCTGAAGTACCATGGGGATGTCATCTCTCCATCACCCATGGTCTTGATCGTGAGTCAAGAGAAGTGAAAGGGGCTTGAACAATCTGCGTCCATTCTTCCGATCCGAACCAGAGAAGCTTTGTGAAGACATCTTCTTCAATCTGTTCATCCCCGGAAGTCATCAAGGAGCCAAGTTTCACCATTTACGATTAGGAGTTTGCTCAACTCAATATTCATCCCTGTTTAGAGTTATTCATGCTTGTTTATGTCTAGTGAGCTTACAGATGAATATCTGTGTTCATCTTTTAAACTGAACAATATTGTGTGTGTGTTCGGAGCGGCGACTCCGAGTGTGGAATCATTGTTGGGGTGCGTCCCTGTCTTGGTGTGTGTGTGTGGTGCTGAGCACCATGTTGAGGGTTCACCCTCGTGTGTGTGCTACACTGCAGCGTGTTGAGCGTCGAGCTCGTGTGTGTGTGGTTTGCTACCATCGTGCAGCGTGTGGTGTATTGGGGTTCGTCCCCATGTGCTACCTTGAGTAGCCTTCTAGTGAAGCCTCACCGAGGTGGTGAGGGGTGGACGTAGGGTACCCGTCATGGTGCCGAACCATGTAAAAAATCTTTGTGCATGTGTGATTGGTTGTGTGTTTGTTCCTTATCCTCTACCACCATTCACAGGATGGATTATGAACTGTGTTGCACATCGATGCTAAATTTGTCAATGTATACGGCTAGTTCAAATTGCCAATTCTCCGTGTGTGATCTTGTCACCTGCACGTTTGGTGAGGTTTGATTGAGAAGCCTTTCAAGTTATTTTAATTGGCTATAATTTTTAGAGAGGGATCTATTCACCCCCCTCTAGATCTGTGCCACTACACTGTAGGACCCAAGAATTGGTATCAGAGCCCGGCTCTGTTATATTAGATCAAACGATCTTCAGAGAGATCCTAGTGTAGTTTTGAATGATGAATGCTTCTTCAGATATTGCTTCTTTGACTTCCTTACCCTTTTATAATGGTGATGACTTTAACTCATGGCTGGGAAGAATGTGTAGGACCATAAATTCAATTGATCCAAATTTGTGGAAATTAGTTAATGATGGTCCTCATAAGTTGCCTCGGGATGAGACCAGGTGGTCCAACCGAGATAGACTAAAGAGTCATGAAAATGCTATAATTTTGAAGTTGATGAAAAATTCTGTCAATGCTAACAGGTTCACGTTTGTCTCCTCTTGCAGAACCGCCAAAGAACTTATGGACAAATTGATGCAAGCTCAAGAGAAGTAAGGACTAAAGGGATTAATGGCTGATGATATCTATCAAACTTGTGATGAAAGTGCTGAGGAGGTAGGCTCTAAATCAGATGAAGATGAATTATCTTTTGAAGATTTAGTAGATGCCTATGAAGAACTGTCAGAAAAATATCAAAAGGTGAAACATGAAAACAAAGCACTGAAGAAAAGGTCTAATGAAAATATCCATGATAATTTTTCTTGTGTGAAATGCATTGATCAAATTTCAAAAATTGAAGAACTGGAAAAAGAAAATGAACTTCTGACATGCCAAGTTTCATTGCTTAAGGAAACTGAAGAGAGTCTAAAAAGTAAGTTAGATTCTTTATCAGATGATGATAAACTCTTTGATAAACTTCTTGATTCTGAGATAGATGCCAAGTCCCTTCTGGATAAAAATGAAAAACTAAAAGGGGACAACGATGTTTTGCTCATTCAAATCTCCTTGCTAGAGGGAAAACTGAAGTACCTCGAGAAATCTGAAAAAGAAAATGATCTGTTGAAATCTGAACTTGAAAATCTGAAACAATTAAATTCGACCATGTGTGAAAGACTTTTGACATTTGAAAAAGGCAAGTCCATGGTCGCTCAAGAAAATGAGAATGTAAGTATTCTAGAACATGAAATAGAATCTTACAAGACGATAAATGCCACTCTAAATGAAAAGGTCACTTCTTGTGAAAATGAAATTCTATCTTGTGAACTTGTAATTGCTTCACTTCAAAGTGAAATCGTTGACCTGAACAAATCATTGGGCAAGTTTGTGAGTGGTGAAGATAATCTAAACAAATTCTTGAGAACTAAGGTGAACTTCCAACGGGAAGGTCTAGGATACAATCCTAGTAAAAAGGAAGCATTTAATCTGTAAACAAAAACTTCGATTGTGCATGCTTCTAGTTCCTCAAGTACACCAAATACCTCTTCATCTGTCAAACAAAAGCCCATTATGCATGCAAAGAAACTTGACGTGAAATCCCAAGCTCCAAAACACAACAATACTTCATGTCACTATTTTGCTGAGCTTGGACATTTAATGCATGATTGTAGTTTAATGAAAGGGGATGACTTGAATGCTTGTAAGATGCATGACAATAGATTTCAAGCTGATCAGAAAAGAAAAGTTGAATATTTTCATTGTGGGAAAATGGGCCATACTATAAAAAATTGTTGGTTGTTAAATGTGAAACCCAGATTTCATAATCAAAATCAAAGACCCCCTATATATTCACAAAAGTCCAATGCTTATGTTCAACCAAAGAAATTGAAACCACGTGTGTATTATCATTACAGTGGTTATGTGGGACATGTCATGAATGATTGCTCGTTATTGCACCTTGACGATCTGAATGCAAGGGAAATGTGGAAAGCTACAAGTCATGGTGCAGCTAAACCCCAGGGACCCAAGATGACTTGGGTTCCCAAAACCTCAAAGTGAAAATCTTGTTTTGCAGGGATGCCTTGTGGTGGAAGAAGTTGTCAATAGAATAAAACTCCTCCAAGGCAAGAAATTGATGAGCCAATGTGGTAATACATTCCACTTTTACTTTCACGTGTGAATAACAATCTTTTGCAATTATTCATAGAGTTTATCGGCTTTCACTCATGTTTTCTTGTGTTAATAACTACATTTTTGCAGTTGTTCACAAAGCTTTCTCTAGCTACACTCGTCTCTTTTTGTGAATAAGAGTTGAATTTTACACATAGTAGAAATTTCCACATAAAGCACACACATCTTACATCCATACACATCAGATCTTTTTGAACACTTGTGAATAAAAATAAAAATTAGTCATCTGTCACTTTGATGTACAGACTTGCATATACTTCATATTCGTGTGCATGAATGCCATGATTCACCGGCATATAAAATGACGTTAGTGGAAAGGTGGATTAAGTCCACCTGGAAGCTTTCGTTATGCGTGAGTGTGGTCTTCGGACCTATGTTGTAGCGACCCGGATTCCGGATACCAGATATACCCGATATGACTACCGGATACACGTGGTACCGCATGGGACCCGCGAGGCCTCCCAAGCGCGGGAAAGCGCCGAAGGGAAAAAGGAGTGTCGTGTAGTACATTGAACTGACAGATATAACAGCAAGCAATTAAATTTCATTAGAACGGTTTGCTAAAGTAGCAGAAATAAAATTACATTTTCATTAAAAATTCAAATTCTACAATTATACACCAGAGTCTAGTCCAAAGGAAAGACAATAAGTACAGTCTGATAAAAAGAACGTACACAAGAGTCGGGAGAAGCCCGACGCAGGTACAGCTGGCAGCTACAACAATGCGCTCCACCAAGAACAGCAGAGGCTAGCGGCGAAACTCACCTGAAAAGTAGGGGTGAGTCTCTAAACAGAAACTCAGTAGGGGTCACGCGGATCCCCGCGGGAGAACGCACAGTGCAACGGAAGCAACAGAAACAACGAGTGCAGCAAAGCAGGAAAAGCTACACTACAAAGCTGTAAACAGACAAGGTACAGCAGGAGTAGGGAACAGGCTAAGAGCAAGGGGAGCTCAACAACAAAGAAGAGCGAGGCCGTAAAACACGGGACAACGGTCACCGAGGAAAACTCGGCACCCTAAGCTACTCCAAACGGCAACAGACGGTCAACCCCAAACTCACGCAGTAGGGTAACCCCGTCCATCGGCCAAATAAAGGCGAAGGCAGACACCGACACCAAAAACATAGACAAACACGACTGGAAACGTCGTGCACACAGCCCCACGCATGACAAGAACGTCATGCAAACTACAGAACACTGACCTCGAGTACAGCCACAAGCGGGTAACTCGAAAAGGTCACAGCGCCCAAGAAAACGCCGAGAGTCACCGCACCAAGTGACAGGATCACCCTCCTCCCAGAAGAACAGCCAGATGCGTCCACTGACGTCTTACACTGCGCCACAAGTGTCATGTCACTCAAGGACAAGACACACCAAGAACCAGGTCCAAGGAACAATGACGTTCCAAGGAAACAAGGTACCACAGCACGAAACTACAGCACCATCTGCGAGTGACTTGTCAGGGCCACGCCTGTCGGCGCAAGTCCCCAGTCCCTGACCACATGTGCACACACCGACCTCTGCCTAGGTTAGGCCTCTAGCTAGTATTCCCCTCGGTAGGACACTACCGTTGGTCGGGGCCCACGGAACTAGCTTAAAAACCGTACGTACCAAACGCAACAGGAAACACCCCTCCACCACTCCCGGTGAGTCGGCAAAAGCCTAGGGCTACAACTAGGGGAGGCTCACAAGGCATAGACTCCGAAACACAGGTGCTAAAGCACAGACAGTCTAAGAAAAGCCCTGTCTCGTTCACCACAAAGCACCAAGGCAGCTAGACAACCACCAACAGACTCAAGATCAGGCAACTAGACCTACAACGCAACGATCCTTGAGTCAGATGACTCAACGGCAAGATCGTCACAAACAGCGGAATAAGCCGCCAATCGGTCTAATCCTAAGCCAGCAAAAAAATGCTCCGCAGAAAATGACACACGGAGACCTGAGGGAAACACCAAGAACCCTCAGCACACCTGGACACGCAAACCAAGGTAAGGCAACACCTCGAGGCATCCAGAAGCAGTGTCTCGAGCCGGGCACAACCTCCGAGACACACACACACAAGGTCACATGTCAACCACTGGGTCATACCGGGTTGACCTGAACCCAACACAATGCTTGAACAGTAGGAAAGAGAGTCCTACCTCAAGCAAAAAGACTCCTGGCCACCTCACAACGTAGTCTTAGCCCTCATAGGACGTCGGAAGACATCCACAGGACAACGGGCAGACCACAAGGCCAAGCCAAGATAAGCAGAAACCGAAACATGAAAATCGAAGCACAGGGCAAGTAACGCACCACCCCTAGACCGCTACAAGCATATGACGGTCTAGAACTGGGCCGTTACACCCAAACGACGGACAGACAACAGGCCGTCGCACATACACCACCCTAACCACTCTAAAACACAAACACACGAATCAAGGCCAAGTAACACACAAGGCCAGGCGCGCTACAAGCAAGCAACGCGGCAGGGGAGACGCGCCAGAACCAAACGACGCACAGGGGCATGCGCGTTACTCACAACGGCACAGCCACCCTCAACCCAGCACCAAACAACAAATAACGGCAAGGGGCAAGCGCGTTATACGATAATGACGCACAGGGGCACGGCCGTTACACAATCAAACAGCACAACACCCACAACCCTCAGCCAAACAGCATGTAACGGTCCAAGAAGGACGCGTTACACACAAACGACGCATGGGGACAGGCACGTTACAACCAACGGCACAGCCACCCACAGTCGACCACAACAGAATGCAACGGCCAGGGGCAGGTGCGTTACACTCAAAATAACGGATGGGATCCCATTCGTCAGGGGAACCGCCTCAACGGTCAAACGTCGGTCAAACAGACAATAACGGCCAAGGCAGGGCGCGTTACTTCCACCTAACGCGTTGGGTCAAGCGCGTTAGACCAACCGACTCAACCCCAAAATAAGACAACAACAAGCGAAGTAACGCGCAGACCTAGGCGCGTTGCAGGGAAGCGATGCGCCACCCTAGGGCCGTCACTCACCAAGAAGCCAGAAAGCTCAAAAACCTCAGACGAAGTAGCGGTCAGTCGTAGGGCCATTATATACAAGTGACGGCAACTGGAATGACCGTTACATCGGTCATGGCGGGAAAACAAAGGAGCGGCCAAACCGACCCGTTCCACGCCCCATTCACGCCGAAACGCAGGGGAACCAAACCCAAATGACTATAAAAAACACATGAGGGCCAAAACGCCCACATGCAAGCTCACAACCTCAAGATCCGGGCGATTTCATCAAATCCACCCAAAGTGGGTCACCGAGGTTCCCGGGATTCTACCGGCCTCGAATGAACACCAAACGACACGAAATCAACGTGGATGGGATCCTGACATCCCAGCGGTCAGTTAGAAACTAACTACGCCGCAAATAGTTGCCGTTTATCGGCCGACCCTAAAAACCACAAAAATCACGGTTTAGGCAAACCAAGCCCAAACTCGACCGTTTCCTAGCCGAACGTCGTGCAATGGCAGGGAAAACGGAGAGGACGAAGTAAGGATCAGTCACCCTACCTCCACCGAAGAAACCGTGCCCCGAAGGGACTAAACCACGGCAAAAACCACTCGCGAATCGATTTCACCGGCTTTGAATCCACCATTTGGGATCACGCCAGAATCGATCCGATCCTTGCTCCATTGCACACCTGGCCAGCTCCATCATGTCCCCAACACGTGCCTCTCGGTCCTCCGTCTGCAGCCGGAGCCGAGGAGGCGAACGGGAGAGAAAACGGGAGAGAGAGAGGCGACGGCAGCGAATGAGAAGGAGGAGAGAGGAAAAGAAAAGAAATAGAAAAAAAATTAGGAAAATTTCCTAATTTCCAAAAATTCTGAAAATGCGCCGAAAAAGCACAAATTCAGAAAAATACGGAAAAATAGTCAAAACGACCGGCTCGAAGAGTACATCGTCGCTGTAGCATCCATGAGTTCGAGAATTGACAAACAAACTCACCGTAGGGTTCCGTAACTAGTACATGAGAAAAACCCACACGGCTCGTCAAACTCAACTCGGAAGCCACAAAAGCGAATCGAAACTCAACGAAACTAATCCAAAAGAGATCCGAAAGATCCAGCAGGGATCCAACAAGACCTGCAAAAGATCCATCAAGATCCAGGGCATTACATCCTCCCCTCCTTTAAGAAATTTCACCCTCAAAATTAAGGACTAACAAAGGAGAAGCAAGGGAGAACAACCCAGCAACACAACCACGATAAACGACACAAATCTCAAGAAACACAGCTCAGAGGAACACCGTCAAATCATAATTACAGGTACACACTCTAGCTTCCAAGACAGCAAGTCCACAGCACGAGCATGGCACCAAAGTGAACACATCTGACACCTCCGAAGCAAGGGCAACGTCGTTTACGTCTCACCAGGAACGGAGACACGACTGCCACAACAACCGACAACCGAGAAACACAACGGCAGCACGGCAAGCGGCAGCTTACACAAGGAGACACAGTCCTCACAGCTGACATCTCAACCACATCATCGGCTCCAGTGCCAAAGGTAACAGGGAACACCTGGCACACAGGACACCAACGACAACAATAACACTGGACCACAAACACAATCAAGTCAGCACTCAGCCAGCTATCACATCTGATCAAGTCGCAAGCTAACTCCACCAGGAAAAGAGAGCACATCAAGCCAACTGACAAGACCATGGTCCAAGACAGAGACACAAAATCATAAAGAAATAGCGCCAAAATAACAACGGCAGCACCTGCAGGATCCCGGCTCTGCACAGCACACAGAACCTTGGAACACCACTGCAAGCAGGGTCACACCAAGGTACACGAACAGCTGAACACACGACCATAAGAAACGGGTCACGCATCAGACTTCCCACCAAGAAAAAGACCTACAACAACGAGAAACAACAACAATCTCAGAGAACGCAACTCAAGGACTACGAACACGCCTCGAGAGCACAACACCCAAGAAAAGACATGCAGAGTAGAGGGTACTCAATCAGCAGGAATGCCGACAAGTTCCCCAACACTCGCAAATGCCGATGCCAACAGAAAACGGGCAACCGACACAACACGGCACGGCAACAACAATGTCAAGGCACAGGAAGCCAAGACAAAGTCACCACGAGAAAGAACAATTCTCTCGACCGGCCAAAAACTCGAAAACACGATTCTAAACCCATGGGTAGCCAGCCCACACACTTCCGCTGCGTACTCTTACAACACACAATGAACATGGCAACAGAATAACCTTGGTAGTCACACCTCATCACATACCAGGTGATGGGGCCATCACCTCCCATGCCCACGTTCACGGCTCGTCTCCTCACCCCGGTTGCATCCGGCATGGTCTAGTCATTTAATTTTGAGTCCTATGTAATTTTTATTTGAGTCATTTGATGTATTTTCCCTTTTATTTGAGTCATGTTCCTAGGTCTTGTGTTCATTTCCCTAAGTTTGAGTGTCATTAGGTTGTCTAGTTAGCTATTGGGCCCAATTCATTGGGCTTAGCCCAAGGGCTCTCCCCTACCCCCTCGGTTATTTGTCATTGAGTCAATTGTCAGGGACTTTTGTAGAAATGTCGGTTTCCTATATATAGGACCCCATTCCCCCCCATTTCAACTTAATGAATCAATCAATGAAAATGCCATTTGAGATTTCAAACTTAGTTAGTGGAGTGAATCCAATTGGGTGAGAAGCCCTAGGGTGAGAGATTCCCCTCCCCCCCTCTCTTCTCTCTCTTTCTCTCTCCTCCACTAAGGGGTTCGCCCCTTTCTCTCTCTCCTCCGCCTCCCTCCCAACTCCCAACCCCCACCTACCCCATTAAAGGCCCTCCACTTCCCATAGCTCCATTACTCCACCCCCTAGTTCCAAGGTAGAATCTTCCCCATTCCAACACTATCCCCCCTATTCCAATACAATCTTCCCCATTCTAACACAATCAACCCTCTTCCCCACCCAATCTCCCAACTACCTAGGCCTTTTGAATTTGAAATCCCCTTCCCTCCAAGTGCTTTGGCCGCCCCCTCCCTTCCCCATTAGGCTAGGTTCGCCCCTTTCTCCCTCCATTCCCACCATCCTTGCACACCCCTTCCCCCCCTCTCCTCCAGCTGCAACCTGCACCCTCCCCTTCTTCCTCCACCTCCCTTCCACCATTAGATACCCTCCACATCTCCCAAAAGCCCCCCTTCCACCCTTCATCCACCTCCCCTTCACCATAGACGCCCTTCCCCTTGTTCTTTCTTGATCATTGGAAGCTACTCCGAAGTTGCAGCTGGCAATCCCAAAGTTGCAGAAGAACCAGCAACTTACAGCGGCCACCACGGCCACATCCCTGCGAGTCTGAAGGTCCAAGAGGCATCCACGGAAGCGGCTACCTGTCCTCTTCACAACGGTGGTGATTTCGTCCCCATCCGAGCTCCGAGGCGTCCGGGAGGTCCGTTCTCCAACAGCTGTGCAGTACTACCTCTGCTGAAGACCTGAACCTGATTAGAAGCTCTACCACGACGAACCTTGGAGGAACCAGCTCAATAGTTCTTCTGAAACGTTCTTCATCGCCCTGTCTACTTCCAGAATCAAGGAACGGAACTTCAATCGGCATTTGTGATTTAAAGTTATCATTTTTTCTCCCTCAGCTACGCGGTTCTGCTACCCACAGTCTGCTCCGACCTGTCAGCATTTTTCTGAGTCTCCTGAACTTCTCCGACATCGTTCTGCTTCCCCGTCAGTTTTACTGTAAATAAGACTCGTCCACGGTTCCAACAGTTCTGACGGCACCTGATTTGGAGTTCGGGAGCGGCCGGGGCAACTTCTTCTTCCTGCTGTTAGTAACATGTTGCTGTCAGTCCGAGAATCAGTGACCCTGTTCGAGTTCCCACCCAGGCCAGCAGCGACCCCTAAAGCAATTGACAAAATTCTGAAGCATTCCAGCCCCAGTAACGAAGGTTTCCCCACTAGTCTCGCCCTCGGAAAAATTCCTGATCGAGTTCTGCAGCTTCAACACCAACTGTCAGTCCCCTATTGCAGAGGGCAGGCAGATTCGGTGCCATCACTTAGTCATCTCTCTTCGCTCTAATTTCCCCGCCCCGCTTGGCCGGCTGAAGGCCCCTCCCTGCGTGGAGGTAGTATTGATTGTAATATCATTAACCCCCTCCCCAAGGTCCCCCTCCTGCGAGAGGTATAGTGTTGTAAACCTTTGGGCAGGTAAAGCAACACCGACGCGGCATGTGGGCATCCACTCGCCTCCCCACTCGCACTCGTCTCCGATCGGGACCGGTTTCTTCAAACCGGTCGAGTAAGTGCTCACACCTTCACTCCATTTAGTGCTTGTCTTTCAATATTAGTTCTTAATTCCGCTGGTTATGCGAGTGAGAGCCCGATCCTCAAGCCCCGTTGTCTTGAGTGATCACCGTGGGAGGAGTGCAACCGGTGCCTTTGGCACTTGTCGGTCCCCTTGAATTGGGCATCCACACCCATTGGGAATCTCATCTTGGCCTTGCTGGCCCTCTACTAGCAAGGGCCCAACCCCTCAACCTCACATTGTTACCCCAGGCTTGGGTGAGCGACGAGAGAGCGGCGGCCCAAATTGGCCCGTTTTAATTGCAAATGTCCTTGTTTGCCTAAGTCTTAGGTTGTGTCACATCACCAGGTGCCATCGCAATGAACAAAGATCGCAATTAACACGCCACGAGTACCGATCCCGTGAACAACCGATCACAAGGAGCCTAAGTGCAACAAGAGAAGAGCACCAGCTTCAGCACAAAGCACAAGGAAAGCATCAATCTCAGCTTACCTTCACGTCCTGAAAATGATAGATGAGCCTTCACGATACACCGGCCGCTAGACACAGCACGACAAGTACGGTACACAGCAGCTCTTAACACCCTCATGGAGTCCAAAGCTAAGCAACCGTACGACAAATGATAGATCCGGCGCAAAATAAGACTGTCCACACTTAAGCAGACACAGGACAAAGGCATCACTAAGACAGCAAATCCAAGGTAAACCTCGAAAAAGATTCCACCAGAAGGGATAGGAAGCAAGAAGCTCAACCACCAAAGCTCACCAGGAAGGGAAATCCTAGCTCGCCTGAGCAACTTCTCCAACACGGAATCTAAACGAGCACTTCAACAGAAGCAAAACACATCAGGAGCTGAGCAAACTCAAGCTGGGACAACCAAAGCAACGTAAGAACGTGCATGGTCATCACACCAACACTAAAAGTCATAAGCCACCTGAGCAAAACACCGAAAATAGCTCGAACAAGGCACTGCAGGTTCATGTCAACCGACAAACACTGCCAAGTGCAACACGATCGAGACCAACATTAAAACCGAACAAAGCACCTCGTCACATCCAGACGAGAGCAAAACCATCTCGCACAGTGCCAACCAAGCATGCACAAGACCACACATAGAAAACAACGCGATAAACCATCGCAACACCTAAGCCAGCAAGAGACTATACTGGACCTTCACGACTCTGGAAACTGTATATCTGAGATTCTCATGTACTTCACACAACAATGCTCTAATACCAGCTGTAGCGACCCGGATTCCGGATACCGGATATATCCAGTAGGACTACTGGATACACGTGGTACCGCATGGGACCCGCGAGGCCTCCCAAGCGCGGGAAAGCGCCGAAGGGAAAAAGGAGTGTCGTGTAGTATATTGAACTGACAGATATAACAGCAAGCAATTAAATTTCATTAGAACGGTTTGCTAAAGTAGCAGAAATAAAATTACATTTTCATTAAAAATTCAAATTCTACAATTATACACCAGAGTCTAGTCCAAAGGAAAGACAATAAGTATAGTCTGATAAAAAGAACGTACACAAGAGTCGGGAGAAGCCCGACGCAGGTACAGCTGGCAGCTACAACAATGCGCTCCACCAAGAACAGCAGAGGCTAGCGGCGAAACTCACCTGAAAAGCAGGGGTGAGTCTCTAAACAGAAACTCAGTAGGGGTCACGCGGATCCCCACGGGAGAACGCACAGTGCAACGGAAGCAACAGAAGCAACGAGTTTAGCAAAGCAGGAAAAGCTACACTACAAAGCTGTAAACAGACAGGGTACAGCAGGAGTAGGGAACAGGCTAAGAGCAAGGGGAGCTCAACAACAAAGAAGAGCGAGGCCATAAAACATGGGACAACGGCCACCGAGGAAAACTCGGCACCCTAAGCTACTCCAAACGGCAACAGACTGTCAACCCCAAACTTACCCAGTAGGGTAACCCAGTCCATCGGCCAAAACAAAGGCGAAGGCAGACGCCGACGCCGAAAACACAGACAAACACGACTGGAAACATCGTGCACACAGCCCCACGCATGACAAGAACGTCAGGCAAACTACAGAACACTGACCTCGAGTACAGCCACAAGCGGGCAACTCGAAAAGGTCACAGCACGCAAGAAAACGCTGAGAGTCACCGCACCAAGTGACAGGAGCACCCTCCTCCCAGAAGAACAGCCAGATGCATCCACTGACGTCTTACACTGCGTCACAAGTGTCATGTCACTCAAGGACAAGACACACCAAGAACCAGGTCCAAGGAACAACGACGTTCCAAGGAAACAAGGTACCACAGCACGAAACTACAGCACCATCTGAGAGTGACTAGTCTGGGCCACGCCCGTCAGCGCAAGTCCCCAGTCCCTGACCACGTGTGCACACACCGACCTCTACCTAGGTCAGGCCTCTAGCTAGTATTCCCCTCAGTAGGACGCTACCGTTGGCCGGGGCCCACGAACTAGCTTAAAAACCGTACGTACCAAACGCAACAGGAAACACCCCTCCACCACTCCCGGTGGGTCGGCAAAAGCCTAGGGCTACAACTTGGGGAGGCTCACAAGGCACAGACTCCGAAACATAGGTGCTAAAGCACAGACAGTCTAAGAAAAGCCCTGTCTCGTGCACCACAAAGCACCAAGGCAGCTAGACAACCGCCAACAGACTCAAGATCAGGCAACTAGACCTACAACACAACGATCCTTGAGTCAGACGACTCAACGGCAAGATCGTCACAAACAGCGGAATAAGCCGCCAATCGATCTAATCCTAAGCCAGCAAAACAACGCTCCGCAGAAAATGACACACGGAGACCTGAGGGAAACACCAAGAACCCTCAGCACACCTGGACACGCAAAGCAAGGTAAGGCAACACCTCGAGGCATCCATAAGTAGTGCCTCGAGCCGGGCACAACCTCCGAGACACACACACACAAGGTCACATCTCAACCACTGGGTCATACTGGGTTGACCTAAACCCAACACAATGCTTGAACAGTAGGAAAGAGAGTCCTACCTCAAGCAAAAAGACTCCTGGCCACCTCACAACGTAGTCTTAGCCCTCATAGGAAGTTGGAAGACATCCACGGGACAACGGGCAGACCACAAGGCCAAGCCAAGACAAGCAGAAACCAAAACACGGAAATCGAAGCACAGGGCAAGTAACGCACCACCCCTAGACCGCTACAAGCATATGACGGTCTAGACCTGGACCGTTACACCCAAACGACGGACAGACAACAGGCCGTCTCACATACACCACCCTAACCACTCTAAAACACAAACACACGAATCAAGGCCAAGTAACGCACAAGGCCAAGCGCGCTACAACCAAGCAACGCGACAGGGGAGACGCACCAGAACCAAACGACGCACAGGGGCAGGTGCGTTACACACAACAGCACAGCCACCCTCAACCCAGCATAAAACAACAAATAACGGCAAGGGGCAAGCGCGTTATACGATAACGACGCACAGGGGCACGGCCGTTACACCATCAAACAGCACAACACCCACAACCCTCAGCCAAACAGCATGTAACGGTCCAAGAAGGACGCGTTACACACAAACGACGCATGGGGACAGGCGCGTTACAACCAACGGCACTGCCACCCACAGTCGACCAAAACAGGATGCAACGGCCAGGGGCAGGCACGTTACACTCAAAATAACGGATGCGATCCCATCCATCAGGGGAACCGCCTCAACGATCAAACGTCGGTCAAACGAACAATAACGGCCAAGGCAGGGCGCGTTACTTCCACCTAACGCGCTGGGTCAAGAGCGTTAGACCAACCGACTCAACCCCAAAATAAGATAACAACAAGCGAAGTAACGCGCAGACCTAGGCGCGTTACAGGGAAGCGACGCGCCACCCTAGGGCCGTCACTCACCCGGAAGCCAGAAAGCTCAAAAACCTCAGACGAAGTAGCGGTCAGTCGTAGGGCTGTTATATACAAGTGACGGCCACTGGAATGACCGTTACATCAGTCACGGCGGGAAAACAGAGGAACGGCCAAACCGACCCGTTCCACGCCCCATTCACAGCGAAACACAGGGGAACCAAACCCAAACGACTATAAACAACACAAGAGGGCCAAAACGCCCACATGCAAGCTCACAACCTCAAGATCCGGGCGATTTCATCAAATCCACCCAAAGTGGGTCACCGAGGTTCCCGGGATTCTACCGGCCTTGAATGAACACCAAACGACACGAAATCAACGTGGGTGGGATCCTGACATCCCAGCGGTCAGTTAGAAACTAACTACGCCGTAAACAGTCGCCGTTTACCGGCCGACCCTAAAAACCACAAAAATCACGGTTTAGGCAAACCAAGCCCAAACTCGACCGTTTCCTAGCCGAACGTCGTGCAATGGTAGGGAAAATGGAGAGGACGAAGTAAGGATCAGTCACCCTACCTCCACCGAAGAAACCGTTCCCCGAAGGGACTAAACCACGCCGAAAACCACTCGCGAACCGATTTCACCGGCTTTGAATCCGCCGTTCGGGATCGCGCCAGAATCGATCCGATCCTTGCTCCATCGCGCACCCGGCCAGCTCCATCACGTCCCCAACACGTGCCTCTAGGTCCTCCGTCGGCAGCCGGAGCCGAGGAGGCGAACGGGAGAGAACACGGGAGAGAGAGAGGCGACGGCGGTGAATGAGAAGGAGGAGAGAGGAAAAGAAAAGAAATAGAAAAGAAATTAGGAAATTTTCCTAATTTCCAAAAATTCCGAAAATGCGCCAAAAATGCACAAATTCAGAAAAATACGAAAAAATAGTCAAAACGACCGGCTCGAAGAGTACATCATCACTGTAGCATTAACAAGTTCGAGAATTGACAAACAAACTCACCGTAGGGTTCCGTAACTAGTACGTGAGAAAAACCCACACGGCTCGTCAAACTCAACTCGGAAGCCACAAAAGCGAACCGAAACTCAACGAAAGCAATCCAAAAGAGATTCAAAAGATCCAGCAGGGATCCAACAAGACCTGCAAAAGATCCATCAAGATCCAGGGTATTACATATGTCCTCTGCCACGTACCGATAATCAACTCGCTTGAATACACCATTTTGACATGCTTGAGTGTATATCATATACATCCGTTTCTTTTTGAACTCTTCTACGACCGAACAACCTTTTTAAATAAATTTGCATTGATTCAGGCATGAATGCCTCATGGCACATATTAACAAGGTCATTTTGGTTTTCAATCGTGCATACACTTAGGGGGAGACTAAACCTTGAACATGCTAATTCATTTACTACTATCTGCTCAATCACTCACTTCATATGGAACTTTGATACAACTGATTTCATTCAATAAGGATCTCTGTTATTCCACTCAATACTTTTAAGGATTCTTAAACCCCTACATTAAGTCTAGTGACTCGTGAGGAAAAAGCTGTCAGTCCCACCAAAAATTGAATAAGTGTGATTTGACATCAAGTACATCGGGAATCCCCCCTGAAATAAAGGAGGAAACTCGCATCAGAAAGTGTCTTATCCACATTATCATAAATGATGATACCGAGTAGCCGGGAACTGCCGCTGAGATAAAGGGCATGCCTCGTGTCAAAAGGTTAGTCATGTTGCTATTTAAAATAAATACAAAATTGTATGGGACTGTGCGAAGCTACCAAAAGTTGAGCATTTTGTATTGAAATGTAGGGAGGAGAGATTCTTGTTAGTGTAACTTAGAACATATGATTATCCATATTGTTTTGAAAGTCATTCTTCATCGTTCACATGTTGAATATGAGCTTGATTGTTTGAATGTATTTCCTGAATTAGTTGATCATCAATGGTTAAGCAATACGTCTACTTGTAAGCACCACCATGTTAATATGGTTCATGGACATAATTGCTTAAATCTATTGTATTCTTCTTATACCCATCCTTAAGGGACCTTCATGCTTAATCTTATACCTAAATATGCTTGCTTGTCTGCCTGCATGCTAGGAATGCTCCATAAGAACTTGATTGTTAAACCCCCTAATTGGAGCATGCAACTCACTTTGAATCTACTATCTCACTCATATTCCTAGAATTTCCTCTAAAAATAAATTTTGCTGAAGAGAAAACCATGTCTATTTGATTGTTGAACTGAGTTGGTTAGAATCACTCTCTTGTGACCAACTAAGAATTATGATGGCTGAAAGGAATACAAATTCTGATTGAACTGTTTTGTGCGTTGAGTTACGGCTCTGACATTATGTCCATTCCTCGGACTTTATCTCATATTTCACTGACCATGAGTTCTGATGCACAGAGTCAATTGGTTGCAATTGGTGACTCTAACATGCTTTAATCTTGAATTCATTAAAGTGCTTAGAATGAAGGAGATAAGGTAAGAAATCTTAGCTTTAATGCCATTCATGAGGATGGAATGTGCTTAACTCAAATCTAGTGTTATTCCTTTCACTGTTTAAATCTAAATGATTTGTGATGGATATTAGAAATAAGTGGTTGCATGTTTAATTGAATTGATCATCAAAGTGTGGTTATTTGATTTCACGTGTCCAAGACCAACCTTTTCAGTTGAACAACCCACATATTGCCCAATTTGTGTTTATCATTTCGTGGATACCAAGTTTGATTCATTTGGCCTTCCATTCACTACATTCCTCTTGATTCTTCAAAGTGTAGAAGAAGTGTCGACCCCTAAGGTAGACCTTTTACCCTTCCTTCTTCTTTTTATCGCAAGATAGAATTGTCTTCAAAATGTGTTGACCCACAAGGTCGACACTTTTGTTTCGGAACCCGGTTTGTGAACCGGACCACATGGTTCACTCCTCACACCTGTTGCTCTCTGGCTCGAACCCAAGGTGACTTGGGTGTCTTCCTTTGGCCAAATCTGATCGAACCATCTTCCTTAAACCCTCTTCTCTACATCGTAAACCCATTCTCCACCCATTCTCTCCTGCCCTAACCTTCCTCCGCGACCTTCCACGGACGACCGTCCGCACCTCCAATGGACGATCCTCCTCTTCCCAAGCCTCCGTAGCTCCTCCTCTCCACTCCCCCTCCAGCCCTCTGCGGCTCCTCCACGCCAACTCTTCCAGAGGCACCCTCCGGCGAGCGGCGGTGTTCGCCCCTTCTTCTTCCTCTTGAAGCTATCATGGCGCCCTCATACGAAGCACATCTGTTTGGAAGAAGTTGTTGTTCGTGGCGTGAAGTCCAGACAGTCAGAGGAAGCCCTCCATCTCCTCGAGGGTCTCACTACCGTGTCTCCGTCCTCCATCTGCTTGCCAAGCTACACAAATGGCACCCAAGAAAAGATCGGTGTTAGAGAAAGAGGAAGCCCGCATCCTAACAGAGCTATGGCGCAAGGACAAAGAAGCCCAGGCTCAGACAAGGAAAAGGGCTGCTGAAACAAAAATGCTGGTTGAGAGAAAAGTGTTACGACCTCGTGCCATTGATTTTAGAAGCATCGAAACTGCTCTGCCAAGGTTAGTAGAATTGTTGAGGAAGCAGCCAAATTTGATTCCATTCATGACTGAGCACAGAAGAGTCTATCATTCACTAGTTCATCAGTTCTATGGAAATATGGTTGTAAAAAATGATGAGATGCACACAAAATTAGATGGGCATTTTGTTCCTTTAACTGCTCAATTGATAGGAAAAGCTCTAAATTTGCCTTGGGATAGTGGGGTGATTTATGAAGAAGCCATTTATTCTGAAGAACTTGCATATGAACTAATGACGGATAAGGTAGCAACACCAGGGTGTGTACCGAAGCTCAATGTAAATGAATTCCCATCCCTTCAAGGAATTATGCATCACATGATGACCACTATTCTATTGCCAAGATCAGAGTCTAGGGAACAAGTAACTGACATGCACAAATTCCTATTTGTACAAATCATGAGTGGAGAACCGGTTAACTTCCCAAAGGTGATGATGGAGTACATAACCAGCTGCAGGAAGTCCAAGAATCGGAATTTACCTTATGGAGTTGCTTTAACACCAATTTTTCAGTCCTTGCATATTGACTTGAGTCAGTAGGTCAGTCATCCAATTAAGGATGCCGACATCTATACTATCCCATCCATCTGCACTAACATGGGATATGAATTGATAAATGGTGTTCTCGTTCGCACACTTCCGTCAAAGAAAGGTAATGCCCCGGCAGCAACGTCTGAGCAGAATGAAGGTGAAGATCATGAAAAACCCATCAGCAGAACTGCCAGAACCAGAGTGTCACAGGCTACATCTTCAGCAGATACATCAATGAACACCAAATTTGACGAATTAGCTGATGAAGTTTGCAATGTCAAAGAATCTGTGGATGCCCTCACATAGGAAGTCAAGGAGATGAAGCTTCATCATGATACTTATCTTCAGAAGTTCACTGCCATGGCCGACTCCATTGACTCACTCCATACTGCCATTGGCATTCAAAACTCCAAGTTTGACGATCTCTCTGATTTTCTCCGGCGTTCACGCACACCTCCTGCCTCTCCTTGAGGCTTTGATCTCTAGCACCCTACTTCTAATGACCAAGCTAATTAACTTTTCATGTAACGCTCCGATGCGGAATATCGATGGCGCGACGAGTCGTAAACAATCGTGTCGATCAGAGCATCTACAATTTTATTTCTAAAGACAGAAATGAATAGGAAAATGGTACTTTTATTCCATCAAAATGAAGTTTACATCACTAATTCATAAGCCATAAAGGCAAATTACAACTTCCTATCCCAAAGTACATCATTCTTGTAAAAACACTAATGATCTACATAAACCTAGGTAAAAAGGAAAATCACTCTCTCACTCTTGTCCATTCCCTTGTACATTTTCATTTCCTGCAATAATTAACCAAAACGTAGGGTGAGCTAAAAGCTCAGTAGGATTTTATATCTCTATGAACCACGCAATCTTTAAGTATTAACAATTTAAATAATTTTCTAACTTGTATCGGGAAGTGTATAAACATGAATGGAATTTCCAAGTAATTGAGATAATATGATATCAAGATGAATTTCCAAGTAATGACTTTGAACAAGTAAATAATTTCATGTAATTGGCCATTTTCACGCAAGTCAAGTAATTCAAGTAATTTTCAAGTAAACAAGTAACAAGTAAACAAGTACGAATAGTGGAATGCCGTATCAAGTAAATCTATCATGCACTTCGGTGCAATGCCACACCATTGGTCAATCAACTCTCATGGGCACAAGTACTTTCGGCCGCTCCCCCCAGGACCAGACCGGGCCCCATTAATGCCAAGCATTGAGTCATATGGATCCGAAGATCCCAAGTACGTTTAGACATCCACTTTATTGTATATGGCCAATGATTTTCAAGAATATGTTGTTTGTAATAAGCACAGATTTGACAAAATTTTAGAAGTTGTAAGGAAAGTAGATAACCATTTAAGGCATCATGTTTAACGACATTAAGTCGTGGAGTTCAAAAATGAACGGTAAGTAGGAATAAAAATTTAAGATAGTAATTTTATTAGAATTATATATTTTTTAAATATCTTTACTTAATCTCATAATCATAAAACATAAAGTTTTAGTTATGAAAATATATGATTTCTGAATTACAATCATGAGTTTAGATATTAGTACTTAATCATACATTAATTAACCGTATGATAAGGAAATAGAATTTTATGTCAAAAATAACTCTAATTCGCTGAAAATAATCTTAACATGCTGAAATTGATTTTCATATGTTTATTTATTGATAAGATGATAAAAATAAAATTTTTATGTTGGATTTAATTTTTAACATGTTTGAAATTAATATTTAACATGCTAAAATTAATACTTAACATGCTAAAATAATTCTCATACATTAACTTACTGATAGGATGATAAGATAAGTTTACCATGCTGATTACATAAATTTTATGCTAACAACATAATTTTTATCATCTAAAGATCATATTTCTATATTTATTTACTAATTATTTGATAGGAAAATAGAATTAACATGCTGAAAAATAGTTTTAATATACTAAAAAAATAGTTAACATGCTAAAAATAATTCTAACATGCTGGAAATAATTTGATCATGCTGAAAATATTTTTATCATGCTGGAAGTAATATTCATGCATCATTTTACTAATTATTTAATAGGAAATTAGGTTTAGCATGCACAAAAGATAGTTTTAAATAGATTTTAGCATGATGGAAATAGTTTTTACATCTCAGTATGTAGAAAATAATTTTATCATGTTGGAAGTCATTTTTAACATGCTGGAAATATTTTTCATGCATTGATTTACTAATATGGTTATAATTAACTAATATGGTTAAAAATAGATTTTTACATGCAAAAATAATTTTATTCTACAAAACAATTTTTAACATGTTGTAAGAATCAAAATATGCTAATATTACCTTTTCTTACTTTTGGTGACTATATACATACAATTAATGTGGATTTCCAAGTGATATAGTTCCTATTGGATATTGGCTTAAGTTTAGTCCCACATTGGAAGTTACAAAACTTCCTTGGCTTTATATGTTGGAGAGCTCACTCTTGGGTCAGGACCCAAGGGACATAGGATGTGGGCTTGAGTTGTGAGTTGATACAAAACCAGTAATTTATTTATTTATATATTTATTTATTTGTGACGTGCCGTGCGGTGCGGTGCGGTTTTCGCGTTCATAATAGATATATATATATATAGTTTTATACCCAAAAATAATTTAGAAGAAAATTATTATATATTTTTTTATTTTAACGCACTGTCCTTGCCCAGCGCGACCTGAAGAACGCGCTAGCCAGTGGTAGCGCGATCTAAAGAAATAATATATATATTTATTTTATTAATTAGACTAATTTTGTGAACGCGCTAGCATGAGCTAGCGCGACCTTGAAGATCGCGCTACCCTTGGGTAGCGCATTCTGGAAATCTTTTTTTTTCTTTTTTTTTTAAAATATGTTTGACCCCAGAGGGCGGGGAAACACTCTGTATGAACGCGCTATGTCAGGGCAGCGCGTTCAGAACGCGCTATTGAGGTATAGCACGTTCTGGACCTGATGAAAAAACGGGAATATCCCTCCAATAAAATGACCATAACTTGCTCATTTCATAACGGAATTTAATAAATGAGCTATCAATGGAAAGAGGACAGAAAAACGAACAAGATGGCATGATTTAATTAGAGTTTAGCCTGAGAGACACCTACCTTTATATGGATCTAAAGAAATATCCCCAAATATAAGAAAACCCTTTGATCTTCCAAATCTCCCTTCAAATCTGCACCAATCTTCGCAGCAACGTATATTTTACCTACAGAGATGGTTTGAGGGTCGAATGGGGTTCTATTTATAGCCAAAACTTGACCAAATTTGTCAAGATTCCTCACCTAATTCCACCAAACCCATTAAGTCCGAATTAGAAGAAAAATGTCATTTCTCCTCTTAATCTAGCCCATCTTAGGTGTGAAAATAATGTAAAAACGGCTGGTCCAAGGTGGGCTGTTAGGTAAGGGTTGATTCTTGAGTCAATCTTCTAGAAATGAGGTTATTTTAATCCCTTAAATATCATATTAAACACATGTTACGAATTTAAGGTTAATTTAACATTTATTGAATCTTTTAACCATTAATTCAGCCCATTATGGATTATCCAATGGGCCAATTGTAATCCTAATCCATTATATGGACTTTTATTGGGCTTACTATGATTTATCTAAGGTGTAAAGCATTTAATCTCTATTTACTTCTAGTTAATTCAAGTAAATTCAATAAACTAGTTTATTTCATATAGTAAAAAATGTAATTTAATTATTTCATGAAAATTTTAATTACATAATAAAATTAAAAAAATTATTTCTCATTTTTAATTATCGGGTTTCTACATCCTCCCCCACTTAAAAGAATTTGGTCCTCCAAATTCACATTATATATAACTAAAAGTCAATTATTCGAGTAGAAAGGTCGAATTTCTAACCTGAGATTAAATCCGGGTATTTCTTCTTGATGGATTCTTCCAATTCCAAGGTTGCTTCCTCGAATCCACTCTTGCTCCATTGGACTTTCACCATCGGTATGGCCCGATTTCTCAGTTGGTGTAATTTTCGATCCAGTATCTTGATCGGTCTTTCTTCATAAGATAAGTCCTTTTGGAGTTTTAATTCTTCAAATCGAATCACATGTGAAGGATCATAGACGTATTTCCTTAGCATGTATACATGGAATATGTCATGTACACCGGCCAGTTGTGGAGGTAAGGCCAGCTTGTATGCTACCTCGCCAATTTTCTCCAGAATCTCGAAAGGGCCGATAAATCTCGGACTTAGCTTTCCTTTGATGCCGAATCTTCTAATTCCACGGGTGGGTGAGATCTTTAAGAAGACATGCTCCCCCACTTGGAATTCAAGGTCTCTCCTCCGATTGTCGACGTAGCTCTTTTGCCTTGATTGGGTGACCTTTAGCCTTTCTTGTATTAACTGGATTTTGTCGGTTGTGTCTTGTACAATGTCGGGACCAAGCAATCCCTTGTCACCAACCTCGCTCCAGCATAGAGGCGATCTGCAACTTCGGCCATATAATGCTTCGAATGGTGCCATTTGAATACTCGACTGATAGCTATTGTTATAAGCGAACTCAGTCAGCGGTAAGTGTTCATGCCAACTACCACCGAAGTCAATCATGCAGGCTCTCAACATATCTTCAATAATTTGATTCGTCCTCTCGGTTTGTCCATCCGTCTGAGGGTGAAAAGCCGTACTAAACCTTAGTCTAGTACCCATAGACGATTGTAAACCCTTCCATAAATGACAGGTGAATCTCGGATCTCGGTCCGAAATAATAGAGCTTGGAATACCATGCAGCCTTACGATCTCCTTGATATATAAGGCGGCTAGAACATCCACGGTCCATCTAGTCTTGATAGGTAAAAAGTGAGCGGACTTTGTTAGCCGATCCACAATTACCCATATAGCATCAAAACCACTTCGGGTCTTCGGTAATCCAACAATGAAGTCCATACGGATACTATCCCAATTCCATTTCGGTATTTCGAGAGGCTTGAGCTTGCCAGCCGATTTGAGGTGTT
Organism: Amorphophallus konjac; assembly: GCA_022559845.1. Taxonomy (NCBI): domain Eukaryota; kingdom Viridiplantae; phylum Streptophyta; class Magnoliopsida; order Alismatales; family Araceae; genus Amorphophallus; species Amorphophallus konjac. The sequence goes on along the minus strand of CM040125.1, from coordinate 288,789,749 downwards.
CGGCCTTGACTTGTTGAGAAACCAAACATCGGCTTATGAACTCGGCTACCTCTCTCTTCATATTAGGCCACCAGAATGTTCTCTTGAGGTCTTGGTACATTTTTGTAGCACCGGGGTGAATAGTGTACCTTGACCGATGTGCTTCTTCTAAGATTTTACCCTTGATAGTAGAACAATCGGGTATACAAGTTCTTCCTTTGAATAATAGCCTTCCATCATTAGGTAGAAGGAAATCCGATCGTTGATCTAATTTGTCTTTAATTTCCACGATCAACGGATCATCAACTTATCGTTCCTTGATTTCTGAGAGTAACTCGGGTTGGAGTCGAATATTTGTAATAAAGACTCCGCCTTCCTTCTCCTCCATATTGAGGTTTAAGTTGGCTATTTGCTCAAGTAGATGCCATTCTTTAACCATCATGCTCGATAATAAAGCCATTGGTTTTCGGCTAAGTGCATCAGCTACGGCATTGCCTTTTCCTGGGTGATATTGTATAGAGAAGTCGAAATCCTTTAAATATTCCAACCACCGTCTTTGTCTCATATTGAGCTCCTTTTGAGAGAATAAATATTTGAGACTCTTTTGATCAGAATACACCGTAAAGGCTTCACCATAGAGGTAATGTCGCCAGATCTTCAAAGTAAAGACCACAGCTACTAGTTCTAGGTCATGTACGGGATACTTTTTCTCGTGTTTCTTCAATTGCCGTGAAGAATAAGCTATGACCTTGCCGTGTTGCATTAATACGTAACCTAGGCCAATTCCAGATGCATAAGCATACACTTTGAATCCTCCTCCTTCCGTAGGTAATGTGAGAATAGGAGCAGTCGTCAGACAATCCTTTAAAGTTTGAAAGCTTTTCTCGCATTCTTCGGACCATATAAAGGGATTCTCCTTCCTTGTCAATCTTGTTAAAGATACTGCGATCTTTGAGAAATCCTTGATAAATCTTCGATAATATCCAGCCAATTTTAAAAAACTTCAGATTTCCGTCACACTAGTAGGTCTTTCCCAGTTCTTTACGGCCTCGACCTTTGAAGGATCGACGGCGATACCGTTCCTGAAAAATTATGTGACCAAGAAAAGAAACTTCCTCCAACCAGAAATCACACTTGCTTAATTTGGCATAAAGCTTGTGATCTCTTAATAATTGAAGGGCCTTCTTAAGATGTTCCTCATGTTCTTCCTTTGACTTGGAGTAGATCAAAATGTCGTCAATGAAGACAACCACAAATTGATCGAGGTATGGCCTGAATACGATGTTCATTAATTGCATGAATGCAGCAGGCGCATTTGTTAAGCCAAAAGGCATAACGGTGAACTCGTAATGTCCATACCTACTCCGGAATGCAGTCTTGTGAATATCACTTTCTTTGATGATAACCAGATCGAAGATCGATCTTTGAGAAATATCGCGCTCCAGAAATCTGGTCGAATAATTCATCAATTCTCGGCAATGGATATTTATTCTTGATGGTGAGTTGATTCAATTGCCGATAATCAACACATAGTCTCATCGAACCATCTTTCTTCTTGACAAATAAGATTGGGGCTCCCCAAGGTGAAGTACTTGGTCGGATAAACCCCTTCTCCAGTAATTCCAATAATTGATCCTTTAATTCTTTCATTTCCATGGCAGACATCCGATATGGAGCTTTAGAAACTGGTGCCTCTCCCGGAATTAAATCAATAGAGAAAACCACTTCTCTCTTGGGAGGAATACCAGGCAACTCGTCCGGAAATACATCAGAATAATCCCGAACGATAGGAATGTCTTTTAGAATGGGTTCTGTGTGCTCAGTCATAGTGATAGAAACTAAGAAACCGACTTAACCCTTCCTTAATAATTTCTCGGCATTGAGGGCCGAAATGAGAGATATGTGTCTAGAATGCTTGATGCCAGAAAATAGAAGGTCGGGGTAACCCATAAAAGTTATCGTACCCAATTTGCAATTGGCACTAGCTCCATGTGTAGATAGCCAGTTGGCACCCAAAATAACAGCATATCCTTCCATCTCCATGCATACCAAATCAGCGGGTAAGTTGTAACCACTAATTAGAATTTCACTATCAGGATAGAAGTGTTTAATCTCCGTTCTCGTTCCAATAGGGGTAGTGATAGTGAGTGTAGAATCTAATGGAACATGCTTCATAGGTAAAAGACCAGCAAATCTTCAAGATATAAATGAATGCGTAGCTCCGGTGTCAAATAAGACAGAGGCAGGCTTGGAGTATATGAAAAGAGTACCTTCCACGATGCCTCCTTCCTCGGTAGGTTCCGTACCCATAAGGGCTTGAAGTCTTCCTGGCTTCTTGGCAATAATAGGAAGCTTTACTGGTGATGGAGCTTGCTCGTTGAGAAGAGGGCAATTCGGGATCCAATGCTCCTGACTCCCGCATCGAAGACATGCACCGAGCTTTCTCCAACATTCCCCGGCTTTATGTCCGGGCTTCTCGCAGTATTTGCATAATTCCTTTGATGTTGCCGATATAGGGACAATTTGCTTGTCTAATGTCCTCAACTTCTTGTCCCCTTGAAAATTATGTCCACCTTTGTTGAAATTACGCCCGTCCTTGATGAAGTTACGCCCGTCATTGGGCCTTTTCTTCCCGAAGGAAGGTTTGAAACTTCCGGACCCAGTAACTTGCTCTCTCTTGGCTTCCTTCCTCGGATGCGATCCGATAACTCCGTTGCATCTTCTAGGAGTTGTGCTCTCCGTACCGCATCAGAATAAATTTGATATCCATCGGGGCGAGTTGAGTAATATATTGAGGCTTAAGGCCATTAAGAAATCTCGTGCCTTCATTTTGTCGGTACCCACGAGATGTGGAGCGTACCGAGATAACCTTGAAAATTGTGCTTCATATTCGCAACAGATAAACCCCTTTGCTTTAAAGCGACAAACTCGGTGGCCTTCCTTTCTTATACTCGATCGGAGAAGTATTTACTATTGAAGTATTCCAGGAACTCTTCCCGTAGAATTTGGTCGTGCGGTAAAGTAGCTTCGACCGATTCCCACCAGGCACGTGCATCCCTTTCCATTTGGAAAGTAGCGAGTAGGACCTTTTCCTCGTCAGCGCATTGCATGACTCAGAATATCCTCTCGATCTCCTTAATCCAGTGTTCGGCTACATCCGGATCTGTAGATCCAGCGAACTTGGGAGGGTTCATGCTTTGGAAATTGCTATGCAAATCTCCGGCTCCTTGGTTTGCTCCTCCCTGAGCAACCTGTTGGAGGGCTTGGGTTAAGCCTTGAACGGTGCGCTGCATCTCGCGCCATTGAGCTCTCTCGGCGGCCATTTGCGAGAATTAGCCTGAAACCATAATTCCAAGGTTTATTATTTTTGTTTTGGTATTTATTTCCTGATAATTCCCTTTTTCTTAAAACTTAACCCGTGTTTCTACCCAAATCTTACCGGGAAAGTTCAAGATCTATCAAATTTCTAGATATTGATCTAGAACCTATGTTTGAGGGAAAACTATGTTTTAAGAATGAACCTATAATTGTGAAACCTAGGATTTTATGTAACCTAGGCTCTGATACCACAAAGACTGTCACGCCCCGACACGGAATATCGAGGGCGCGACGAGTCGTAAACAATCGTGTCGATCAGAGCATGTACAATTTTATTTCTAAAGACAGAAATGAATGGGAAAATGGTACTTTTATTCATCAAAATGAAGTTTACATCACTAATTCATAAGCCATAAAGGCAAAATACAACTTTCAATCCCAAAGTACATCATTCTTGTAAAAACACTAATGATCTACATAAACCTAGGTAAAAAGGAAAATCACTCTCTCACTCTTGTCCATTCCCTTGTACATTTTCATTTCCTGCAACAATTAACCAAAACGTAGGGTGAGCTAAAAGCTCAGTAGGATTTTATATCTCTATGAACCAGGTAATCTTTAAGTATTAACAATTTAAATAATTTTCTAACTTGTATAGGGAAGTGTATAAACATGAATGGAATTTCCAAGTAATTGAGATAATATGATATCAAGATGAATTTCAAGTAATGACTTTGAACAAGTAAAGAATTTCATGTAATTGGCCATTTTAACGGAAGTCAAGTAATTCAAGTAATTTTCAAGTAAACAAGTAACAAGTACGAATAGTGGAATGCCGTATCAAGTAAATCTATCATGCACTTCGGTGTAATGTCACACCATTGGTCAATCAACTCTCATGGGCACAAGTACTTTCGGGCGCTCCCCCCAGGACCAGACCGGGCCCCATTAATGCCAGGCATTGAGTCATATGGATCCGAAGATCCCAAGTACGTTTAGACATCCACTTTAATGTATATGACCAATGATTTTCAAGAATATGTTGTTTGTAATAAGCACAGATTTGACAAAATTTCAGAAGTTGTAAGAAAAGTAGATAACAATTTAAGGCATCATGTTTAACGACATTAAGTCGTGGAGTTCAAAAATGAACGGTAAGTAGGAAGAAAATTTAAGATAGTAATTTTATTAGAATTATTTTTAAATATCTTAGCTTAATCTCATAATCATAAAACATAAAGTTTTAGTTATGAAAATATATGCTTTATGAATTACAATCATGAGTTTAGATATTAGTACTTAATCATACATTAATTAACAGTATGATAAGGAAATAGAATTTTATGTCAAAAATAACTCTAACTCGCTGAAAATAATCTTAACATGCTGAAATTGATTTTCATATGTTTCTTTACTGATAAGATGATAAAAAAAAATTCATGCTAGATTTAATTTTTAACATGCTAGAAATTAATATTTATCATGCTGAAATTAATACTTAAAATGCTAAAATAATTCTCATACATTAACTTACTGATAGGATGATAAGATAAGTTTACCATGCTGATTACAGAAATTTTCTAATAACAACATAATTTTTATCATCTAAAAATTATTTTTCTATATTTATTTGCTAATTATTTGATAGGAAAATAGAATTATCATGCTGAAAAATAGTTTTAATATACTAAAATTTTTTTAACATGCTAAAAATAATTCTAACTTGCTGGAAATAATTTGATCATGCTGGAAATATTTATATCATGCTGGAAGTAATTTTCATGCATCAGTTTACTAATTATCTAATAGGAAATTAAGGTTAGCATGCACAAAAGATAGTTTTAAATAGATTTTAGCATGATGGAAATAGTTTTTACATCTCAGTATGTAGAAAATAATTTTATCATGTTGGATGTCATTTTTAACATGCTTGAAATATTTTTCATGCATTGATTTACTAATATGGTTATAATTTACTAATATGGTTACAAATAGATTTTTACATGCAAAAATAATTTTATTATACAAAATAATTTTTAACATGCTGTAAGAATCAAAACATGCTAATATTGCATTTTCTTGCTTTTGGTGACTATATACATACAATTAATGTGGATTTCCAAGTGATATAGTTCCTATTGGATATTGGCTTAAGTTTAGTCCCACATTGGAAGTTACAAAAACTTCCTTGGCTTTATATGTTGGAGAGCTCACCCTTGGGTCAGGACCCAAGGGGCATAGGATGTGGGCTGGAGTTGTGAGCCGTGCCGTGCCGTGCCGTACCATTTTCACGTTCATAATCGATATATATATAGTTTTATACCCAAAAATAATTTAGAAGAAAATTGTTATATATATATTTTCTTTTAACACGCTATCCTTGGCCAACGCGACCTGAAGAACGCGCTAGCCAGTGGTAGCGCGATCTAAAGAAATAATATATATATTTTTTATTAATTAGACTAATTTTGTGAACGCGCTAGCAGGAGCTAGCGGTACCTTGAAGATCGCGCTACCCTTGGGTAGCGCATTTTGGAAATCTTTTTTTTCTTTTTTTTTAAAATATGTTTGACCCCAGAGGGCGGGAAAACACTCTGTTTGAACGTGCTATGTCGGGGCAACGCATTCAGAACTGGCTACTGAGGTATAGCACATTTTGGACCTGATGAAAAAATGGGAATATCCCTCCAATAAAATGACCATAACTTGCTCATTTCATAACAGAATTTAATAAATGAGCTATCAATGGAAAGAGGACAGAAAAATGAACAAGATGGCATGATTTAATTAGAGTTTAGCCTGAGAGACACCTACCTTTATATGGATCTAAAGAAATATCCCCAAATATAAGAAAACCCTTTGATCTTCCAAATCTCCTTCAAATCTCCACCAATCTTCGCAGCAGCGTATACTTAACCTCCAGGGATGGTTTGAGGGTCGAATGGGATTCTATTTATAGCAAAAACTTGGCCAAATTTGTCAAGATTCCTCACCTAATTCCACCAAACCCATTAAGTCCGAATTAGAAGAAAAATGCCATTTCTCCTCTTAATCTAGCCCATCTTAGGTGTGAAAATAATGTAAAAACGGCTGGTCCAAGGTGGGCTGTTAGGTAAGGGTTGATTCTTGAGTCAATCTTCTAGAAATGGGGTTATTTTAATCCCTTAAATATCATATTAAACACATGTTACAAATTTAAGGTTAATTTAACCTTTATTGAATCCTTTAACCATTAATTCAGCCCATTATGGAATATCCAATGGGCCAATTGTAATCCTAATCTATTATATGGACTTTTATTAGGCTTACTATGATTTATCTAAGGTGTAAAGCATTAAATCTCTATTTACTTCTAGTTAATTCAAGTAAATTCAATAAACTACTTTATTTCATATAGTAAAAAATGTAATTTAATTATTTCATGAAAATTTTAATTACATAATAAAATTGAAATTTTTATTTCTTATTTTTAATTATCGGGTTTCTACATTTCCCCCCTTACCACTCCTTTTTTGTTGATGACAAAGGGGGAGATGAAATGTGCTATATGCTATATGTGTGGATGTTATGGTTGCGTGTCTTGTTATGTGGACATTTTGTGGTTTGTGTTTATTTTGTGGACATTGTTGTCTTGTTTATTTTATGGATATGGTTGTCCAGATGTGGACAGTAGTTGAAGTGGACAGTAGTTGTGATTGCCTGATGAACAATGCTGAAGTTATGACTTTTTTGGATTTTGTGAATGAAAAATTCTGTGGACTTGTGTTTATTTTATGGAATGATCATCTATGCTTCTATTCTGATGCTGTCTCCATTTATGATTGGAAATGCACTTTTGTATGTTTGATGGATGATTCATCATTAATGTTGCATGGTATTTTAATTGTGGTTAGAATGCATCATATTCTTGATTGTGTTATCAAATGGTCTACAGGATGCCATTCGATTGTTAAGGATGGCTTAAAGCCTAGAATGCTAGATGTGAGCAGACGTTCATTGAAACCTTTTTATCTGTCAACACCTTTTTGTCTAATTGCACATAGTATTTGTCATCATCAAAGGGGGAGATTGTTGAACCCCGTGCATAACCATGTATAAAGGATTTTTGATGATGAACTAAATACCATGTGATTGTGTTCCATGTTAACATCTTGCATATGTAGTTTATGGATCTGAAATGAACTGAGCGAATTCTATTTGATTGAATGGCTAGTGTATGACACGGTCAACTAATTTGATGAACTTAACTAACATGTGCTTTGATATGTTTACAGGAGTTAGTGACGAAGGAAAGTCTCCGAACAAATTGGGTGAAATTCTTCTAACTCCTCCCTAGTTGATTCGGAGAGGATACAAGCTATTGTGATAGCTATCATGTGGTTTAAAGAAACTTAGTCTAGATATTGAGTGATTGATGAGAGTTAGAGACTAATCTTAATGAAAGCAAATGAGAACTGAAGACTGACCTTAAGTGTGTAACTTTGACAGGGACTTTCAATAAAGACCTAATGTCAAGATCAAGTGGCTGTCATTCAACTGAAACATTAAAATAGTAAGTTGCTTTGATTGAATGGTTGAAGGAGGATTCTTGTGTAGTTTGGATGAACAAACCCCAAGGTAATTCCCTATCTATAACTACTTGGCTTATCTGTGATTTTTGGGGTAGAGTTGCTTTTTTCTTCCATACATGTAGATGTTTTTAATATCTCATGTCTTTAGGATCACCCCTTTGTGAGTTCTATTGAGTTTGCATTTTGTCAGGAAAAGTGTCGACCCCATGGGTCGACACTTTGTCCAAGGGTCTGGTGTTTTTAGCCGGCCCTCTTATGTCTTCGAACTTGGGGATAAAAAGTCGACCCACAGGGTCGACCTTTTTGTCGCGAGGTTCTGTCTGGGTTCATGTTTCAGAACCCTAGACATAAGTGTCGACCCACAAGGTCGACACTTATTCTGGGACTTTCTGCCGTGGCCTTTTATTATTGCCACTGGTGGAAAGTGTTAACCCCATGGGTCGACACTTTCAACGCTAGGTTCTTTTTGGGCTTTGTTCTGTCTTGCCCGAACGCGAGTGTCAACCCATGGGGTCGACAGTTTCTGGCAACCGGGAAAAATGCCGGTTCGCGCGGTGGCCGGAGCCCTAGCTCGATCCCCTCTTTTTATGCCCTATTGTGATTGGTCATTGGGGGATAATATCCTCCACGTGGCCTCCCATTCCTCTTGGGTATAAATCGGATGAGATAGGGTTTATTGGAGAAAGGAGAGAGGAGCTAATGCATATACGATTTGGGGTTTTTTTGCAGGGTGTGCAGCCGCAAGGGAAAGAAGCTTCCTCCCATGACGTTCTGAGTTCGATTGAAGGGAAGAGAAGCTTGCAATCAACCTTCATGCAGTAAGTTTGCTGAAGTACCATGGGGATATCATCTCTCCATCACCCATGGTCTTGATTGTGAGTCAAGAGAAGTGAAAGGGGCCTGAACAGTCTGCGTCCATTCTTCCGATCTGAACCAGAGAATCTTTGTGAAGACATCTTCTTCAATCTGTTCATCCCCGGAAGTCATCAAGGAGCCAAGTTTCACCATTTACGATCAGGAGTTTGCTCAACTCAATGTTCATCCCTGTTTAGAGTTATTCATGCTTGTTTATGTCTAGTGAGCTTACAAATGAATATCTGTGTTCATCCTTAAAACTGAAGAATATTGTGTGTGTGTTCGAAGCGGCGACTCCGAGTGTGGAATCATTGTTGGGGTGCGTCCCTGTCTTGGTGTGTGTGTGTGGTGCTGAGCACCGTGTTGAGGGTTCACCCTCGTGTGTGTGATGCACTGCAACGTGTTGAGCGTCGAGCTCGTGTGTGTGTTGTTTGCTGCCGTCGTGCAGCGTGTGGTGTATTGGGGTTCGTCCCCGTGTGCTACCTTGAGTAGCGTTCTAGTGAAGCCTCACCGAGGTGGTGAGGGGTGGACGTAGGGTACCTGTCGTGGTCCCGAACCACCTAAAAAATCTTTGTGCATGTGTGATTGGTTGTGTGTATGTTCCTTATTCTCTACCACCATTCACAGGATGGATTATGAACTGTGTTGCACATCGATGCTAAATTTGTCAATGTAAACGGATAGTTCAAATTGCTAATTCTCCGTGTGTGATCTTGTCACCTGCACGTTTGGTGAGGTTTGATTGAGAAGCCTTTCAAGTTATTTTAATTGGCTATAATTTTTAGAGAGGGATCTATTCACCCCCCTCTAGATCCGTGCCACTACACTGTGGGACCCAACAATCTCCCTTCCCCCCCTCTAGGAGAGGTCTCTCTCTACCTCTTTCTCTCTCTCTACCTCTTTCTCTCTCTAAAGGGGTGCCCCCTTTCTCTCTGTACCTCTCTCTCTCTAGACTGCCCCTTCCTCTCTCTCCTATCCTCCACCTCAACCCAATCCCCTTTCGCCACATCAGCCCTAGTTGCCACATCACCCTCCACATCACCTTGACCCCTCATATTCCCCACCCCTCCATTACTCCCCCATTAATTCTCCCACAGCCCCCAAGAGTCTCCCCGCTCTCCCAAGGAAGAATCCTACTCCCCCAAAAACCCCTTGACCTCCCCACACACCCTTTCACATCTCCAAGGCCCCCAAGCACCCCTTCTCCCTTCTAAGCCAACCTGCACCTTGCCCCCCCTCTCTCCCACCCTTGGCAGACCTGCAACCCCAACTCCCCCCCGACTAGCTCCGCCCCCTAGCCCTCTCCTCCTCTCCTCCCCTCCACCTAGCCTGGTTCTCACCCCCCCATAACCCCTCTCAACTAGAGAGAGACCCCCATCCCCATTTCCCCCTTTCCTCCCTCTCCTATCCCCATTATCACCCTATTTCCATCCACTACCACCCAGAGAGCATTGTAGCAGAGTCATCTGCCCTGTTGCAGCATCGCCACTGGCTTCTTTGCGAGGTTCCAGGTGACTACCCTGACACCTCCGTCTTCATCTCCGAGTCAGCTTTGATCCGAGTGCTCACACACCAACTTTCGACATCGGAGCTGCACGGAGGAGTGATTCTCGTCAAGTTGCACAACTTGTCTCCGGCAGACATCCAGAGATGAGTTGCAGAAGCTCCCACGGCCCATACTTCATACTTCCTGGCGCACCCTTGAACGGTGGCGATCCCCCACAAGTCCTCTTTCAACTCCAGAAAGGAGGAGGTCGCTTGACTACAGGTGCACCCCGGTCCGACTGTTCTCTTAGGTGTGCGCAGTCTATCTTCTCTGAGCACATGTTGGACCCCTCTCCACCTGTCTATTCACTGCGACTGCCCCCAACCTCTTTTGGTGTCCCCATCTTTGACCTCACGAAGCGGACTCGTCCACAGTCACGATGACTCCAACCCTGCCTCCAGCAACATTCGGTGGAGCCCGTGGCGATCCCGAAAATCCAGTGCAGCCCTACTGACCAGACTGGTCCGAGCTAAATCGGTTCGCGAAGTTCGACCTGCACGAACCTTGATCGGACCCTGGATTCTCCGCGAAGCACATAGATAGCCCCAGGCCCATCCACGGTCAAGTCTGCACCAGCCCCACCTTCAGCAATGACCGGAGAAGTCCGCGTCACCCTCGGCATCGACCTGATGTCCGATAGGGCCAGACAGGATAGAGCCGGACCGGTTCGTGGTTTCTGACTTATAGCGGCCCCGACCAGACCTCGGATGACTTGCATCTTTCACAACAAGCACTAGCCTCATCCCCGGACGGTTCAGCTCCAGTCCCGCACCCTGCAGCACTGAAAGGAGTCTTTGGCATCCCCGACTCCGACTTGTTGTCCAGTAAGATCAGACTGGACAGAATCGGCCTTCGCTCATTCCCCACCCCTCGCTTGGCAGGCTGAAAGCCCCTCCCTATGTGGACATACAATTTGGTTGTAATTAAGTTCATCCCCACACCAAGATCACCCCTCCTGCCTGAGGTGTAGTGCTGTAACCAATTATCGCAGGTCAAGCGGCATCGGCGTAGCGTGGGGGTTGCCTTCCCACGCTTCCCCGCTTGCCTTCGTCTCTGATCGGAATCGATTTCTTCAAACTGATTAGGTGAGCGCTCGGTACCCCTCTCTTGGTCATTTTCTTTGCTTATTTCGTATCATATTTCTCTATCCGTCAGTTAGTGAGTGAGCGCCTGATCCCACTTACATGCTTGTGTTCATCCACCGCGGCGAGAGTTGAGCGAACCATCACATAACCCACGCCCACGGCGTGCTGGCCGCCCACTAATCGTGAGAGTCCTAATTCCTCCATCGGTCAGCCCGAGCCTTGCCACACCTTGGAACAGTGAGGTCCCGCCTCGGACCCCACGATCATCCCGGCATTGCCATCTGGAAGGAGTGTGCACCGCGTGAGCACTACTGCCAACCTCGAGACCGTTCCTTATCTATGTGCTTGTGAGTGTAGGTCCGAGGGTTACTCCGGTCATCCCATTGCACCCCTGCGTCGTCTCACATCAAGTGGTATCAGAGCAAGTTCTTGGCTTTTTTTCACAAGTCAAGTCCATGGGCACGCTTGCATTAGAGTCCTCAAGGGACCGTTCCATGCATTGTCCACCTCCCATTGTCATTGAGTCTACGGACAAAATGGCCCCACTCCCCATCATATTCCATGCATACCTACCTAATAGGAGCCCTACGGAAATTGACTACATTGACATGATAAGATATAATTGGGTATCCCTCAATATCGTAGCCACCCTTTCTAGGACTAGAAAAATTATGCATAATGGGGATCAAGTCTTAGTTGAATTCCACAAATGTTTCTGGAAAACCCAATACTTTGATGGGGCTTGGTGTCAAGTAGGAACGTTGGCAGGCCCATGCATAATCCTAGGTAAGTAATGGCTAGATGAGAGGAAGGCCGTCATGGACCCGACATGTCGGTCTTGCCTTGTGCATCTGCCACACCTCCCGGGAGCCTTTAGATTCAACAACCTAGTGTTCTCCCATCCGCCGGAGTCCCTACTTGGTCACCATGCCCTCCCGACCCCGCTCCAAGAATGAATGAAGCCATGGGTGAACATGATGAGATCATGGCCCACGAGCCCAATTCCACAAAAATGGAAGCCAACCCGGAGCCTCTCCCCACCCAACATTGCACGGATCTTCAAGAGCCGCATACCCACACTCAAGGCATAATAACCATAGACGGGCCCCTACTCAAGTGGCTCAATCAAAACCCCATCCTTCATAGCTCGCACCCATACAACCTATCCATGGAGCCCCGATCCCAAATAGTGCCCCTCCGGCTTCCTAATGTCACTTACCGATCCGTCTACTTTGTTGAGAATTTGGGAGATTTAGTAGAATGTCAAAGTTGGCAAGTCCATTTGACCGGCATGCTAGCCATGGGACCACCAGAGCCTAGCACCATTAGCCTCACTTAACCCTCCATTGGCTCCATCACTTCCATTTGCACAAGTGGCCATTGCACTAGTGAGGTCCTCCTTTCCCTCCCCATGTCGGAAGAAACCATCCCGGCCCACTCCTATCCTGTCACTATTCCAAGTTTAGTGACCGAGCACCCAATCCAATTTGAGGATTTAAGTGAGATACACATCCACAAAGCCCCAAGGTTGCTTGATCCCTTTGACCGATTCCCTTGGGAACCCCAATGCCAACTTGTCCCATTACCTCCCTTCACCATTGCCTACCCCTCCTTCCTTCCCAAAGATCATTACATCCCTACCACTACATGCCTGGTGGGCCCCAAACCGATCCCTTGGGACGAGTCACACCCCCACTTCGCCAAAAGCCTGACCTTCCGTGATCCTTTTGATCTCTCATTTTGGGAACACCTCAACCCACAAACCCCACCCCAACCCTTCAATGAAATCCACCGCTTTACCCATCCTCGGGTCGGCTACCCAAGGGCCAATCAAATCCCATCCTTGCTTGCACCCACACAAATGAGATTGTTTAGAAAGAAGGCCATCCTATGGATAAGGTCGCATGCACATGGTAGGTCCACATTTAGGTGTCCAGGTCGACCTATGTCCGTTGATAGGTCGACATTCGGATGCATAGGTCATTCTATGCCCAACAAAGATGATAGGTGTCAAATGCATGATAGGTCCACATGTGGATGTCAAGGTCCTCTTGTGACAATCAAGATTGATGGAGCTCATTATAGGATCACCTTTGGATGGCCCGGTCCTCCAACTCTCAAAAGGGAAACCATGCATAATAGGGAAACATTTGGGTGCCCCGGCCCTCCAGTCTTTACCAACCTTGATAGGTAGTCTAGGCACGATAGGTCCACTTTCAGGTGTCCGGGACCCCCGATATCCACTAGCAAGTCAGCACTCACAAGGTCCTTTGCACAACACCTCCCAAAGTTGCATGATGGCTATTGCAAGCACATATGAAAGAGCAACAAGGCTTACAAAAGGTGGGCAGACCCTCACAGGCGCCACTTAGGCGATTTCGTGATGGTGAGAACGGAGTGGCTCCTCCCCGGGGCTGCCTCGAAGTTGAGGGCACGAAGATCTGGACCTTTCCGACTTCTGAGACTGTGTGACAACAATGCTTATGAGCTGGACCTTCAAGAGGGCTATGGGTTATCTACTACCTTCAATGTGGCGGATCCAGCTCCCAACAAGGGCCCCATGGTGGACCTTAGTGACAGTCTTGAGCCTACACTTGCCTTTGTGAGAGATAGCCCCGGAGAGCATCCACCTGGCAGCCTGAGAGACCGACGTGAGCAAGTGGAGGTGATACTAGATGAGCAGAGCACCACTACCTGGAATAGGGCACACCAGCACTACCTTACGAGGTGGAAGAGACGTCCTCCGACCGCAGACACATGGTGGAGCATGGAGGACCTACGGCGCTGGACTCGGACATGCTTGATCACCACCCCGGTGGACCCATACTTGACGGGGTCGAGTTTTCCACACCCCAAGGGTATGATGAGGGCATCACACGCTACTCTCTATTTTTTTGAGTCATATATGTATTTTTCATTTTATTTGAGTCTTCTCTATGTAATTTTTTCTTTTATTCAGTCAGTTTAGTGGTCAATGGGTCACTAGTATAGTTAGTTAAGCCTCATGTGCCCAACTAAGTGGGCAGGCCTAGCGGCGCCCTCTCCTTATGCTAGTTGGTCATTGTTTGAATTGTCAGGGTCATTTTAGTCTTGTAAAAGATTGGGTGCCTATAAATAGACCCCAATCCCCTCTATGTAGAACAATTTTGATGCATTAAGAAATACAACTCCTTTGAGCAATTATCTCTCTTCCCCCCCTCTAGGAGAGGATTCTCCTTCTCTCTCTCCCTCTCTCTACCTCTCTACCTCTCTCTCTCTCTAAAGGGGCACCCCCTTTCTCTCTCTACCCCTCTCTCTCTAGACCGCCCCCTCCTCTCTCTCCTCTCCTCCACCTCAGCCCAATCCCCTCTTGCCACATCAGCCCTAGTTGCCACATCACCCTCCATATCACCTTGACCCCTCATATTCCCCACCCCTCCATTACTCCCCCATTAATTCTCCCACAGCCCCCAAGAGTCTCTCCCCTCTCCCAAGGAAGAATCCCACTCCCCCAAGCACCCCTTCACTTCCCCACACACCCTTTCACATCTCCAAGGCCCCTCCATTGAATGCCCATTAGATAAAATTTCAAACTAGCTCTCCCTCCCAAGCCAACTTGCACCCTGCCCCCTCTCTCTCCCACCCTTGGCAGACCTGCGACCACAACTCTCCACCCCTTCTAGCACAGCCCCCCAGCCCTCTCCTCCGCTCCACCTAGCCTGCTTCTCACCCCCCCATATCCCCTCTCAACCAGGGAGAGACCCCCATCCCCATTTCCCGCTTTCCTGCCTCTCCTATCCCCATTATCACCCCATTTTCATCCACTGCCACCCAGAGAGCATTATAGTAGAGTCGTCCACCCTGTTGCAGTGTCACCCCCAGCTTCCCCACGATGTTCTAGGTGAGCACCCTAACAACAACGTCTTTTCATCCGAGTCAGCTTCGTTCCGAGTGCTCACACACCCACTTTTGACATCGGAGCTACTCGAAGGAGTGATTCTCATCAAGCTGCGCAGCCTGTCTCCAATAGACATCCAGAGACGAGTTTCAGAAGCTCTCATGGCCCATCCTTCAAGTTTCCTGGCACACCCTTCGACCAAGGCAATCCTCCACGAGTCCTCTTTCAGCTCCAGGAAGGAGGAGGTTGTTTGACTACCGGAGCACCCTGGTCCGGATATTCTCCCAGGTGTGCGCAGTCTATCTTCTCTAAGCACAGGTTGGACCCCTTGCCACCTTTCTATTCACTGCAACTGCCCCCGACCTCGTTTGGGGTCCCTGTCTTCGACCTCGCGAAGCAGACTTGTCCATAGTAACGACAACTCTAGCCTCGCCTCCATCAACATTTGGTGGAGCCTGTGGCTATCTCGACAATCCAGTGTAGCCCTATTGACCAGACTGGACCAAGCTGAATCAGTCCACGAAGTTCGACCTACCAACCTTGATCAGACCCCGGATGCTCTGTGAAGCCTATAAAGAGCCCCAAGCCCATCCACGGTCAAGTCTGCACCAACCCCACTGGAGAGGGGGAAAATCTACCGGCCAAAAGTACAGCCCAACTTGGTCCAATTTGACCAAACTAGGCCCAGCTCCCCAAAGTGACAGCCCCATTTTGGGCCCACTTACCTTAAGCCCAAAACTCACTCGGGCCAGCATGATGATGGCATCTCACAGTGCTCTCTTTGGCTCGGATTGCCTGCATCACTTTGAGGATGTCCGGCTAGAATGATCGCATGTTATCTTCATTTCTTTGAGGTCTTATTTATGTATTTTCTTTATTGAGTCATGTGATCATGAGTCCAATTTCCATTGTTTTGTATTAATTGGGCTTTTGTATCCTAGTTTGGGCCCATGTTGGTTGTTTAGGATAGCTTTGGTCTTTTGTGTAAATGCTAAGGGCATTTCGGTCATGTAAAGAGTTGGGTGCCTATAAATAGGACCCAACACCCTCCCATTTGTAACACTTGATGCTTGAGAATTAAGATCCATGTTTGAGTGAATTCTCCCTCCTCCTCTAGTTAGAGTGTGACTCTCCATCTCCCTCTCTCTGTCTCTCTCTTTCTCCCTCTCTCTCTTCTCCCTCTCTACTCACCTCTCCCAAGACTAATTCGAATTCGAATCCCCCTCCACTCCCACTTTCCAAGACACCTTTCCCTCTTCCCAAGGCATCCCCCACGCTTCTCTAGGCCCATCTTTATTCCCCATCACCTCCCCCAAGACTAATTCAAATTTGAATCTCCCTCCACTCCCACTTTCCAAGACACCTTTCCATCTTCCCAAGGCATCCCCCACCCTTCCCTAGGCTCATCTTTACTCCCCATCACATCCCCCAAGACTAATTCAAATTCGAATCTCCCTCCACTCCCACTTCCCAAGACACCTTTCCCTCTTCCCAAGGCATCCCCCACCCTTCCCTAGGCCAAATTCAAATCTCCCTCCTTGCTGGACACCTCCTCTCACCTCCCCAAATACCAACCCAAATCTTGAGATCTCCCCCACTCCTCCATAGCCTTAAGGCCGCCCCCCTTCCTTCTTTACTCCACCCCCTCCCTTAGGCGCACCCAGCCATCCCCCTTCACCATTACTACCATTCCAGCAAGATCAGCCCCATCCCTGCCCTTTCAAACCCCCTAGGAGACCCCAGCCACATTCCCTCCCTCTCCCACTACCAGCTGCCCTCCTTCCCTTGCAAATCCACGCCATTCCCCCCTCCATAATCCCCCCTCCACAAGCAGTTCTGGTTCAGGTCGCAGGTAGCAGAAGACCAGCAGCTTGCAGAGGGTGCCACGGCATCATTGTGAGGCTTCTGAAGGCATATCACACACCGTTGGAATCGTCGTCCAGTCAACTTCACAACAAGAGTAGCCCCGCCACCGTTCGATCTCAGAGCTGCCTAGAGGGTCAAATATTGGCGACCTGCGCAGATCCTCCCAAGCAGACAACCAGAGAAGGATTACAGAGGCTCCCACGTTCTGATTCAGGTGATTCTTGGAGCGCCACTTGGTTGAGGGCTTCCCCTACAAGTCCTCTGTCATCTCCTAGAAGCAGAGTGAATTTAGGACCTCGGCATCAAAAGTTCCACATTATCTCTCCAAGGTGCGCCAGGTCAGTTTCTCTGAGTCTAAACCGACACCCCCATACTATTCGGGCCTCCACGATCAGCTCTGACATCTTCCGATGGCACCGTTGGTCCCGACGGAAATAATACTTGACCACGATCGCAACGGTACTAGTCTCACCACCAACAGAGCACGGGAATGTGAACGGCGCCCCCGTCTTCTAGTAGCATCACCCTGGGAGCAACCAGAACCAGCGTAGGCTAGCCCTGTTCCAGGCTCTTCCCCGGCCAACGGCATCATCATGAAATTCCAAGAAAATTCAGACGTCCTCCTGGGTCAAGTGAGAGAATTTAGGAACCAGTCGCAGCCTATTCGGAGCTCGGTAGTGACTTTGGCGGTGCCATCTTCTACTGTCTATCCGACGGTTCCAGAAGCTAATAGCATCGTCGGAGCTCATCACAACGGTTTTCTAGCTTCACTCCCAGTCTTGCCTGGCCGGCTTACAGTCCCTCCCTGCATGGAGGTAGTGTTTGGTTGTAAATCTCTTAACCCCCACCCCGAGATCCCCCTCCTGCGAGAGGTGTAGTGTTGTATCCCACTTATTTTCAGATCAAGCGCCATCGCCACAGTGTACGGGCATATGCCCACTCTTCCCGGCATGCCCACAACTCCAGTCGAGATCGGTGTTTTCACACAGGTCAGCTGAGCATCTGATTCCTCCTTGGCTGGTTGCAATCTTTGCTTGTTTAGTATAGTCTTTACTTGCCGTCGGTCGGTGAGACGAGAGCCCAGACTTGCACATCACCATAAGTGTGCCCACCGCAGATCGTGAGTGAGTGCCTCCCAACCCACGCCCTGACATGCCGACCACCCACAAAGATGGGAACCCCAGGCCCTTAAGGGTCAGCATAAGCATGCTAGGTCTTCAGAAACGTTTAGGTCCCACCTCGGACCCTCGCCATCATCTCCCGGTCACCATCGGGAGATCGTGTGCGCCGTGCGAGTGAGCCGCTAGCGTAAGATCGTTGAATGTGCTTGTATGCTTGCGGGTCTAGGTCTTAGGTTCATTATGTCTTCCTTTATCACCCTTGGGCTGTGACACATAAAGTGGTATCAGAGTGGTCATAGGTTTGTTCTCACAAGTCTAGTCTTGGGGCGTCTTCACACTAGGTCATTCATAGGTGCCCACTCACACCCGTGCATATCCCACCAAACTTTGCATGACCACTCGTCGTGGAGGTCATTATCAATCCAATCCATCCTCTTCGAGTTCCCCAATGAATCCCAATCCCGAAGGGAATCCCGCCCCCAATGAGCATGAGCTTCCCGATCACATGAGGTTTCTTGTGGAGGGTATGGCAAGTATCTTAGGGCAGCTTGATGACAGAACGGCCTGGCTTGAGCAACTTGAGGAGAATAGGCCCACCCCAAGGGTGGATGATAGAAGGGCACCGCCTCCACGTGAGGGACCAGCCATAAGAGAGCTCAACCGTGACCACCCACCCGAGCCGGAAAGGGACCCACCCCCAAGGAGAGATGACAGACCCCCCTGGGATAATCCGGATGAACACCTTGTAAGGCTTGTGAAAGTTGATGCCCCCACCTTTGATGGGTCCCATCACTCGAGCATCTACTTAGATTGGGAAGCGACTATGTACCAATATTTTCATTGATACCCCATGACCGAGGATAGGAAAGTCTGACTTGCCAAAATACAACTTACTAAGTTTGTAAAGACCCATTGGTTGAACGTTGAGGGATTGAGGATAGTTAGGAGGGAACCTCTCATCACCACATGGGGGGCCATGAAGGAACAAATCAAACTCAAATATATCCCTCCCTCCTACCATCAAAACCTCCTAGATGAGTGGCAACCCCTAACCCAAGAAGGGAAGACCGTGATGGAGTACATTAAAAAATTTGATTACTACCTTCTTAAGTGTGGAGTCCAAGAGGATCTCACGGGCACACTGTCCCGCTTTAGGAATGGGCTTCAATTCCACATAACGAAGGAGCTCTTCATGCGTCAAGTGACCACCCTAGAGCAAGCCTACCAAATAGCCCGGGATGCCAAGAAATTCTCTCGATATACCCGAATGGTTCCCCCTCAGGGGATGGATCCCAAATCCTTGGCACCTCGGACCAACACCCCACCTCCTCAACGAGGTCTCCTTCCTAACCCCATGGGAGCTCCTCCCACCCGGTCAGCCCCTCCTAGTGGCACCCTTCCCCATCGCCGCACAAATGGTCCTCCCAACCCCTCTCCCAATAGACCCAATTCGGGACCCACCCCCCTTCACACTAGGGCCAACCCCAACCACCAAACCGGGCAACAATGCTTTAAGTGCCTTGGGTATGGACACTTCGCCAATCAATGCCCCACCAAGGGAGCATCTAGCTTGCTCATTGAGGAGGCTAATCTCCTACCCCAAGCTGGAGTTGAAGAAGAGGTTGAGATGTATGAGGCCTCTCCCGACTGGGAGGAAGAATATGAGACCCACTACATGGAGGCCAATCAAGAACAACCTCCTCCACCCACCGATCCTCACCTTGGAGTGGTTAGGTGTACCCTCACTCAAGCCCAAGAACATGATTGGAGAAGAAACACGATCTTCAATACCTACATCCGGATAGGGAGTCATGCTAGGAAGGTCATCTTGGACAACGGGAGTAGTGTGAATGAGGTGTCCCCCGACACCGTCAAACTTCTAGGCCTCACCATTTCCTCACACCCAAAATCTTATCGGGTAGCTTGGATTGATGCTACATCCATACCCGTTAGCACTCGTTGTCTTGTCCCCATCATATTTCAATCCTACCAATGCCAAGTTTGGTGTCACATTCTACCAATGGAAGTAGAGAGCATACTCCTAGGGTGGCCTTGGATCTATGATGTAGATGACACCTTCCTCGGGAGGGCGAACACTTGCATTTTCACCCATGAGGGAAAGAGAATCCAACTCAACCCTTCACCACCCCGCTCCCTCCCCAAGAAGTCACCTCCTCCCCTAGAGGAATCTTCAACCCCTCCCTCTACCCCACACCCCACCCCATCAAATCCTAGCCCTAGTTTGACCATTGGGACAACTAGAAGCCTACACCTCATCACTAGGAAAGAACATGAGGAAGAAGTCAACCAAGGGGGACAAGTGTGTGCCATTGTCATTTGCCTCGGGGATGTTGTGCCTCTTAGGCACAAGCATGTGCTATGTTGCTTTGATGATAGCAATGCTATTTGGTTTTGATGATAGCAAGACAGTGAGTGCATTTGAGTGCATTTGATATTGTATTTTGATGATAGCAATGTTATTGTGTTTTGATGATTGCAATAAACAAAGTGCATTTCTGTGCATTCTTATTCTTGAGCATTCTGCATATGATAGCAACATGAATGATGATGTTTAGCATTGATGGCATTTGTTCTTTATATATGCATTGCATTCTGTCAGATATCATGTCTCTGCATGTATCTACAGTCTGAACAGTAGTGGGTCGACCCACCCTTGCTGATGCGTCGACCCATCAGAATATTAATTGTTTGGGTAGCGAAGTCTATACACTGCAGGGTAAAGCCCAATGTCTAGGCATTGCTGCATCGCTTGCATTTCAGAGTCTATACATTGGTTTTGTCATCCACATAGACTTCCAAGTCTATACATTCCTGCATTAGTGTGCTTCACACTTTGTTCATGGCTGAGAGTCTATACACTGGGCTTGAAGTGTATACATTGAGCGTCTCAATGAGCATCTCATGTAAGTCCATACATTCATAGTGAATTGCATTAGCTAAGTATATACAACGTCAGTTCATGCATGTCTTAGGCTAAGTCTATACAGCGTCTTAGGCTAAGTGTGTAAAGTGTCAGTCGCTTACATTGTCTTAGGCTAAGTGTGTACAGCGTCTTAGGCAAAGTCTGTACAGCGTCAACGCATTAAGTCTATACACTCGACTCGCCTTTGAATTGGTCAAGTGTGTACACTCCTTCACTGTAGTTTTCACGTTTCCAAGTCTACACATCGTGAAAGTCTATACACTCATCACTTACCTTCGTTCAAGGCAAAGTCTATACATTGGGGTCTTTCCCTACGTTTCTTAGACAAAGTCTGAACATTCGGTTTTGAAGCCTGAAGTATATACACTCGAGCCTATTCCTACGTTCAAGGCTTCAGCTACACATCAAGTCTATACAGTGGGCTTCACTCATTCAAGTCTATACATCCACAGTGGATCTTCAAGTCTGTACATCCACAGTGGAACTTCGAAGTCTGTACACCGCTTGAGCCTCAACAAGTCTATACATCGCCTTAAGCATCTCAAGTCTATTCATTGGCTCAAGCTTCCAAGTCTGTACACTGGTTCAAAGTCTACACAACGCCTCTTTGATTCTAAGTCTTTACATTCGTTTTAAGGCAAAGTCTGTACATTACCTTTGTGCTTCAAAGCCTGTCGATTGAAGAGTCTACACATTGGTTGTTCACACGTTCCTGCAGTCTGAAGTCTCTACATTGCTTTCGCCTATTTTTCATCTAAGTATCATAAAGTCTGTACGTTGCTTTAGCCTTTACCTTCACAGCAAAGTCTATACAATGCAATGCATAAACTTAGAACTGATGACTTCGTTTCATCTGCTTGACAGGGACTGAAGAGGCTAATGAACCCCTTAAAGCAAGAGGGCTGAAGCCATCCAATTTCCGCTGCTGGAACACACCAATGCGTCAACGCATTGATCAAGTAGTGTGGACGCAGCCGTTTAAGTATCCCTTATTGCAGCCTCTGGAGTACATTGGCAGCATCGACGCTGCATCTCCATGCGTCAACGCAGCATGCTGAGAGCGTCAACGCAGCACGTCTATCTGCTGAAGACCTGCTCACTGGAACGCATCAATGCGTCAACGCCACGGGTTGGAAGCGTCGACGCAGCAGTTAAAAAGTGTTGAAGATCTCTGAAGGGTGCGTCAACTCCTTGGAGCAAGTGGGTTGACGCCATCTAACTCCAGTTGTTGAGCGTACTGATGAATGGGCACGTGACCTGAAGCTGGTACCTGACACGTGATCCGAGGTGGGTGCTGAGCACGTGGTCCGAGGAGGAATCTTCTGGACGGAAGGCGTGGGAAGCACACGCCCTATCTCCCTAGTGCTGCTGGTATATATTGGAGCCTTCGTCTTCAGATGGAGGCTGATCGAAGAAGAAGCCTGGAGAGCAGAAAGAGCAACAGCAGAGCAGAAAGCCCTTCGATCCAGCAAAAGAGAAGAAGAAGAAAAAGGGAAGAGTAGAGAGTGAAAGAAGAGCAGAAGAAGAAGGAGAAAGAGATAGAGAGCTCGAGCAGAGTGTGAAGAAGAAAAAGAGAGAGAGAGAAAGGGAAGGAGTTCGTTCCTCAGATCTTTGGTTCAAAACCAGATCTGAGGTTGCTCATTGTTAGAGCTATATTTCATGCTTCATTATTCAGCCTTTAGTTGCTGTGTTTCCATCTTTTCTTGTTTTCTTTTTATACTTTCTTATCAAGCTGTTTGTCAGCGGATGCAATGGAGGTCTCCACTGGACAGGTAAAGCTGTAATCCTCAGCTGGCGAGACTTGGTCTCGGACGGGTTAAGCTGTAATCCCCAGCGGGTTCAAGCTGTGAGTCAGCGATGGCTAAGCTGTATTGCCCAGCGGAGGCAAGCTGTGATGCCCAGCTGTTCAAGCTGTGAGTCAGCAGGAAGCCACACTCGGGTTGAGTGTGGGGTGGATGTAGGTCTGCAGGACCGAACCACCTAAAAACCCCTCTTGCATTGTGGTTTGATTGCTTATGGTTTGCTTCCGCTAGATGTTTGCATAGGGGCGCTCCAAGTGTTTGATCACAGGTTCATTAGATGATTTGATTAGATTTTGTTCTAAGTGTTTAATCTGTTGAGTGAGCGAAATTCTAATTGAGCGAAATTTTATATTGGGTGAAAGTTTTTATAGTCTATATTCATTCACCCCCCCCCTCTGAATACTTGCACCGAACCCAACAATTGGTATCAGAGCGGGTCTTGGATCTATCAGATCTAACAATCTGTAGAGGATCCTGCTAGTGTTTGGTGCATTTCAGAGTGTGCTTTCTGTGTTCATTGATTTGATTCTCCGACTTAGTGCTTTGTCTTACTTATTTGGTTTAGGTGCTTCAGTTTTTTTGTGTCTTCAGATTATTTATAATGGAACCAATCGTGTTGAAGGCTGGCTCCAACAAAGCAAATAGATCCAGCCACAGTGGATCATCAAGCGAGAAAATCAGCCTGTCGCGGTCTGAAATTGATGGAGACCACATTGGAATGGTGATCAGTGATTTCAGGAAACTTCTGAGAAAAATAGAAGGAAAGCTTGATGGTGGCAAAAAGCAAACAAGGTATAATTCTAATCCTGCCAAGATTGCTGACACTAATGTTTGCTACAAATGCAGGAAGGTTGGCCACACGAAGGATAATTGTCCAGAACTATCGAAACTCAAAGGGAACACCTCGGACATTGATGAAGAAGGAGAAAAGTCCATATGCTTAATGGCCAACCGGGGAAGTGATGATGAGGAAACCTCATCTCAGGTAAGCTCCAAATCAGATGGATACACTTTTGATGAATTGATAGTAATGTATGAAGATCTGTTCAAAGTATCCAAGAAATTAAAATCTGAAAATAAAAGGTTGAAAAAGAGATGTGAACAGATTAACTCTAATGTTTCCTGTGAAAACTGTCAAAGACTAAAAACATCTCATGATATGTGCTTAGCTGATCTGAATGTGAGTAAGGAACAAATCTCTTTATTGGAAAATAAAAATGATGAACTTACTGCCAAGATTTCTGAACTAGAAGATAAGCTGAATTCATTAGGAAATGATCAAATCTTAACTGATGAACTAGTTCAGAATGAACAAATAAGAAAAGAAAATGAAGAATTAAGGCTGCTAAATTCTGCCATGTCTGAGACACTCTTAATGCTGGAAAAAGGGAAGAATTCAGTTGAAAATGAATGTGAGAGAGTGAGTACATTGATAGAAGAGATTGATAGCTACAAAGCCATAAATCTCTTACTTAATGAAAAGATCACAGATTCTGAAATGCTCATTTCTTCTCTCAAAAATGAAATCACTGAATTGAACAATTCTCTGTCTGAGTCATTTAAAAATAAAGAAAATCCAAAGGCTGTTTCTAAGAGGAAAGTCTCTGATGGAGGCAGTAATCAGGAAGAAAGAAAAAGACAGCATACAACCTTTGTGCGTAGCTCTGAGTTAGCTAGCACTTCAGGCTCTTCTTCAAATATGCATGCTAATCAGGAAAATAAGAAAAGAAAAGAGAAAAGAAAAGTTTTGAAAAAGAATGATAACGATCAGCGTGCTAAGAAAGTTCAGGCCAACAAATCTAGTGTCAAAAATGTTAAATGCTTTTACTGTGGAAAGTTTGGCCATGAGATGGCTGATTGTTTTGTGATGAAGAATGATGAATTGAAGTATGATAGAATTCATGCTAGGAAGCCTACTGTGAAGAAACCTTCTTCTTCTCACACCAAAAGGCATCAATGTTTTTATTGTCATAAAATAGGTCATCTCATGCATGATTGTAGACAAATGAAATTAGATGATCTATATGCTGTTAGAATGCATGATAAACTATTCCATGCTAAAAATCATGCATCTCATAAAAAGAACATTCAATGTTTTCATTGTGAAAAATTGGGCCACATGGTTGAAAATTGCTGGCATGCCCAGGGAAAGAGATTCAATTCTAAACCTGTTAATTTCCATGTCAACAAAAATATTCTTGATAGAAATGACATTGGCTCCAAAGGCAAGCACCCAAGGTGCTTCGAATGTGGGAGGGATAACCATACAGTCAAGGACTGCTGGTATGCTCAGGTAAACCATTTTAATTCCAAATTTGTTGAATTCCCTGCAAATAGAAATTCTCTTGGTAAAAATAAATCTGATTTTAAAGGAAAGACACATGTATGCCTTGAATATGGAAAACCTGGCCACCGAGCTTCTGAATGCTGGTGGGTAGGTAATGGTAAGTCAAAATTTCATGCATATAATAGAACATTTCACGCTTATGGTCATAGGTCTCATGGTGCTGTTGGCATGCACCATAGGACTAGAAAATCTGTTATATCATGTAGATACTGTGGAAAGTTTGGTCATTCTATGAATAATTGCTATCTGATGAAATTTGATGATCATGTTACTAAGAAAGTGTTTAGAACACCTGATAGGGGTAGTGCAGGACCCAAGACTGCTTGGGTCCCTGCAAGATCATATTGATTGATATGTTACAAGTGTGCCTTGGTGAGAGAAATAAAAGGGGTAAATGATCCAAGGCACTCAACAGAAATCCCAAGATCCTACCTATCAGGTCAGTTCTGAACTTTGTTTTAAATTTCATCATCTGAAAATGCTGTTTGTCTGCTTTAACTTCATCATCGAAATTGTTGTTTTTGCTTGATTGATTGTGATGATCTCTTCTTGTCCAGCTGATCAGTCTGCATTCCAGACTCAGCTATTGACTTTTACTTTGCATATATCTGATGCTCTTGCTATATGTTGAACTGAATTTGAATGCTTCTTTAGTGTATACAGTTGATGCACTATATAGACTTTATGTCAAGGCATTGCATGCTTGTTGTTAGATGCATAAACTTAAATTGATTGCATAATTGCCTCATGTTTCATTATTGCATAGTCTGCATGTAGAACAGCCTAGTGCATAGCATAATCTTTGCATCATGATGTCAGGGGGAGCTGAGAGTTTTTCTGTTCAATTCATTGAATCCTTGCTGCTTCTCACTGTCCCCATCTAGTTCTTTCATATCTTTTGACATCAGATGCTCCAGGAACTCAATGCCTATTGCTATCATTTCCCTAACCTTCACTGAACAACAGTTCTGTTTCTGGTTTAGTACATTGAGTTGTGATTATTTCAATTGTTCTTTTATAAGAATCACTCTCACAAATTGAAAAGAACTAAAGGTTTAACCTTTATAAATTGAAGAGTCAAATGTCTGCCTTCAGAATCTGAGATAAAAGAAAAACTTTTATAGCTCTTAATCTTTGTCTCATGGTAAGATTAGAAAAAGTTTTTGTAATGCCTAATGTGTTGATCTGGAAATTTCTAGAAAAGGTGAATAAGAGTGTGTACTATTTTTCAAACAATCACTCTAAAAGAGATAGGGGCAGCAGTAAATAAGATCATAAATGCTATGAACTGAACATAATGACATAGCAATGGCTGAATTGCACTGAGAAATTGTGATCTCCTCCAATGAAGCAGGAGAACTCATAGTCATGAAGTGCTTCAGAATATCTCTGTTCAAAGGGTCAAATCTATAGGGGGAGTTCTCACCAAGTAACTGGGGGGACTGGCCACTAATCAAGATGTACCCTTAATGTCAAAAGTGAAGACTATTCTTTGTGGGTTTTGATCTGAAATAGGTCTAGTAGTTTATGCCTAGTAACTGGGGGTACCTGCCTCTGATCAAGGTGTACACCTAATGTCAACAGCATAAATGCCACTGATCTATTTACTTAGTTCAGGTTCTGAAAAATTCAAAAGTGAAAATCAAACTGCTGTAACCTTTCGAAAAATCAAAAGTCAATGAGTGAAAATTGTTTTTATCAATACATGTTCAAGTTGCCTCTATTGAATTTCCTTGTTTAATCACAAAAGGGTATTATTTCTGACTTATCTATTAATACCATGTGCCCTAGATTCATTGCTATAAATGGAGTCTATAAACTCTTTTTCAGGGGTCAGGTGTTTTACTCTAGATTTATCACTGTTAAACCTGAATTTTTGAAAATTGTATGTTGCTGATTCTTATACTTTAACAGTTGTTTATAATCATGCTTCCTTTCTGAACCTATGATTTAGCTGTTGTCAAGTGACCCTCCTACCTTCTATTCCTTGTTATTTGTTCATATTCCTTCTCAAAGGGGGAGCTACTATTTAGGGGGAGAAATAATTCAGGGGAGTCTTACATTCAGGGGGAGAATGTTCTAGAGGAATTTACATGCATAATGCACTTTGCACTCTTGTTTTTACTGTTTTTCTCTTTTTGATCATGTCAAAGGGGGAGAAAATCTTGTGTGTGACTCACTGTGACATTGTGTTACCATCATCAAAAAGGGGGAGAATGTTATGCCTCTTAGGCACAAGCATGTGCTATGTTGCTTTGATGATAGCAATGCTATTTGGTTTTGATGATAGCAAGACAGTGAGTGCATTTGAGTGCATTTGATATTGTATTTTGATGATAGCAATGTTATTGTGTTTTGATGATTGCAATAAACAAAGTGCATTTCTGTGCATTCTTATTCTTGAGCATTCTGCATATGATAGCAACATGAATGATGATGTTTAGCATTGATGGCATTTGTTCTTTATATATGCATTGCATTCTGTCAGATATCATGTCTCTGCATGTATCTACAGTCTGAACAGTAGTGGGTCGACCCACCCTTGCTGATGCGTCGACCCATCAGAACATTGATTGTTTGGGTAGCAAAGTCTATACACTGCAGGGTAAAGCCCAATGTCTAGGCATTGCTGCATCGCTTGCATTTCAGAGTCTATACATTGGTTTTGTCATCCACATAGACTTCCAAGTCTATACATTCCTGCATTAGTGTGCTTCATGCTTTGTTCATGGCTGAGAGTCTATACACTGGGCTTGAAGTGTATACATTGAGCGTCTCAATGAGCATCTCATGTAAGTCCATACATTCATAGTGCATTGCATTGGCTAAGTATATACAACGTCAGTTCATGCATGTCTTAGGCTAAGTCTATACAGCGTCTTAGGCTAAGTGTGTACAGTGTCAGTCGCTTACATTGTCTTAGGCTAAGTGTGTACAGCGTCATAGGTAAAGTCTGTACAGCGTCAACGCATTAAGTCTGTACACTCGACTCGCCTTTGAACTGGTCAAGTGTGTACACTCCTTCACTGTAGCTTTCACGTTTCCAAGTCTATACATCGTGAAAGTCTATACACTCATCACTTACCTTCGTTCAAGGCAAAGTCTATACACTGGGGTCTTTCCCTACGTTTCTTAGGCAAAGTCTGAACATTCGGTTCTGAAGCCTGAAGTCTATACACTTCAGCCTATTCCTACGTTCAAGGCTTCAACTACACATCAAGTCTATACATTGGGCTTCACTCATTCAAGTTTATACTTCCACAGTGGATCTTCAAGTCTGTACATCCACAGTGGAACTTCGAAGTCTGTATACCGCTTAAGCCTCAATAAGTCTGTACATCACCTTAAGCGTCTCAAGTCTATTCATTGGCTCAAGCTTCCAAGTCTGTACACTGGTTCAAAGTCTACACAACGCCTCTTTGATTCTAAGTCTTTACATTCGTTTTAAGGCAAAGTCTGTACATTGCCTTTGTGCTTCAAATCCTGTCGATTGAAGAGTCTACACATTGGTTGTTCACACGTTCCTGTAGTCTGAAGTCTCTACATTGCTTTCGCATGTTTTTCATCTAAGTATCATAAAGTCTGTACGTTGCTTTAGCCTTTACCTTCACAGCAAAGTCTATACAATGTAATGCATAAACTTAGAACTGATGACTTTGTTTCATCTGTCTGACAGGGACTGAAGAGGCTAATGAACCCGTTAAAGTAACAGGGCTGAAGCCATCCAATTTCCGCTGCTAGAACACACCAATGCGTCAACGCCTTGATCAAGTGGCATGAACGCAGTAGTTCAAACAATCAAGAAAGAAGCTTGTGGATTACTCTGGTGCGTCAACGCATTGATCAAGTAGCGTGGACGCAGCAGTTCAAGTATCCCATATTGCAACCTCTGGAGTACATTGGCAGCATCGACGCTGCAGCTGCATGCGTCAACGCAGCATGCTGAGAGCGTCAACGCAGCACGTCTATCTGCTGAAGACTTGCTCACTGGAACGCATCAATGCATCAATGCCACGGGTTGGAAGCGTCGATGCAGCAGTTAAAAAGGGTTGAAGATCTCTGAAGGGTGTGTCAACTCCTTGGAGCAAGTGGGTTGACGCCATCTAACTCTAGTTGCTGAGCGTACTGATGAATGGGCACGTGACCTGAAGCTGGCACCTGACACGTGATCCGAGGTGGGTGCTGAGCACGTGATCTGAGGAGGAATCTTCTAGACGGAAGGCGTGGGAAGCACACGCCCTATCTCTCTACTGCTGCTGGTATATATTGGAGCCTTCGTCTTCAGATGGAGGCTGATCGGAGAAGAAGCCTGGAGAGCAGAAAGAGCAACAGCAGAGCAGAAAGCCCTTCGATCCAGCAAAAGAGAAGAAGAAGAAAAAGGGAAGAGTAGAGCGTGAAAGAAGAGCAGAAGAAGAAGAGGAAGAAGAAGGAGAAAGAGATAGAGAGCTCGAGCAGAGTGTGAAGAAGAAGAAGAGAGAGAGAGAAAGAGAAGGAGTTCATTCCTCAGATATTGGGTTCAAAACCAGATCTGAGGTTGCTCATTGTTAGAGCTATATTTCGTGCTTCATTGTTCAGCCTTTAGTTGTTGTGTTTTCATCTTTTCTTGTTTTCTTTTTATACTTTCTTATCAAGATGTTTGTCAGCGGATGTAGTGGAGGTCTCCACTGGACAGGTAAAGCTGTAATCCTCAGCTGGCGAGACTTGGTCTCGGACGGGTTAAGCTGTAATCCCCAGCGGGTTCAAGCTGTGAGTCAGCGATGGCTAAGCTGTATTGCCCAGCGGAGGCAAGCTGTGATGCCCAGCTGTTCAAGCTGTGAGTCAGCAGGAAGCCACACTCGGGTTGAGTGTGGGGTGGATGTAGGTCTGCAGGACCGAACCACCTAAAAACCCCTCTTGCATTGTGGTTTGATTGCTTATGGTTTGCTTCCGTTAGATGTTTGCATAGGGGCGCTCCAAGTGTTTGATCACAGGTTCATTAGATGATTTGATTAGATTTTGTTCTAAGTGTTTAATCTGTTGAGTGAGAGAAATTCTAATTGAGCGAAATTTTATATTGGGTGAAAGTTTTTATAGGCTATATTCATTCACCCCCCCCTCTGAATACTTGCACCGAACCCAACAGGGGAATCCACCCAACCGACCCACACCCATAGAAATCCAACAACTCCTTGAGGACTTCCATGATGTGTTCCCCGATGAGCTTCCGGATAAGCTACCACCCATGCACGATGTGCAGCATGCGATCGACTTTGTGCCCGGAGCTATCTTACCCAACCTCCCCCACTACCGCCTCAACCCCACCGAGCATACCGAGCTTAGGAGACAAATTGAGGAGCTCATCAAGAAGGGCTTCCTCCGCATTAGCAAGAGCCCATGTGCCATCCCGGCTCTTCTCACACCGAAAAAGGACGGAACTTGGCGCATGTGTGTGGATAGCCAAGCCATCAACAAGATAACGGTCAAGTATAGTTTCCCCATCCCTCGGCTAGATGACATGTTAGACATGCTTGCTGGAGCCACCATCTTCTCCAAGATTGACCTAGAGAGTGGCTATCACCAAGTTCGCATTAGGCCCGGGGACGAGTGGAAGACCACCTTTAAGACCAAGGACGGTCTCTATGAGTGGCTTGTGATGCCCTTTGGCCTTTCCAATGCACCAAGCACCTTCATGTGTCTCATGACCGAGGTTCTCCGGTCCTTCATTGACATCTTCCTTGTCGTCTACTTTGATGACATTCTGATATATAGCCAGTCCAAGGAAGCCCACCTCGATCACCTCAAACAAGTATGCACCGTTATTAGGAAAGAGAGCCTATTTGCCAACCCCGGGAAGTGTCATTTCTTGACCAATCAACTAGCCTTCCTAGGATTTATTGTCTCATCCCAAGGGGTATCCATGGACCACGAGAAGGTCCAAGCCATTATTGAGTGGCCCGAGCTCAAGACCCTCCATGAGGCCCGAAGATCTCACGGGCTAGCCACTTTCTATAGGAGATTCATTCATGGGTTTAGCACTATCACCGCTCCTATCACGGATTGCCTCAAGAAGGGCACTTTTGTGTGGACTAGGGCAGCCTCCAAAGCATTCCTAGAGCTCAAGGAAAAGATGACCCAAGCCCCGGTCCTTTGCCTACCCGACTTCTCTAAAGTCTTCGAGGTCACTTGTGATGCATCTGGGGTAGGGATTGGAGGCATTCTTAGCCAAGAGGGCCACCCAGTAGCCTATTTTAGTGAGAAACTTTGTGAGGTTATGGTGTGGACACCCGAGCAGTTATGCCGAGCCACCGGTACCGCACACGGAGCATGACTTGAGCCACTTCAGCGTCCATCTGGCTCGGAGACAGCCTGGAGACTCCCCCCTGAGTCTCGATATTTATCATATTTGTTTAGACTTTAATTGTGTGTAATATGTGTTTATTTCATTTTATTCGGTATGTAATTTTGATTGTAAGAGGGGTTTATTTGCAAAATGGGACCTCTGGGCCCCCCAGACCCCCTCCCATTGATCCACCTCAGCCTAGGGCCCCATGTGGGGTTAGTCAACATTTCAAATGGAGGCATCTAGAAGGTTGAATGGTAAAAGACACATGGGAGACAATTGGACTTCAAAGTCCAAGGTAGGCTACCTACCAATTCTACCTTGTCTCCCTTGGTCAATAGGGCGCCCCCCCCTTAATTTTTTATTTGTTTTTTTTGTGTGATTCACATTCAATCCAAGCCATCCACTCCCACCTCTAGATCCAACGGTGGCAAATGGATTTGAGATGTAACCTATATAAGCTTGTATTTTCCATTTTGATACAATTAATGCCATTTGAATCAAACAATTTCCTTGAGCAAGGGCTGATGCGCCCCCCTCCTCTCTCCTCCCTCTTCCCCTTATAGCTGTGAAGGCTGTCATTCTGGAGGTGTGACTCCTCCCTATCGGTTCCGGTCATCATCGCCGCCGCCACGAGCCGCCATCGCACCGCCATCGAGTTCGTCGGAGTTCTATTTTCAGCCGACCACTGCCCCTTCCACGAAATTCTGCAATCAGCCACGAGCTCAGATCGACTTGGGATTTTGAGGGCATGTTCCAGAGGTGTTCCCCACGTCCTACAAAAATTGGTGGGTCATTAATCTTCGATTTGACAATTTCCCATTTTTGTTCAAGTTCCAAGTTCAGTTCTGCCAGCTTCAGATCTGATTTTCCACTTCTCCTGAGTTTCACATCTTCGATCCACCTTTTGATTTTTTCTAGGGCTCCCAGTTTTACTGGGGGTTCTATCCATCAAGCCCTCCTTCCACGAATGTTTCTGATTTTTGATCAACCCTCCACCTATTTTTAAAAATTCATTCTCAGAGCTAGCTACAGTGCTGTCCACCTGTTCCCAGATCCGACCACCCTCCAGTAAACAAATCATAACAAATCACAGCCACCTCCAATCAGTCCACAAAAAAAATCCCCTTTTTCCTTCTTCGAAATCGTACAACGTTTGTGAAGAGCTAAGGAGCTGAATCGGCCATCTACGTTGCGGTCAATGGCAGTTCTCAGACAACTCACCTGCAGATCTGAGGTTTCAGGTACTGTACAATAGGATATTGTAAATTAAGTAACATCCAGATCCGACCAGATCCAGTAGATTTCACTGAGCCTATATCGAAGGATTTCAAGAGAGCTTTCCAACGATAGCTCATGCGCCCCAATCCAACATCGGGATTGATCGCAGCGGCCATTCTCGCCGGAGCGCGCGCCGGAGGACAGAACCAGAAATACGTGGGCAGCTAGTCCACGAATTGGGAATCGGGGCCGATCGACCCCCGATCGGTGTTTCCGGCCTACCGCCGTCCGTGGAGGCGCGCCACCAGGGGTCCCCATCACAGTGGGTCCCACCCCTGTAGATCCAGAGGACAGCGCCGTCCGTGGGCCCCACGGACCCGTAGAACCCGCCGTTCGGAAAGCACGAAAATGTGAAATTCGGCACCGCCGGGCGACATCAAGATGCTGCCCGTCAACCCGATTTTCATGATTCCCGGGCCCCACATGTGACCTTTTACCTCCCTGCGTGGAGTGGGTCAAATCATTGTATTGCTGTAATATTGTTTAACCGGGAGTCCGTATTTCGGCCGGGGTTGTCTACGCCACGCCGGGTGCGTGGAGGTAATGGTCTTAACTTCTCGGCATTCACTTGCTAGTTTAGTATATGGTCTTTTGTCGCTGCTGAGAGCAATAGGTACTAGCCCGTGAGTTCATGTCACAGCTGTGAGCGTGAGAGTGACCCGTCCCGTGACTCGATCCGAGTCCGGAAGTGAGTCGACTACCCTTGAACTATGTCGGTTCCTTAACCGCGCACGATCCACACTTTCCCTCGCTTGGGACGACGAGTGAGCTTGCGTTTCTGTTAGCGACGTATAGCCCATAGGAGCTCTCCGTGTCGGGCTTAGTGTCTCTCCCATCATGTGTTGCTGGTCGTGTCCGCATCTAGAGTCCGAGGTCCATACCACGTAGAGTCGGTCCCCGTGTCCGTCCCGCATCAGTTTGGTATCAGAGAAGGTTGAGTCTAGGGTAGTCTTTGCATATGTTTTGCATAGTCTAAGTCGAGTCTAGGATCATCATTATTTTCAAAATAAAAAAAGTGTTTTAAAATTGCATTTCATCCCGATAATTCGGTATCTTAAAAGGTGTTGTCCGAACGTCAGGCTACGCCTATCGGGAGGTCGCACACTTGCGGGAGTGATCTTCGGATTGATTAACTCCGCCACGTACCGTATATTGGTTTAGGTCTAGGTGCATTAGTCACTGTTTGCATTAGTTAGTGCATTCCAACCTTGCATAGCCGGTCTAGTGTCGTGTCCAAGAGTTGGCATGTTCAACATGTAGTTCCCCCCAATTTCCCATGGATTCCCAATCACCCGAGCCATATGGCCGTTGCTCTACCCATGGGCTTGGCAACCATCCTCTCCCCTTTCCTAGGCCCGAAGCCTCTGATTTTTATGGCTCTGATGATCCGGGTGACTACCTCAATTGGGAGGCCGCCATGGACAAATATTTTGAATGTTACACCATGTCCGATGCCATGCAAGTTAGTTTTGCCCGAGAGAGGCTTTTCCACAAAGCCACCTGGAAATGGGATAGCGTTGAGTGCATGAGAGAGGTTAGGAGGCAAAGGCCCATCGAGTCGTGGCATGAGATGAAGGGCGAACTTAGGAAGGTCTACCTACCCGGCCCGATCACCTCCAACCGACCCCACCCAATCACCTCCACCCAAGTGAGCCATAATCGGAGGCAACGCGCCGCGCATGTAGAAGAGCCTAGGTCCATGACTAAGCCGAATTCATATGGGGGAGTCCATCACATCGCTCCTACTCCAAACCCCACCATTGCCGAACTCTTCCAAATCATTTTGGATAAATTGGATAGGAAGTGTGATTATATTGAGTCCCTGCTTCCCCCTTGCCTACCTCCTAGCCGAGATAGAACCAAGCATGAGCTTAAGGAGGTAGTCGCCGGTAGTCCCAACCCGGTGCCATTTATGGCTCCATCCCAAGGTCCTCTCCCCATCATAGTGGATCCTCTTTCCCCACCCACGAGAGCCCCTTTACCTACACCCCCTATCCATCAGGAGGATAAGGATAAGGACACACTTATCAAGGAACGTAGTGGATCACGGCAGCAGTGTTATTGTTGCCAGGGGTTCGGCCACATTGCCGGACAGTGTCCCACTCGGACATCTCTAGCCCTAGGGGACAAAAGGGTTGGAGAAGCCTCACTCTCTAATCTTTTTGCGGAGCCACCTCAGCCACAGCTACCCGTGTTTCTAACGGGAAAGCTACTTATAGCCGAGCCACTCCTTAGCTGGCTTAAGAATGACCTGGCCCCATCTCCCCTCCCATCTATGGACCCTATCCTACCTCTGGTGCCAATCAATTCCTTTCACACCACTTTCTGGTCTAATCACTATGTTGATACATTGGATGACCTTCTTAAAGGGTTAGACCGACAATTGACATTTACGCACTTGTTAGCTCCAGGCTTCAACCGAACCACAGGTCGTAGTTTCACTCATCCCGCTTTAGGGTCCATCACCTCCGTGTACACCGTGGGTCATGTTACCACGGAGGTTCTTCTACTCCTCCCTATGCCGGCCGAGTCCGACTTCGTTTCCCTTTGCCCAAGGGAGGAATCTTACTTTCTACCTATGACTGTCGTCCCATCTCCCGCAATGAATGAAGGTGATCATTTACACCTCCAAGATTTCCAAATGTGGGACAGTGATTTGTGGAAGCTTAGTTCGAGGGGTCATACCTTCTTTGATCCCTTCGACCCATTCTCTTATGGACCCCATGACCCACCATATTTACTCCACCTTTTCGAGAGAGTCTACCATCATACCCCCACCGTCTCATCTCCCTTCATGGATGAAGGAGATCAACAACACCTTCTAGACTTCCACACATGGGATCTTGAGATGAGGGAATCCATATCGAGGGGTCACACATTCTTTGATCCCTTCGATCCCTTTCTTAGTTGTCCCCTTGGTCCACAATCTCCATTCCACTTCTTTAAAGGAGGTCACCATTATACCCCTCCCCCATGGACCGGGCCATCGTCACCCACCGAGTCCGTTCATGGGCGAGAGACACCCGACCCTCCTGTCCCACCCAAACCTCCCAAATCCAAAGGACCGTCTTATGATTGTACCGACCCTCGGTCACACCTAGGGTATGCATGGCACACATTCGGATGTCCTGGACCACCTTGCATATGATTGGGTCGGACTAACTGTAGGGTTGTTTAGGGTTGTGTGTGCATCCGTGTGTTTTTATTTTGCTAAGCATTTTAGGAGTGCATAGTGAGTCTGCCGAGTCTAGTGCTAGGCATGTTAGGAGTCTGCATGAGTGAGGCCAGCAATGCACGTTACAAAGAGCTAGCCGATGGCCATCTACACCACCGAGAGTTCCAAGAGGGTGAATATGTCATGATCGGGTAAGACCTGAATGGTTTCCCTCTGGAACCGTTAAGAAGTTGCAAGCTCGTGGAGCCGGTCCATTTAGAGTGTTGAAACGTGTTGGATCCAATGCGTATGTTGTGGACCTACCCAAGGAATACGGTATAAGCTCTACTTTTAATATTTCAGATCTAGTTGCATATAGGGACCCAGCGGTGATCCCTAATGAGCCTTTTGAGCCATCTCCTCCCAATGAGAGTGAGCCCACACCTGAGTGTCCCCCTCCAGTCCCTTTGTCACGGCAGCGTGAGCATACCGATCATATACTAGATGAGCAGGTGACAATTACCAGGAGTGGATCCTACCCGCGCTACCTAGTGCAATGGAGAGGACGGCCCGCTACCGTGGACACATGGATCACGCATGGCGAGTTGCAGCGGATTGATCCGGACCTTCTGGAGCGATACCGGAGCGATGCAGACCCTTACTCGACAGGGTCGAGTTTCTCCCACCTGGGGAGAATTGGTGCGGACACCCGAGCAGTTACGCCGAGCCACCGGTACCGCACGCGGAGCACGACTCGAGCCACTTCAGCGTCCATCTGGCTCGGAGACAGCCTGGAGACTCCCCCCTGAGTCTCGATATTTATCATATTTGTTTAGACTTTATGTGTGTGTAATTTGTGTTTATTTCATTGTATGCGGTTTGCTATTTTGATTGTAAGAGGGGCTTATGTGCAATTTGGGACCCCCGGGTCCCACGGGCCCCCAGACCCCCTCCCATTGATCCACCTCAGCCTAGGGCCCCATGTGGGGTCAGTCAACATTTCAAATGGAGGCATCTAGAAGGTTGAATGGTAAAAGACACATGGGAGACAATTGGACTTCAAAGTCCAAGGTAGGCTACCTACCAATTCTACCTTGTCTCCCTTGGTCAATAGGGCGCCCCCCCTTAATTTGTTTTTTTTTTTTGTGTGATTCACATTCAATCCAAGCCATCCATCTCCCACCCCTAGATCCAACGGTGCAAATGGTTTTGAGATGTAACCTATATAAGCTTGTATTTTCCATTTTGATACAATTAATGCCATTTGAATCAAACAATTTCCTTGAGCAAGGGCTGGTGCACCCCCCCTCCTCTCTCCTCCCTCTTCCCCTTGCAGCTGTGAAGGCTTCCATTCTGGAGGTGTGACTCCTCCCTATCAGTTCCGGTCATCATCGCCGCCGCCACGAGCCGCCATCGCACTGCCATCGAGTTCGTCGGAGTTCTATTTTCAGCCGACCACTACCCCTTCAATGAAATTCTTCAATCAGACACGAGCTCAGATCGACTTGGGATTTTGAGGGCATGTTCCAGAGGTGATCCCCACGTCCTACAAAAATTGGTGGGTCATTAATCTTTGATTTGATAACTTCCCATTTTCGTTCAAGTTCCAAGTTCAGTTCTGCCAGCTTCAGATATGATTTTCCACTTCTCCTGAGTTTCACATCTTCGATCCACCTTTTGATTTTTTCTAGGGCTCCCAGTTTTACTGGGGGTTCTATACATCAAGCCCTCCTTCCACGAATTTTCCTGATTTTTGTTCAACCCTCCACCTATTTTTCAAAATTCATTCTCAGAGCTAGCTATAGTGCTGTCCACCTGTTCCCAGATCCGACCACCCTCCAGTAAATAAATCATAACAAATCACAGCCACCTCCAATCAGTCCAAAACAAAAATCTCCGTTTTTCTTGTTCGAAATCCTACAACTTTTGTGAAGAGCTAAGGAGCTGAATCGGCCATCTACCTTGCGATAAATGGCAGTTCTTAGACAACTCACCTGCAGATCTGAGGTTTCAGGTACTGTACAACAAGAGATTGTAAATTCAGTAACGTCCAGATCCGACCAGATCCAGTATATCTCTTTGAGCATAAATCTAAGGATTTCAAGAGAGCTTTCCAACGATAGCTCATGCGCCCAAATTGGACGTCGGGATTGATCGCAGCGGCCATTCTCGCCGGAGCCCACGCCGGAGGACAGAACCAGAAATCCGTGGGCAGCTAGTCCACGAATTGGGAATCGGGGCCGATCGACCCCCGATCGGTGTTTCCGGCCGACCGCCGTCCGTGGAGGCGCGCCACCAGGGGTCCCCATCATAGTGGGTCTCACCCCCGTAGATCCGGAGGACAACGCCGTCCGTGGGCCCCACGGACCCGTAGAACCCGCCGTTCGGAAAGCACGAAAATGCGGAATTCGGCACCGCCGGGCGACATCAAGATGCTGCCCCTCAACCCGATTTGTGTGATTCTCGGGCCCCACATGTGACCTTTTACCTCCCTGCGTGGAGTGGGTCAAATCATTGTATTGCTGTAATATTGTTTAACCGGGAGTCCGTATTTCGGCCGGGGTTGTCTACGCCACGCCGGGTGCGTGGAGGTAATGGTCTTAACTTCTCGGCATTCACTTGCTAGTTAAGTATATGGTATTTTGCCGCTGCTGAGAGCGATAGGTACTAGCCCGTGAGTTCATGTCACCGCTGTGAGCGTGAGAGTGACCTGTCCCGTGACTCGATCTGAGTACGGAAGTGAGTCGACTACCCTTGAACTCTGCCGGTTCCTTAACCGCGCACGATCCACGCTTTCCCTCGCTTGGGACGACGAGTGAGCTTGCGTTTCTGTTAGCGACGTATAGCCCATAGGAGCTCTCCGTGTCGGGCTTAGTGTCTCTCCCATCATGTGTTGCTGGTCGTGTCTGCATCTACAGTCCGAGGTCCATACCACGTAGAGTCGGTCCCCGTGTCCGTCCTGCATCAGGTTAGGACTAGGTACTCCACATATGACAAAGAGCTTTATGTCGTGGTTCAATCCCTTCGGCATTGGAGGCACTATCTCCTACCCAAAGAATTTGTGATCTTCTCGGACCACAAGGCCTTGAAGTACCTCAACACCCAACAAAAGCTCAATGCCCATCATGCCCATTGGGTAGAATACATTTAGGCCTATACCTTTGTCTTCAAGTATAAGATGGGTAGTGAGAATCACGCCGCTGATGCGCTGAGTAGGCGGGTAGCCTTGCTTTCCATTGTCCACATGGAAGTCGCGGGGTTTGAGAGAATCAAAGGGGAATATCCAAATTGCCCCGACTTTGGGACTCACTACACCACCCTCTCCACTCAACCCCACAGGGAACATGAGGGATTCATACTCCAAGAGGGATATCTTTTCACGGGAGCTAGGCTATGCATACCCCGAACTTCACTTCGGGACTTCTTAGTTTGGGATTTGCATAGTGGTGGCCTAGCTAGTCACTTTGGGGTCCAAAAGACCATAGAGCTAGTTGAGAGGCAATTCCATTGGCCCAGTCTCAAGAAGGATGTGACCAACATTGTGAGACAGTGTCGCATTTGTGCCTCGGCCAAGCAAGTGAGACAAAACACTGGGCTTTACACACCCCTTCCCATCTCAGACCGACCTTGGGAGGACTTGAGTATGGACTTTATCATTATCATGCCTAGTACCTTGCGCAAACATGATTCAATCTTTGTATTTGTTCACAAGTTCTCTAAGATGGCCCACGTTATCCCATGCTCTAAGACTTCGGATGCTTCTAGGGTCACCCGTTTATTCTTTGATGAGGTAGTCCGACTCCATGGATTACCTAATACCATTGTGTCCGACCGGGATGTGAAATTCACCAGTTACTTTTGGAAAACCCTCTGGCATCTGATGGGAACCCTCCTCAAATTCTCCACTGCTTACCACCCTCAAACTGACGGCCAAACTGAGGTCATCAACCGAAGTCTTGGGAATTTGCTCTGTTGTCTAGTTGGGGACCACCCAGGGAATTGGGATCTCCACTTGCCCCAGGCCGAGTTTGCATATAATGATTCCATCAATAGGTCCATAGGCAAGAGTCCATTTGAGGTCGTGCATGGTTATAGGCCTAGAAAGCCTTTATATCTTATTCCCCTTCCTTCACATGCTAGAGTGTTAGTCTCAGCTGAGTCCTTTGCACATCATATCAAAGAGTTGCATGATGACATCCGCAAGCATATAGGGAAAATCAATAAGGCTTACAAAAGGCAAGCAGATGCTCACCGATCCAAGTGGGAGACTCGGTGAAGGTGAGGACGGAGCGGCTCCTTCCGGGGCCTGCCTCCAAGTTGAGGGCACGAGATTCGGGACCCTTTCAAGTTCTGAAACGACTTGGCAGTAACGCAGATGAGCTAAACCTACCTAAGAGTTTTGGGGTACACCCTACCTTCAACGTGACAGACCTGGTACCCTACAAGGGCCCCGCGGTGGGACCCAGTAAGGAGCTTGAGCCTTTACCCCCCCTTGAGAGAGACACCCATGGTGGGACACCGCTTCCTAGCTTGAGAGGCCGAGGTGAGTAGGTAGAGGCAATACTGGATGAGCAGAGTACCATTACCAGGCACAAGGTGTATCAGCGCTACCTGGTGAGGTGGAAGAACTATCCCCCGACAGAGGACACTAGGGTGAGCCGGGAGGATCTACTGCGCCTTGACCCGGACATTTTGGACAGCTACCACAGCTAGGCAGAC
The DNA here is from genome assembly GCA_022559845.1 of Amorphophallus konjac. NCBI lineage: Eukaryota > Viridiplantae > Streptophyta > Magnoliopsida > Alismatales > Araceae > Amorphophallus > Amorphophallus konjac. The sequence goes on along the minus strand of CM040125.1, from coordinate 288,748,965 downwards.
CAATACTCGACGGGATCGAGTTCTCCCCACCCCGAGGGATTTGATGAGGGCATCTCACAGCGCTCTCTTTGGCTCGGATCGCCTGCATCACTTTGAGGATGTCCGACTATAATGATCGCATGTTATCTTCATTTCTTTGAGGTCTTATTTATGTATTTTCTTTATTGAGTCATGTGGTCATGAGTACAATTTCCCTTGTTTTGTATTAATTGGGCTTTTGTATCCTAGTTTGGGCCCATGTTGGTTGTTTAGGATAGCTTTAGTCTTTTGTGTAAATGCTAAGGGCATTTTGGTCATGTAAAGAGTTGGGCGCCTATAAATAGGACCCAACCCCCTCCCATTTGTAACACTTGATGCTTGAGAATTAAGATACACTTTTCAGTGAATTCTCCCTCCCCCTCTAGTTGGAGTGTGACTCTCCTTCTCTCTCTCTCTCTCTCCCTCTCTACTCACCTCTCCCAAGACTAATTCGAAGTCGAATCTCCCTCCAGTCCCACTTTCCAAGACACATTTCCCTCTTCCCAAGGCATCCCCCATGCTTCCCTAGGCCCATCTTTACTCCCCATCACCTCCCCCAAGACTAATGCAAATTTGAATCTCCCTCCACTCCCACTTCCCAAGACACCTTTCCCTCTTCCCAAGGCATCCCCCCTTCCCTAGGCCAAATTCAAATCTCCCCCCCTGCTGGACACCTCCTCTAACCTCCCCAATTACCCCCCCAAATCTGGAGATCTCCCCCACTCCTCCATAGCCCTAAGGCCGCCCCCCTTCCTTCTCCACTCCACCCCCTGATGTGATACACCCTAAGGAAATGCAGCAATTAGACCAAACAACCCCTTGGACCTAGCAAGTAAGCACGAACTGGACGGCGGACTCACTCAAGTGGGTTCACCCGCGTAGCGCATACTCGGGTCTGAAGGCGGACCGGTGATGGGGTGAGGGTCCGAGGTTGGACTTTGAGGTTCTAGGGGTATGGCTAGCTTGGGGAGGACCCCAATGGGCCATGGATGCCCAATTCACGGGTGGTTGGCACGCCGAGGGCGTGGGATGAAGGGGGCTCTCACGACTCACCCGCAGTGCTCACACACAATTTGATGGTTAATCGGACCGGGCACTCTCTCACCACCGACGGCACTAAGAAGCAATACTAGATCAAGAAAAATTGAGACCAACAGAGGAGTGTGATCAGGAGCTCACCCGATCAGCATGAAAACACCGATCCCGACCGGAGATGAGGCGAGCGGGGAAGCGTGGGTATTTTCCGCACGCCGCATCGATGAAGCTTGGGTCGCCAACCTGCTAATACATGCACTACGCCCCTTGCAAGGGGGTTGGACTAGAGGTGGGGAAGTTAATTTTACATCCAAACACTACCTCCGACAGGAAGGGGCGGTAAGCCGGCCAGGCGGGGAGGGGAAAAACTAGCTTAGAGGATTAAGACAAGAAATCCGCCGAATCTGTCCACTCTCAGGAACAGGGGACATACTATCACTGTCGGCACCGCTGCTGACTCCTCTGAACTTCGATTTCCACGAAACTAGTGGCAAAACCTTTGTAGTTGACCTAGGAGGATGTCCAATTTTTGGGGGAATTTCTGAATGACGGCGTTTGTCGGGGAAGAGACGCGAACATGGTCTCTGTTTGATAGTTTTGGTAGCTTCTGCACCTCTACAGCAGGAAGATGACGCCGCCACGGACGCTCCTGAGCTCTGATTCAGGCATGGGTAGAGTCATTGGATTTATGGTTGAGTCTTCTGCCATCAGAGACCACCGGCGATGCCGGAGGAGGATGGAGCAAATGGCGAGGACTCGAACAGTGTCGGGGTTTCAGACTGATTCTAGAGGAAACTGATTAGCGCACCAGAGGGGGAAAATTTGGAACTCACAGCTTCGGATGCCGAACGGAGTGCCGCTTCTTCGTGGTGGCAGAAGACTTGTAGTAGAAGACCACAGCCAAGCCCCACTTCAAGAACTTCAGGGGGAATGGCCGTGGGTACCTCTGCAATCTGCTTCTGGATGACTGTCAGGAGGAAGATGCGTAGTCCGACGATGTCGGCTCTCCTGGGTAGCCACAAACTCAGACTGGGACGAGACCACCACCGTTGTAAAGAGGACTGGGATATGCTTCCAACGGTATATGGTACGCCCTCTGAAGCTTCTTGGTGATGTCGTGGCAGCCTCAACAAGTCGCTGGTATTCTGCTGCCTGCGAGCTGGGAATAGGCTAATGGTGTAGGGTTGTGTGTATGCGGGTGGGATGGCCAAGGGAAGCAAGGGGGAAATGGGGAGGGCGACCAGGGTAGGAAGGGGTTGTTGGGGAGGGGTGAGGGGCAGCAAGCAGGGGAGGGAAATTCAAAATTTTGGCCTTGGGTGAAGCCCCTTCAACGTTGGGGATGTGGAGAGGTGCTTGGGGAAGGGAAGAGGGAAGTTGGTGGTTGGAGGGTGAAGCAAGGATTGGAGGAGTCCTTCTTGGGGCTAGGGTGGAGTTATGGAGAGGTATGGGGAAGTGAGGGGGCTATTGAATGTGGGGAGGGGAGGGAGAAAGTAGGTGGGGAGGGGGAGGACAGAGAAAGGTGTGACCCCCTTAGAGAGAGAGAGAGATATGAGAGAGAGGGGAATCCACCCCTTAGTGAGAGGGAGAGAGAGATTGAGAATCCACTGTAATTACACTAAAATGCACTCAATTCTTTTGATTGACCAAAAGATTACAAATGAGGGAGTGGGGTGGCCTATTTATAGGCACTCATATTTTCCTAGGACTAAAATGACCCTGACTAAATAACTAATGACCAAAGCAATCCAAGGGAGGGCGCCCCTGGGCCAAGCCCACTAGTTGGGCCCAATAGACAACTTAATTAACCACATGACTCAAGACTTAGGTAAATGACCCTTATACCTAGGTACCGAACTCAAATAAAGGGAAAATTACATAGTTTATGACTCAAATAAAATATAAAAATTACATGGATAGACTCAAAAAATTGTGCAGAACACAATGGCGCAAACCGTCGATCCATCAGAGCTTCGCAAAATGTGGAGGGGTAAGTGATGCCCCCATCATACCCCCAGGGTGGGGAGAACTCGACCCCATCGAGTATGTGTCCACCGGGGAAGTGGTACACCAAATGCAGCTCCAGGCGAGCCACGATCTCCAAACTCAACCCCGCGTCCATGGCCAGGGGATGGCGCTTCAGCTTCACAAAGTGGCACGGACACACCCTCATGCTGGCAATGATACCTTGCTTGCCTAGTATTACCTCCGTGTGTACACGTCAGGTTCTCAGGCTGATTTGTGGTGGCTCTCCGGGGGTGTCCCTCTTACAAGAAGGTATAGGCTCAAAGCACTCACTAGGATCCACCGCGGTGCCCATATAGGGTGTCGGATCCGTCACGTGGAAAATGGGGTGAATCCCAAAACCCATTAGTAAGTATAACCCGAAAGCCGGGTTGCCAAAGCCACTCAGAACTTTGCAAGGTCCAAGTCCTCGTGGCCTCAAATTGGAGGTGACCCTAGGGTAGAGCTAGTCCAAAGTCATCATCGCCCAGTTGCCAACTTAAAATTCCAAGTGCCGCTCGGGAGCTTTTGCCCGCTTCTTGTGGTTCTCACCGCTCGTTACTTGTTGCTTGCTTAAATACTCATGCCATGTACTACGATGCGGTGTGAGTGTGAAATGTATGATATGCAAGGGGGGACTAGGAAACCATATTTAGACCAGTCATGCTTTGACGCCAAGGAGACTTTGATAGAATTGGGAGGACCAGGGCATCCATAGTGGACCTATCATGT